>JAECWN010000432.1:1200000-1810000 GCA_018150725.1 Drosophila quadrilineata | reverse complement strand
ACCAGTCAGGAGGGCTTTCAGCAAACCAGTTCGGATTCCGCAAAGCAAAGTCGACAATCGACGCAATATCGAAAGTGACTAAAGCTGCGTCAAATGCTATACAAGGCACCCGATGGAAAGGAGGTAGCAAGCATTACTGTATTGTAACGACGCTCGACGTGAAGAATGCTTTTAACTCGGCAAGACCAGATAAAGTAATAGATGCGCTCGTAGAATTTAGGGTACCACCATATCTATTAAGAATGATCCAAAGCTATTTCAGCGGAAGGCAACTCATGTACGACACCATCACTGGTCAGCGTACACACGAAGTATCTATAGGTGTTCCTCAAGGATCGGTCTTGGGCCCCCTATTATGGAACACGATGTACGATGGCATACTACGGGTCAATCTACCAGACCATTCCGAGCTTATTGGTTTTGCCGACGATATTGCGCTTGTCACAATTGCAAAAGACCTAAAACAAACTGAGGAAACCTGCAACGAGACATAACTCGAATTCACAATTGGCTCAATGAAGCAGGGTTGGAGTTGGCAGCCCATAAAACTGAGGCCGTGCTGATTAGTAGTCGCAAAAAGGTCGAGACGGCGCATATTAAAGTTGGTCAAGTCACGATTGAATCCAAGCGGGCAATCACGTATCTAGGCGTCATGATAGACACTAGACTTTGCTATAGAGAACACCTAGCATATGTTCACCAGAAAGCGGCGACATCGTGTAGCTCAATATCCCGTATGCTGATGAACACACGAGGCCCGAAACAACAGAGACGTCTGCTGGTCATGAGCGTAGTAAGATCCATAATACTCTATGCTGCTCCTATCTGGGCCTCAGCGTTTAACGTGGAGTCATATGCCAAGGGAATCAAAGCAACATACCGACTCTGCGCAATTCGTGTATGTTCTGCCTTCAGGACTGTGTCAGAGGATTCTGCCTTAGTGCTGGCTGGAATGATCCCCATC
The DNA here is from genome assembly GCA_018150725.1 of Drosophila quadrilineata. Lineage (NCBI taxonomy): Eukaryota > Metazoa > Arthropoda > Insecta > Diptera > Drosophilidae > Drosophila > Drosophila quadrilineata. The sequence goes on along the minus strand of JAECWN010000432.1, from coordinate 1,809,036 downwards.
GAGGAACTCATTAGGGAGCAACGGGAAACACACCTACCAACGGGAAGTAGCGGAAGAGCAAGTCGAGCCGCCAGTATTTCGAGATGGCAAGCCAGTTAGGATGCCTCATTAAAGGGACGCTGGACGCACACCCTGATACCGGACATAGGATCATGGATGGATCGTAAACACGGGTCAGTAAATTTCTATTTAACGCACTTTCTCAGCGGTCATGGTTGTTCAGAGCATACCTTCGACGATTTGGACACGAGGAGGCTAACGACTGTACTTGGTGTGGCGTAGGAGTAGAGGAAGATGCTAGGCATGTCATCTTCCAATGCGGGCGATTCCACGAGACGAGATCGCAACTTGCTGCTTCCGTGGGGAGCGAGATCACAGCGGACAACCTGGTACCCATCATGCTCTCCAGTAGAAGTAATTGGGATGCAGTGTCTCTTTTTGCGGAAACAACAGCGAAAACACTACGCGCCCTAGAGCGTGAACGTCGGCGAGTACAGTAGGGGAACCACAACATCCTGCGAAGCAATACTTCACGGTCACCCGCAGGAGTGACGGTTTCCCTATAGTATTCTCGCGTCAAAATATTTAAATATTTAAATTAAAATTTGTAGATTATAATTGTAGATATAAAGGAATAAAAAAAAAAAAAAAAAAAAAACACACACACACACACACACACACACACAACGCCGTGTGGTGAGCGGCCACTCAGAATACCACCACAGCGGGCCACTGCTTGTCGTAAAAGGCGACTAAGTGTGGCATCAGGGCTGAACCCAGTAGGTCCTGTTCAGAATACTGGACGCACTGGACTTATTTTGAAGCCATGGGCCGTTTGCTGTAGTATTCCATTACCCGAGTAAGCGGAGTGAAATCTTGCTGAAACGGCTCTTGGGCTAATGCTACAGCGGCTTCCGTTCCACTAAAACCCTGACAGGTCTCCAAATACGCTCAAAGGTTCGTCTCCATTTAGTTGGGGGTACAGGCTCAGATGTTATTTCCTGACTAATGCGGACCTGGCTCTGTACGTGACGCCTCATAAGGGCACATGTCAACCCTCGCATGGCCTCCCTGCTTGCATAGATAACCATGAGGTCTTGTCGCAACTGTACGTTCGACCTCTGATAACGACTTGGAGTTGGGACCCATTAAAATTATGATGAATTCTACCCAACAAAAAAAAAAAGAGAAGATAATACCCCAAAATATGGTGGTGAGGTGATTGGCGACCCTTTTGGAAATGCGCAAAAATGGCAAGATCGCCAGCAAAGGGGCTAAATACGGTCGAAACTGCGACCAAGGTGCCCCAAAACACCACGAGGCTCAGTGATCTTGGAAAAGAGATCGCTAACCTGGTGGAGATGTTGGAGGATGGAAAACGGAGGTCCATCCACCAACTCATGAGGACCTCAATTGAGAGAATCAGTTCTCTCTTTGAGGCGGTAGCAGTTAGCTCGAATGATGCGAGCGCAGTTGAGGTGATAAGGACTCACAAGTCCTGTCAAACATCGCCAATTTTTAGGATCCAGGGTCAAGTCCAGGATCGGAAAAGGCGCCCGGACAAGGTGGATACGCCTAGTCCAAAGAGAGGGAAGAAGTCGGTAGCTGGCGGTCAACCGAGTGCAGACCCACCGCACATCGTTGGCTCGCCTGTAGGGGCTTCTCAGCAGAGCAATCTGCCCACGGAGAGGCCAACGTGGAGCAAAGTAGTACGAAAGGGTGCTGCTGGCAAGGGAAATAATGGAGGGAAAAATAAGGGACCAAAGCCAAATGGCCACGGTCTAAAGGGAAGATGCGCAAAGACGCAATTGTCATCTCTGCAAAAGGTGACGCGTCTTACGCGGATATCCTCAAAAAAGTTAAGTCGGAGGAAAGCTTAAGACGCTAGGAGAAGCAGTAGTTAGGGTGAGGAGAACCCAAAAGGGGAGCTTCTCCTTGAACTAGGAAGTCAGGGGCCGATACGTCGGCCTTTAGGACGTCTTTAGGTGACACACTGGGGAGCCAAGCGGAAGTGCGGACGCTCTCCCATCGGGTCACAGTAGAATGTAGGGACTTGGACGAAGTCACTACGCAGGAGGATATAGTCGAGGCGTTAAAGACTCAGCTCGGCTTGGTGGATGTAGCTGCTGGGGATGTCACGATGCGTAAGGCGTTCGGACATACTCAAACAGCGCTTATTAGAATGCCCGCGGATTGTGCCAAAAGGCACTGAAGTCGGGCAAGATAAGAATCGGGTGGGTAGTGACCAGACTCCGGGAACGTGTTACAGTAACACGATGCTTCCGGTGTCAGGAGGTCGGGCACCATGCATCACAGTGCAAGAGCCCGATCGACAGGTCGAACTTGTGTCGACGATGTGGGGTGAAAATCACCTGGCGAGGGACTGCCAGAAAGATCCCCGGTGTATGTTCTGCACTGGCACCGGCACTGATGCAAACCATTTAGCTGGTAGTGGCAGATGCCCGAGGTCAAGGCGTACACCGTCAACCAATCCAAAGTGAAGTGCATACAGCTAAATCTCAACCATTGTGAGGCAGCACAAGCACTTCTGATGCAGACTGTACGAGATAAGTGTTCAGATGTAGCAATCATCTGCGAACCGTACAAGTCTATCCCAGGTAGTGGGTGGGTCCGCAGCAAATGCGGGAAAGCAGCACTGTGGTCTATAATGACACCAGTATGCGAAGTTGACACAAGCCACGAGGGCTTCGTTAGGGCGAAAGTCAGAGGGCTGACTTTCTATAGTTGTTATGCTCCACCAAGTTGGGGCTTGAGCGAGTTTCAGGGACTCGTGGACACAGTGTCAATAGATGCACGTGGGCGGGCCCCTGTAGTCATCGCAGGGGATTTCAACGCGTGGGCGGTAGAGTGGGGTAGCACTTTGACAAATGCAAGGGGATCTTCTCTTCTCGAGGAGTTCTCCAAGCTTAATGTTAGTCTAGCCAACGACGGGCGGGTACAGACGTACAGAAAGAATGGTAGAGGATCAATTATTGACCTCACCTTTATTAGTGATTCGGTCTGTGGCAGAACCGAGTGGATGGTCTGTGAAGACTTCACCTTTAGTGATCACCAGGCCATCTTGTTCAGTACCCCAGAAGATCGAAGGGGCTCCAAGCAACGGCCAGTGATGACTGGGCCGAAATGGAAAGCAGATGGACTTGACCAACAGGTTTTTGTCGACTGTTTCCTGGGTGCTGAAAGGAGAAATGGGACGGCTGATGACTTGGCACATGGCCTAAACAAAGTCCTAGCAGCCACTTGTGATGCTTCAATGCCCGAAAGGAAGCCTAGTAGGTTCTCAAAACCCTGCTACTGGTGGACTGAGGAAATAAGCTCACTAAGAAAGGCCTGCCTAGCAGCTAGAAGACGCTCCCAGAGAGCTAGGGGCCGTCCGAACTTTGACCAACGTGTTGAAGAATTCCGGGCGGCAGAAGCGGGCCCTGAAGCAGATTATTAAGAGCAGCAAGAAACGTTGCTTTCAAAAAATCTGCTCAGAGGCCGATATTAATCCCTGGGGTACTGCGTACAAAGTGGTCACAAAAAAGACCAGGAATCCGCACTTTACCTGTGTCTCGTGCCCCACCGAACTCTTGGAAATAGTTTCAGTACTGTTTCCAAGACATCCAGTGGTAGATCTTGATAGGAACAGACGTTTGCCGGAGGATGTCCCTCCAGTTTCAGTGTCAGAGCTGATGGCAGCGACTAAAACAATAGGAGATAAAAAGGCTCCAGGTCCGGATGGGATCCCCAATAAAGCTCTAAAGCTGGCGATCTCTTGCCGGCCGGATGTTTTCGTGCAATGCTACACGAAATGCCTTGAACAGGGAGTTTTTCCAAAAAGGTGGAAAATTCAACGCTTAATCCTCATTCCAAAAGGGGATAAGCCAGTTAGCGGACCTTCGGGGTATCGACCAATTTGTCTACTAGACACGGTTGGGAAGGTCCTAGAAAAGATTTTGTACAACCGTCTTCTCGAGATTGTTGTTGAGAAGCAGGCTCTCTCGGAATTCCAATACGGATTCCGAAAAGCCAGATCTACTATTGATGCCATCAAAGCGGTTGTTGACATCGCCAAAAAGGCGGTTGAAGGAACCCGATGGAAAGGGGGCACAAAGGAGTATTGCGCATTGATAACGTTGGATATCAAAAACGCATTTAATTCCGCCAGTTGGAGTAGGATAATGGATAGGCTGGAAGAGATCGGACTACCGATTTATCTAGCAGAAATTATTAGGAGTTATTTGTCGGACAGGGTGCTAGAGTATGGCACAGATAAGGGCATTAGGAGATACAGGGTCACAGCCGGGGTTCCACAAGGATCGGTATTAGGACCGTTACTTTGGAACCTCATGTACGATAGGGTCCTTAGGCTAGAGCTGCCAAGTGGATGCAAGCTAATCGGCTTTGCAGACGACTTGGCACTTGTAGTAGTAGGAAAGGAGATCAGACTAGTGGAAGCAGCGGCCAATGCGGCTGTTAATCAGATAAGCTTGTGGATGCACAGTGCTAGCTTACAGCTAGCGGGCCACAAAACGGAGGCTGTGCTATTTACAAGCAGGAAGGTAGTCGAGTATATGACCGTTCAGGTAGGAGGTGTCTCGATCAGATCGACGACATCCCTAAAGTACCTGGGCGTCATGTTAGATAATCGACTTAGTTTCAAGCAGCATATTATTTATGTTAGTCAGAAGGCCTCTAAGCTGCAGGCAGCGCTTTCTCGAATGCTGCCTAATATAGGAGGGCCTAGGCAGGAAACGCGTCTTCTCTTAGGTAGGGTCGTAGCCTCCGTGCTGCTCTATGCAGCTCCAATTTGGGCCACGTCACTTGATAGGAGTAAGGAACTTAGGAGAAAATTAGCGGCGCCTTATTGTCTAAGTGCATTAAGGGTGATTTCCGGGTTCAGAACGATCTCGGAAGAGGCGGCCTTAGTGCTCGCAGGCATGATTCCCATAGATCTCTTAGCAAAGGAGATGCATGCAGTCTATGAAAGGAAAAGGGGGGGTATGACAGTGTCCGAACTAAATATCGCCCAAAGGGAGGAGCGGGAAGCAACGCTTACCGCATGGCAGCATAGGTGGAACTCATCGACAAACGGAAGATGGACTTTTAGGCTGATTCCCAATGTCAGAGAGTGGATAGGTAGGCAGAGGGGGGCTTCAAACTTTCATACTTCCCAGTTTTTAACTGGACATGGAGGTTATAGGTTCTATTTATGTAGGTTCCGACATGAAGCAAGTTCGTACTGCTCGGAATGTTCTCTGCAACACGAGGATCCTGAGCATACCATGTACCACTGTAGCAGATACAGTGGGATGACGAGGGGAATACCCACCCCGTCGCTGTTAGTGGGGTTCATGTTGGAGACGGATGCAAACTGGCTACACGTTAGCCGAGTTATCATAAGCATCCAAAAGGACCTGAGAAGACGGGAAAGGATCCGTAGAGAAGAGGAGGTAGACTAGGAAACTACCAGGCGAGAGCCTAACGGTGGCTCTTCCCAACCACCGTGAAGTAATACTTAACGGTGATACCGCGGGGTTGTGTGTGGAGTGTAGGGGTGGGTTTAGTTGGTTTGTGCCGTCCTAGTGGCAAGTCCAGCATGTTTTACGGTACGGGCCGTATACATCTTTTGAAGCTTACCATCCCGCATGGCGCACCATGCAAAACAAAAAAAAAAACACACACACACACACACACACACACGAAGCCATTGTAGCAACGCTCTTCCCGGAACAACCGCCCCCGCGACATGAGCCGATCGCAGTTTTGCCAGTGTTCCCACAAATTAATGCCTGTGAGGTCCTCCAGGCACTGAGGACGGTCAAAAATGGCAAAGCAGCTGGCCCGGATGGCATTCCGCCGGAGGCTATTAAAGCGCTGGCGAGTGCGCGGCCTGATAGATTCGCAGAAGAGTTCAATGAATGTGCCTCCCAAGGGACCTTTCCCAGCTGTTGGAAATTCCAGAGGTTAGTGCTGCTACCTAAGCCCAATAAAGACCTTGCAGACCCCTCAGCATACAGACCTCTGTGTATGTTGGACGTGGCGGGCAAGTTGTTCGAACGTATCATCTGCGATCGCATTGAGGAACACTTGGAGCGCGTAAGTGGATTATCGGAGCAACAGTTTGGGTTTCGTAAGCGCAAAAGCACTGTGGACGCAATCAGAAATGTAGTGAACATGGCACGTGACGCGATAGCAGGCACAAGATGGAGAGGAGGCGAGAAGCAATATTGCTTACTAACGACACTGGACGTCCAAAACGCGTTCAACTCTGCTAGCTGGCCGATAGTACTACAGGCACTACGTAACCTACGCGTCCCGGAGTATCTTCTGAACCTGGTAGCAAGCTACTTCAAAGACAGAGTCCTTTACTACGACACCTCGGCTGGTCGGCGCAGGCACCCCATAACGGGTGGAGTCCCCCAGGGCTCGGTGCTAGGACCGCTGCTATGGAACGTAATGTATGATGGCATACTCAGACTAAACACACCGCCAAGCTGCACCATAGTGGGTCTTGCCGACGACGTTGCCATAGTAGCAGTGGCCAAGGAAAAACAGCAAGACGAGGATGCCACCAACGAGACCATACGTCTAGCCATGCAGTGGCTTTCAGCAAACGGATTAAGGCTAGCTGAATACAAGACCGAGGCTGTGCTAATAAGTAGTAGAAAGAAGGTGGAATCGGCACAGATAATCGTGGGTACCAGCACGATAATATCGACTCCTTCTGTTCGGTATCTCGGGGTCATGATTGACCACCGGCTCAGCTTCAGCCACCATCTGAACCACGTGGCAAAGAAGGCGGGCAGCGCCACCAACGCGCTATCCAGAATAATGGCGAACACCAGCGGACCACGACAGCGCAGCAGGCAGCTAATTTGCCAAGTGGTCCGGTCAATTATACTGTATGCAGCCCCGATATGGGCCCCAGCCATGAGGGTGCAGACCTATAGCCGTGGTTGCAGAGCTACCTATAGGAGATGTGCGCTCCGGACGATAAGCGCATATCGGACTGTCTCGGAGGATGCTTCCTTGGTACTAGCTGGAATGCCCCCGCTAGACCTGCTAGTGCGGGAGGACCGCCGCACAGCACCACAGCGGCCACAAACTATTCAACAGTGGCAAGCTCGCTGGCATTCCGCCAGCGCTGGAGCATGGACGCGAAAGATCATCCCGGACATACGAGTATGGACTAGTAGGCGTCACGGACAGTCGGACTACTACCTGACCCAACTACTGACGGGACTTGGGTGTCTCAAATTCTATTTACATAAATTTAAGCACGAGACCGATCCGTTTTGCACACACTGTGCGCGGACCATAGAAGACGCAGAACATGTCTTTTTTGTCTGTCCGAGATTCCTTGCTGAACGGGAAGAGCTAAGTTAACTGTCTAGATATCTCAACAAGCTCACAAACCAAATGGAATGCAGTTTGCACAATGGCAGCAGACATAATAAAATCCCTGCGTCGCGCTGAAAGACTCCGCAACCATAGTTGGAATCCTAGATAGTACCTAGTGACGGCTTTCATGCCATCTCCTCCTCGCGAAGTCATACTTTGCAGTGGTACCACGAGAGGGATCCGGAGAGTAGGGGTGGTTTTACTGGGTGGAAGTCCCAGACTCCGGCTTCCAATGCTTTTTTTTCCCCTAAAAAAAAAAAAAAAAAAAAAAAAAAAAACACACACACACACACCCAGCCGTGTGGTGAGCGGCCACTCAGAATACCACCACAGCGGGCCACTGCTTGTCGTAAAAGGCGACTAAGTGTGGTATCAGGGCTGAACCCAGTAGGTCCTGTTCAGAATACTGGACGCACTGGACTTATTTTGAAGCCATGGGCCGTTTGCTGTAGTATTCCATTACCCGAGTAAGCGGAGTGAAATCTTGCTGAAACGGCTCTTGGGCTAATGCTACAGCGGCTTCCGTTCCACTAAAACCCTGACAGGTCTCCAAATACGCTCAAAGGTTCGTCTCCATTTAGTTGGGGGTACAGGCTCAGATGATATTTCCTGACTAATGCGGATCTGGCTTTGTACATGTTGCCTCATAAGGGTACATGTCAACCCTCGCATGGCCTCCCTGCTTGCATAGACAACCATGAGGTCTTGTCGCAACTGTACGCTCAACCTTTGATAGCGACTTGGAGTTGGGACCCAATAGAATTATGACGTCAATTCAAAATAAAATAGAAGAGAAGGAGAGTACCCCAAAATATGGGGATGAGGAGATAGGCGACCCTTTTGCGAAATGCGCAAAAATGGCAAGGTCACCAACAAAGGGGGATCCCACGGTCGAAGCTGCGACTAGTGAGCCCCAAAAAGCCACCAGACTTGGCGATTTGGGCAAAGAGATCGCAAACCTTGTGGAGATGTTGGCGGATGGTAAAAGGACATCCGTTCACCAGCTTATGAGGACCTCAATTGAGAGAATCAGTTCTCTCTTTGAGACCATCGCAGTCAGCTCAAATGACGCGAGCGCAGTCGAGGTGATAAGGGCACATAAGTCCTGCCAAACATCGCCAATTTTTAGAGTCCAGGGTCAAGCCCAAGAACGAAAAAGGCGCCCAGACAAGGTGGATACGCCCAGCCCTAAGAGAGGCAGGAGGGCGGTAGATGGCAGTCAACCGAGTGGAGTCCCATCGCACAACGTTGGCTCGCCTGTAGAGGCTTTACAGCAGAGCAAGCTGCCTGCGGATAGGCCAACTTGTAGTAAAGTAGTACGAAAAGGTGCTATTAGTAAAAATAAAAAAGGAGAGAAAACGAAGGGACCAAAGCCAAATGGCCACGGTCTAAAGGGGAAGATGCGCAAAGACGCAATTGTCATCTCTGCAAGGGGTGACGCGTCTTACGCGGACATCCTCAGGAAAGTTAAGAACGAAGAAAAGCTTAAGGCGTTAGGAGAAGCCGTAGTTAGGGTGAGGAGAACCCAAAAGGGGGAGCTTCTCCTTGAACTAGGGAAGTCAGGGGCCGATACGTCGGCCTTTAGGACGTCCTAAGGTGACACTCTGGGGAGCCAAGCGGAAGTGCGGACGCTCTCCCATCGGGTCACACTAGAATGTAGGGACTTGGATGAAGTCACTACGCAGGAGGACATAGTTGAGGCGTTGAAGGCTCAGCTCGGTTTGGTGGATGTAGCTGCTGGCGATGTTACGATGCGTAAGGCGTTCGGACAGACCCAAACAGCGTTTCTTAGAATGCCCGCGGATTGTGCCAAAAAGGCTTTACAGTCGGGCAGGATTAGAATCGGGTGGGTAATGACCAGACTCCGGGAACGTGTCACAGTAACACGATGCTTCCGGTGTCAGGAGGTCGGGCACCATGCATCACAGTGCAAGAGTCCGATCGACAGGTCAAACTTGTGTCGTCGATGTGGGGAAAAATCACCTGGCGAGGGACTGCCAGAAAGATCCCCGGTGTATGTTCTGCACTGGCACCGGTACTAATGCTAACCATTTAGCTGGTAGTGGCAGATGCCCGAGGTCAAGGCGTACACCGTCAACCAATCCAAAGTGAAGTGCATACAGCTAAATCTCAACCATTGTGAGGCAGCACAAGCACTTCTGATGCAGACTGTACGAGATAAGTGTTCAGATGTAGCAATCATCTGCGAACCGTTCAAGTCTATCCCAGGTAGTGGGTGGGTCCGCAGCAAATGCGGGAAAGCAGCACTGTGGTCTATAATGACACCAGTATGCGAAGTTGACACAAGCCACGAGGGCTTCGTTAGGGCGAAAGTCAGAGGGCTGACTTTCTATAGTTGTTATGCTCCACCAAGTTGGGGCTTGAGCGAGTTTCAGGGACTCTTGGACACAGTGTCAATAGATGCATGTGGGCGGGCCCCTGTAGTCATCGCAGGGAATTTTAACGCGTGGGCGGTAGAGTGGGGTAACATTTTGACAAATGCAAGGGGATCTTCTCTTCTCGAGGAGTTCTCCAAGCTTAATGTTAGTCTAGCCAACGACGGGCGGGTACAGACGTACAGAAAGAATGGTAAAGGATCAATTATTGACCTCACCTTTATTAGTGATTCGGTCTGTGGCAGAACCGAGTGGATGGTCTGTGAAGACTTCACCTTTAGTGATCACCAGGCCATCTTGTTCAGTACCCCAGAAGATCGAAGGGGCTCCAAGCAACGGCCAGTGATGACTGGGCCGAAATGGAAAGCAGATGGACTTGACCAACAGGTTTTTGTCGACTGTTTCCTGGGTGCTGAAAGGAGAAATGGGACGGCTGATGACTTGGCACATGGCCTAAACAAAGTCCTAGCAGCCACTTGTGATGCTTCAATGCCCGAAAGGAAGCCTAGTAGGTTCTCAAAACCCTGCTACTGGTGGACTGAGGAAATAAGCTCAGTAAGAAAGGCCTGCCTAGCAGCTAGAAGACGCTCCCAGAGAGCTAGGGGCCGTCCGAACTTTGACCAACGTGTTGAAGAATTCCGGGCGGCGAAGCGGGCCCTGAAGCAGATTATTAAGAGCAGCAAGAAACGTTGCTTTCAAAAAATCTGCTCAGAGGCCGATATTAATCCCTGGGGTACTGCGTACAAAGTGGTCACAAAAAGACCAGGAATCCGCACTTTACCTGTGTCTCGTGCCCCACCGAACTCTTGGAAATAGTTTCAGTACTGTTTCCAAGACATCCAGTGGTAGATCTTGATAGGAACAGACGTCTGCCGGAGGATGTCCCTCCAGTTTCAGTGTCAGAGCTGATGGCAGCGACTAAAACAATAGGAGATAAAAAGGCTCCAGGTCCGGATGGGATCCCCAATAAAGCTCTAAAGCTGGCGATCTCTTGCCGGCCGGATGTTTTCGTGCAATGCTACACGAAATGCCTTGAACAGGGAGTTTTTCCAAAAAGGTGGAAAATTCAACGCTTAATCCTCATTCCAAAAGGGGATAAGCCAGTTAGCGGACCTTCGGGGTATCGACCAAGTTGTCTACTAGACACGGTTGGGAAGGTCCTAGAAAAGATTTTGTACAACCGTCTTCTCGAGATTGTTGTTGAGAAGCAGGCTCTCGGAATTCCAATACGGATTTCGAAAAGCCAGATCTACTATTGATGCCATCAAAGCGGTTGTTGACATCGCCAAAAAGGCGATTGAAGGAACCCGATGGAAAGGGGGCACAAAAGAGTATTGCGCAAAAACGCATTTAATTCCGCCAGTTGGAGTAGGATAATGGATAGGCTGGAAGAGATCGGACTACCGATTTATCTAGCAGAAATTATTAGGAGTTATTTGTCGGACAGGGTGCTAGAGTATGGCACAGATAAGTGCATTAGGAGATACAGGGTCACAGCCGGGGTTCCACAAGGATCGGTATTAGGACCGTTACTTTGGAACCTCATGTACGATAGGGTCCTTAGGCTAGAGCTGCCAAGTGGATGCAAGCTAATCGGCTTTGCAGACGACTTGGCACTTGTAGTAGTAGGAAAGGAGATCAGACTAGTGGAAGCAGCGGCCAATGCGGCTGTTAATCAGATAAGCTTGTGGATGCACAGTGCTAGCTTACAGCTAGCGGGCCACAAAACAGAGGCTATGCTATTTACAAGCAGGAAGGTAGTCGAGTATATGACCGTTCAGGTAGGAGGTGTCTCGGAATGTTCTCTGCAACGCGAGGATCCTGAGCATACCATGTACCACTGTAGCAGATACAGTGGGATGACGAGGGGAATACCCACCCCGTCGCTGTTAGTGGGGTTCATGTTGGAGACTGATGCAAACTGGCTACACGTTAGCCGAGTTATCATAAGCATCCAAAAGGACCTGAGAAGACGGGAAAGGATCCGTAGAGAAGAGGAGGTAGACTAGGAAACTACCAGGCGAGAGCCTAACGGTGGCTCTTCCCAACCACCGTGAAGTAATACTTAACGGTGATACCGCGGGGTTGTGTGTGGAGTGTAGGGGTGGGTTTAGTTGGTTTGTGCCGTCCTAGTGGCAAGTCCAGCATGTTTTACGGTACGGGCCGTATACATCTTTTGAAGATTACCATCCCGCATGGCGCACCATGCAAAACAAAAAAAAAACACACACACACACGAAGCCATTGTAGCAACGCTCTTCCCGGAACAACCGCCCCTGCGACATGAGCCGATCGCAGTTTTGCCAGTGTTCCCACAAATTAATGCCTGTGAGGTCCTCCAGGCACTGAGGACGGTCAAAAATGGCAAAGCAGCTGGCCCGGATGGCATTCCGCCGGAGGCTATTAAAGCGCTGGCGAGTGCGCGGCCTGATAGATTCGCAGAAGAGTTCAATGAATGTGCCTCCCAAGGGACCTTTCCCAGCTGTTGGAAATTCCAGAGGTTAGTGCTGCTACCTAAGCCCAATAAAGACCTTGCAGACCCCTCAGCATACAGACCTCTGTGTATGTTGGACGTGGCGGGCAAGTTGTTCGAACGTATCATCTGCGATCGCATTGAGGAACACTTGGAGCGCGTAAGAGGATTATCGGAGCAACAGTTTGGGTTTCGTAAGCGCAAAAGCACTGTGGACGCAATCAGAAATGTAGTGAACATGGCACGTGACGCGATAGCAGGCACAAGATGGAGAGGAGGCGAGAAGCAATATTGCTTACTAACGACACTGGACGTCCAAAACGCGTTCAACTCTGCTAGCTGGCCGATAGTACTACAGGCACTACGTAACCTACGCGTCCCGGAGTATCTTCTGAACCTGGTAGCAAGCTACTTCAAAGACAGAGTCCTTTACTACGACACCTCGGCTGGTCGGCGCAGGCACCCCATAACGGGTGGAGTCCCCCAGGGCTCGGTGCTAGGACCGCTGCTATGGAACGTAATGTATGATGGCATACTCAGACTAAACACACCGCCAAGCTGCACCATAGTGGGTTTTGCCGACGACGTTGCCATAGTAGCAGTGGCCAAGGAAAAACAGCAAGACGAGGATGCCACCAACGAGACCATACGTCTAGCCATGCAGTGGCTTTCAGCAAACGGATTAAGGCTAGCTGAACACAAGACCGAGGCTGTGCTAATAAGTAGTAGAAAGAAGGTGGAATCGGCACAGATAATCGTGGGTACCAGCACGATAATATCGACTCCTTCTGTTCGGTATCTCGGGGTCATGATTGACCACCGGCTCAGCTTCAGCCACCATCTGAACCACGTGGCAAAGAAGGCGGGCAGCGCCACCAACGCGCTATCCAGAATAATGGCGAACACCAGCGGACCACGACAGCGCAGCAGGCAGCTAATTTGCCAAGTGGTCCGGTCAATTATACTGTATGCAGCCCCGATATGGGCCCCAGCCATGAGGGTGCAGACCTATAGCCGTGGTTGCAGAGCTACCTATAGGAGATGTGCGCTCCGGACGATAAGCGCATATCGGACTGTCTCGGAGGATGCTTCCTTGGTACTAGCTGGAATGCCCCCGCTAGACCTGATAGTGCGGGAGGACCGCCGCACAGCACCACAGCGGCCACAAACTATACAACAGTGGCAAGCTCGCTGGCATTCCGCCAGCGCTGGAGTATGGACGCGAAAGATCATCCCGGACATACGAGTATGGACTAGTAGGCGTCACGGACAGTCGGACTACTACCTGACCCAACTACTGACGGGACTTGGGTGTTTCAAATTCTATTTACATAAATTTAAGCACGAGACTGATCCGTTTTGCACACACTGTGCTCGGACCATAGAAGACGCAGAACATGTATTTTTTGTCTGTCCGAGATTCCTTGCTGAACGGGAAGAGCTAAGTTAACTGTCTAGATATCTCAACAAGCTCACAAACCAATTGGAATGCAGTTTGCACAATGGCAGCAGACATAATAAAATCCCTGCGTCGCGCTGAAAGACTCCGCAACCATAGTTGGAATCCTAGATAGTACCTAGTGACGGCTTTCATGCCATCTCCCCCTCGCGAAGTCATACTTTGCAGTGGTACCACGAGAGGGATCCGGAGAGTAGGGGTGGTTTTACTGGGTGGAAGTCCCAGACTCCGGCTTTCAATGCTTTTTTTTTCGCCTATACAAAAAAAAAAAAAAAAAAAAAAAAAACACACACACACACACCCACGAGGATCCTGAGCATACCATGTACCACTGTAGCAGATACAGTGGGATGACGAGGGGAATACCCACCCCGTCGCTGTTAGTGGGGTTCATGTTGGAGACGGATGCAAACTGGCTACACGTTAGCCGAGTTATCATAAGCATCCAAAAGGACCTGAGAAGACGGGAAAGGATCCGTAGAGAAGAGGAGGTAGACTAGGAAACTACCAGGCGAGAGCCTAACGGTGGCTCTTCCCAACCACCGTGAAGTAATACTTAACGGTGATACCGCGGGGTTGTGTGTGGAGTGTAGGGGTGGGTTTAGTTGGTTTGTGCCGTCCTAGTGGCAAGTCCAGCATGTTTTACGGTACGGGCCGTATACATATTTTGAAGATTACCATCCCGCATGGCGCACCATGCAAAACAAAAAAAAAAACACACACACACACACGCACGGGAAGTGAAGTGAAAGTAGATGGACGCTTTTTTGAGTATCTCTAATAATTGGTGTTTTTTGCGATTTACCACCGAGTTCTGTAGGTCGGTACGCGGTGTGCGTCTGTCTGGAAGTGCATAGACATCATTTCATTTCGTGTTGAAGAGTTATTACTCACGTGCGATAAGAAATCAAGTTTAACCAAAATTCCTTGGCTTTCTGTCGTTCAGGAGTCACTTATGTATTAGTGCGATTTGCGAATTGTAACTGTAGTGAGTGGGTTTGTTGTTTGTATAATTCCTGGTGCTTAGAGAAATTATTTTTCTCTTCTGCAAGATACCAGGGATCAGCAAAGCAAACTTTACAGCTGATTACAGCTTACAGGTGTGGCGGATACCGATTGCAGTACTATCGTACTCTGCAGCCCTAGACGCAGATATCGGTAATTTCTGCAGCATACTTCCAGGATCGCCGAGTTATAAGTACTCGAAATGAGAAAACTGTCTGGTTCTTGTGGTCGACTAGTGAGCATAAGGTCACGGATCCGGCCGATCTCCAACCCCTCCACTCAAGTGGTGCTCTTAACGGGGCTCTGGTGACCGAGGCGGAGCGGTATAACTCCCATCAAGTCGTAGTCGGAGGGAAATCTCCGGCCTTCGTGGGACACCTAGTGGAGCACAAGAGCCTCACGGTGGTCTCTTTGCGATGGCTGAAGAAGAGCGGGTGTTCGGGAAACGCCCAACAATACCCAGGACACCCCCTCCAATAACTACTTCCGGGAAAGGTCCAGGACCATCACTAGATTCCCATCTAGCAGGCCCTAGTGCTGTTGGACTACTGTCCGTTGTCATCCCAACGAGGTCCAACATTATGCAAGAAGTGAAGGCATCTTCACCTAAACTGGTAGCTGCTTTTGAGCAGACGACAGGGGTAGCCGGTGCATCTCCGGGCCCAGAATACCACTCCGACGACCCGCTGACCGAAATGGGGTTTTTAATAAATAACCTATTCGACCTTCTGGTGACGAAAGGGCAGCGGCATGTGACAAAGGATGTCCACCGAGACCTGGGTCTCCTTGTTTCGCTGCAGAAACAAGTAGAGGAGAAGTCTAAGTGCAGCCTCTCAAAAGCAGCGTCTTCCCCAAAAACTGTGGAACGGAAGCTTGAGAGTGCATCCAGACCCAAACATGTGGGAAAGGGTCTTACTCAACGCCCAAAAACTCCGACGACATACTTAAAAGGTTCAAGGAAAAGCCGCACGGATGCGATAACGATCACAAGCGCCGACGGCTGTAGCTACGCAGACATGCTTCGTGCTGTGAAAACGGACTCTTCTCTTAAGAATATCAGCGGTGACGTAACTGGTTTTAGGAAAACCTTGAAGGGTGACTTGCTCGTAAGCCTTAAGAAGAATACTGTCCATTCAACTCCGGAACTGCAGTTGGCGCTTGGCAAAGCCCTAGGCAACAGAGCAACCGTTCGCGCCTTGACTCAAAAGACTGAAGTCAGCATCCGTCACCTGGACGGAATATGCACAAAAGAGGAGGTCATTTCAACATTAAATGAGGCTCTGGCTGGAGAGGAACTGACCTTGGACTCGATCAGGTCCATGAGAACCCTCAGGGATGGTTCACAAACGGCAGGCCTACTTCTTCCTGCTGCTACGGCAGACAAACTTGTCGCAATGGGCAAGTTACGGATTGGGTGGTGTGTGTGCACTATTCAATATGAGGTGCGTCCTATACGCTGCTTCAAATGTAATGAGTATGGGCACATCTCACTAAAATGTACGAGCCCCATCGATGAGCGTGGCGTATGCTTTAAGTGCGGAGAAAACGGGCACTTCTCAAAGCAGTGCAACAAATTACATCGCTGCTGTCTTTGTGCAAGAAAGGGGCTGAAGGACACTGGCCACTCACTTGGGAGTTCCCGGTGCCCGGCCTACCGCGTAGCACTTAAATCGTTGAAATGTTAAGGTTGTACCAAATCAATCTTAACCACTGCATTACTGCTCAAGCACTTCTGAGCCAATCGGTCCTCGAACATAAGTCCGACATAGCTGTACTCAGCGAGCCACACCGTCCGGAATCGCGGTGTCCACGAACTTGGGCCATGGATTCTACGGGTAAAGCAGCGCTATGGGCATGTGGAGGATCGCCAATGTTGCTATCTGACATTAGGAGTGGCGAAGGATTTGTAAGGGCAAAAATGAATAATGTGTACATATATAGCTGTTACTTGGCTCCCAGCCTTCAGCTGCCGGCATTCACAAATATTCTGGAGAACATAGCTGAAGATGCCAGGGATCTTCACACAATCATAATTGCAGGCGACTTTAATGCTTGGGCGAGAGAGTGGGGTTGCCCCAGGACCAATGCAAGAGGGCATGCTCTACTTGAAATATTCGCAACGCTGGACATTCACCTCCTGAACCAAGGCAATACGCAAACTTTTAGCCGAGCTGGAGCGGGTTCCATCATTGACCTAACGTTGGTCTCAGCATCACTTGCTAGGTGCATTGAATGGTCAATATCGGAATATTGGAGCATTAATGGCGCAACAACATCAGCAAATTATGGAATGCCAGCAGGCAATCCAAAAACAGCAGCAGGAACTATTACAGTGCTTGCAGCAGCAGCAAAGTGAGCAACATCAGCTTACTATCAAAAATAGTCAGCGACTGGACCGGCTTGAAGATATGGTTTTCCAACTAATAAGTTCGCTAAATAAAAGGAATGAGGATTCATCGAACCTCCAACTCCTGAGCAACGCTTCAACCTTACCATAAATAATCTCAAGATCCTAATCTGGAATGCCAATGGCATTTCTGGCAAAGCCAAAGAAGTTGAACTCTTTGCGCATAATAACAGGATAGATATTATACTTTTAAGTGAAATAAGACTCAATAGAGGGGATGTTGTCAAAATATATGGATATTCATTCTATCCAGCGTATAAGCCATCACGGCATAATCATGGCCACGGAGGTGCGGCGGTGTTGGTGAGAAGCTCTATTATCCACTTCCCACAAAAGTTATAGAGACAAGATTAATTCAAATGTCTACCGTTAAAATTGTCACTGGATTGGGTAACATGGAAGTTAGTGCGATATACTGTCCTCCAGGAAATAGACTACAGGAAAGGCATTTCACTGGTATACTCGCTTCTTTTGGACAGAGGTATTTGGTTGGAGGTGACTGGAATGCGCGTCATTGGATGTGGGGCGACAACACTAGTTCATCTAGAGGGCATGAGCTAGTTGAATCCATATCAGCTAGAGGGGCTAAAATTCTTGCCACTGGCTCTCCAACTAGATACCCATATGTATCTAGTCATACTGCTACGTGCATTGACTTTGCATTATATCACGGGATACTCAATTCGCAAATAAATATTAATGAAAGCTGGGATCTTGATTCTGATCACATAGCACTTGTAGTCAATCTGCTAACGAATGGAGTTCATGTCAGGCCAAGTCCTCGGCTGATCACAAGTCGGACTGATTTAGTGATGTTTAAACAACTTCTTGACTGTTCGTTCCAGCTGAACTCTACTCTAGACTCTAAAGAAGATATCGAGAATGCAGTCGACATTCTAACTGATAATATTCATAGAGCTGCTTCGGCTTCAACTCCAGCAGAACCAGATGTTCGAACTAAAAGTTATGGAATTATTCTTACAAGAGAAGCTAGGGAACTTATAAAAAGAAAAAGGCGCCTCCGAAGAAGAGCAATTCGCTCTCAAGATCCTGTGGACCGAGTTTTATGGAACCGGGCATCAAGAGAATTACGAACTGTTTTAAGGGAACTCCGTAGCGACTTCTTTGAGCAAAAATTGTCATCTATGGATTACACCGTTGATGCAAACTACTCTCTATGGAAGTGCATTAAATCGCTCAAGCAACAACCCCTTAGACAGGTTCCAATACGTTGTCCTGGCGGTAACCTTGCGAAAAATGAGTTGGAACAGTCAAATGCTTTTGGTATACATCTGGAGGATCGCTTCAGTCCTTACAATTTTGATTCGACTGAAGAAATCAGTGAAACTCATCAGAGTTTAGAGACATCACTGCAGATGTCATTGCCTATTAAGCCCATAAGGACTGAGGAAATATCTCAAATCATTCAATCGTTGCCTAATAATAAAGCCCCGGGTATTGATAGGATATGCTACTCTATTCTGAAGGCCTTGCCCACAAGAACAATCATATATATAGCATTAATTTTTAATGCTATTCTTCGAGTGCAAGAGTTCCCAAAGCAATGGAAATTAGCAGCGATTCTCATGATTCACAAGCCAGGTAAGCCAGAGGCTGACCCTGAGTCATATCGACCAATCAGCCTCTTACCAGCTTTTTCGAAATTGTGGGAGAAATTAATTGCCAAGAGAATTACTGTGATTATCCATCAAAATAACATCTTGCCTGATCATCAATTTGGCTTTCGAGGTGGACATGGAACTGTTGAACAAGTGCACAGATTGGTAAAGCATATCCTACAAGCCTTTGATGACCTGGAGTACTCCAATGCGGTCTTTATTGATATGCAACAAGCATTCGATAAGGTTTGGCACGTTGGCCTACTTTCTAAAATCAAAAGCTTTCTACCAGCTCCCTACTATGGTCTTTTAAAATCGTATCTGGAAGGTCGGGAGTTTAAAGTCAAAGTTAGGGATACATATTCTAACAGCTACCCAATGAAAGCAGGAGTACCTCAAGGCAGTGTGCTTGGGCCGTTGCTTTATTCGCTGTATACTGCTGATATACCCAAACCCAATAGTCAACATATGGAGACTCCCTCTAAGGCTCTCATTGCGACCTATGCAGATGACATCGCAGTTATTTATAATTCAAGAAGTCGAATAGAAGCAGCTAATGGCTTGCAGGAGTATCTTGTTGCTCTGACAGCTTGGTGCAAACGGTGGAATATGAAAGTCAATCCGCTAAAAACAACAAACCCATGCTTCACCCTGAAGAGACTAATGATGACAACCCCTGAAATCCAGCTTGAGGGTATTACTCTGGAGCAGCCGTCGCAAGCGAAATATCTTGGAATTACTTTAGACAAGCGACTTACCTTCGGACCACATCTTAAGACCACGGTTAAGAAGTGTAACATGAGGATCCAGCAATTGCGATGGCTTATTAATAGAAGGAGTACCATGCCGCTTAGATGCAAAAGGGCGGTATATGTGCATTGTATCTTACCAATCTGGCTTTACGGAATTCAGATCTGGGGGATCGCTGCAAAATCAAATTATAAACGGATTCAGGTGCTGCAGAATTGGGTCCTTAGAAATATAACTGATTGCCCTTGGTATGTACGCGGTTCAACTCTTCATAGAGACTTGAAGCTGTTTACTGTGGAAGAGCAGATTGGTAGGCATACGAGCCGATACAGAGACAAACTTCTGGGGCACCGCAGTTTACTTGCTAGAAATCTGATTCCAGCTAGACCTTTGAGGCGTCTTAAGAGGCAAGGATTTGCCAAAACAATGAGGCGACAATAGCGCTTACCCACCCATACTACAACACAATCCTAAAACACATCAATATACATATGTAATCGCCATGCAAAATTGACGTTTGGTTCCACTTACACAACCCAACCATGTGATGTTAAGGTACTTAAAGATGTACGGATTCTTCACGGGAAGCGACCACTCTGCAATCCTATGTAAGATTGGCAGTGGAGCGTCTACTGGTCGGAATGCTCCTACAATAGGAAAGCAGTTCAGGGTGAATACCTTTAGGAGTACGGCCTTTGCAGAAGATCTGCGGCTGGAATTGATAACGGGCGACGCCGATTCGTGCGCTAGAGCAGTCATCTCTCAGATTGCCACTGCGTGCGACATGAGCATGTCTTCCAGGAACCTGTTCCAGAGCCGTAAAGCGCCTGCATACTGGTGGAATGACTCTATTGCAGCGGCACGCCAACGTTGCCTTCAGGCTAGAAGACGATATCAGAGATCTCGTGGAACAGCCAACTTCAGCGAGAGACAACATGAGTATCAGGCAGCAAGGAGAGACCTAAAACTGCAGATTCGAGAGAGTAAGAGAGCTTGTTACCTTGAGCTTTGCGACTCTGCGGACAGTGATCCCTGGGGCAAAGCCTATAAGACTATCGTCAAACGAGTTGACGCTGGGAATCTCAAATCGCCCACCGAAGAGGCAGAGGTCAGGATGATTGTGGAAATCCTCTTCCCACTACACCCTGACCCTGTCGCGGCACTACCTTCTCATCCACCAAGGCAGTCGAATACTCTCACAGGCTTTAGTAGAGTTTCACCCGAGGAAATAAGTATAATTGGAAGAAACGTGAAGAATAACTGTGCACCGGGTCCTGATGGCATCCCCAACTGCGCCATCAAAACTTCTCTTGCTTTGCATCCCGAATTCTTCGCTGAGTTGTTCAATAAATGCCTAATTGAACAAACGTTCCCTAACATCTGGAAGATCCAAAACCTGCTACTTCTCCCGAAGCCGGGCAGATCCACAGATGATCCTTCTGCCTTCCGACCTATATGCCTCTTGGACGGACTAGGCAAAGTGTTCGAAAAGATAATTTGTACACGGATTGATGAAGCCTTAAAGAGAGCTGGAGACCTGTCCTCAAACCAACTTGGGTTCCGCAAAGCGAGGTCAGCAGTTGACGCTTTACAGAGAGTGAAAGAGATCGCGGAGGAGGCTATACGAGGCACCAGATGGAAAGGGGGCTCCAAGGAGTATTGCCTTGTGGTCACCCTCGACGTAAAGAACGCATTCAATTGCGCAAGATGGGATAGGATACTCCATGCACTCGAATACTTTGGAATTCCCCTCTACCTCCAACAGCTATGCAAGAGTTACTTTTCAAACAGAATACTCTGCTACAACACCTCCAATGGAAAGCGAAATCACGCAATCTCAGCGGGTGTCCCACAGGGCTCTGTGCTAGGCCCCCTACTTTGGAACATAATGTACGACGGCATACTAAGAGTTCCACTCCCAACCGGTGTCCACATGATCGGATTCGCTGATGACGTTGCGCTTATTACTGTCGGCAAAACTCTGTCAGAGACGGAATGCAGGTGCAGCGCCGCCATCGCTGCTGCCCATAACTGGCTGTCCGAAGCTGGGCTTCATCTAGCGGAGGAAAAAACGGAGGCGGTGTTAATCAGTAGCAGGAAGAAGATCGAGACAGCCAAGGTGACAGTTGGTAGTACCACTATCAGCTCGTCCAGGGCGATCAAATACCTGGGAGTGATGCTGGACACGAGACTTTGTTTCAAGGAGCACTTGCAGTCAGTCCATAAAAAGGCAAGCTCGACCGTTGTTGCCCTAAGCAGACTTCTGTTAAATGTAAGAGGTCCCAGACAACATACTCGTCTTCTTCTGGCCAGCTTTGTTAAGTCTGTCATCCTCTATGCGGCCCCTATTTGGGCCAAAGCAATTCGTGTCAAAAGCTATCGGCGGGAGATTCAAGGTGTTTACCGGTTGGGAGCCCTTAGGGTCTGTAGTGCCTTCAGGACTGTCTCTGATGACGCGGCTTATGTGGTTGCTGGCATGGTCCCAATCGAAGAGCTGGTTTTTGAAGCGGAAGCTGCATGGATGAACTTGGGTGCGAGATCATTAGAGCATCGTTCAGGAACGAGCATTCAGGATGCTAGAATCTCCTCCATCACCCGCTGGCAAAGACGTTGGGACAATTCATCCAAAGGGCGCTGGACCCACAAGCTGATCCCAAGTTTGCTCCCATGGATCCACAGAAGACATGGACAAGTCAACTTCTACCTAACGCAGCTCCTCACAGGACACGGGTGCTTCCGGAGCTATCCGAAAAGATTCGGCCACGACACCGACGACTCTTGTCCTGCATGCCCTGATGCAACAGAAGACGCAGAACATGTTTTATTCGATTGCGTTCGGTTTTCATCCCTCCGTGCGCGCATCGAGCTGGCACTGGGCGAACAACCAAACTTCCGTAGCTTGGTTCCGGGCATGCTGAACTCCGAAGCGGTTTGGGCCACAGTAGACGATTTCGCAGTAAACGTTATGCGGACCCTGCGATTAGACGACAACCGTAGGAGAGGGCTGAGCTAAGGAGATTAACTGAGTACCAAACGGTTCGCGAAGCATTGCTTGACGGCCGTACCGCGAATCGTGGTGCTCAGTAACTATCTCTGCTCCTACCTCAAATCTCTTAACCTCTTAATCGTGTACTAGTGCGTTTGGATTGGCGAGAAGCTTACATATAACTAAACTATGTTTCTGACTTATACTGGCAATAAATGAATATAAAAAACACACACACACGCACACGCACACACACACACACACACACACACACACACACACACACACACACACACACACACACACACACACACACACACACACACACACACACACACACACACACACACACACACACACACACACACACACACAGGAGAGATATCGGAAGTGAATCGGAACAGACGCTCTAGCTCCAAGCTCTGATATTTTTCTTTTACAAACCGAGTTTTTAGTGGAAGATAATTCGTGTAACGTCGTGGAAAATCTGCAGAGAGATCTCAGTTAGCATCTGTGCAAAGCGCAGAATTACTCACAGTGCGGGTAGTGAAGTACTCCTGTATTAATAATCTAAAAGTGCAGGGGTACTCTTCTCCTCCCCCTCCCTCGCCTCACGGGTTGTGGAAGTGGAAAGCGCGGAAGTAAAATCGGTTCGACAATAATTGTGTGAAACGAGTATAAAGTGCTTCCGATTTTATACTTTGTTTACTCTGTGCTTACACAGCACAGCTGATCGACGACAATCGGGTGTGGCGGTCGCCGATTAAATACGAGCGTAAGCTTTATTTAAACCGAGTAGCTGGTCACACTGTCGAAAAGTAAAGCATACTTTTGGGAGTGTTATCTAAAACGATTTTGGAAATTACAACGGTCATGGAAGCGGATGATCGGGGTGCCGGAGGGCCCCCCGTCGATGAGGCTGAGGCGTTCAAGCCAAGAGGAGCACTGGCCAGGTCACCACCTCAGCAGCAGAAATCAGGCACCCCGGTGGCAATGTTGTTAGCGCCAAAAACGGTAGCGGGCGCTTTAGTGATGATGGCAGACATAGTGCACGAGCTGACGGATAAGTTTAAAGGTGGACAACGCCACATAACCCAGTCCACGAGGGATAACCTATCAAAGTTGGAAAACCTGATCAAGCAAGCAGGAATTTTAGCGGAGACCGAACGGCAAGCAGGAGCCATCCTATCTAAACGGACCATTGGTACACCATCAGGAGCCCCAAAGCGGCAGCGGGATGCGAATCAGGCTGAACGGCAAACCCCGCCGAAGAAGAGCAAGGCAACCGCTGGAGGACAACAGACGGAAAGGAGCTGCAACATCAGCGAAACCACCACCCCGTCTATAAGCAAAAAATCCGATAACAAGTGGGTTGAGGTAAAGAGGAAGGCCCAGCCGCAGCACAGCACTAAACCCATGAAACCGATAAGGAAGACGGAAACCGATGCGATATTAATTACTGGTGCGGATAATGTCTCATATACGGATATTATTAGATCGGTTAAAAGTAATCCGTCAATGCGAAGCCTAAGTGAGGACGTCCAAGGGATAAGACGAACCCAAAATGGAAAGCTGCTCATCAGCCTAACCAAAACATCGGGACATAGCGTTGCGGAGTTCAGGGAGACGGTGTCAAGCGCGTTAAAAGGTTTAGCCTCAGTGAAGGCTCTAACCGAAACAGACCTTGTTGAGATCCGCGATCTGGATGAGACCACATCAAAGGAGGAGGTGCTACAGGCACTTCGTACCAAATTAGATGATGTTAACATTGATCAGGAGGTCATAAGGTCGGTCAGGCCGATGACAGACGGCACCCAAACGGCTTCAGTTCTGCTACCGAGAGCACAGGCAATGAAGATTAGTTAGAGCAGATTCAGAATTGGATGGGTCATATGTCGCGTCAGACGAGTGGATAGACCAAATCGATGCTTCAAGGGCTTCGAGTTCGGACACCAGGCAGCAAGCTGCACAAGAACAACTTTCGAGGCTTATGCTTTAAATGTGGGAAGGAAGGCCATACCTACAATGTATGTATTAATCCGCCGAAGTGTGTGATATGTAGACGCTCAGGCGGTGATTCTGACCATGCGGCAGGCAGCTTTAGGTGTCCGGCCTACAGTGAAGCCAAAAGAGTTATAAATGTTAAGGATACTGCAGCTCAACGTGAACCACTGCAGAGTGGCCCAAGACTTGCTACAGAAGACTGTCCAGGAGGGAAATATTCAGATTGCCATCCTTAGTGAGCCATATCGTCAGGAATATTCCGGAATGTGGGCTGGCGACGAAACTGGAAGATCGGCAATATGGACGTGCGAATCCGGAGGTGCTCAATTAACCGAAAGCTGTCGTAATAAGGGTTTTGTGAGAGCAAAGTTTGATGGGATCTGGATCTATAGCTGCTATTTGGCTCCTAGCATCATATCAGAGTTTTCAACCATTGTGGACGAACTGACCATCGACATCAGAGATCATAGCCCAAGTATTGCTGCAGGAGATTTTAATGCCTGGGCTGAAGAATGGGGTTGAAAGTCGACAAACGCACGCGGCCGTGTGATCCTAGAGTCCTTCGCCTCGTTGGATATCACTCTGCTGAACACTGGATCAGTTTTCACCTTCTCGAGAGCGTTTGCGGGATCAGTCATCGACCTTAGCTTCTCTAGTCCCTCTATCGCGGCGACTGCTAAGTGGAGTATATTGGACTGCTATACTGGAAGTGACCATAGGGCAATATTGGTCGAAATTGGCTCTACTAGAGATTCGAGAGTATGGGCACCTGTCCAGAGGAGAATGTATCGTGCTGAAACAATGGATCCAAGGTTGTTTACCGCGGCGATTAGCTCTATAACCACAAGCGGCGATGCCGAGAACAGGGCTGTCGAAATCACAAGAGCAATATAGATGGCATGTGATCGAAGTATGCAGGCGAGGAAGATCTACCGCAGACATCATGCTTCTACACACTGGTGGAGCGATGAAATTGCTGCAGCAAGATCCAAATGTTTGATAGCTAACAGACTCTATCAGAGATCCCGTGGAACATCTTCGATCCAGGAGAAACAGCTAGCGTACAGAACGGCGCGAAGATATCTAAAAAAAGGCAATACGCACGAGTAAGAGGAATCTCTTCTTAGAACTTTGCGACTCCGCCGATCGTGATCCATGGGGAAAGGCATACAAGACGGTTGTAAAAAGGATTCTTGCTGGCAAGCAGGCCATACCAACGGATGAACTTCAACTTAAAAATATAGTGGAGACCCTATTCCCTATACAGAGCGTACCGAACATAGTATCACAACGGGTAACCCAAGAGAACAGAAACGTTGAAGGTGTATCTGTGGAGGAGTTAATAACCGCTGCCAGAGATTTGAAGGCAAACAAGGCGCCTGGCCCAGATGGAATCCCTAACAGAGCTGTAAAGCTGGCCCTTACTCTCCAAGCTGGAGTCTTCGCAGATGTCTATACAAAGTGCTTTACCGAAGGAGTATTCCCCACATGCTGGAAAAAACAACAGTTGTTATTGTTGCTAAAGCCGGGGAAAGCTCCCAACTGCGCATCTGCATAAAGTCAAGAGGGCTTTCAGCAAACCAGTTCGGATTCCGCAAAGCAAAGTCGACAATCGACGCAATATCGAAAGTGACTAAAGCTGCGTCAAATGCTATACAAGGCACCCGATGGAAAGGAGGTAGCAAGCAGTACTGCATTGTAACGACGCTCGACGTGAAGAATGCTTTTAACTCGGCAAGACCAGATAAAGTAATAGATGCGCTCGTAGAATTTGGGGTACCACCATATCTTTTAAGAATGATCCAAAGCTATTTCAGCGGAAGGCAACTCTTGTACGACACCATCACAGGACCGTGTACACACGAAGTATCTATAGGTGTTCCTCAAGGATCGGTCTTGGGCCCCCTATTATGGAACACGATGTACGATGGCATACTACGGGTCAATCTACCAGACCATTCCGAGCTTATTGGTTTTGCCGACGATATTGCGCTTGTCACAGTTGCAAATGACCTAAAACAAACTGAGGAAACCTGCAACGAGAGCATAACTCGAATTCATAATTGGCTCAATGAAGCAGGGTTGGAGTTGGCAGCACATAAAACTGAGGCCGTGCTGATTAGTAGTCGCAAAAAGGTCGAGACTGCGCATATCAAGGTTGGTCAAGTCACGATTGAATCCAAGCGGGCAATCAGGTATCTAGGCGTCATGATAGACACTAGACTTTGCTATAGAGAACACCTAGCATATGTTCACCAGAAAGCGGCGACATCGTGTAGTTCAATATCCCGTATGCTGATGAACACACGAGGCCCGAAACAACAGAGACGTCTGCTGGTCATGAGCGTAGTAAGATCTATAATACTCTACGCTGCTCCTATCTGGGCCTCAGCGTTTAACGTGGAGTCATATGCCAAGGGAATTAAAGCAACATACCGACTCTGCGCAATTCGTGTGTGTTCTGCCTTCAGGACTGTGTCAGAAGATTCTGCCTTAGTGCTGGCTGGAATGATCCCCATTGAGGAACTCATTAGGGAGCAACGGGAAACACACCTACCAACGGGAAGTAGCGGAAGAGCAAGTCGAGCCGCCAGTATATCGAGATGGCAAGCCAGTTGGGATGCCTCATTAAAGGGACGCTGGACGCACACCCTGATACCGGACATAGGATTATGGATGGATCGTAAACACGGGTCAGTCAATTTCTATTTAACGCAATTTCTCAGCGGTCATGGTTGTTTCAGAGCATACCTTCGACGATTTTGACACTAGGAGGCTAACGACTGTACTTGGTGTGGCGTAGGAGTAGAGGAAGATGCTAGGCATGTCATCTTCCAATGCGGGCGATTCCACGAGACGAGAACCCAACTTGCTGCTTCCGTGGGGAGCGAGATCACAGCGGACAACCTGGTACCCATCATGCTCTCCAGTAGAAGTAATTGGGATGCAGTCGGCGATTACAGTAGGGGAACCACAACATCCTGCGAAGCAATACTTCACGGTCACCCGCAGGAGTGACGGTTTCCTTACAGTATTCTAGCGTCAAAAATATTTAAATAGTTAAATTAAAATCTGTAGATTATAATTAGTAGATATAAAGGAATAAAAAAAAAAAAAACACACACACACACACACACTACACCGTGTGGTGAGCGGCCACTAAGAATACCACCACAGCGGGCCACTGCTTGTCGTAAAAGGCGACTAAGTGTGGTATCAGGGCTGAACCCAGTAGGTCCTGTTCAGAATACTGGACGCACTGGACTTATTTTGAAGCCATGGGCCGTTTGCTGTAGTATCCCATTACCCAAGTAAGCTGAGTGAAATCTTGCTGAAACGGCTCTTGGGCTAATGCTACAGCGGCTTCCGTTCCACTAAAACCCTGGCAGGTCTCCAAATACGCTCAAAGGTTCGTCTCCATTTAGTTGGGGGTACAGGCTCAGATGATATTTCCTGACTAATGCGGATCTGGCTCTGTACATGTTGCCTCATAAGGGTACATGTCAACCCTCGCATGGCCTCCCTGCTTGCATAGACAACCATGAGGTGTTGTCGCAACTGTACGTTCGGCCTTTGATAACGACTTGGAGTTGGGATCCAAATAGAATCATAATGTTAATAACCAAAAAAAAAGAAGAGAAGGAGAGTACCCCAAAATATGGGGATGAGGAGATAGGCGACCCTTTTGCGAAATGCGCAAAAATGGCAAGGTCACCAACGAAGGGGGATCCCACGGTCGAAGCTGCGACTAGTGAGCCCCAACAAGCCACGAGACTCGGCGACCTGGGCAAAGAGATCGCAAACCTTGTGGAGATGTTGGCGGATGGTAAAAGGAGATCCATTCACCAGCTTATGAGGACCTCAATTGAGAGAATCAGTTCTCTCTTTGAGACCATCGCAGTCAGCTCAAATGACGCGAGCGCAGTCGAGGTGATAAGGGCACATAAGTCCTGCCAAACATCGCCAATTTTTAGAGTCCAGGGTCAAGCCCAAGAACGAAAAAGGCGCCCAGACAAGGTGGATACGCCCAGCCCTAAGAGAGGCAGGAGGGCGGTAGATGGCAGTCAACCGAGTGGAGTCCCATCGCACAACGTTGGCTCGCCTGTAGAGGCTTAACAGCAGAGCAAGCTGCCTGCGGATAGGCCAACTTGGAGTAAAGTAGTACGAAAAGGTGCTATTAGTAAAAATAAAAAAGGAGAGAAAACGAAGGGACCAAAGACAAATGGCCACGGTCTAAAGGGGAAGATGCGCAAAGACGCAATTGTCATCTCTGCAAGGGGTGACGCGTCTTACGCGGACATCCTCAGGAAAGTTAAGAACGAAGAAAAGCTTAAGGCGTTAGGAGAAGCCGTAGTTAGGGTGAGGAGAACTCAAAAGGGGGAGCTTCTCCTCCAACTAGGAAAGTCAGGGGCAGATACGTCGGCCTTTAGGACGTCCTTAGGTGACACTCTGGGGAGCCAAGCGGAAGTGCGGACGCTCTCCCATCGGGTCACACTAGAGTGTAGGGACTTGGATGAAGTCACTACGCAGGAGGACATAGTTGAGGCGTTGAAGGCTCAGCTCGGTTTGGTGGATGCAGCTGCTGGAGATGTTACGATGCGTAAGGCGTTCGCAAGAGTCCGATCGACAGGTCAAACTTGTGTCGTCGATGTGGGGGGGAAAATCACCTGGCGAGGGACTGCCAGAAAGATCCCCGGTGTATGTTCTGCACTGGCACCGGTACTAATGCTAACCATTTAGCTGGTAGTGGCAGATGTCCGAGGTCAAGGCGTACACCGTCAACTAATCCAAAGTGAAGTGCATACAGCTAAATCTCAACCATTGTGAGGCAGCACAAGCACTTCTGATGCAGACTGTACGAGATAAGCGTTCAGATGTAGCAATCATTTGCGAACAGTACAAGTCTATCCCAGGTAGTGGGTGGGTCCGCAGCAAATGCGGGAAAGCAGCACTGTGGTCCATAATGACACCAGTATGCGAAGTCGATACAAGCCACGATGCCTTCGTTAGGGCGAAAGTCAGAGGGCTGACTTTCTACAGTTGTTATGCACCACCAAGTTGGAGCTTGAGCGAGTTTCAGGGACTCTTGGACACAGTGTCAATAGATGCACGTGGGCGGGCCCCTGTTGTCATCGCAGGGGATTTCAACGCGTGGGCGGTAGAATGGGGTAGCATTTTGACAAATGCAAGGGGATCTTCTCTTCTCGAGGAGTTCTCCAAGCTTAATGTTAGTCTAGCCAACGACGGGCGGGTACAGACGTACAGGAAGAATGGTAGAGGATCAATTATTGACCTCACCTTTATTAGTGATTCGGTCTGTGGCAGAACCGAGTGGATGGTCTGTGAAGACTTCACGTTTAGTGATCACCAGGCCATCTTGTTCAGTACTCCAGAAGATCGAAGGGGCTCCAAGCAACGGCCAGTGATGACTGGGCCGAAATGGAAAGCAGATGGACTTGACCAAGAGGTTTTTGTCGACTGTTTCCTGGGTGCTGAATGGAGAAATGGGACGGCTGATGACTTGACACATTGCCTAAACAAAGTCCTAGCAGCCACTTGTGATGCTTCAATGCCCGAAAGGAAACCTAGTAGGTTCTCAAAACCCTGCTACTGGTGGACTGAGGAAATAAGCTCACTAAGAAAGGCTCACCTAGCAGGCCTCTGCCGGAGGATGTCCCTCCAGTTTCAGTGTCAGAGCTGATGGCAGCGACTAAAACAATAGGAGATAAAAAGGCTCCAGGTCCGGATGGGATCCCCAATAAAGCTCTAAAGCTGGCGATCTCTTGCCGGCCGGATGTTTTCGTGCAATGCTACACGAAATGCCTTGAACAGGGAGTTTTTCCAAAAAGGTGGAAAATTCAACGCTTAATCCTCATTCCAAAAGGGGATAAGCCAGTTAGCGGACCTTCGGGGTATCGACCAAGTTGTCTACTAGACACGGTTGGGAAGGTCCTAGAAAAGATTTTGTACAACCGTCTTCTCGAGATTGTTGTTGAGAAGCAGGCTCTCGGAATTCCATTACGGATTCCGAAAAGCCAGATCTACTATTGATGACATCAAAGCGGTTGTTGACATCGCCAAAAAGGCGATTGAAGGAACCCGATGGAAAGGGGGCACAAAGGAGTATTGCGCAAAAACGCATTTAATTCCGCCAGTTGGAGTAGGATAATGGATAGATTGGAAGAGATCGGACTACCGATTTATCTAGCAGAAATTATTAAGAGTTATTTGTCGGACAGGGTGCTAGAGTAGGCACAGATAAGGGCATTAGGAGATATAGGGTCACAGCCGGGGTTCCACAAGGATCGGTATTAGGACCGTTACTTTGGAACCTCATGTACGATAGGGTCCTTAGGCTAGAGCTGCCAAGTGGATGCAAGCTAATCGGCTTTGCAGACGACTTGGCACTTGTAGTAGTAGGAAAGGAGATCAGACTAGTGGAAGCAGCGGCCAATGCGGCTGTTAACCAGATAAGCTTGTGGATGCACAGTGCTAGCTTACAGCTAGCGGGCCACAAAACAGAGGCTGTGCTATTTACAAGCAGGAAGGTAGTCGAGTATATGACCGTTCAGGTAGGAGGTGTCTCGATCAGATCGACGACATCTCTAAAGTACCTGGGCGTCATGTTAGATAATCGACTTAGTTTCAAGCAGCATATTATTTATGTTAGTCAAAAGGCCTCCAAGCTGCAGGCAGCGCTTTCTCGAATGCTGCCTAATATAGGAGGGCCTAGGCAGGAAACGCGTCTTCTCTTAGGTAGGGTCGTAGCCTCCGTGCTGCTGTATGCAGCTCCAATTTGGGCCACGTCACTTGATAGGAGTAAGGAACTTAGGAGAAAATTAGCGGCGCCTTATCGTCTAAGTGCATTAAGGGTGATTTCCGGGTTCAGAACGATCTCGGAAGATGCGGCCTTAGTGCTTGCAGGCATGATTCCCATAGATCTCTTAGCAAAGGAGATGCATGCAGTCTATGAAAGGAAAAGGGGGGGTATGACAGTGTCCGAACTAAATATCGCCCAAAGGGAGGAGCGGGAAGCAACGCTTACCGCATGGCAGCATAGGTGGAACTCATCGACAAACGGAAGATGGACTTTTAGGCTGATTCCCAATGTCAGAGAGTGGATAGGTAGGCAGAGGGGGGCTTCAAACTTTCAAACTTCCCAGTTTTTAACTGGACATGGAGGTTATAGGTTCTATTTATGTAGGTTCCGACATGAAGCAAGTTCGTACTGCTCGGAATGTTCTCTGCAACACGAGGATCCTGAGCATACCATGTACCACTGTAGCAGATACAGTGGGATGACGAGGGGAATACCCACCCCGTCGCTGTTAGTGGGGTTCATGTTGGAGATGGATGCCAACTGGCTACACGTTAGCCGAGTTATTATAAGCATCCAAAAGGACCTGAGAAGACGGGAAAGGATCCGTAGAGAAGAGGAGGTAGACTAGGAAACTACCAGGCGAGAGCCTAATGTTGGCTCTTCCCAACCACCGTGAAGTAATACTTAACGGTGATACCGCGGGGTTGTGTGTGGAGTGTAGGGGTGGGTTTAGTTGGTTTGTGCCGTCCTAGTGGCAAGTCCAGCATGTTTTACGGTACGGGCCGTATACATCTTTTGAAGATTACCATCCCGCATGGCGCACCATGCAAAACAAAAAAAAAAAAAAACACACACACACACAGTGTTGATCTATTCTGAGTAACACACGCGTTTTTAAAGTGCTCCGCGTTTTTATTACATTTTGTGCTAAATCACATATAATATCTGCAAAAAAAAAGTGGAAAGATTGTAGTGGAGGTCATGCTCATCTGGTTACTCACGGTTGGTGCCGATTCCATTACAAGTGATATTAATTTATCCTAATTTCTGGGCGGTTTTTTGTCCTCTGAGTGTGTGGGAGAGAGTTTGAGTGAAAATAACTCAGAACTTTCTCTCCCATTAGACTTTTCGTGCCGATAGACTTTTCAGTGTCGGTCCATCGTGGGAAAAATCTTTGTTTTGGTTTATATCAGCTGATAATACCAAAGCTACCCTGCGTAAGCGGACTCTTTTTTGCGTCGTGGGAACGCAAACTGAGCCAGAAAGTGCGCCATCTATTGGCGCTTTCTGGAACAAGAAGTCTGCGACCT
The DNA here is from genome assembly GCA_018150725.1 of Drosophila quadrilineata. NCBI lineage: Eukaryota > Metazoa > Arthropoda > Insecta > Diptera > Drosophilidae > Drosophila > Drosophila quadrilineata. The sequence goes on along the minus strand of JAECWN010000432.1, from coordinate 1,776,400 downwards.
TTTGCTTAAGAGGTGCATACTTTTAGGCTTCCGAAGTCTGACGAACATTCTCCGAACCTGAGGTGTAATTAGGCGAAAGACCTCGGATCTGGTTATAACCAACCTCTCCGCCTTGTCGGTACCGGAAAAGGGGCTCTGGTGACCGAGTCGGAGCGGTATACCTCCCATCGAGCGCCTGTCAAGGGGAAATACTTGGGCTTCGTTGGATAGCTCTGGACTCGGAGATGGCGGGCGTTAAGCTGACCGTGGGTGTAAGCGCTCTGTCGTCTAAGGCCACGCCACCTCCGCCTCACAACTGACGGTGAACAGGCGTTCGCCAAGTCAGGAAAGATGCCGAGGACTCCGCCACCGACGCAACCAATGAAAGCGGTTCCGGATTTGGTGGTCTCTCAGGCTGATGATCGTATTCCTGAGTCGCTAGCTGAAACGCTTGCCGAAATGGGTATGCTGATTAACGAACTGGCGAATGTTATTAAAGTCAAGAGGCATATAACCGAGCTTACGAGACTCTTGATTGGCAGACTTTCGTTTCTGCAAAGAATTGCAACGGAGCAGAGTACCAAGCCACCCGCAACTCCTGTGAAAGCGGCGGTGATCTGCGACACGGCAGGGGGAAAAGAAGGTCCCATAGCTCAGGGTCTACACTCTATTAAACCTAAAAGTGGTTCCAAACCACATCTATCACAAGAGGCTGCTCATTCCAACTTAGCTTGGAAAACACAAAAATCTAGGAAGTCAGGCCCAAAAATAAGCAAAGCAGCATCGGAGGCAATTGCTCTGTCTGAGGTTGACGGATTTTCATACGCTGACATCCTGAAGGTCGTCAAATCCGACCCAAACTTGAAGAAGATGTCTACGGATATAGTGGGGATTCGCAAGTCATGGAAATGTGACCTAGTTATGCGCCTTCAAAACAAGCCGACTAATACCGCAACTGGTAACGCTACGGACACCCAACGGAGTTAGAGATTAGATATCTGGATGAGCTTGCCACCAAAAAAGAGGTAATCGACGCAGTGAACGAAGCTCTTACGGAGGGATCCATCATAGAGGATCATGTGAAGTCCTTAAGATCTACACGGAATGGAACGCTGACAGCCAGGCTTATTCTACCAGTCAGCACTGCGAAGAATATACTCGCGCTATCCAGGATCCGCATTGGTTTCTCGATGTGCCCTGTGCACGAAGTTCTGCGGCCAACGCGTTGCTTCAAATGCAACGAATATGGACATGTTGCTGCGAAGTGTAACAGTACCATCAACAACAGTGGAGCATGCTTCAGATGTGGTGCTGACGGTCATGTGGCTAAATCGTGCCAAAAGCCCCCTTGCTGCGGTCAATGCTCTCGAAGCAATCAACCGGCCAACCACTCGGTTGGTAGCTTTGCGTGCCCGTACTACCAGGCTGCCATAAAATCCTTAAAATGTTAAGGATTTTGCAGCTGAACCTCAACCACTGCATCTCGGCTCAAGCCATCTTGGAGGTCTCTGTTCGCGAAGAACGCTCATCTATTGCAATTTTGAGTGAGCCCCATTGGATCATCATGTCCGAGAACATGGGTTTCTGATGCCACTGGAAAGGCAGCTATTTGGAAATGTGGAAGCTCAAATCACAATCTCTGTGAGACGATGAGCGAGCAAGGATTTGTTCGTGCCAGATTTTGTGTAACAGACACTGGTTAATGATGCTAGAGGCAGGGGCAATATCATAATCGCCGGCGACTTCAATGCTTGGGCCATAGACTGGGGTAGTCGTTTCACTAACGCCAGGGGAAATCTGCTACTAGAAACGCTCTCATCTCTCGACGTCGCCCTGCTGAACCGTTGATCGGAGATCACTTTCAATAGGGCTGGCTCAGGCTCTACTATAGACCTGACTTTTGCTAGTCCCCGTCTGTTCCGGCAAGCGCACTGGCAAGTTAGTCAGATATTCACCGCTAGTGACCACTCTGCCATCACCTGCAGCTTTGGATCGCTTAATTCGTATGGATTACCTCCAAGGGATTCTGGAAAGTAAGGCCTACAAAATAGTGGTGAAGAATATCCATGCTGGTCGAGTCCTCACTCCTACTGACCCAGTTGAGCTACGGAAGTTTGTCGAAACCCTGTTCCCTCGCAGTGTCGATCTTGCCGTGTGGTGAGCGGCCACTCAGAATACCATCACAGTGGGCCACTGCTTGTCGTAAAAGGCGACTAAGTGTGGTATCAGAGCTGAACCCAGTAGGTCCTGTTCAGAATACTGGACGCACTGGACTTATTTTGAAGCCATGGGCCGTTTGCTGTAGTATTCCATTACCCTAGTAAGCGGAGTGAAATCTTGCTGAAACGGCTCTTGGGCTAATGCTACAGCGGCTTCCGTTCCACTAAAACCCTGGCAGGTCTCCAAATACGCTCAAAGGTTCGTCTCCATTTAGTTGGGGGTACAGGCTCAGATGTTATTTCCTGACTAATGCGGACCTGGCTCTGTACGTGACGCCTCATAAGGGCACATGTCAACCCTCGCATGGCCTCCCTGCTTGCATAGATAACCATGAGGTCTTGTCGCAACTGTACGTTCGACCTCTGATAACGACTTGGAGTTGGGACCCATTAAATTATGATGAACATTACCCAACAAAAAAAATAGGAGAAGAGAATACCCCAAAATATGGTGGTGAGGTGATTGGCGACCCTTTTGCGAAATGCGCAAAAATGGCAAGATCGCCAGCGAAGGGGCTAAATACGGTCGAAACTGCGACCAATGTGCCCCAAAACACCACGAGGCTCAATGATCTTGGAAAAGAGATCGCTAACCTGGTGGAGATGTTGGAGGATGGAAAACGGAGGTCCATCCACCAACTCATGATGACCTCAATTGAGAGAATCAGTTCTCTCTTTGAGGCGGTCGCAGTTGAGGTGATAAGGACTCACAAGTCCTGTCAAACATCGCCAATTTTTAGGATCCAGGGTCAAGTCCAGGATCGGAAAAGGCGCCCGGACAAGGTGGATACGCCTAGTCCAAAGAGAGGGAAGAAGTCGGTAGCTGGCGGTCAACCGAGTGCAGACCCACCGCACATCGTTGGCTCGCCTGTAGGGGCTTTTCAGCAGAGCAATCTGCCTACGGAGAGGCCAACGTGGAGCAAAGTAGTACGAAAGGGTGCTGCTGGCAAGGGAAATAATGGAGGGAAAAATAAGGGACCAAAGCCAAATGGCCACGGTCTAAAGGGGAAGATGCGCAAAGACGCAATTGTCATCTCTGCAAAAGGTGACGCGTCTTACGCGGACATCCTCAGGAAAGTTTAGAACGAAGAAAAGCTTAAGGCGTTAGGAGAAGCCGTAGTTAGGGTGAGGAGAACCCAAAAGGGGGAGCTTCTCCTTGAACTAGGGAAGTCAGGGGCCGATACGTCGGCCTTTAGGACGTCTTTAGGTGACACACTGGGGAGCCAAGCGGAAGTGCGGACGCTCTCCCATCGGGTCACAGTAGAATGTAGGGACTTGGACGAAGTCACTACGCAGGAGGATATAGTCGAGGCGTTGAAGACTCAGCTCGGCTTGGTGGATGTAGCTGCTGGGGATGTCACGATGCGTAAGGCGTTCGGACATACTCAAACAGCGCTTATTAGAATGCCCGCGGATTGTGCCAAAAAGGCACTGAAGTCGGGCAAGATAAGAATCGGGTGGGTAGTGACCAGACTCCGGGAACGTGTCACAGTAACACGATGCTTCCGGTGTCAGGAGGTCGGGCACCATGCATCACAGTGCAAGAGTCCGATCGACAGGTCGAACTTGTGTCGACGATGTGGGGGTGAAAATCACCTGGCGAGGGACTGCCAGAAAGATCCCCGGTGTATGTTCTGCACTGGCACCGGCACTGATGCAAACCATTTAGCTGGTAGTGGCAGATGTCCGAGGTCAAGGCGTACACCGGCAACTAATCCAAAGTGAAGTGCATACAGCTAAATCTCAACCATTGTGAGGCAGCACAAGCACTTCTGATGCAGACTGTACGAGATAAGTGTTCAGATGTAGCAATCATCTGCGAACCGTACAAGTCTATCCCAGGTAGTGGGTGGGTCCGCAGCAAATGCGGGAAAGCAGCACTGTGGTCTATAATGACACCAGTATGCGAAGTTGACACAAGCCACGAGGGCTTCGTTAGGGCGAAAGTCAGAGGGCTGACTTTCTATAGTTGTTATGCTCCACCAAGTTGGGGCTTGAGCGAGTTTCAGGGACTCTTGGACACAGTGTCAATAGATGCACGTGGGCGGGCCCCTGTAGTCATCGCAGGGGATTTCAACGAGTGGGCGGTAGAGTGGGGTAACATTTTGACAAATGCAAGGGGATCTTCTCTTCTCGAGGAGTTCTCCAAGCTTAATGTTAGTCTAGCCAACGACGGGCGGGTACAGACGTACAGAAAGAATGGTAGAGGATCAATTATTGACCTCACCTTTATTAGTGATTCGGTCTGTGGCAGAACCGAGTGGATGGTCTGTGAAGACTTCACGTTTAGTGATCACCAGGCCATCTTGTTCAGTACCCCAGAAGATCGAAGGGGCTCCAAGCAACGGCCAGTGATGACTGGGCCGAAATGGAAAGCAGATGGACTTGACCAACAGGTTTTTGTCGACTGTTTCCTGGGTGCTGAAAGGAGAAATGGGACGGCTGATGACTTGGCACATGGCCTAAACAAAGTCCTAGCAGCCACTTGTGATGCTTCAATGCCCGAAAGGAAGCCTAGTAGGTTCTCAAAACCCTGCTACTGGTGGACTGAGGAAATAAGCTCACTAAGAAAGGCCTGCCTAGCAGCTAGAAGACGTTCCCAGAGAGCTAGGGGCCGTCCGAACTTTGACCAACGTGTTGAAGAATTCCGGGCGGCGAAGCGGGCTCTGAAGCAGATTATTAAGAGCAGCAAGAAACGTTGCTTCCAAAAAAAATCTGCTCAGAGGCCGATATTAATCCCTGGGGTACTGCGTACAAAGTGGTCACAAAAAAGACCAGGAATCCGCACTTTACCTGTGTCTCGTGCCCCACCGAACTCTTGGAAATAGTTTCAGTACTGTTTCCAAGACATCCAGTGGTAGATCTTGATAGGAACAGACGTCTGCCGGAGGATGTCCCTCCAGTTTCAGTGTCAGAGCTGATGGCAGCGACGAAAACAATAGGAGATAAAAAGGCTCCAGGTCCGGATGGGATCCCCAATAAAGCTCTAAAGCTGGCGATCTCTTGCCGGCCAGATGTTTTCGTGCAATGCTACACGAAATGCCTTGAACAGGGAGTTTTTCCAAAAAGGTGGAAAATTCAACGCTTAATCCTCATTCCAAAAGGGGATAAGCCAGTTAGCGGACCTTCGGGGTATCGACCAATTTGTCTACTAGACACGGTTGGGAAGGTCCTAGAAAAGATTTTGTACATTTCTCGAGATTGTTGTTGAGAAGCAGGCTCTCGGAATTCCAATACGGATTCCGAAAAGCCAGATCTACTATTGATGCCATCAAAGCGGTTGTTGACATCGCCAAAAAGGCGATTGAAGGAACCCGATGGAAAGGGGGCACAAAGGAGTATTGCGCATTGATAACGTTGGATATCAAAAACGCATTTAATTCCGCCAGTTGGACTAGGATAATGGATAGGCTGGAAGAGATCGGACTACCGATTTATCTAGCAGAAATTATTAGGAGTTATTTGTCGGACAGGGTGCTAGAGTATGGCAGAGATAAGGGCATTAGGAGATATAGGGTCACAGCCGGGGTTCCACAAGGATCGGTATTAGGACCGTTACTTTGGAACCTCATGTACGATAGGGTCCTTAGGCTAGAGCTGCCAAGTGGATGCAAGCTAATCGGCTTTGCAGACGACTTGGCACTTGTAGTAGTAGGAAAGGAGATCAGACTAGTGGAAGCAGCGGCCAATGCGGCTGTTAACCAGATAAGCTTGTGGATGCACAGTGCTAGCTTACAGCTAGCGGGCCACAAAACAGAGGCTGTGCTATTTACAAGCAGGAAGGTAGTCGAGTATATGACCGTTCAGGTAGGAGGTGTCTCGATCAGATCGACGACATCTCTAAAGTACCTGGGCGTCATGTTAGATAATCGACTTAGTTTTAAGCAGCATATTATTTACGTTAGTCAAAAGGCCTCCAAGCTGCAGGCAGCGCTTTCTCGAATGCTGCCTAATATAGGAGGGCCTAGGCAGGAAACGCGTCTTCTCTTAGGTAGGGTCGTAGCCTCCGTGCTGCTGTATGCAGCTCCAATTTGGGCCACGTCACTTGATAGGAGTAAGGAACTTAGGAGAAAATTAGCGGCGCCTTATCGTCTAAGTGCATTAAGGGTGATTTCCGGGTTCAGAACGATCTCGGAAGATGCGGCCTTAGTGCTTGCAGGCATGATTCCCATAGATCTCTTAGCAAAGGAGATGCATGCAGTCTATGAAAGGAAAAGGGGGGGTATAACAGTGTCCGAACTAAATATCGCCCAAAGGGAGGAGCGGGAAGCAACGCTTACCGCATGGCAGCATAGGTGGAACTCATCGACAAACGGAAGATGGACTTTTAGGCTGATTCCCAATGTCAGAGAGTGGATAGGTAGGCAGAGGGGGGCTTCAAACTTTCATACTTCCCAGTTTTGAACTGGACATGGAGGTTATAGGTTCTATTTATGTAGGTTCCGACATGAAGCAAGTTCGTACTGCTCGGAATGTTCTCTGCAACACGAGGATCCTGAGCATACCATGTACCACTGTAGCAGATACAGTGGGATGACGAGGGGAATACCCACCCCGTCGCTGTTAGTGGGGTTCATGTTGGAGACGGATGCAAACTGGCTACACGTTAGCCGAGTTATTATAAGCATCCAAAAGGACCTGAGAAGACGGGAAAGGATCCGTAGAGAAGAGGAGGTAGACTAGGAAACTACCAGGCGAGAGCCTAATGGTGGCTCTTCCCAACCACCGTGAAATAATACTTAACGGTGATACCGCGGGGTTGTGTGTGGAGTGTAGGGGTGGGTTTAGTTGGTTTGTGCCGTCCTAGTGGCAAGTCCAGCATGTTTTACGGTACGGGCCGTATACATCTTTTGAAGATTACCATCCCGCATGGCGCACCATGCAAAACAAAAAAAAAAAAAAAAACAACACACACACACACACACACACAGACACACACACACACACACACACACACACACACACACACACACACAGACACACACAGACACACACACACACACACACACACACACACACACAGTGTTGATCTATTCTGAGTAACACACGCGTTTTTAAAGTGCTCCGCGTTTTTATTACATTTTGTGCTAAATCACATATAATATCTGCAAAAAAAAAAGTGGAAAGATTGTAGTGGAGGTCAGGCTCATCTGGTTACTCACGGTTGGTGCCGATTCCATTACAAGTGATATTAATTTATCCTAATTTCTGGGCGGTTTTTTGTCCTCTGAGTGTGTGTGGGAGAGAGTTTGAGTGAAAATAACTCAGAACTTTCTCTCCCATTAGACTTTTCGTGCCGATAGACTTTTCAGTGTCGGTCCATCGTGGGAAAAATCTTTGTTTTGGTTTATATCAGCTGATAATACCAAAGCTACCCTGCGTAAGCGGACTCTTTTTTGCGTCGTGGGAACGCAAACTGAGCCAGAAAGTGCGCCATCTATTGGCGCTTTCTGGAACAAGAAGTCTGCGACCTTTTGCTTAAGAGGTCTGACGAACATTCTCCGAACCTGAGGTGTAATTAGGCGAAAGACCTCGGATCTGGTTATAACCAACCTCTCCGCCTTGTCGGTACCGGAAAAGGGGCTCTGGTGACCGAGTCGGAGCGGTATACCTCCCATCGAGCGCCTGTCAAGGGGAAATACTTGGGCTTCGTTGGATAGCTCTGGACTCGGAGATGGCGGGCGTTAAGCTGACCGTGGGTGTAAGCGCTCTGTCGTCTAAGGCCACGCCACCTCCGCCTCAGGCTTCCACCTCGCTTGGCTTGCGGGTGGATACCACAACTGACGGTGAACAGGCGTTCGCCAATTCAGGAAAGATGCCGAGGACTCCGCCACCGACGCAACCAATGAAAGCGGTTCCGGATTTGGTGGTCTCTCAGGCTGATGATCGTATTCCTGAGTCGCTAGCTGAAACGCTTGCCGAAATGGGTATGCTGATTAACGAACTGGCGAATGTTATTAAAGTCAAGAGGCATATAACCGAGCTTACGAGACTCTTGATTGGCAGACTTTCGTTTCTGCAAAGAATTGCAACGGAGCAGAGTACCAAGCCACCCGCAACTCCTGTGAAAGCGGCGGTGATCTGCGACACGGCAGGGGGAAAAAGAAGGTCCCATAGCTCAGGGTCTACACTCTATTAAACCTAAAAGTGGTTCCAAACCACATCTATCACAAGAGGCTGCTCATTACAACTTAGCTTGGAAAACACAAAAATCTAGGAAGTCAGGCCCAAAAATAAGCAAAGCAGCATCGGAGGCAATTGCTCTGTCTGGGGTTGACGGATTTTCATACGCTGACATCCTGAAGATCGTCAAATCCGACCCAAACTTGAAGAAGATGTCTACGGATATAGTGGGGATTCGCAAGTCATGGAAATGTGACCTAGTTATGCGCCTTCAAAACAAGCCGACTAATACCGCAACTGGTAACGCTACGGACACCCAACGGAGTTAGAGATTAGATATCTGGATGAGCTTGCCACCAAAAAAGAGGTAATCGACGCAGTGAACGAAGCTCTTACGGAGGGATCCATCATAGAGGATCATGTGAAGTCCTTAAGATCTACACGGAATGGAACGCTGACAGCCAGGCTTATTCTACCAGTCAGCACTGCGAAGAATATACTCGCGCTATCCAGGATCCGCATTGGTTTCTCGATGTGCCCAGTGCACGAAGTTCTGCGGCCAACGCGTTGCTTCAAATGCAACGAATATGGACATGTTGCTGCCAAGTGTAACAGTACCATCAACAACAGTGGAACATGCTTCAGATGTGGTGCTGACGGTCATGTGGCTAAATCGTGCCAAAAGCCCCCTTGCTGCGGTCAATGCTCTCGAAGCAATAAACCGGCCAACCATTCGGTTGGTAGCTTTGCGTGCCCGTACTACCAGGCTGCCCTAAAATCCTTGAAATGTTAAGGATTTTGCAGCTGAACCTCAACCACTGCATCTCGGCTCAAGCCATCTTGGAGGTCTCTGTTCGCGAAGAACGCTCATCCATTGCCATTTTAAGTGAGCCCCATCACATTGGATCATCATGTCCGAGAACATGGGTTTCTGATGCCACTGGAAAGGCAGCTATTTGGAAATGTGGAAGCTCAAATCACAATCTCTGTGAGACGATGAGCGAGCAAGGATTTGTTCGTGCCAGATTTTGTGTAACAGACACTGGATAATGATGCTAGAGGCAGGGGCAATATCATAATCGCCGGCGACTTCAATGCTTGGGCCATAGACTGGGGTAGTCGTTTCACTAACGCCAGGGAAATCTGCTACTAGAAACGCTCTCATCTCTCGACGTCGCCCTGCTGAACCGTTGATCGGAGATCACTTTCAATAGGGCTGGCTCAGGCTCTACTATAGACCTGACTTTTGCTAGTCCCCGTCTGTTCCGGCAAGCGCACTGGCAAGTTAGTCAGATATTCACCGCTAGTGACCACTCTGCCATCACCTGCAGCTTTGGATCGCTTAATTCGTATGGATTACCTCCAAGGGATTCTGGAAAGCAATACAAGGTAAACACGTTTGACCGTAGAGTTTTTTCTGCGAGACTGCAAGTAGCGCCCACACACCCAATTTTGGAAATAGGAGCACAACAACTAGCTTCGCAAGTCACTTTAGCATGTGACGCAAGTATGGAAATAAGAAAGCGATATCATCATCATCGTGTTCCAACTTTCTGGTGGAATGATGAAATTGCCTCAGCCCGTATCCTGTGTATACGTGCTAGGCACCTTTGTCAAAGAGCACGTGGTCGTCCTACCTTTCCTGAGTGTCACTTAGAGTACGTTAAAATAAGCAAAGCAGCATCGGAGGCAATTGCTCTGTCTGGGGTTGACGGATTTTCATACGCTGACATCCTGAAGGTCGTCAAATCCGATCCAAACTTGAAGAAGATGTCTACGGATATAGTGGGGATTCGCAAGTCATGGAAATGTGACCTAGTTATGCGCCTTCAAAATAAGCCGACTAATACCGCAACTGGTAACGCTACGGACACCCAACGGAGTTAGAGATTAGATATCTGGATGAGCTTGCCACCAAAGAAGAGGTAATCGACGCAGTGAACGAAGCTCTTACGGAGGGATCCATCATAGAGGATCATGTGAAGTCCTTAAGATCTACACGGAATGGAACGCTGACAGCCAGGCTTATTCTACCAGTCAGCACTGCGAAGAATATACTCGCGCTATCCAGGATCCGCATTGGTTTCTCGATGTGCCCAGTGCACGAAGTTCTGCGGCCAACGCGTTGCTTCAAATGCAACGAATATGGACATGTTGCTGCCAAGTGTAACAGTACCATCAACAACAGTGGAACATGCTTCAGATGTGGTGCTGACGGTCATGTGGCTAAATCGTGCCAAAAGCCCCCTTGCTGCGGTCAATGCTCTCGAAGCAATAAACCGGCCAACCATTCGGTTGGTAGCTTTGCGTGCCCGTACTACCAGGCTGCCCTAAAATCCTTGAAATGTTAAGGATTTTGCAGCTGAACCTCAACCACTGCATCTCGGCTCAAGCCATCTTGGAGGTCTCTGTTCGCGAAGAACGCTCATCCATTGCCATTTTAAGTGAGCCCCATCACATTGGATCATCATGTCCGAGAACATGGGTTTCTGATGCCACTGGAAAGGCAGCTATTTGGAAATGTGGAAGCTCAAATCACAATCTCTGTGAGACGATGAGCGAGCAAGGATTTGTTCGTGCCAGATTTTGTGTAACAGACACTGGATAATGATGCTAGAGGCAGGGGCAATATCATAATCGCCGGCGACTTCAATGCTTGGGCCATAGACTGGGGTAGTCGTTTCACTAACGCCAGGGGAAATCTGCTACTAGAAACGCTCTCATCTCTCGACGTCGCCCTGCTGAACCGTTGATCGGAGATCACTTTCAATAGGGCTGGCTCAGGCTCTACTATAGACCTGACTTTTGCTAGTCCCCGTCTGTTCCGGCAAGCGCACTGGCAAGTTAGTCAGATATTCACCGCTAGTGACCACTCTGCCATCACCTGCAGCTTTGGATCGCTTAATTCGTATGGATTACCTCCAAGGGATTCTGGAAAGCAATACAAGGTAAACACGTTTGACCGTAGAGTTTTTTCTGCGAGACTGCAAGTAGCGCCCACACACCCAATTTTGGAAATAGGAGCACAACAACTAGCTTCGCAAGTCACTTTAGCATGTGACGCAAGTATGGAAATAAGAAAGCGATATCATCATCATCGTGTTCCAACTTTCTGGTGGAATGATGAAATTGCCTCAGCCCGTATCCTGTGTATACGTGCTAGGCACCTTTGTCAAAGAGCACGTGGTCGTCCTACCTTTCCTGAGTGTCACTTAGAGTACGTTAAAATAAGCAAAGCAGCATCGGAGGCAATTGCTCTGTCTGGGGTTGACGGATTTTCATACGCTGACATCCTGAAGGTCGTCAAATCCGATCCAAACTTGAAGAAGATGTCTACGGATATAGTGGGGATTCGCAAGTCATGGAAATGTGACCTAGTTATGCGCCTTCAAAATAAGCCGACTAATACCGCAACTGGTAACGCTACGGACACCCAACGGAGTTAGAGATTAGATATCTGGATGAGCTTGCCACCAAAGAAGAGGTAATCGACGCAGTGAACGAAGCTCTTACGGAGGGATCCATCATAGAGGATCATGTGAAGTCCTTAAGATCTACACGGAATGGAACGCTGACAGCCAGGCTTATTCTACCAGTCAGCACTGCGAAGAATATACTCGCGCTATCCAGGATCCGCATTGGTTTCTCGATGTGCCCAGTGCACGAAGTTCTGCGGCCAACGCGTTGCTTCAAATGCAACGAATATGGACATGTTGCTGCCAAGTGTAACAGTACCATCAACAACAGTGGAACATGCTTCAGATGTGGTGCTGACGGTCATGTGGCTAAATCGTGCCAAAAGCCCCCTTGCTGCGGTCAATGCTCTCGAAGCAATAAACCGGCCAACCACTCGGTTGGTAGCTTTGCGTGCCCGTACTACCAGGCTGCCCTAAAATCCTTGAAATGTTAAGGATTTTGCAGCTGAACCTGCAAAGTCACTTTAGCATGTGACGCAAGTATGGAAATAAGAAAGCGATATCATCATCGTGTTCCAACTTTCTGGTGGAATGATGAAATCGCCTCAGCCCGTATCCTGTGTATACGTGCTAGGCACCTTTGTCAAAGAGCACGTGGTCGTCCTACCTTTCCTGAGTGTCACTTAGAGTACGTTACTGCCAGAAGACAACTCTCTGCGGAGCAGGATCCTTGGGGTAAGGCCTACAAAATAGTAGTGAAGAAAATCCATGCTGGTCGAGTCCTCACTCCTACTGACCCAGTTGAGCTACGGAAGTTTGTCCAAACCCTGTTCCCTCGCAGTGTCATCGATCTTGATACATCCCATGACACCGCTGGTAGGTCGTTAATCACTCCAATTTCGACCGCTGAAATACTTGATGTGGCAAGACAATTGAGAACGAAGTGCGATCCAGGTCCTGATGGTATACCAAACTGCGCGCTGAAAGCTGCCCTATCAATGCAACCAGAAGCCTTCGCAACTTTCTTCAACAGATGCTTAGCAGAGCAGAAGTTCCCATGTATTTGAAAGAAACAATCTCTTCTTCTGTTACCTAAGCCCGGTAAGCCTCCTGACGACCCGTCGTCTTACCGGCCAATCTGTTTACTGGACGGTTTGGGAAAGGTGCTCGAGAAGATTATATGTTCTCGACTGGAGGAGTCCCTCCATATTGACGGTGACCTTGCCCCAAACCAGTATGGTTTTCGCAAGGCTCGCTCAACCCTGGATGCTCTATACGTGGTCATACGTACCGCTAGTGATGCAATCAGAGGGGCCAGATGGAAAGGTGGTAGCAAAAATTACTGCCTAGTGACCACCCTGGATATAAAGAACGCCTTCAACACAGCCCGCTGGGACAAAATACTGCAATCCCTTGAAAAATTCTCGATACCTCAGTATCTTCTTGGGATATGTAAGAGTTACCTTGGCAACAGGACGCTACGATATCTCACTTCGTCTGGATACAGTGAATACCAAGTCCCTGCCGGTGTTCCAGAAGGCTCGGTAATTGGGCCCCTCCTGTGGAACGTCATGTACGATGGTGTGCTTCGACTCACTTAACCTCCCGGAGTCCAGTTAGTAGGTTTCGCCGATAATGTAGCAATTGTGACGGTTGGCAAGGAACTTCCCGATGTTGAAAACAAGTGCAACGCTGCTATTAGCATCATCCACTCGTGGATGCATAACAATGGCCTCTCCCTAGCCGCAGAAAAAACCGAAGCGGTTCTGATCAGCAGCAGGAAAGTGGTCGAGACCGCCCACATACGAGTGGGGAACTCCAGTATACCCTCCAAAAGGGCTATAAGATACCTGGGAGTGATGATCGATACGCGACTCTCCTTTAGAGAACACCTGTCATCGGTCCATCTGAAAGTTGCCCAAACTGTAAGGTCGCTGAGCAGAATCATGCTGAATGTCCGCGGCCCTAAACAACAACGGAGGCTTCTGCTAACGAGTGTGGTGAAGTCCATCATTATCTACGCAGCGCCTATCTGGGGCAAAGCCATAATGGTAAAGAGCTATAGCCGAAATGTCCGTGCAGCGTATCGATTAAGCGCACTGCGAGTCTGCTCAGCATTTCGAACTGTATCCGATGAGGCAGCTCTAGTGATAGCTAGCATGACACCACTCGAGGAGCTGGTCAAGCAGGCTGAATTGAATTGGTGCCCAATGGAGGAAAGATTAGCGCTTCAGGGAGTATCGTCAAGACACCACCCGCCGCACAACAGCTTGGCCACTTGGCAAGCTCGCTGGGACTGCTCGCACAAGGGAAGATGGACCCATCGACTCATTCCTAATCTGGATCCATGGCTGAAGAGAAAACACGGACAGGTGAACTTCCATTTGACCCAACTCCTATCCGGACATGGATGTTTTCGAAGCTACCTCCGGCGTTTCGGACACGATGAAAGTGACGAATGTCCGTCATGCCCTGGTATACCTGAAGATGTGGAGCACGTTTTCTTTCACTGCCCTAGGTTCGTGACAACCCGACAAACACTGGAGAATCTTTTTGGCATGCCGGTGTCTCCGGACACTCTTGTGCTCAACATGCTGAAATCAAGTTCGCTGTGGTCGAGCACCGACCAATTCGCTGTGGAGGTACTGACGGAGCTTAGGCGCCAAGAGAAGCTGAGGCGATCAACAACATAACTTATTAAGCAAGCTCGGCAATTTGCGAAGCAATACTTAACGGTCATTCCGCGAATTGCCTAGCTTTCCTCTTTATAAGTTATTATGTGTTGTATATTTGTAAAGGTTATTATAATACTTTGTACCATATAAGTTATGTTAGTGCTTAGAATAAAAAAAAAAAAAAAAAAAAAAACACGCCGTGTGGTGAGCGGCCACTCAGAATACCACCACAGCGGGCAGGTCCTGTTCAGAATACTGGACGCACTGGACTTATTTTGAACCCATGGGCCGTTTGCTGTAGTATTCCATTACCCTAGTAAGCGGAGTGAAATCGTGCTGAAACGGCTCTTGGGCTAATGCTACAGCAGCTTCCGTCCCACTAAAACCCTGGCAGGTCTCCAAATACGCTCAAAGGATCGTCTCCATTTAGTTGGGGGTACAGGCTCAGATGATAATTCCTGACTAATGCGGACCTGGCTCTCTACGTGACGCCTCATAAGGGCACATGTCAACCCTCGCATGGCCTCCCTGCTTGCAAAGATAACCATGAGGTCTTGTCGCAACTGTACGCTCGACCTTTGATAAGGACTTGGAGTTGGGTCCCAATAGAATTATGACGTCAATACAAAATAAAAAAGAAGAGAAGGAGAGTACCCCAAAATATGGGGATGAGGAGATAGGCGACCCTTTTGCGAAATGCGCAAAAATGGCAAGGTCACCAGCGAAGGGGGATCCCACGGTCGAAGCTGCGAATAGTGAACCCCAAAAAGCCACGAGACTCGGCGATCTTGGGAAAGAGATCGCAAACCTGGTGGAGATGTTGGCGGATGGTAAAAGAAGATCCATTCACCAGCTCATGAGGACCTCAATTGAGAGAATCAGTTCTCTCTTTGAAGCCATCGCAATCAGCGCGAATGACGCGAGCGCAGTCGAGGTGATAAGGGCACATTAGTCCTGCCAAACATCGCCAATTTTTAGAGTCCAGGGTCAAGCCCAAGAACGAAAAAGGCGCCCAGACAAGGTGGATACGCCCAGCCCTAAGAGAGGCAGGAGGACGGTAGATGGCAGCCAACCGAGTGGAGTCCCATCGCACAACGTTGGCTCGCCTGTAGAGGCTTAACAGCAGAGCAAGCTGCCTACGGAGAGGCCAACTTGGAGTAAAGTAGTACGAAAAGGTGCTATTAGTAAAAATAAAAAGGAGAAAACGAAGGGACCAAAGCCAAATGGCCACGGTCTAAAGGGGAAGATGCGCAAAGACGCAATTGTCATCTCTGCAAGGGGTGACGCGTCTTACGCGGACATCCTCAGGAAAGTTAAGAACGAAGAAAAGCTTAAGGCGTTAGGAGAAGCCGTAGTTAGGGTGAGGAGAACTCAAAAGGGGGAGCTTCTCCTCCAACTAGGAAAGTCAGGGGCAGATACGTCGGCCTTTAGGACGTCCTTAGGTGACACTCTGGGGAGCCAAGCGGAAGTGCGGACGCTCTCCCATCGGGTCACACTAGAGTGTAGGGACTTGGATGAAGTCACTACGCAGGAGGACATAGTTGAGGCGTTGAAGGCTCAGCTCGGTTTGGTGGATGTAGCTGCTGGAGATGTTACGATGCGTAAGGCGTTCGCACAGACCCAAACAGCGTTTGAATGCCCGCGGATTGTGCCAAAAAGGCACTGAAGTCAGGCAAGATTAGAATCGGGTGGGTAATGACCAGACTCCGGGAACGTGTCACAGTAACACGATGCTTCCGGTGTCAGGAGGTCGGGCACCATGCATCACAGTGCAAGAGTCCGATCGACAGGTCAAACTTGTGTCGTCGATGTGGGGGGGAAAATCACCTGGCGAGGGACTGCCAGAAAGATCCCCGGTGTATGTTCTGCACTGGCACCGGTACTGATGCTAACCATTTAGCTGGTAGTGGCAGATGTCCGAGGTCAAGGCGTACACCGTCAACTAATCCAAAGTGAAGTGCATACAGCTAAATCTCAACCATTGTGAGGCAGCACAAGCACTTCTGATGCAGACTGTACGAGATAAGCGTTCAGATGTAGCAATCATTTGCGAACCGTACAAGTCTATCCCAGGTAGTGGGTGGGTCCGCAGCAAATGCGGGAAAGCAGCACTGTGGTCCATAATGACACCAGTATGCGAAGTCGACACAAGCCACGAGGTCTTCGTTAGGGCGAAAGTCAGAGGGCTGACTTTCTACAGTTGTTATGCACCACCAAGTTGGAGCTTGAGCGAGTTTCAGGGACTCTTGGACACAGTGTCAATAGATGCACGTGGGCGGGCCCCTGTAGTCATCGCAGGGGATTTTAACGCGTGTGCGGTAGAGTGGGGTAGCATTTTGACAAATGCGAGGGGATCTTCTCTTTTCGAGGAGTTCTCCAAGCTTAATGTTAGCCTAGCCAACGACGGGCGGGTACAGACGTACAGGAAAAATGGTAGAGGATCAATTATTGACCTCACCTTTATTAGTGATTCGGTCTGTGGCAGAACCGAGTGGATGGTCTGTGAAGACTTCACGTTTAGTGATCACCAGGCCATCTTGTTCAGTACCCCAGAAGATCGAAGGGGCTCCAAGCAACGGCCAGTGATGACTGGGCCGAAATGGAAAGCAGATGGACTTGACCAAGAGGTTTTTGTCGACTGTTTCCTGGGTGCTGAATGGAGAAATGGGACGGCTGATGACTTGGCACATTGCCTTAACAAAGTCCTAGCAGCCACTTGTGATGCTTCAATGCCCGAAAGGAAACCTAGTAGGTTCTCAAAACCCTGCTACTGGTGGACTGAGGAAATAAGCTCACTAAGAAAGGCCTGCCTAGCAGCTAGAAGACGCTCCCAGAGAGCTAGGGGCCGTCCGAACTTTGACCAACGTGTTGAAGAATTCCGGGCGGCGAAGCGGGCCCTGAAGCAGATTATTAAGAGCAGCAAGAAAATCTGCTCAGAGGCCGATATTAATCCCTGGGGTACTGCGTACAAAGTGGTCACAAAAAAGACCAGGAATCCGCACTTTACCTGTGTCTCGTGCCCCACCGAACTCTTGGAAATAGTTTCAGTACTGTTTCCAAGACATCCAGTGGTAGATCTTGATAGGAACAGACGTCTGCCGGAGGATGTCCCTCCAGTTTCAGTGTTGACATCGCCAAAAAGGCGATTGAAGGAACCCGATGGAAAGGGGGCACAAAGGAGTATTGCGCATTGATAACGTTGGATATCAAAAACGCATTTAATTCCGCCAGTTGGAGTAGGATAATGGATAGGCTGGAAGAGATCGGATTACCGATTTATCTAGCAGAAATTATTAGGAGTTATTTGTCGGACAGGGTGCTAGAGTATGGCACAGATAAGGGCATTAGGAGATACAGGGTCACAGCCGGGGTTCCACAAGGATCGGTATTAGGACCGTTACTTTGGAACCTCATGTACGATAGGGTCCTTAGGCTAGAGCTGCCAAGTGGATGCAAGCTAATCGGCTTTGCAGACGACTTGGCACTTGTAGTAGTAGGAAAGGAGATAAGACTAGTGGGAGATAAGACTAGTGGAAGCAGCGGCCAATGCGGCTGTTAACCAGATAAGCTTGTGGATGCACAGTGCTAGCTTACAGCTAGCGGGCCACAAAACAGAGGCTGTGCTATTTACAAGCAGGAAGGTAGTCGAGTATATGACCGTTCAGGTAGGAGGTGTCTCGATCAGATCGACGACATCTCTAAAGTACCTGGGCGTCATGTTAGATAATCGACTTAGTTTCAAGCAGCATATTATTTATGTTAGTCAGAAGGCCTCTAAGCTGCAGGCAGCGCTTTCTCGAATGCTGCCTAATATAGGAGGGCCTAGGCAGGAAACGCGTCTTCTCTTAGGTAGGGTCGTAGCCTCCGTGCTGCTCTATGCAGCTCCAATTTGGGCCACGTCACTTGATAGGAGTAAGGAACTTAGGAGAAAATTAGTGGCGCCTTATCGTCTAAGTGCATTAAGGGTGATTTCCGGGTTCAGAACGATCTCGGAAGATGCGGCCTTAGTGCTCGCAGGCATGATTCCCATAGATCTCTTAGCAAAGGAGATGCATGCAGTCTATGAAAGGAAAAGGGGGGTATGACAGTGTCCGAACTAAATATCGCCCAAAGGGAGGAGCGGGAAGCAACGCTTACCGCATGGCAGCATAGGTGGAACTCATCGACAAACGGAAGATGGACTTTTAGGCTGATTCCCAATATCAGAGAGTGGATAGGTAGGCAGAGGGGGGCTTCAAACTTTCATACTTCCCAGTTTTTAACTGGACATGGAGGTTATAGGTTCTATTTATGTAGGTTCCGACATGAAGCAAGTTCGTACTGCTCGGAATGTTCTCTGCAACACGAGGATCCTGAGCATACCATGTACCACTGTAGCAGATACAGTGGGATGACGAGGGGAATACCCACCCCGTCGCTGTTAGTGAGGTTTATGTTGGAGACGGATGCCAACTGGCTACACGTTAGCCGAGTTATTATAAGCATCCAAAAGGACCTGAGAAGACGGGAAAGGATCCGTAGAGAAGAGGAGGTAGACTAGGAAACTACCAGGCGAGAGCCTAACGGTGGCTCTTCCCACTCCCCGTGACGGGGTAACGGTGATACCGCGGGGTTGTGTGTGGAGTGTAGGGGTGGGTTTAGTTGGTTTGTGCCGTCCTAGTGGCAAGTCCAGCATGTTTTACGGTACGGGCCGTATACATCTTTTGAAGATTACCATCCCGCATGGCACACCATGCAAAACAAGAAAAAAACACACACACACACACACAGGGGGCCAAGGGGGCGGCGATCACCAGGCGAAAGCGACTGATTGTTTCAACTTGGTGAAGCCAGCGTGATACTGGCAGATGCCACCTCAAGTCTACTTGCATGCTGACCTTGTCAGCACTCTAGTCACGCTGACTAGAGCCTTCACGTGGTGGCACCCGGGCGCCCAACTACCACCCGGTAGAAGGGTGGCGAATGCAAGAGGCGAATTGAGTTGCCGAGCCCAGTAGGTGACTCAATGATAGACCTGCTGGACCACCGATTCCTAAATTTGACGATATGTGCTGACGGTTCGCAGTATTCCAGCACCTGAGTAAGCCGAGTGACATCGCGCTGAAATGGCTGCTGGGCTAATGCTGCGCCCGCCTCCGCCCCCTTAAAACCTTGGCAGGCCTTGGGAAACGCTTGCTAACCGCTGCCACTAAACTGGCCGTGCAGGTTCAGTTGATGCTGTCCTGATTAGCGCCGACCTGGCTCTGAACCCAGGAGCTCATAAGGCCCTGGGTCAACCCTCGCGTGGACCTCACTCCATGGAAAGACACCCACGGGGTCATATAGGCGACTGCACATCGCGGCTAGCAATAACGGACCTAAAGGGGGGGCCCAAATTACACAAAATGATGAGATCACCACCAATAATTACCAAACACACCATAAATAACATAAACACAGTAAAAAACACAAAAAAAAATACCAATTACGAGCGATACCGGTTCTGACAGCAGAGGAACCGATGATCGAAGCGCGCAAGCCTTCGCCAAAGAAGAGCGCCAAAGAGGCAAGTCCGCCACCGAGAAGGCCATTATTCCCATTGTCAGAGGAGCTAAGAGGGGATCCTCTCTCTTCAGGACGCAAGGCAGACGATTCGGACACGCCGAAAAGGGGCCGTATAGAATCGAGCCCCAGAAAACCGCCCTCCAAGAGGGCAAAAAATGACGAACAGACCTGCATAGCCCAGGTTATCCAGCTTGGCAGCATTCTTGACGAACTCATCTACATTACGAATGATAAGAAGCCCGCAGTAAGGCACATTAACCAGGCGATGAAAGATTCTCTGGTGCGGATGAAGGACATACAATTAGCACTCTCCGAGAAGCTGACAGAGATGACTAAGCAGGCCAGCGAATGCCTAACTTGCGACCGAGGTGCACGACGAAAGGCAACGGATGCAGCAACCTCACCAATAGGGGCAAGGGAAAACACCGCCAACCCGCGTGCAATAGCAGTAGTGCATTCGGCCTCCAAAAAGATGGACAAGAAACTGGACAAACGCCAACATAAGGCCACGAATGGTACAGCAGAAAGGACTGACGAAGCAGATCGCAGGCCCAAGAAGACGCGTAGTCGTCCTATCGCCAAGCAGCGAGTCAGCAGACCGGACGCGGTGCTGGTAAAATGCAAAGACAATGCATCATATGCAGCCGTATTAAGAGCGGTACAGACGGACGTATCGTTACAAGGATACAAGGAAAATGTATCAAAAATACGACGCACAGCAGCGGGAGAGTTACATCTGCAAATGGAAAAGACCGGTAACAAAGCCACAGACAAACTACGTGTGGCTGTACAAACAGCACTGGGGGAGACAGCACAAGTTAAAACAATCTCTGAGAGAATGTCTCTAGAGATAAGGGATTTGCCGGAGTGGTCGACCCCAGAGGATGTCCTAGACGCTTTTCATGTGCAGCTGGGAGCAACCACCAGCAGTGACACAGCCATAAAACTAAGGGCTGCTTACAGAGGCACAAAGACGGCAAGGATACTAATGCCGAAAATTTCTGGAAAGGCCCTGCTGGCTTTAGAAAAAATACGGATTGGCTGGGCTGTCTGCCGAATCCGACAGAATATCGAGCCACGAAGGTGCTTCAAATGCCTCTCCTTTGGCCACATCGCTGCAAGATGTCGAAGCAAGTTCGATATGGCCGGCAAGTGCTTCAACTGCGGGGAAGATCACCACGCATCCAAAGGGTGTACGGCAAAACCAGCCTGTATCCTGTGCACACGTGCGGGCGAGAAACAAGTGGAACATCACACCCTCAGCAGATCTTGTCCGAGATATATAAACGCCGTAAACAATGTCGGGGCATCTTAAAATACTCCAGCTGAACCTCAACCACTGTCGGGCCGCACACGACCTGCTCACACAGACAGCGAGGGAGACCAAGACCGATGTTGCAGTCCTAAGTGAGACATTCTCTGCAAGACCGGAGGATGTCTGGCTGCAAAACCAAGGCGGTGGCGCCGCTATCTGGAGTTGCGGATTCCCCCCCCCACTTCAGATGACGGACCGGCACTCCGAAGCTGGGTTCTCCAGGGCAAAAATAGCTGGCATCTTCTGGTACAGCTGCTACTTGGCGCCTAGCTTGTCCCTGGATGAATACGCGAGAGCCCTAGACTGCCTGACCACTGATGCACGCGCTCATAACCCCGTCGTCATCGCCGGAGACTTCAATGCCTGGGCGACAGAGTGGGGCAGTCGAACCACTAACCCGCGAGGGAATGCCCTGCTGGACGCTCTTGTGAACCTTGACGTTGTACTACTGAACTCCGGACAAAAGTACACTTTCGAAAAAGAAGGATACTGCTCCATATTAGACCTGACCTTTGCAAGCCCCCAGCTAGCAAGACGCTCGAAATGGTATGTATCCGACATATACACACATAGCGATCATCGGGCACTCGTGACCACCATAGGCCAGCAGCTTCCTCGAGCACCCATCACTCGGTCCCATACGGAGTGGGATACCAGGGAGATTGACACGGAATCAATGCTGATAACGTTTGACCAGCACTCAACCACAACATCTGGAGACGACCGCATCAGTCAGCTGATGGGCGCGATAAGTAAGGCCTGTGATGCGGCGATGTCGAGGAAGAAACGTGGCATAAGGAAGCACAAACCTGTGCACTGGTGGAACGCAGAGATTGAAGAAGCCCGCAGGGAGTGTCATTCTGCCAGGCGAGTATTCCAAAGGGCGATGAGACAGATGCACAGGCACCCCGAAGACACTAGGAGGCAGACGACCGGCAACGAAGCTCGAGAAGTTTTTCGCAACAAACGTCTTCTCCTCAACAGGATTATAAAGAAGAGCAAGGCACAGTGCTGGAGCCAACTTTGCGATGAAGCAGATACCCAACCGTTTGGGCTGGCGTACAAGCTCATAATGGGAAAGCTAGCTAGGATCCCGTCTCCCAGTTGCCCACAGCAGCTCGAAGCCATTGTAGCAACGCTCTTCCCGGAACAGCCGACCCTGCGACATGAGCCGATCGCAGTTGGGCCAGTGTTCCCACAAATTAATGCCTGTGAGGTCCTCCAGGCACTGAGGACGGTCAAAAATGGCAAAGCAGCTGGCCCGGATGGCATTCCGACAGGGGCTATTAAAGCGCTGGCGAGTGCGCGGCCTGATAGATTCGCAGAAGAGTTCAATGAATGTGCCTCCCAGGGGACCTTTCCCAGCTGTTGGAAATTCCAGAGGTTAGTGCTACTACCTAAGCCCGGTAAAGACCTTGCAGACCCCTCAGCATACAGACCTCTGTGTATGTTGGACGTGGCGGGCAAGTTGTTCGAACGTATCATCTGCGATCGCATTGAGGAACACTTGGAGCGCGTAAGTGGATTATCGGAGCAACAGTTTGGGTTTCGTAAGCGCAAAAGCACTGTGGACGCAATCAGAAAGGTAGTGAACATGGCACGTGACGCGATAGCAGGCACAAGATGGAGAGGAGGCGAGAAGCAATATTGCTTACTAACGACACTGGACGTCCAAAACGCGTTCAACTCTGCTAGCTGGCCGATAGTACTACAGGCACTACGTAACCTACGCGTCCCGGAGTATCTTCTGAACCTGGTAGCAAGCTACTTCAAAGACAGAGTCCTTTACTACGACACCTCGGCTGGTCGGCGCAGGCACCCCATAACGGGTGGAGTCCCCCAGGGCTCGGTGCTAGGACCGCTGCTATGGAACGTAATGTATGATGGCATACTCAGACTAAACACACCGCCAAGCTGCACCATAGTGGGTTTTGCCGACGACGTTGCCATAGTAGCAGTGGCCAAGGAAAAACAGCAAGACGAGGATGCCACCAACGAGACCATACGTCTAGCCATGCAGTGGCTTTCAGCAAACGGATTAAGGCTAGCTGAACACAAGACCGAGGCTGTGCTAATAAGTAGTAGAAAGAAGGTGGAATCGGCACAGATAATCGTGGGTACCAGCACGATAATATCGACTCCTTCTGTTCGGTATCTCGGGGTCATGATTGACCACCGGCTCAGATTCAGCCACCATCTGAACCACGTGGCAAAGAAGGCGGGCAGCGCCACCAACGCGCTATCCAGAATAATGGCGAACACCAGCGGACCACGACAGCGCAGCAGGCAGCTAATTTGCCAAGTGGTCCGGTCAATTATACTGTATGCAGCCCCGATATGGGCCCCAGCCATGAGGGTGCAGACCTATAGCCGTGGTTGCAGAGCTACCTATAGGAGATGTGCGCTCCGGACGATAAGCGCATATCGGACTGTCTCGGAGGATGCTTCCTTGGTACTAGCTGGAATGCCCCCGCTAGACCTGCTAGTGCGGGAGGACCGCCGCACAGCACCACAGCGGCCACAAACCATACAACAGTGGCAAGCTCGCTGGCATTCCGCCAGCGCTGGAGTATGGACGCGAAAGATCATCCCGGACATACGAGTAAGGACTAGTAGGCGTCACGGACAGTCGGACTATTACCTGACCCAACTACTGACGGGACATGGGTGTTTCAAATTCTATTTACATAGATTTAAGCACGAGACGGATCCGTTTTGTACACACTGTGCGCGGACCATAGAAGACGCAGAACATGTATTTTTTGTCTGTCCGAGATTCCTTGCCGAACGGGAAGAGCTAAGTTCAAAAATTGGGCGACCCTTCACAGTTAACAAATGTCTAGATATATTAACAAGCTCACAAACCAATTGGAATGCAATTTGCACAATGGCAGCACACATAATAAAATCCCTGCGTCGCGCTGAAAGACTGCGCAATCATAGTTCGAATCCTAGATAGTACCTAGTGACGGCTTTCATGCCATCTCCCCCTCGCGAAGTCATACTTTGCAGTGGTACCACGAGAGGGATCCGGAGAGTAGGGGTGGTTTTACTGGGTGGAAGTCCCAGACTCCGGCTTTTAATGCTTTTTTTCCCCTATACAAAAAAAAAAAAAAAAAAAAAAAAAACACACACACACACACCGCCGTGTGGTGAGCGGCCACTAAGAATACTACCACAGCGGGTCACTGCTTGTCGTAAAAGGCGACTAAGTGTGGTATCTTGGGCTAATGCTACAGCGGCTTCCGTCGCACTAAAACCCTGGCAGGTCTCCAAATACGCTCAAAGGATCGTCTCCATTTAGTTGGGGGTACAGGCTCAGATGATAACTCCTGACTAATGCGGACCTGGCTCTCTACGTGACGCCTCATAAGGGTACATGTCAACCCTCGCATGGCCTCCCTGCTTGCATAGACAACCATGAGGTCTTGTCGCAACTATACGTTCGGCCTTTGATAACGACTTGGAGTTGGGAACCAATAGAATCATGATGTCAATTACCAACAAAAAGAAGAAAAGGAGAGTACCCCAAAATATGGGGATGAGGAGATAGGCGACCCTTTTGCGAAATGCGCAAAAATGGCAAGGTCACCAACGAAAGGGGGATCCCACGGTCGAAGCTGCGACTAGTGAGCCCCAACAAGCCACGAGACCCGGCGACCTGGGCAAAGAGATCGCAAACCTTGTGGAGATGTTGGCGGATGGTAAAAGGAGATCCATTCACCAGCTCATGAGGACCTCAATTGAGAGAATCAGTTCTCACTTTGAGGCCATCGCAATCAGCGCGAATGACGCGAGCGCAGTCGAGGTGATAAGGGCACATTAGTCCTGCCAAACATCGCCAATTTTTAGGGTCCTGGGTCAAGCCCAGGATCGAAAAAGGCGCCCGGACAAGGTGGATACGCCTAGTCCAAAGAGAGGGAAGAAGTCGGTAGCTGGCGGTCAACCGAGTGTAGACCCACCGCACATCGTTGGCTCGCCTGTAGGGGCTTCTCAGCAGAGCAATCTGCCTACGGAGAGGCCAAAGTGGAGCAAAGTAGAACGAAAGGGTGCTGCTGGCAAGGGAAATAATAGAGAAAAAAAATAAGGGACCAAATCCAAATGGCCACGGTCTAAATGGGAAGATGCGCAAAGACGCAATTGTCATCTCTGCAAAGGTGACGCGTCTTACGCGGACATCCTCAAAAAAGTTAAGTCGGAGGAAAGGCTTAAGACGCTAGGAGAAGCAGTAGTTAGGGTGAGGAGAACCCAAAAGGAGGAGCTTCTCCTTGAACTAGGGAAGTCAGGGGCCGAAACGTCGGCCTTTAGGACGTCTTTAGGTGACACACTGGGAGCCAAGCGGAAATGCGGACGCTCTCCCATCGGGTCACAGTAGAATGTAGGGATTTGGATGAAGTCACTACGCAGGAGGATATAGTCGAGGCGTTGAAGACTCAACTCGGCTCAACTCGTTCGGACATACTTAAACAGCGCTTATTAGAATGCCCGCGGATTGTGCCAAAAGGCACTGAAGTCGTGCAAGATAAGAATCGGGTGGGTAGTGACCAGACTCCGGGAACGTGTCACAGTAACACGATGCTTCCGGTGTCAGGAGGTCGGGCACCATGCATCACAGTGTAAGAGTCCGATCGACAGGTCGAACTTGTGTCGACGATGTGGGGGACTGCCAGAAAGATCCCCGGTGTATGTTCTGCACTGGCACCGGCACTGATGCAAACCATTTAGCTGGTAGTGGCAGATGTCCGAGGTCAAGGCGTGCATCGTCAACCAATCGAAAGTGAAGTGCATACAGCTAAATCTCAACCATTGTGAGGCAGCACAAGCACTTCTGATGCAGACTGTACGAGATAAGTGTTCAGATGTAGCAATCGTCTGCGAACCGTACAAGTCTATCCCAGGTAGTGGGTGGGTCCGCAGCAAATGCGGGAAAGCAGCACTGTGGTCTATAATGACACCAGTATGCGAAGTTGACACAAGCCACGAGGGCTTCGTTAGGGCGAAAGTCAGAGGGCTGATTTTCTATAGTTGTTATGCTCCACCAAGTTGGGGCTTGAGCGAGTTTCAGGGACACTTGGACACAGTGTCAATAGATGCACGTGGGCGGGCCCCTGTAGTCATCGCAGGGGATTTTAACGCGTGGGCGGTAGAGTGGGGTAGCATTTTGCCAAATGCAAGGGGATCTTCTCTTTTCGAGGAGTTCTCCAAGCTTAATGTTAGTCTAGCCAACGACGGGTACAGCCGTACAGAAAGAATGGTAGAGGATCAATTATTGACCTCACCTTTATTAGTGATTCGGTCTGTGGCAGAACCGAGTGGATGGTCTGTGAAGACTTCAACTTTAGTGATCACTAGGCCATCTTGTTCAGTACCCCAGAAGATCGAAGGGGCTCCAAGCAACGGCCAGTGATGACTGGGCCGAAATGGAAAGCAGATGGACTTGACCAAGAGGTTTTTGTCGACTGTTTCCTGGGTGCTGAATGGAGAAATGGGACGGCTGATGACTTGGCACATTGCCTAAACAAAGTCCTAGCAGCTTGTGATGCTTCAATGCCCGAAAGGAAGCCTAGTAGGTTCTCAAAACCCTGCTACTGGTGGACTGAGGAAATAAGCTCACTAAGAAAGGCCTGCCTAGCAGCTAGAAGACGTTCCCAGAGAGCTAGGGGCCGTCCGAACTTTGACCAACGTGTTGAAGAATTCCGGGCGGCGAAGCGGGCCCTGAAGCAGATTATTAAGAGCAGCAAGAAACGTTGATTCCAAAAAATCTGCTCAGAGGCCGATATTAATCCCTGGGGTACTGCGTACAAAGTGGTCACAAAAAAGACCCGGAATCCGCACTTTACCTGTGTCTCGTGCCCCACCGAACTCTTGGAAATAGTTTCAGTACTGTTTCCAAGACATCCAGTGGTAGATCTTGATAGGAACAGACGTTTGCCGGAGGATGTCCCCCCAGTTTCAGTGTCAGAGCTGATGGCAGCGACTAAAACAATAGGAGATAAAAAGGCTCCAGGTCCGGATGGGATCCCCAATAAAGCTCTAAAGCTGGCGATCTCTTGCCGGCCGGATGTTTTCGTGCAATGCTACACGAAATGCCTTGAACAGGGAGTTTTTCCAAAAAGGTGGAAAATTCAACGCTTAATCCTCATTCCAAAAGGGGATAAGCCAGTTAGCGGACCTTCGGGGTATCGACCAATTTGTCTACTAGACACGGTTGGGAAGGTCCTAGAAAAGATTTTGTACAACCGTCTTCTCGAGATTGTTGTTGAGAAGCAGGCTCTCTCGGAATTCCAATACGGATTCCGAAAAGCCAGATCTACTATTGATGCCATCAAAGTGGTTGTTGACATCGCCAAAAAGGCGATTGAAGGAACCCGATGGAAAGGGGGCACAAAGGAGTATTGCGCACTGATAGCGTTGGATATCAAAATCGCATTTAATTCCGCCAGTTGGAGTAGGCTGGAAGATATCAGACTACCGATTTATCTAGCAGAAATTATTAAGAGTTATTTGTCGGACAGGGTGCTAGAGTAGGCACAGATAAGGGCATTAGGAGATATAGGGTCACAGCCGGGGTTCCACAAGGATCGGTATTAGGACCGTTACTTTGGAACCTCATGTACGATAGGGTCCTTAGGCTAGAGCTGCCAAGTGGATGCAAGCTAATCGGCTTTGCAGACGACTTGGCACTTGTAGTAGTAGGAAAGGAGATCAGACTAGTGGAAGCAGCGGCCAATGCGGCTGTTAACCAGATAAGCTTGTGGATGCACAGTGCTAGCTTAAAGCTAGCAGGCCACAAAACAGAGGCTGTGCTATTTACAAGCAGGAAGGTAGTCGAGTATATGACCGTTCAGGTAGGAGGTGTCTCGATCAGATCGACGACATCTCTAAAGTATATGGGCGTCATGTTAGATAATCGACTTAGTTCCAAGCAGCATATTCTTTATGTTAGTCAGAAGGCCTCCAAGCTGCAGGCAGCGCTTTCTCGAATGCTGCCTAATATAGGAGGGCCTAGGCAGGAAACGCGTCTTCTCTTAGGTAGGGTCGTAGCCTCCGTGCTGCTCTATGCAGCTCCAATTTGGGCCACGTCACTTGATAGGAGTAAGGAACTTAGGAGAAAATTAGCGGCGCCTTATCGTCTAACGATCTCGTAAGATGCGGCCTTAGTGCTCGCAGGAATGATTCCTATAGATCTCTTAGCAAAGGAGATGCATGCAGTCTATGAAAGGAAAAGGGGGGGTATAAATATCGCCCAAAGGGAGGAGCGGGAAGCAAACGGAAGATGGACTTTTAGGCTGATTCCCAATGTCAGAGAGTGGATAGGTAGGCAGAGCGGGGCTTTAAACTTTCATACTTCCCAGTTTTTAACGACATGGAGGTTATAGAGTATTTATGTAGGTTCCGACATGAAGCAAGTTCGTACTGCTCGGAATGTTCTCTGCAACACGAGGATCCTGAGCATACCAGATACAGTGGGATGACGAGGGGAATACCCACCCCGTCGCTGTTAGTGGGGTTCATGTTGGAGACGGATGCAAACTGGCTACACGTTAGCCGAGTTATTATAAGCATCCAAAAGGACCTGAGAAGACGGGAAAGGATCCGTAGAGAAGAGGAGGTAGACTAGGAAACTACCAGGCGAGAGCCTAACGGTGGCTCTTCCCACTCCCCGTGACGGGGTAACGGTGATACCGCGGGGTTGTGTGTGGAGTGTAGGGGTGGGTTTAGTTGGTTTGTGCCGTCCTAGTGGCAAGTCCAGCATGTTTTACGGTACGGGCCGTATACATCTTTTGAAGATCCCGCATGGCGCACCATGCAAAAAAAAAAAAAAAAAAACACACACACACTGGGAGAGATGTCGGAAGTGAATCGGAACTGTCGCTCTAGCTCCAAGCTCTGATATTTTTCTTTACAAACCGAGTTTTTAGAGGAAGATAATTCGTGTAACGTCGTGGAAAATCTGCAGAGAGATCTCAGTTAGCATCTGTACAAAGCGCAGAATTACTCACAGTGCGGGTAGTGAAGTACTCTTGAATTAATAATCTAAAAGTGCTGGGGTACTCTTCTCCTCCCCCTCCCTCGCCTCATGGGTTGTGGAAGTGGAACGCGCGGAAGTAAAATCGGTTCGACAATAATTGTGTGAAACGAGTATAAAGTGCTTCCGATTTTATACTTTGTTTACTCTGTGCTTACACAGCACAGCTGATCGACGACAATCGGGTGTGGCGGTCGCCGATTAAATACTAGCGTAAGCTTTATTTAAACCGAGTAGCTGGTCACACTGTCGAAAAGTAAAGCATACTTTTGGGAGTGTTATCTAAAACGATTTTGTAAAAAACAACGGTCATGGAAGCGGATGATCGTGGTGTCGGAGGGCCCCCGTCGACGAGGCTGAGGCGTTCAAGCCAAGAGGAGCACTGGCCAGGTCACCACCTCAGCAGCAGAAACCAGGCACCCCGGTGGCAATGTTGTTAGCGCCAAAAACGGTAGCGGGCGCGTTAGTGATGATGGCAGACATTGTGCACGAGCTGACGGATAAGTTTAAAGGTGGACAACGCCACATAACCCAGTCCACGAGGGATAACCTATCAAAGTTGGAAAACCTGATCAAGCAAGCAGGAATTTTAGCGGAGACCGAACGGCAAGCAGGAGCTATCCTATCTAAACGGACCATTGGTACACCATCAGGAGCCCCAAAGCGGCAGCGGGATGCGAATCAGGCTGAACGGCAAACCCCGCCGAAGAAGAGCAAGGCAACCGCTGGAGGACAACAGACGGAAAGGAGCTGCAACATCAGCGAAACCACCACCCCGTCTATAAGCAAAAAATCCGATAACAAGTGGGTTGAGGTAAAGAGGAAGGCCCAGCCGCAGCACAGCACTAAACCCATGAAACCGATAAGGAAGACGAAAACCGATGCGATATTAATCACTGGTGCGGATAATGTCTCATATGCGGATATTATTAGATCGGTTAAAAGTAATCCGTCAATGAGAAGCCTAAGTGAGGACGTCCAAGGGATAAGACGAACCCGAAATGGAAAGCTGCTCATCTGCCTAACCAAAACATCGGGACATAGCGTTGCGGAGTTCAGGGAGACGGTGTCAAGCGCGTTAAAAGGTTTAGCCTCAGTGAAGGCTCTAACCGAAACAGACCTTGTTGAGATCCGCGATCTGGATGAGACCACATCAAAGGAGGAGGTGCTACAGGCAATCCGTACCAAATTAGATGATGTTAACATTGATCAGGAGGTCATAAGGTCGGTCAGGCCGATGACAGACGGCACCCAAACGGCTTCAGTTCTGCTACCGAGAGCACAGGCAATGAAGATTAGTTAGAGCAGATTCAGAATTGGATGGGTCATATGTCGCGTCAGACGAGTGGATAGACCAAATCGATGCTTCAAGGGCTTCGAGTTCGGACACCAGGCAGCAAGCTGCACAAGCAAGAACAATTTTCGAGGCTTATGCTTAAAATGTGGGAAGGAAGGCCATACCTACAATGTATGTATTAATCCGCCGAAGTGTGTGATATGTAGACGCTCAGGCGGTGATTCTGACCATGCGGCAGGCAGCTTTAGGTGTCCGGCCTACAGTGAAGCCAAAAAGAGTTATAAATGTTAAGGATACTGCAGCTCAACGTGAACCACTGCAGAGTGGCCCAAGACTTGCTACAGAAGACTGTCCAGGAGGGAAATATTCAGATTGCCATCCTTAGTGAGCCATATCGTCAGGAATATTCCGGAATGTGGGCTGGCGACGAAACTGGAAGATCGGCAATATGGACGTGCGAATCCGGAGGTGCTCAATTAACCGAAAGCTGTCGTAATAAGGGTTTTGTGAGAGCAAAGTTTGATGGGATCTGGATCTATAGCTGCTATTTGGCTCCTAGCATCATATCAGAGTTTTCAACCATTGTGGACGAACTGACCATCGACATCAGAGATCATAGCCCAAGTATTGTTGCAGGAGATTTTAATGCCTAGGCTGAAGAATGGGGTTGAAAGTCGACAAACAAACGCGGCCGTGTGATCCTAGAGTCCTTCGCCTCGTTGGATATCACCCTGCTGAACACTGGATCAGTTTTCACCTTCTCGAGAGCGGGTGCTGGATCAGTCATCGATCGATGGATCGATGAAATTGCTGCAGCAAGATCCAATTGTTTGATAGCTAACAGACGCTATCAGAGATCCCGTGGAACATCTTCGTTCCAGGAGAAACAGCTAGCGTACAGAACGGCGCGAAGAGATCTAAAAAGGGCAATACGCACGAGTAAGAGGAATCTCTTCTTAGAACTTTGCGACTCCGCCGATCGTGATCCATGGGGAAAGGCATATAAGACGGTCGTTAAAAGGATTTTTGCTGGCAAGCAGGCCATACCAACGGATGAACTTCAACTTAAAAATATAGTGGAGACCCTATTCCCTATACAGAGCGTACCGAATATAGTATCACAACTGGTAACCCAAGAGAACAGAAACGTTGAAGGTGTATCTGTGGAGGAGTTAATAACCGCTGCCAGAGATTTGAAGGCAAACAAAGCGCCTGGCCCAGATGGAATCCCTAACAGAGCTGTCAAGCTGGCCCTTACTCTCCAAGCTGGAGTCTTCGCAGATGTCTATACAACGTGCTTTACCGAAGGAGTATTCCCCACATGCTGGAAAAAAACAACAGTTGTTATTGTTGCTAAAGCCGGGGAAAGCTCCCAACTGCGCATCTGCATATAGACCGATATGCCTTTTGGACACGATGGGAAAAGTGCTCGAGAAGCTGATGGCCAATAGAATACAAGCGGCCATCGACCAGTCAGGAGGGCTTTCAGCAAACCAGTTCGGATTCCGCAAAGCAAAGTCGAAAATCGACGCAATATCGAAAGTGACTAAAGCTGCGTCAAATGCTATACAAGGCACCCGATGGAAAGGTGGTAGCAAGCAGTACTGCATTGTAACGACGCACGACGTGAAGAATGCTTTTAACTCGGCAAGACCAGATAAAGTAATAGATGCGCTCGAAGAATTTGGGGTACCACCATATCTTTTAAGAATGATCCAAAGCTATTTCAGCGGAAGGCAACTCTTGTACGACACCATCACAGGACCGTGTACACACGAAGTATCTATAGGTGTTGCTCAAGGATCGGTCTTGGGCCCCCTATTATGGAACACGATGTACGATGGCATACTACGGGTCAATCTACCAGACCATTCCGAGCTTATTGGTTTTGCCGACGATATTGCGCTTGTCACAGTTGCAAAAGACCTAAAACAAACTGAGGAAACCTGCAACGAGAGCATAACTCGAATTCATAATTGGGTCAATGAAGCAGGGTTGGAGTTGGCAGCACATAAAACTGAGGCCGTGCTGATTAGTAGTCGCAAAAAGGGCGAGACTGCGCATATCAAGGTTGGTCAAGTCACGATTGAATCCAATCGGGCAATCAGGTATCTAGGCGTCATTATAGACACTAGACTTTGCTATAGAGAACACCTAGCATATGTTCACCAGAAAGCGGCGACATCGTGTAGTTCAATATCCCGTATGCTGATGAACACACGAGGCCCGAAACAACAGAGACGTCTGCTGGTCATGAGCGTAGTAAGATCTATAATACTCTACGCTGCTCCTATCTGGGCCTCAGCGTTTAACGTGGAGTCATATGCCAAGGGAATTAAAGCAACATACCGACTCTGCGCAATTCGTGTGTGTTCTGCTTTCAGGACTGTGTCAGAGGATTCTGCCTTAGTGCTGGCTGGAATGATCCCCATTGAGGAACTCATTAGGGAGCAACGGGAAACACACCTACCAACGGGAAGTAGCGGAAGAGCAAGTCGAGCTGCCAGTATATCGAGATGGCAAGCCAGTTGAGATGCCTCATTAAAAGGACGCTGGACGCACACCCTGATACCGGACATAGGATCATGGATGGATCGTAAACACGGGTCAGTAAATTTCTATTTAACGCAATTTCTCAGCGGTCATGGTTGTTTCAGAGCATACCTTCGACGATTTGGACACGGGGAGGCTAACGACTGTACTTGGTGTGGCGTAGGAGTAGAGGAAGATGCTAGGCACGTCATCTTCCAATGCGGGCGATTCCACGAGACGAGAACCCAACTTGCTGCTTCCGTGGGGAGCGAGATCACAGCGGACAACCTGGTACCCATCATGCTCTCCAGTAGAAGTAATTGGGATAATAAATTGTACTACAATAAATTGTAGTAAATAATTGTAGATATAAAGGGATATAAAGGAAAAAATACAAAAACACACACACACAAGTAAAATAATTATAAAAAATAAACAAACAAAAAAATGAGAATCAATTATAGACGAAAATTAAATGCAAGTCAGTTTAAAACTGGCGGAGGATTTGTCAACAGCCTAATTGATAAATTGCCTGTAGAACTTCATTTGCCCGGATATCAGTTTTGTGGACCAGGCACAAAACTTGTTGAGCGCTTAAAGCGTGGTGACAAGGGTACCAATCCATTAGATGTAGCGTGTAGAGAACACGATATTGCGTAGTCACAATTCAAAGACTTGGATAATCGACATCGTTCCGACGCTGTATTAGCCGAAAAAGCTTGGCAGCGTGTTAAAGCAATAGATAGTGGTATCAGAGAACGTTTTGCTGCCTGGTTTGTGACAAATGCTATGAAAACAAAAACGAAATTCGGTCTAGGTATGAAGAACAAGAGGAAACTTCCTCAACCTTGTAAAAGGAAAGCGATTGTCAGAAGTCGTCGTCGTCGTGGTCGACGACAACAGCCGGCGGTCTTGAGCAATAGAAAATCATTCACACACCTTGAGAGACACACAAAATGTATTTTGAAGCGAAAAAGTTCCTCAAGTTTTCATGAAGCAATTCAGATAACAAAACAAGCAATCCCACCGAGTTTCCGTAGGCAAAAGATGAGGAAAAACATTGCAACAATCATTCCGAGAGTGATACCAATAGCAAAAATTGGTGGATTCTTACCACTGGTGCCAATGATGGCTGCAATATCAGCGCTTGGTGGTCTAGCAAGTGGTGGGTCAGCTATTGCCAAAGCCGTAAATTATGTTAAAAATGGAAAGGAGCAATTGGCTGAGGCAACCCGGCACAATAGATATATGGAGTCAATTGCAATGGGGAAGGGACTTTTCTTGAAACCATACAAAAGAGGCTATGGACTCTTTTATAGACCACATCCAAAAGATGTGCTGCCCAAACGAGCACTTACCGATATTGACTTAACCGCTTTTGGACGACAACATTTGAGACACTTTCGTGGCGTTTTCATGCGTGATCGTCTGCCGATGAAACCATAGGTGCAGGAGTGTGGTATAATAAATTAGGATAATGAAAGCGGTAGCGGCACACATTGGGTAGCATATTACAAAAAGGAATACTTTCATAGTTTTGGTGATTTGCAGCTACCGATTGAAGTTGTCGACTATTTAAGGCCACCACCTATTGAATATAACTATAGAAATGAGCAAAAATACAACACTTTTAATTGTGGACATTTATGTTTAAAATTTTTATTTAGAAAAAATAAAATGTAAATATACATTTATATGATTCTTTTTCGTTTTCTTATTTCTCTCTTTCTAAACTCATACAGCTTAAGGTATATCTTTATGACCCCATGCAAGGGTGTCTATATTATTGTCTATAATCACTGACCATATAACTTGTCGGAAGCTGTTCGCTTCGAACTGGGGTATGTCGGCAATCGAACTGGGGTATCTCGCTAAGAAATTTCGTGGCCGTTTTCGTTGTATGAAATGTCCCATCTATATGTTATATGGTCAGTGATTCAACTTATGTAAACATGTGTGTAGCAACGCCGTCACTTGTCGACTGACACACTCACTTGGCTTTGGTCCACTGTTAAGCATGTTTAGCATTATTGTAGCTGGCGTCTCTGCACCCTCATAGCGCTGGATGAACAATTCACGGAAATCACACCATTTCATTCCACTGTAGCAGATTTGAGACAGCCATTCCGACGCTCCTCCTTCTAAGGCGTTACTTAGCGCCCTGACAAGAGCACTTCCTTCTATCAGGTTCTCCGACATAATTATGTCGACGGTTTTGCACCAAGCAGCTGCATCTGCGTTCGCAGTGTCGGGGCAGAACTTTGGTAACGTCACTTTGTTGCTGAGTGGAGCCGGCATTCTAGGAACTTGCATAGATTTTAGCAATTCCGTACAATTTTTATTTTGCGACTCTAATAGAGCACGCCACTGATCACTGGTTATACTTTGTGGCGAGGCCGATCCCACTTCTTCGATATGTATTACATATCTTCTTGTGCGTACACCAGAGAACGGCTTCCGTCGAGCGAAAAATATTCATGCACAAAAATACACGAATAATCAGCCCGTTTGGCCAGCAGCTCAAATTTTCGTTCGTGCACATATGAGCTGTTGAACGAAGTTCGCGCATATGCGGTAAATTCGGTTGCTTGCCGAGTTTGTTCCTGTTCGTGTGCAAGCAACTCATATTGGCTCAGCAATGATCGTTTCGAACAAAAGCAAAAACGTAAATCACCCACCCCCGAATGGACAAACACACATGAGTATACTCAGCGCTGCCAGCAGTACTTTTTAGCTTGTGATGACTGTAAAAGAGAAACAAGAAAAACTCAATGTATGCATTTACACAACAATTACATATTATGTACGTGTATTTTTAATTCATAATACAAAAGGGCAATCGGAAATAAAAAGAGTACATTCATTTAACATTTTTCTAATTTATATATGTACATACATACATATGTATGTGCAATATTTTAACGTTGGCAAGCAAATAGCTGCTGCAATTTAATCGCACGTGGTCTTTCCATGCTTTAGTAATATTAGTACATCTGTCTGTCACAAACCTTATATCATCCATATTGTAAATTCTGAAGTCAGATAACAATGTCTGTTGCTGCTTGAGCATCTCTGCTTTACGCACATCAAAATATAGCAAAAGACAAATCCGCAAATTAACAGTTATTAGAAAGCCGCTGAGTTTATTCAATGATTGCCTTCATATGGTGAGCGAATGTGAGCGTAAAATTTCGTAGGCTGAGCGTATGTTCACATACGCATAAAGTTTCGGAGGATGATTAAATGTGCGCGAATGATTTCGTGAAGTGAAGAAATGTAAGGCATTTCGGCAATTTCTTACAGATCCCGCATGTTATTCCTATGATCGGAGGCAGCAACAACAATTTAGCAACATAGAATCCCTCGTAAACAATGCTGTTCGATGCTTTGAGAGCTTGCATAACAAGCATGATTAAGTATGAGCGAACACTCTCCCCAAATGGGAATCGAAACAACTCAAACCATTAGACGCACGAGTTGGATTCAACTCATGTAAACATGTGTTTACACACAAAAAGCTATGGTTGTGTTTGTATATTCTGGCAGGCATTGATCTGGTGGGATAGCACAATTCAGATTCAGCAACATGCAAAGTAATGACAAAATAAAAAATATTCTGTATGAAAAATAAAGGCGGCATTACTGCACACAAATGCTAAACTTTGTGCTTCAAAACACAGGGTGAATATCCGCCTTGCAGTACATGGGTCGACTCGTCACAGGAGGGTAAAAAACTTTGCTGAGCAGCAAAAGCCAAAAATATGAAAATCGGCTGGGGACATACAGTGATGAGTCTGTGTACGTACAAGATGAATTTTTTTTTTTGTGTTGGAGGTTCTTTATTTACATCTGCCCATGAGAGCAATTAATTAAATTTTATAATACATTCAAGGGGGAAACGTTAATATTTTATCTTTGGTTGAGGGTGTATTAGTAAGATATTCTATGGAACTCTGAAAGGGAGATCGACAGTGTGAAGCCTTTTAAGTCTGAATGGCGTTGTGCTGTTGTCCAGCTATGTGATGGCTAGGTGGTTGTCATGGTTTTCCAGCCTCTTAAGATGTTTTTTGCTGATAGTTGCTATCTCTTCGCAGACTGATGGTATTTTTAGGTCTCTTTTTATTGTCGAGTTGCACACATAATAAGGAGCATTTACTAACTGCCTCAGAAGTCGCCATTCCGATCTTTGGAGCTTTTTAATGTTTGTTGTTGAAGCAGTACCCCAGAGCTCAATTCCATAGGTTCACGCTGGCTTAATTATGGTCTTGTAAAGAAGCATCTTGTTCTTTGTCGACATTTTGCTCTTCTTAGATAGTAGCCATGACATTGACCTTGCCTTATGTCTGATTAATTTGACCTTTTCTTCGATGTGGGTCTTCCATGTCAGCCTTCTATCGAGTACCCAAGTATTTCGCCGAGCTCTTATGTGGGATAATAGAACCATTTAAGGAGACTGGTGGACAGCTACCTGGGCGAAGCGAGAAGAAAACATGGGTGGATTTATCAGTGTTAATGACGATGTTCCAGCGTGTCAACCATGGTTGCACATCATTAAGGACATGTTGTATCTCTTGACTGGCTGTGACTCTGTTGTCAGCAGCACAAACAAACGCTGTGTCGTCCGCGTATGTGCATGGTGAAGTTGTTTTGCATTGGTAGTGGCATGTCTGCAGTGTAAATTGAGTATAATATCAGCCCAAGGACGCTTCCTTGAGGCACTCCAGTACACACTGGCTGAATAGATGATTCGGTTTGATTGAGCCTGACGTAGAAACTTCTATTCTCGACATAATCCTTAAGGAACAGGTAATAAGGCGTAGGGAGGCTTTTTTCAGTTTGTATATTAGCCCAGGATGCCACACCCTGTCGAAAGCCTGCCACACGTCTAGGAAGACTGCTGTACAGTAGAGTCTTTTCTCAAAAGAGTCTAGTATCCTGCTCACGACTCTATGACACTGCTGAGTCGCTCCGTGGCCCCTTCTAAATCCGAATTGGTGGTCTGGTATAACACTTTTTCCTTCCAGTATTGGCAGTAGTCTCTTCAGGAAAAGTTTCTCCAGAATTTTGGAGAGAATAGTGAGCAGACTAATTGGCCTGTATGACGATAGTTCTGTTACTGGCTTACCCGGCTTGAGGATGAGTATAACTTCGGAACACTTCTACTGTGATGGGAAATGGCCAAGTCGTAGGCATTGATTCATAATGACCTTCACATTCACAATACAGTTTAGTGGGAGTAGTCTTAAGGCTGCTGCGTCTAGGTGGTCATATCCAGGGGATTTGGTGAGATTTAGGTTAGCTATTTCTTGAATTTCTGGAATCAATATCATATAATTGACGAAATATTTTCCAAGATACAACACTATCGGATGTTTGTAAATCATGTTTTAGAATAGTATTCCGAAGAGACTTTATTAGATGGGGCCATCATAAATTGCAAAAACTTCCTTCCCCCATATTTGAAACGAAGCTCTAATTTTTGACCCTTCGTCACAAACAACAGCGCGTACACGTAGTCCAAGGGTCTCCGCAACCCCATTAGGTCGTTATGTTTAATTCCTGTCTCGGAAACTGTTTAACTTAAAACATATTTCCAATTTTCGGACAATCCATAAAACCATAAAAAATATACCTGTTGCCCCAATAATCGTTTTCGTGTCACGCCGTCGGACTCAAATCCTTCTATCTCGTCTCTATCAGAATTGTACTGCAAAAATTTGGCCAAAAAAGGTGGCATTACCGCACACAAATGCTAAACTATGTGCTTCGAAACACAGGGTGAAGATCCGTCTTGCAGTGCATGGGTCGACCCGTCGCAGGTAGTCGAAAAAACTTTGCTGAGCTCGGACAGCAGCAAAAGCCAAAAATATGAAATTCGGCTGGGGACACACACACACAGTGATGAGTATGTGTACGTACAAGATGATGAGAGTGTATTTGTTTTTGTTGTCATAGAGAGAGGCAAGAAGCAAGCTCCAAGAGCGATCAGCATTGGTTGTGAGGGACTCTCACATGCAAATTTGCTGTTTCTACCTGCGAACATTATAACAACATGCGGGCTCTATACGAAGCGTCCGCCCTAGACGACGTACAAAACGCTATTAACTCAGTATAGGTTCGCACATTGAGAGATAGAACTTGTCGGAAGCTGTTCGTGTGAGCCGATTGGGGTATGTCGCATCGAACTGGGGTATCTCGCTAAGAAATTTCGTGGCCGTTTTCGTTGTATGAAATGTCCCATCTATATGTTATATGGTCAGTGCTGGTATGGAGTGTAAATTCATGGCGAGCTCATACAATTTTGGAAACTTACGTTTATTAGTTTTCCACCAATCAATCGAAATAAATTGTTAGATATTTGAACAATTTCTCTGGCATATCTATAAACTTTTTCGGTTGGTGTTTCTTCTGCCTTATATGTTATTTATGCATTAATTCTGAAAAGAAATAAGCATCGCTTGAAGTATTTATTGAATGATCTAACGAATCATTATTGGAAATGCAAGATAGGCTATGAAATGAAAATATTGAAGTTTCTATTGGAGTTGATGGTGTTGACGGACTATGTTTTATTGCTTTTTCAGTAATTATAGAAACACAAAACTCTTTTACTGTCTCCAAATCAGCTGTTTGCATTGAAATAGCAGGAGGGTAAAAAAATTGCAACTTTGTGCCACACACAAACTTTTCTATCCATACCCAATCAATATTTTCTAAAATGTTTTGTTTTAATTTAATGATTGCTGTAATGTCATTAGGTTTTGGACACAAATTTTCTTTAATTTTTATAATTGAAGGAATGACACAGCAAAGTGATGGTGAATCTGTCGTCTGAAGTTTCTTAAAAATAATTTCTATATGTTCACAAACTTCTATTAATGCCTGTATTGATGTTAAATAGGCGTAGGCTTTGTCATTTAATGTCAATACTCCATTTATATCCACCCAATTGTCATTAATAGATTTCAGCATCCTATAATGCGAATTCCATCGGGTTGGGCATTGTTTTTTTAAGGACGTTAGCAGATAATGCTGCAAATTTGCCTTTTTAAAATATTTTTTAGCTTCTTGCAAGCCTCTATTGTCTCCGAAAGTTCTTTTATTGCAGATATAGATTTCTCTAGGAGATAAGATTGTAAGTGGCTACTGCAGTTGATGCGAATTTTATTTTGCAGAGCCTTAATTATATTTGAACCCCTATTTGTAACAAAGTTAATTGGCTCTAAATTGTCCACTCCAAACTCAAAAAAAAAATGCTCTGCAGGTTTTTTTTTATAATATTCTCACTCGTTGATCTTTCGAAGCTCATGGACTTCATGCGCATTACAATATTATTTATTACGTTGTCCACCATGTAGTGCAATGTTACACCTAAGAAAGTACGATGGACATAATTGTCAGTCCACATGTCGATTGTGGCAGATGCTCCGCCACTGCGTACAATTTCTGATATTTCTCCTCACAGCTCAATTTTCTTCTCCTCTGCAGCTTTCTGCACATTCCTTGATATCGTTGTTGGATCTGGGATGACGTCCTCCAAATCAACATTTGCACCATATAGTGCCCCGAGTTTAACAAAAAACTGAACCATATTCATAACTCCAGTACTTTTAATATATAAGGTATGTAAGTAATAATTGTAAAATGAAAAGTTGTATTTCTTATTTGAACATAAATCACCTTTCACGGCAGAATATGGTCGGCAATCTTCAACAACCCAGTCAGCACAAACTTTGGTTGCCTCCACTTTGGCCTCAGCAGACACTTGTTTTGGCACAATTTTTTTATTTACTTCCTTGCAACATTTGTGCCTTTGCAAGTTCGACGTTTCTCCGTTTTTGTATTTCAACACAACTGAAAAAGTACGGCAAAACACAAAACCGGGCATAGTTTGGTCAAGTTCATTTTTTATTTCAGATATAATGTTTCACAGAGAACTGCGTCTTTTACTTTGACCAGATAGACTATATTCACCGCTATTAATTTTTTCAAACACAATTTTATTATTTTCCTCCATTATTTGAAATTTTTTTTATTAACTTGTTAAGCGGACAAAACACGTATTACAGAAAAGAGAAACTTTCTTAAAATGGGCCGATTACTCGTGATTGAAACTTGTTCGTCCTCATTGAATTGGAAACGAAAAGTTCAATACGAATACCCGAAGCAAACGGAATAAATCAAACAGAGTATGCATCAGAATTCGAGTATGAGCGAAAACATTTTACTCACTGGAGTTCTCTGGTATAAATGGACAGATTGCTGGAAAAAGGGAGAGAGAAGCGAGTTCTATCAGCATCGAACAACATTGGTTGTGAGGAACCCTCTCTTGACAATTGGTTGTTGCTGCCTGCGATAATAAGAATAACATGCGGACTCTGTACGAGGCGTCCGCCCTAGACGAGATACAAAACACTATTAACTCAGAATAAGTTCGCACTAGTGATGCTAAGAACATCGATGTTATTTTTAGCGATGTTTTCCGATGTTTTTTTATATCGATGTTAAGTGATGAATCAAAGTTCTACTTTTAAAACATCGACGGAGATCGACATCGAGGTTTTCAATCCAACTTGCATTACTAGTTCGCTCATTGTTAGATCGAACTTGTCGGACTCTGTTCGTGTGAGTTGATCGGGGTATGACGCATCGAGCTCGGGTATCTCGCTAAGAAATTTCGTGTCCGTTGTCATTGTATGAAATCACCCATCAATATGTATGGTCTGTGGTTGTACCACTGACCATATAACACATAGATCGGACATTTCATACAAGCGTTTTTGACACAAAATTTTCTTGTGTAGCGTCCCAGCAGAGGCTGAGCGTCGTTACGAAGTGTCTCAGCAGAGCCGATGGCTGCCGAACGTTCTTGCTTAAGTGGCTTATCCACAGTCGAACATTTTGGCTGAGCATGTTGTGCTCGTCGCAATTTCCATCGTTAGTGGTAGTGCTCGCGTACAAATTTCGTGTTGGTCGAGCCGCTTCGAACGAAATAGAAGTGATTCTATCTTGCTTGTGTTCGCAACAGCATCACTTGAACCACTGACCATATAACACATAGATCGGACATTTCATACAAGCGTTGTTGACACAAAATTTTCTTGCGAGGCGTCCCAGCAGAGGCTCGGCGTCGTTGCGAGACGTCCCAGCAGAGGCTGAGCGTCGTTACGAAGTGTCTCAGCAGAGCCGAAGGCTACCGAACGTTTTCGCTTAGCAGCAATCATTCTCATTCGGTCTGCTGCCGAGAGCACATGAAATGCGCAGGAATGTATGTCTTTTAGGATCGTTAACAACAACAACATATGAGCGAGAAAGCATTATAGAGACCACATATCGCCATGCTTCTCGCACTCTTGTCATTAATGTTGTTAGCAATCCACCCCCGTTTCGTTTGCTTGCCACTGTCATTGATGATGTCCCTTGATCTTTGTTTTGAGCTCGTGTGTATGCATAGTTCGCTGTCCAGACAGGCAATAGACAAATACATGCATAGCTTCTTGTGCGTATACATACACCCAATTCCAGAAGTCTGCGTACACCCTGAAAAAAATGCGGCATCAAACTTTCAACTTAAATTACTCAGCCATTTATTCATATATTTTCGAAATTCTCTTTTGTAAACATAACTATAATCAATTGTCTTTATTAACGTATTTTTTCCAATATTTTTTGTTGATGTCTTATAATTTATTTTTAATTTTAAACTAAACCCTACTAAAAAGTGTACACGCAAAAGTCTGCGTACAGCTGTTTCAAGCTGCGTGGAATGCAAGAAACAACGATTACCGTTGGATTTTTTTGATGTAGATAATTTCAATATTGTGTTAGCAATTAGTATTGCACATTTGAAATGTAAATATAGCATAATATTTAGTAGAATCGCAATATGAACCAAAATGTGGAAGAAAATTTCTGTTTTCCACCAAAAATTATTTTAAAGTTATCCTTTAGGCACAATTATGCAATAAAAATACTGTCCTAGTTGGCGGAGACCACTCCTCTATCCACAAAGTAATAAATAATAGTAATTCATTTGGCTGGATCTTCTCAAATACCCGATCTGGCCAACTAACTTCGGTCACCCATCGCGAGCGGAGGATTATTGTTCACCTTCTAGCCCAAATTTAATAGGGTTTTGATCAAAATTGTGTTCCATAATGTTGATATAGTCCTCCTGTCCCATAATACACTCAATTAATATCAAATTTCTCACGCCGCTT
The DNA here is from genome assembly GCA_018150725.1 of Drosophila quadrilineata. Lineage (NCBI taxonomy): Eukaryota > Metazoa > Arthropoda > Insecta > Diptera > Drosophilidae > Drosophila > Drosophila quadrilineata. The sequence continues at coordinate 1,733,051 of JAECWN010000432.1, read as the reverse complement.
CTTACATACCCAAATATTACGCTTCATACATACTACTGCGCATTAACTAAATTATCTGTTTTTAGGGATTCTTCGCCTGGAGAAAATACAAAACATTGCAAAAATTAAAAATTTAGTTTCTTCCGAATATATAACAATATTTCAAATGCCATAGATCTTTCAAACTAATATATTAGCGAAAGGTAACCGCTAAAAACAGATAATTTAGTTTGCACGGTAGTATATGTACGAAGCCGAATGTTGATGTAGGGATTCATTACAGGAAGAGGAGTGGAAAATTTGAAATTTATTGAGTGTATTAAGGGACAGGAGGATTATATCAACATTATGGAACACAATTTGGATCAAAACTCCAATACATTGGGGCTTGAAGTTGAGCAAAAGCCGTCCGCTCGCGATGGGTGACCGAAGTTAGTTGGCCAGATCGGGCCTTTGAGAAGATCCAGCCTAATAAATTGCTATTGTTTATTACTTTTTGGATACAGGAGTGGGCTCCATCAACTAGGACAGTCTTTTTATTGCATAATTGCGCCGGTAATGATAACTTTAAAATAATTTTTGTTGAAAAACTAAAATTTTCTTGCCATTTTGGTCCATATTGCTATTCTACTAAATATGATGATATATTTATGATTTAAATGTGCAATACTAATTGCTAACACAATATTGAAATTATCTACATCAAAAAAATCCAACGGTAATCGTTGTTTCTTGCATTCCACGCAGCTTGAAACAGCTGTACGCAGACTTTTGCGTGTACACTTTTTAGTAGGGTTTAGTTTAAAATTAAAAATAAATTATAAGACATCAATAAAAAATATTGGAAAAAATACGTTAATAAAGACAATTGATTATAGTTATGTTTACAAAAAAGAATTTCGAAAATATATGAATAAATGGCTGAGTAATTTAAGTTGAAAGTTTGATGCCGCATTTTTTTCAGGGTGTAAGCAGACTTCTGATGCTAGGTGTATCTTTACATGTATGCGTGATTTTCGTTTGGAAGTCTTTCTGAACTCTGAAATCTTATTTTTGGCTTGCCAGAAAATTTTTGTTCAAGCGGGGGTAGCTTGAATGTACGTCTCTTTTGAGCGTAAACAACAGCAGCATAATGACATGAGCATGAAAGAGAAGGCTAACCGCCACTCTCACGCAATGATGCAATGATGTTGAAAGATATTGCTTCTTGTGTGTCTATCCATGGACGCTGCGTTGCCAGTTTTCGTTGCTACCAAAACAAGCACAGACACTGACAACATCTTGTACATACACATCTTTTTGAGTGTGTGTGACTGCCTCAGTGAAACAAAATTTTTCATTTTTCAATCTTTTCGCTCGCGACGGCAGTTTGAAATCCTGCCCTTTCCCAATGCCCGAAACTTCTGTTGTTGTTTTGAATTCTTATTAAATGCACGTTGAAATAAAAATTATTTATTGGAAAATATATCTATTTTTATTATGATTTTATATCTTTTATACACATACATAGTTAAAAAAAATAAAAGTAATAATCTCTAATTGAATATACACTATTTTCAGAAAATAAAAAAGTTATCCTATTGCTTTAAAATTCTAAGCTTCCTATCGGTTGAAGTCCTATTAACTACTTTTTCTATTAGCCACTTGCAATTTTTATCTTTACCTTTACTTACATATTTTCAAAAATAATCTATAATAATAGATTAATCACAAACTCGTTATGGAATTTTACCTGTTAATATGCTCCAGAAAAATAAAATTCGGGACAAACAGGTATTAATATTGAAGGCAGGTTGTTATGCAAATTTCATTTTTTAACAGGTCAAAAATTACCATGTAAAAAATTGTATTGTGAGTGATTTTTTGAATGACTGACTTTAGTTAGTCCGGTTATATATCAGGTAAATAGGATAGATTTGGCGGATCCATTCATAGGTATTTATATATCGAGAGAATTCTTATGCCAAGTTAATTGCAATTGAAGAGTTCGAGAGTCAACAACTAAAAATTGTTGAGTTATAAATATCCATTCAATTAAATTTGGAAAGTCTTTAAAACGCTAAATTTTAAACCAAAATTTATTTTAATATTTTTTCACATTTCGTTAAACAATTTTACCATGTCTAATGTAAATGACGAAAGGCCAAGTGGAAGGAAATGCATTATAAAATCATACCTTAGGAATCCAAGAGTAGATGGCAGTGTTAGACTGTTTTCGCATCCGAAAAACAAAACAATCTTTAACAAATGTGATGATTTATACCATTTGGATCAGTCAATTGATCAGAAAGCTGCATATATATGTAGTTTGCATTTTCAAAGCAAATATTTAGGAAAATTAAGGTTGAAGTCGAACGCGATTCCAACATTACATTTGTCGGGAATTACATCGATGAGTTCAGGAAGTTCATCTTCAACTAAAAAAATTTATATAATTTTACATTCGAAGAAGAACCGCCTCAGAAGATTGTTCCTTACGTAAGCAGGCAAAGAAGCACTATGGTTTCTGAAGACCACTACCACTGACAGGGCCACTAGCTTATGTGCGTACAGCATCGTAAAATGAAACCTACTTAGAAATTTACGAACGAAGTGCAAAGACTTGTATGTAATTCGATAAAGTATCCAAGATCCCAAGATCTAACGTGTCCGCACTTCGAACAAGTTGTCGTATGCCAATTGAGGCACTATTTTACAAATATTAGTTTTGATTCCTCTCGTACTTACAGTTATCTTAGAGATGTTTTGAATTTCAAATTACCCTCTCAGCTTACGTTAGCACGAAGGGCACCTTTGACAAACATGTCACCAGGATTCAAACCATTATTACTGGAAAACTTGAAGGAAATCATTGGCAGGATGAGTTGTCAAAACAGAGAAGCGGTACTTCTTTTTGACGAGATCAAGATAAGCCGTGGTCTCCAATACAATCCAGTTCGAGACGAAATAGAGGGATTTGAATCCGATGGTGTCAAGCATAAATGTTTATTGGGACAGCAAGTTTGTGTTTTTATGGCCAGAGGATTATTCGATAATTGGATATATGTACTACACTGTTACTGAGAAGAGAATCAAACATAAAGACCTTATGGAAAAAGTTGAGGCTAATATTGGGGTTACGGAAACCCTAGGACTCTCTGTTCGTGCTATTGTTTGTGACCAAGGCTCAAATAATAGAGCGTCTTTCCAGAGATGGGATGTTAACGAAAACAATCCTTCTTTTCATGTAAATGGGAAGGAAGTTTTTGCAATTTTTGATGCCCCTCACCTGATTAAATCTCTGCGGAACACAGTTCTTAAACAGGTGTTACAGACGTCTGATGGTATTGTAACTTGGGAAGTAATTCAACAATTATATGACATTGATTCAAAAAATTCAACAAGAATTTGTCCAAAGTTATCACCAAAACACGTAAGTCCGAATTCTTTTGAGAACATGAAAGTGAAATATGACACGCAAGTCTTTAGTCACAGTGATCGCTTCTGGAGGGTTTTCGGATAATAAAAAGGCAGCGTCTACTTCAATTTTCATAACAAAAATTAACATACTTTTCGACTGTCTCAACAGTCATACTCTCCGCGACAGGAATCCATATAGATGTGATTTACGTCAAAACAGTGATGTGCACAAATACTTGGAAGAAATGCTTTGTTACCTAAATGAATTTAAATGTGTTTCAAAAGTACATTGCATAAAGGAAATGATTTTAACTATATCGTCCATACATTTTTCGGTGCAACTGGTAAATTAAATCAGGACCCACTTGAAAATTTATTTTTACCTATTGAGGTCTAGAGGGGCTACAAGCACTAGCCCAACAATTAATATTATTATATCGAAAATGCTTTCGATGAAAATATTAAGCTCTGCATCGGTTTCTGGAAACTGTTTACCAGATGATCTAGAAATGCTTATTACGGCAGATCCAAGCAGAGACTGTCAATGGTTAGATATTCAAAACTCAACTTATCTGACAAATGATAATTCACACCATCTTCCGATGATGAATCTGACATCGAAGAGACTTTGAATCCTTCTATTTCGGAACTTCAAAATGTATATAACGAGAATGCACTCAGATACTTTGCAGGCTACTTATTGCATAAGTTGCTGCAGGAATACCACTGCAAAATCTGTGCTGAGCTGCTCAAACCGAACAATGAAGTTCAACATGCATCTGAATATGTAATACTTAATAAATCTTTTGGCTACTTTAATGAAAATTTAATGTTAAAAGCGCCATCAGATATGATTTATGAATTAATTAAATTTCATTTTGCGGTTTATCAAAGCATTTTCGAAAAATCACCGCATCTCCCCAAAATTAAAAATAGCATTGTTCAATTATGTACAACTGCGACTTTATTGTCAACGAAATTTTTCGAATGGCTTTCACCAACACGCCCATGTTTTAAACATAGAAACGAATTACTTGATCGAATCGTTTTAATTCTGATAAGGAAAAATTGCAAGTGGCTAACAGAAAAAATAGTTAAAAGGACTTCAACCGATAGGAAGCTTGAAATTTTAAAGCAACAGGATAAATTTTTTATTTTCTTAAATTGGTGTATATCTAATTATAGATTATTAATTTTATTTTTTTAAATATGTATGTGTATAAAAAATATAAAATCATAATAAAAATAGTTATATTTTCCAATAAATAATTTGCAGTCTACTTAGTTTTAAAAATAGCAACAAAAACTGCACATTTCAACGTGCATTCAGTAAGAATTCAAAACAACAACAGAAGTTTCGAGCATTGGGAAAGGTCAGGATTTCAAATTGCCGTCTCGAACGAAAAGATCTAAAAATGAAAAACTTTGTTTCACTGAGGCAGTCACACTCACATTCAAAAGGATGTGTACGTACAAGATGTTGTCAGTGTGTCTGCGTTAATCCCCCATCTTTGAAACGAAGCTCTAATATTTGACCCTTGGTCACAAACAATAGCGCGTACTCGTCTCTAACAGAGTTGTACTGCAGTCCTCGATTAATTTTGATCTCGTCTGCTTTTATTACTCATTTGGCCAAAAATTTCTTGCAAATTTTCTAGTAATAAGGGGTTAAATCCTGGAGACAAGTTTGTTAAAGGTGCCCATCGTGCTAATGTTGTCTGCGAAGGTAATTTTAAATTTAAAACATCTCTAAGGTACTTATAAGTGCGCGACGAATAGAAATTAATATTCTGTGCTACTAATTTTTCCGAACTATCGTAAGAGAATTTGTTTCTAATAAGCATTTTGCAGAATGTCTTAGCTTCGATTGAAATATGGGACATTTTGGAAATCTCTTTTAAAACATTAGGAATCCTTCGATTAGGACCTGTTTTAGTGAATTTAAATTTTCTTCGGTAAAGAGAAATTTGTTTTCTGATACTCCCATTCCGTTTACGCTGTTCTCTAATAGTTTTTAAAATGTTGTAATACTTGTCCCTATAAAATTTCTCGTTTTGTTCTCTTTTGTGACAGTTAGAACAAAACGGTACATTTCCAGATTCAAATATTTCTTCTCTAGCGGTCAAGTCAGCTTCATTGGTTTGGTCCTCAAAAATCATGGTGCTTCGTTTCCTGCTTAAGTAAAGGACAATCTTCTGGGGCGAGTCTTCATCAGGTGTATAAGTGTAGATATCCTTTTTTGTCACAGCTGAACTTCCAGAACTCAGCAAAGTATTACCCGACAAATGCAATGTTGGGATCGCATACGCCTTCAACGTCTGCTTTCCTACATATTTGCTTTCAAAATGCAAACTACATATACGGGCACTTTTTTATTAAATGGCTCATCCAAATGGCACATTTCCTTCCATTTGTTAAAACGGCAACGAAAACAATCTAACCCTGCCATATACTCTTGCACTCCGGAGGCATGATTTTATTATACATCTCCTACCACTTTGTCTTTCATCATTTACTTTAGACATGATAAATGTATAATAAAATTTGATAGAAATATATATAAATAATGTACGATTTAAATATAGCGTTGAAAAACACTTTTTAAATGAAATTTGGATTATTTAAACTCAAATTTTTTAAACAATTTTTTAGTTGTTTACTCTCCCACTCTTCAATTGCAATTGACTCGACATAAACATTTTCTAGATATATAAATACTTATGAATGGATCCGCCCAATCTATCCAATTTACCTGACGTATGTACCTGACTAACTAAAGTCAATCATTCAAAAAAGTCATTCACAATTACATTTTTTACAAGATAATTTTTGACCTGTTATAAATTGAAATTTGCATATTAACCTGCCTTCAACATTATTACCTGCTTATCCCGAATTTTATTTTTCTGAAGCATATTAACAGGTAAAAAGGCAGTAATTACAAAATGTCATTCATAGTTTTAGGTTCATAAAGCAATTAAAAAAGTTAAATAATGTTCTTCATTTTATGATTTATATTTTTTTTTGGGATTTTCCCACATAGAGTGGAAATTCCTTCACGAGTCTGTGATCAATTTATTATTAATGATTATTTGTAAAAAGATGTAAATAAAGATAAATATGTGAAATAACAGTGTTATAATAAAAATATAAATAATTTTAAATAATTTCAACTTGCCGTCGCGAGCGAAACGATTGAAAAATGAAAAATTTTGTTTCACACACATTCAAAAGAATGTGTACGTACAAGATGTTGTCAGTGTGTGTTTTGGTAGCAACGAGAACTGGCAACGCAGCGTCCATGGATAGACACACAAGAAGCAAGATCTCTCAACATCATTGCATGGGTGCGTGAAAGTGGCGGTTAGCCTTCTCTTTCATGCTCATGTTATTATGCTGTTGTTATTTACGCTCAAAAGAGACGTACATTCATGCGCAATTCATGTGCTCAAAATTTTTCATTTTTCAATCTTTTCGCTCGCGACGGCCATTTGAAATCCTGACCTTTCCCAATGCCCGAAACTTCTGTTGTTGTTATTGAATGCACGTTGAAATGAATATTATTTATTGGAGAATATATCTATTTTTATTATGATTTTATATCTTTTATACACATACATAGTTAAAAAAATAAAAGTAATTATCTATAATTAAATATAGACTATTTTCAGAAAATAAAAAAATTATCCTATTGCTTTAAAATTCTAAGCTTCCTATCGGTTGAAGTCCTATTAACTACTTTTTCTATTAGCCACTTGCAATTTTTATCTTTACCTTTACTTACATATTTTCAAAAATAATCTATAATAATAGATTAATCACAAACTCGTTATGGAATTTTACCTGTTAATATGCTCCAGAAAAATAAAATTCGGGACAAACAGGTATTAATATTGAAGGCAGGTTGTTATGCAAATTTCATTTTTTAACAGGTCAAAAATTACCTTGTAAAAATTGTATTGTGAGTGATTTTTTGAACGACTGACTTTAGTTAGTCCGGTATATATGTAGGGTAAATAGGATAGATTTGGCGGATCCATTCATAAGTATTTATATATCAAGAGAATTCTTATGCCGAGTTAATTGCAATTGAAGAGTTCGAGAGTCAACAACTAAAAATTGTTAAGTTTTAAATATCCATTCAATTAAATTTGGAAAGTCTTTAAAACGTTAAATTTTAAACCAAAATTTATTTTAATATTTTTTCACATTTCGTTAAACAATTTTACCATGTCTAATGTAAATGACGAAAGGCCAAGTGGAAGGAAATGCATTATAAAATCATACCTTAGGAATCCAAGAGTAGATGGCAGTGTTAGACTGTTTTCGCATCCGAAAAACAAAACAATCTTTAACAAATGTGATGATTTATACCATTTGGATCAGTCAATTGATCAGAAAGCTGCATATATATGTAGTTTGCATTTTCAAAGCAAATATTTAGGAAAATTAAGGTTGAAGTCGAACGCGATTCCAACATTACATTTGTCGGGAATTACATCGATGAGTTCAGGAAGTTCAGCTTCAACTAAAAAAAATTTATATAATTTTACATTCGAAGAAGAACCGCCTCAGAAGATTGTTCCTTACGTAAGCAGGCAAAGAAGCACTATGGTTTCTGAAGACCACTACCACTGACAGGGCCACTAGCTTATGTGCGTACAGCATCGTAAAATGAAACCTACTTAGAAATTTACGAACGAAGTGCAAAGACTTGTATGTAATTCGATAAAGTATCCAAGATCCCAAGATCTAACGTGTCCGCACTTCGCACAAGTTGTCGTATGCCAATTGAGGCACTATTTTACAAATATTAGTTTTGATTCCTCTCGTACTTACAGTTATCTTAGAGATGTTTTGAATTTCAAATTACCCTCTCAGCTTACGTTAGCACGAAGGGCACCTTTGACAAACATGTCACCAGGATTCAAACCATTATTACTGGAAAACTTGAAGGAAATCATTGGCAGGATGAGTTGTCAAAACAGAGAAGCGGTACTTCTTTTTTGACGAGATCAAGATAAGCCGTGGTCTCCAATACAATCCAGTTCGAGACGAAATAGAGGGATTTGAATCCGATGGTGTCAAGCATAAATGTTTATTGGGACAGCAAGTTTGTGTTTTTATGGCCAGAGGATTATTCGATAATTGGATATATGTACTACACTGTTACTGAGAAGAGAATCAAACATAAAGACCTTATGGAAAAAGTTGAGGCTAATATTGGGGTTACGGAAACCCTAGGACTCTCTGTTCGTGCTATTGTTTGTGACCAAGGCTCAAATAATAGAGCGTCTTTCCAGAGATGGGATGTTAACGAAAACAATCCTTCTTTTCATGTAAATGGGAAGGAAGTTTTTGCAATTTTTGATGCCCCTCACCTGATTAAATCTCTGCGGAACACAGTTCTTAAACAGGTGTTACAGACGTCTGATGGTATTGTAACTTGGGAAGTAATTCAACAATTATATGACATTGATTCAAAAAATTCAACAAGAATTTGTCCAAAGTTATCACCAAAACACGTAAGTCCGAATTCTTTTGAGAACATGAAAGTGAAATATGACACGCAAGTCTTTAGTCACAGTGATCGCTTCTGGAGGGTTTTCGGATAATAAAAAGGCAGCGTCTACTTCAATTTTCATAACAAAAATTAACATACTTTTCGACTGTCTCAACAGTCATACTCTCCGCGACAGGAATCCATATAGATGTGATTTACGTCAAAACAGTGATGTGCACAAATACTTGGAAGAAATGCTTTGTTACCTAAATGAATTTAAATGTGTTTCAAAAGTACATTGCATAAAGGAAATGATTTTAACTATATCGTCCATACATTTTTCGGTGCAACTGGTAAATTAAATCAGGACCCACTTGAAAATTTATTTTACCTATTGAGGTCTAGAGGGGCTACAAGCACTAGCCCAACAATTAATATTATTATATCGAAAATGCTTTCGATGAAAATATTAAGCTCTGCATCGGTTTCTGGAAACTGTTTACCAGATGATCTAGAAATGCTTATTACGGCAGATCCAAGCAGAGACTGTCAATGGTTAGATATTCAAAACTCAACTTATCTGACAAATGATAATTCACACCATCTTCCGATGATGAATCTGACATCGAAGAGACTTTGAATCCTTCTATTTCGGAACTTCAAAATGTATATAACGAGAATGCACTCAGATACTTTGCAGGCTACTTATTGCATAAGTTGCTGCAGGAATACCACTGCAAAATCTGTGCTGAGCTGCTCAAACCGAACAATGAAGTTCAACATGCATCTGAATATGTAATACTTAATAAATCTTTTGGCTACTTTAATGAAAATTTAATGTTAAAAGCGCCATCAGATATGATTTATGAATTAATTAAATTTCATTTTGCGGTTTATCAAAGCATTTTCGAAAAATCACCGCATCTCCCCAAAATTAAAAATAGCATTGTTCAATTATGTACAACTGCGACTTTATTGTCAACGAAATTTTTCGAATGGCTTTCACCAACACGCCCATGTTTTAAACATAGAAACGAATTACTTGATCGAATCGTTTTAATTCTGATAAGGAAAAATTGCAAGTGGCTAACAGAAAAAATAGTTAAAAGGACTTCAACCGATAGGAAGCTTGAAATTTTAAAGCAACAGGATAAATTTTTTATTTTCTTAAATTGGTGTATATTTAATTATAGATTATTAATTTTATTTTTTTAAATATGTATGTGTATAAAAAATATAAAATCATAATAAAAATAGTTATATTTTCCAATAAATAATTTGCAGTCTACTTAGTTTTAAAAATAGCAACAAAAACTGCACATTTCAACGTGCATTCAGTAAGAATTCAAAACAACAACAGAAGTTTCGAGCATTGGGAAAGGTCAGGATTTTAAATTGCCGTCTCGAACGAAAAGATCTAAAAATGAAAAATTTTGTTTCACTGAGGCAGTCACACTCACATTCAAAAGGATGTGTACGTACGTTGTCAGTGTGTGTGCTTGTTTTGGTAGCAATGAAAACTGGCAACGCATCATCTTCGTAACGACGCACTATAGCCATTTTTTGACTTTTCGTGTTTTATATTAATATCTCATGATATCATCTAATTTTTTTTATTTTATTTATTTTTTTTTATTTGGGGTTATTTTTAATAACGAGTGTTTCAACATTGGTATTATTAAAAAAGGACGTAAAACAGCAAAATTATAAGTAATAATATTTATTATTATTAATTCAACAAAAAAAAATAATAAATATGAATAATACATGTGTATTCATTGCATTCCAAATGTTTCAAACCTGATTTCGCCATTGTAGCGCCACCTACGAAAATTTTTGGTATGCAACTTTGATGGTCACTCTTTTTTTGATACAGAGCGATCAAAATTATTTTGATAGTTTAACATTTCTAAATGGGGTTTTTAGCGCCTTTTTGGCAAAAAAAAAACCTATAGTGCGACGCTCAGCCTCTGCTGGGACGCCTCGCAACAGTGCTGCCATTTTGTCCTTTTTTAGGATTTGTCATTTTTGAAACAGCTGTGTCCGCAAAAAATTTTAAAACATCCTCTATTAAAAAAAAACAGCCTTTTATTTATATTTTGTCCTTTTTTGTCATTCTATTTTCAACAATTTTGTATTTTTTAAATGTTCATGAAATATGTATTTAAAAGTATGTGGCATCGCTTTCATATCGAATTTCTGCAATCGATAAGCATTTTTAAAGCAGTGCAACCCTGTTTTGTGTTTTTGTGTAATCGACGTCAAACGTATTGAGCATCGGTTAATTGTGCATAAAGTTTCAACATGCCAAAGGTAACATATATTTCGTGCATCGTGGTTGCAAGAACCGGCGCTGATGAATTGGTTGTGCCGAGATGTCACAGATTCTAACAAGGCATACTGCAAATACTGCAAGTGCACATTAAATCCAAAAATTGATATGGTGCGTTCACATGGAAAAATAAAAAACATTTATAAAGTGCATTGCCGTTCGCGCAGGAAAATAAGCTAGTCGCATTATCGGAATCTTGCCGGCAGGAGGCGGCACTTGCAATGTTTGGTTGTCAACATTCTGCAATCAATCCGGCTTGGCACCTTAGTCAACTGTGTAGTTCGCATTTTGGCGCCGAAGACATTTAATTGCAACGGACAAAATTGAAATTAATAAAGAAATCCATTAAATTTTATATGAAATAAATGAAAAATAAGAAAACTATGTTTGTCATGTTTTTTGTCCTCAAAATAAAATGTCTGTCCTTTTTTGTCAGTTTTTTTTTTTTTGATCATCTGTCATTGTTGCGTTGGCAACACTGTCTCGCAAGAAAATTTTGTGTCAAAAACGCTTGTATGCAATGTCCGATCTATGTGTTGTATGGTCAGTGGTACAACTTAGTTTGTAAATTAATTGTGTGCATAGAAAATAAGCTGACGAAAAAGTGAATAAAAGGAGGTGGTCGAGCTAGAGCCGATAGTTCAGTATTGGTGACTTAGGCAGTCAAAATATATTTTTGCTTGTGCGACCAGTTTTGCTATTTTGCCTCCCGACTTCAAATTGAAATCCTGACCTATCATAATGACAGAAACTGCAGCGCGCCTATTATTAAATCTGCTGTTTGCTTTATTATTATTTGTTTCAGAATTTCTTATTTTATTTTTCTCATATTTATATGTAGATGCATTCATTAATAAATATTAGTATTTAATAAAAAAATAACACTTAAAATTAAATATTTATTAGCAATTATTTTACCAATATGATGCATAAACTATTCGAAAGTTATTTGTGATATTATAATTATAAAAAGACATTTATAATTATTAGCTGTTTGTCAGGGACTGCTTATTTACGAGACAGCTCGCTATTCGCAGTTAACCTTGAAAGTAAGGCCTTTCGCTAACCGCAACCTGCGACCCGCCTGGTGGCAACAGCTTAGCCCCATTCGAACTTAATGAAATGTTCGGATGAAAAATACCTACCTAAAAAATTAATCTATACAATAATGCATTTATTAAAAAAAAAAAATAAATAAATAAATATGAAATTCTCCTAAAAAATAAAAAAATATTATTTAAAAAAATTTATAAAACTTCTCCCCAAAATAATATATATTAATAGTCATTATTGTTTTAAAATTTTAAGCTTTCTTTCACTCGAAGTTTTATTAATAATATTGTCGGTTAGCCACTTGCAATTTTTCCTAATTAAAATTAAAACAAATTGATTAAGCAATTCGTTTCTATGCGTAAAACACGAATGCGAAGGTAAAAACCATTCAGAAAATGTTTTAGACATTGTTGTGGCGTTTACACACTTTTGGACTATGCATTGTTTGATTTTGGGAATATGCGGTAATAAAAATCTGATGGTGCTTTTAACATCGAATTTTCATTTACAAAGCCAAATGATTTATTGAGTATTAAATTACTCAGAAGCACACTGCACTTCATTTGTTGACTTAAGAAGCTGATAACATTTTGAACATTCAATTTTTTTAGCAACTTATGCAAGAAATACCACGCAGAGTAACGCAGAGCATTCTCATTAAATGTTCCTTAAAGATCTTTAATTGAAAGCCCTAATGAATTTTCCAATTGAAAATCATCTTCTGGAACATGTCTATCATCTATACTTCCATACATAATTTCTTCTTCCTCTTCTGTTTTAAATGCACCTACAATTTCATTTACCAACTTGTTCTCTGTGTCTGGTAAGCAGTTTCCAGACACTGTAGCTGAACCTAATATTTTCATCGATAATATCGTCGACAAAATAATATTAAATTCATGCATTGTTGGGTTGGTGCTGGTAGCTGCTCGAGATCTAATTAAATAGAACAAGTTTTCTAAGGGATCCTGGTTAAGTTTCGCAGTTGAAACAAAAAAAAATATCTGAGTGAGGAATACATACCTTATGAGATAGGGCAAGTGTTGAAAAATATGTATATAAACATATGTTAGCAAAAGTCACATTGATACGCAAAATGCAGACCTGTATGTATGGGTAGAGCATGGGGGAGAATTGCAAATGTAATGTGATCTTCTTCTTCTCTTCTTGTGCTTGGACTCTGCAAGTCCCGCGTAAGCGTCACTTTGATTTTGGCTACGAGCAAGTGCAGTTGTGTAAAGTTAAATTAAATTGTATTCTTATTTATCTGTGTATTGGTCGGGGTAATACTTCATAGTATTAAATTATTAACAAAATACAACAGGTTATGGGCCCAGACACGATTGAAGCAGATAAATAGGAGTGAAAAGTATATGCATACATATATTTATATGAGATATGTATGTGTATGCTACAATTGTGGACAACATCAAAATAAGGATAAGTTAAATTGATTGTATACAATAATTATTTCATTTTTTTTGCAGTTGTTTGTTTATTTGTTTGCATTTGTACAATTATTGCGCCACAGAGAATTCGCCGCATAAATTTTTTTTTACTCTATTTCACAAAATAAAATAAAAAGCACGCTACAGCGAATTCGACAAAGCGTGTGGTGTATGGTGAATTTCACAATTCGCCGCAAGTAATTTGGTTCTATCTATACAGAAAGAGTTGCTAGACTGTTTTGCCCGATAGTGTTGCCGGACTGTGTTTGTGCAGTGTTGCTGGTGGTTATTCTGTGTTGTGACTTATAAAATAAAAAAATTAAAAATGGACAAAGGAAAGAGAAATATAAAACCATTTGATGGTGAAAAATACTCAATTTGGAAATTTAGAGTGAGAGCATTATTGGAAGAACATGATTTATTATCAATTATTGACGAAAAACAGATGGAAGTGACAGAAGCAAATAAAAGGCAGAAAGAAATGCAAAAAGTTTAATTATCGAATATTTAGGTGATTCTTTTCTAGCTTTTGCTAAAAGTGAGAATACTGCCAAACAGATTTTTGAAGACTTAGATGCGATATATGAAAGGAAAAGTTTAGCATCGCAACTGTCTCTGCGAAAGAAGCTTTTAGGTTTGAAATTGAAAGCAGATACTTTGCTTCTCAATCATTTTACTTACTTCGATAATATAATTACTGAACTTATTGCATCAGGAGCAAAGCTAGATGAAATGGACAAAGTCTCCCACTTACTTCTAACTCTTCCTCCTAGTTATGATGGAGTAATAACAGCCATAGAGACTCTATCAGAAGACAATTTAACGCTAGCATTCGTCAAAACTCGACTCCTTGACCAAGAAATCAAACTTAAAAATGTAAGCAAGGATACAAGTGCAAAAGTTTTGCAAGCAGTAATTAAAAATAATTCTAAAATTAGTAAATTTAAAAATAAACAAATACATAAGTATGAGAAGAAACATTTCAAGGGTATTTTTAAATCAAATATTAAATGCTTTCATTGTGGAAAAATAGGACACCTTAAGAAAGATTGTTTTCTTTTAAAAAGACAGGGAAAGCAAAACGATAGTGAAAATAATAATATAGAAAGACAGGCGCAGCTTGCAACAGCAACAACAACAGAAGCCCAACCACCACGTAGTTTTGCATTTATGACAAACGAAGCAACATTAAGTCCGAGCACAAGCGATATTGAGTTTATTCTAGACTCGGGGGCATCGGATCACCTCATAAACGACATAGCGTTGTTCTCCGAGTATGAGTGTTTGCAATCTAAATTGGCTATTGAGATTGCCAAACGAGGAGAATATATATACGCAACAGCCAAAGGAGTGGTGAATCTTAACAGTTCTGGTAACCAAATTACTATGAGAAATGTGTTATATTGCCAGGATATTCCGCATAATTTACTCTCGGTAAAGAAGATGCAGGATGCTGGGATGACTATTGAATTTAATCCCGAAGGCATAAGAGTATCCAAAGACGGCATATTGGCATTTGATGGAACATGTGAGTACAATGTACCGATTATAAAGTTCAAATTGAACAGTAAAATATTTATGTCAACAACTGCAAATAGTGCTGAGTATCGATTGTGGCATGAAAGGTTAGGCCACATAAGTAAAGGGAAATTTTCAGAAATAAAACGAAATAGTCTCTTTGAAGATATTAATCTTTTAAACAATGTAGAGTCAAGTCATGAATTATGCGAGGCCTGTATAAATGGCAAACAATCAAGATTAAAATTTGAAAAATCTAAAAATAAAGAAAATGTTCAACGACCTCTATTTGTAGTCCATTCCGATGTGTGCGGTCCAATAACACCACCCACTGTCGATAATAAGAATTATTATGTAGTCTTCATTGATCAGTATACACATTATACTGTGACGTATTTAATAACATATAAATCAGATGTGTTTTTCATTTTCAAAGATTTTGTCGCAAAGAGTGAGGCTCATTTTAACTTAAAAATTGTAAATATATATATCGATAATGGAAGGGAATATCTTTCTAATGAAATGCGTGAGTTCTGTGTTGAAAAAGGCATCAGCTATCATTTAACGGTTCCTCATACTCCACAATTGAATGGTGTATCTGAACGGATGATTCGAACAATCACCGAAAAAGCTCGATCTATGATAAGTTGTGCTAGACTCAACAAATATTTTTGGGGTGAAGCTGTTTTAACAGCAACATACCTTATCAACAGATCCCCAAGTAGAGCGTTGCTGAAGATAAATAAAACACCATATGAGTTGTGGCATAATAAAAAGCCAATATTAAAATATCTTAAGATATTTGGATCGACAGTATATGTGCTAAATAAAGTACGAAATCGAAAGTTTGACGAAAAGTCAATCAAAACTATACTTGTCGGATATGAACCAAATGGGTATAAATTGTGGAATGAGAAATCAAGAAAATTTATGACAGCTAGAGATGTTGTGGTGGACGAGATAAATATGTTAAAATCTCGAGTCTTACATGGAGAAGACTGTATAGTTCAAGGTAATACTATTGAACAAAATGATGACTCTTTAAGTAAAGAGGATGAAGAGTTGGTTTTTCCATTGGTGGAAAATAATGAATCTATTAATTCTGAATTCAATAAACAACTCAGTGAAAATTCCACAGATCTAGAGAATGCCGATCCAATTGTTGAAATTGGTGATAAATTAAATAAAAACAATAATTACGAAGAACCAAGACGCAGTGAGAGAATTAAAGGCAAACCAAAATTATCATATCGATTTTTAGAAAAATGTCTAATGAATATCCAAATATGCTTAAATGATATTCCCAATACATTTGACGAAATTAAGTTTCGTGATGATAGATCTTTCTGGGAGAAAGCTATACAAGATGAACTCAAATCTCATCTTGAAAATAATACATGGACTTTGGTACAAAAGCCAAATAACAAAAATATAGTTGATTGCAAGTGGGTTTTTAGTATAAAACACGATGAATTTGGCAACTTGTTAAAGTATAAAGCAAGGCTTGTAGCGAGGGGATTTACTCAAGAATATATGACTGACTATGATGAGACATTTGCACCAGTTGCACGAATTTCTAGTTTCAGATTTCTATTAGCACTCTCAAATCAATATAATTTAATGGTCCATCACATGGACGTCAAAACAGCATTTTTAAATGGAACTCTAAAGGATGAAATATATATGAATGTTCCAAAAGGCATGACTCATTGTTATGAGAATAAAGTTTGCAAACTTAATAAAGCTATATATGGCCTTAAGCAAGCTGCTAGATGCTGGTTTGAGATGTTTGAAAGTGTATTGAAGGATGTCGGATTTGAAAATCTTGGAGTTGATCGTTGTATTTATATTTTAAATAAAGGAGACATTTTAAGAAATATTTATATATTGTTATATGTGGATGATGTAGTAATTGCTACAAACAAACCTGAGACAATGTCCAATTTAAAATCTTATCTTCAAGATAAATTTCAAATGACTGATTTACATGAAATTCGTCATTTTATTGGAATAAAAATAGATAGAACAGAAGGGGAGATATGTCTTAGTCAGTCAGTATATATTAAAAATGTATTGAGAAAATTTAATATGGAAGATTGTAATTCAGTCAGTACTCCCCTCCAGAGTAAATTAGACTATGAGGCGCTACAATCAGAACAATCATATGATGCACCATGTAGAAGCTTAATCGGTTGTTTGATGTACATTATGTTATGTACAAGACCTGACTTAAGCACTTCAATAAGTATCTTAAGTAGATATACAAATAATAATAATAAGGAACTATGGCAATGCCTTAAAAGAGTCCTTAGATATCTGAAGGGAACTATTGATTTAAAGCTCCAATTCAAGAAAAATATTAATTTTAATAATATCCTCACAGGATATGTAGATTCAGATTGGGCTGGGAATGAAACTGACAGAAGAAGTACTACCGGATATCTTTTTTGTAATGTTTGAAAGTTGCTTAATTTCCTGGAGTACCATGAAGCAAAAATCTGTAGCTGCTTCATCCACCGAAGCAGAATATATGGCCTTGTTTGAAGGAGTAAGAGAAGCTCTATGGCTCAAATCACTTATAAATGAGATAAATCTAGAATTGAAAGGCCCTATAGATATTTTTGAAGACAACCAAGGTTGTATAAGTATTGCCAATAACCCAACCTGCCACAAGAGAACGAAGCACATAGATATTAAGTATCACTTTACAAGAGAACAAATTGAAAGAAAACTAATTTGTGTTAAGTATATTTCCACAGATCTACAACGGGCAGACATAATGACAAAGCCGTTACCATCAGCAAGATTCATTTTTCTAAGGAGCCAACTGGGTCTTTCAGAATAAATTAACTAACTAATTTTTGTCTTGACAAACCAAAGGAGAATGGATCTCATTATTTTAATTTTTAATTTGATTATCTAATATGTTTAAAAGAACAACTTTAAGAAAACCTATATGAAAGTTTATATTTAATGTTAAGCATCTGAAATACTTTAATATTCTTATAATTTTTCATGTTTTAAATTTGAATTTTTGATTTCTATTTAAATGGATCTAGTTGGGTTTTACTGGGTTTCCCCAACTCTTTGCAGCGAATGCTGGATCTAATTGTTATCCCCAGAAATAAATAAATAAAAAAAAAAAAAAAAAAAAAAAAAAAAAATGAAATGAAGAAACAAATTAAATATAAGCATAAACTTGTCTGTCTTAATTATTGTGGCTGATCAATGTAACTTTTGAGGTGGCGTGTTGAAAAATATGTATATAAACATATGTTAGCAAAAGTCACATTGATACGCAAAATGCAGACCTGTATGTATGGGTAGAGCATGGGGGAGAATTGCAAATGTAATGTGATCTTCTTCTTCTCTTCTTGTGCTTGGACTCTGCAAGTCCCGCGTAAGCGTCACTTTGATTTTGGCTACGAGCAAGTGCAGTTGTGTAAAGTTAAATTAAATTGTATTCTTATTTATCTGTGTATTGGTCGGGGTAATACTTCATAGTATTAAATTATTAACAAAATACAACAGCAAGTATATAGGGAAATGTAAAAATCATACCTCTAATGCAATGCACACGTGGATCATATTTAAATGACTGAAAATATGTCCGCATTTCAAGAAGATATTTGTACACAACACTATTTTGCTGTAAAGCACACCGGTATGGATTCGTGTCATAGAGAATATAGCTGTTAGTTCAATCAAATAGTTTATTAATTTTGTCTATAAAAAGAGCATTTGATTTAAAGATTTCTCTATTACTTAAAAATCCTCCAGAATCTATAACAGTCCTTATAGCAGCAGCGACACTGTGACAAAACACCAGTGTCGCATACTTTACTTTCATTCTTTCAAATCAATTTGGACAGACGTGCTTAGAGCACAATTTCGGACAAAGTCTAGTTGTATTTTTCGACTCTATATCAAATAATTGAATAATTATTTGCCACGAATCTACTCCATCAGGCTGAATTAAATAATCTTTTAAAATGGTATTACGCAGAGATTTAATGAGATGTGGCGGATCATAAATAGCATAAATTTCCTTCTCATTTACTTGAAACGAAGGGCTATCTACGTTAATCCCCCACTTATTAAATGCCGCTCTATTGTTTGATCCTTCGTCACACACTATAGAGCGAACATTTAGTCCTAACGCCTCCGAATCCCCAATATTTGCCTCAATTTTCTGCATAAGGTCTTCATGCTGAATTCCCTTCTCGGACACTGTGTAGCTCAAAACATATTTCCAATTGTTAAAGAGTCTTCTGGCCATAAACACAAACCTGCTGCCCTAAGAGCGGTAACCGTTTTATGCCATTAGACTGAAAGCCTTGAATTTCATCGAGAGCAGATTTGTATTGTAGTCCCCGGCTAATCTTAATTTCATCAAATACAAGAACTGCCTCTTTGCCTTTATTACTCATCTTGCCAACAATGTTTAGCAAGTTTGCAAGTAATAATGACGGTGAATCCTGGAGTCATATTTGTCTGTGGTGCCCATCGCATTAATGTTTTGCTGCAGGGCAACTTAACATTTATAACATCTCAAATATAGTTGTATGTTCGCGATGAATAAAAGTTAATATTTTGAGCTATTAGCTTTTCGGCACTATCATATGAGCTTTTGTTTCTTAGAAGCATTTTACAGATAGTTTTTGCTTCGTCCGAAACATGGGACATCTTGGAAATCGCAGTTAATACGATTTATGTCGTTATCTTTCGATTACATCGTGTATTTTTGAGTAAGATTCTCTTGCGTAATACGATTAGTTTATTTTGAAATAGTTTGCACATTGTGTACACCTTTCTATATTTACTTCAAATGTTGTAATATTGATTTCTGTAGTATTTCTCGTTTTGTTCCCTTTTGAGACAGTAAGAACAAAACGGCACACTATCAGATTCGGTCATTTCATCATTTGCAGCTAACTCAGGTGCACCTGAATCATTTAAACCGCCTAATCAATCATTTCGCGCTATTGTACTATTGTAATGTACAAATTTGTCTGTGTCCATTTGATATGGAAAATCGAAAACGTCACAGTTATCAGGAAGTGCAGGATAAGTTTTAAGTAAAGTGTTTTCCGACAAGTGTAAGATCAGAATCGCATTCGACTTCAACCTTAGTTTACCTATGTATATATTTTCTTTCAAAATTACGATCGCTATATTATTGCTGTCTTTTTATCAACCTGATCTTCCAAATGGGACAAATTTACCCATTGCTTAAAATTTTCTTCATTTAATGGAAATGAAAAAAATTTTGCACTTAAATATTCCCTTCGATCCCTAAGGCAGGAATTTACAATGCATCTGCCGCTTTTTTTCCTATTATCCATTGACATCTTACTTAATGCACATTCACACTTTTTCCGCGCCAAAGTAATAACAAAACGAAAAGCACATTCACACTATTACCAGACCAAAATAATAATAAAATACAATGCACATTCACACTATTTTACGCACGCGCTGACAAAAGTTTACCCGCTAAAGCTTTTAATGAGCTAAATAATATTTTTTTACAAATTACACGGTCTTTAAACTTTATTTTTTCGCACTTGTAAATAACTTTGATGACCAAAATTAATTGCTTTTTACTATTGCATTGATTCCGCCCTCACGTACACATACATACATTTACCATACATGCGTACATAGAGAAATAGAACAAATTTGCGCGGTCAATTGCTCTATTCTTTTTGGCCACATTAACGCACCAAAGCTAAATTTAAAATTTGGACATACAGCAAATAATTATAAATGTCTTTTTATAATTATAATATCACAAATAACTTTCGAATAGTTTAGCATCATATTGGTAAAATAATTGCTAATAAATATTTAATTTTTTTAGTGTTATTTTTTTTTATTAAATACTAATATTTATTAATGAATTCATCTACATATAAATATGAGAAAAATAAAACAAGAAATTCTGAAAAAAAATAATAATAAAGCATAGTAATTCCATACAAATGGCAATTCATGTATTTCTCGAAGGTCAGGGTTTCAAATTGTCTTCCCAAGCATCAAAAGTCTAATTTGACACTCTAAAAGAAGTCCCAAGCAAAGTCACGCATACACATAAACATGTGTGGACACACAAGATGCTATGCTTGTGTTTGTATATTCTGGCAGGCATTGATCTGGTGGTATAGCCCAAATCAGAATCAGCGATATGCAAAGCAATGATAAAAAAATAAATATCCTGTAAGAAAAATGAAGGCGGCATTACTGCACACAAATGCTAAAATTTGTGCTTCGAAACACAGGGTGAAGATCGAAGATCCGTCTTGCAGGTAGTCGAAAAAACTTTGCCGAGCTCGGACAGCAGCAAAAGGCAAAATATGAAATTCGGTTGGGGACCCACACACACACACACACACACACACACACACAGTGATGAGTATGTGTACGTACAAGATGATGAGAGTGTATTTGATTTTTGTTGTCATAGCTATGAAAATGGGTAACAGAATGAGAGATGCAGGCAAGAAGCAAGCTCTCAACCAGGGCTGCCAATTCCGCTTTTTTCCCGTCAAAACTGGCTTTTTTTGAAGGCCAACTGCGGGAAAAATTTGTGAATTGCGGGAAGCGGGAATTCTGGCTTTTTTAGAAATTCACTTGGCTTTTTCCCGATTTTTTTTTATGTAGTACAAAATTAAGTACAAAATGTGGTGCGTATCGATTGTTTTTCTCGATATACGCTATTGTCATCACTTGCTTACTGTTCCATCTCTATATCAAAAAAGCGTAAATTGTGAGTAAGTAATATGCCGAAGGAATATAAGCAAAAATGCCGCGATGTGTGGCTCAAAAGTGAAGAATTCAAGGCGTGGATTCGCAGAGACGAAATAGACCAGCAGAGGGTTTATTGCAGCTATTGCAAAACAACGATCACAGCCAAATTAAGTGATCTTCGAGCTCATGCTGCTACAAAAAAGCACACAAGTGCCATGAGTGGCTTTACCCAGGCGAACAAGATCAATTTCGCAAATGCTTCACAAAATTATATCGTGCAAATGAAGGAAGCATCATTGTGCCTTTTATTGCACAACATACAGCAATGACGCAAATTGACCACTTGGGGAGCCTGTGTAAAAAACGGTTCAACGAGGCGAATATAAATCTGCACCGGACAAAATGCAGCAACATTTTAAAGAATGTATTAGGACCACACTTTTCTGAAGAGTTACGCGAAGATATCGGAGAATCAAAATTCAGCCTCCTCCTCGACGAGTCCACAGACATAAGCGTTACTAAACTTCTAGGTATGTATTATTGACAAAATTTTTAATAAGAATTAATTTTATTGAATTAAATATTTTTTAAATTTATTTTGTGAATGTATATATGTACATATATTTATGTAGGTGTAGTCATCAATTATTTTTCGTTGCGACGGGGTGTATTCGTCTCTACGTTTTTAAAAATTGTAGCTTTAGAAAGTGGAAATGCCGAAGCCATTGTCGACAGCGTCAAAAATGTATTATCATTATATAAATTAGATATAAAAAATCTGATTGGTATTGGGACAGACAATGCCAATGTCATGACAGGCCGAAACCATAGTGTTTTCACAGAGTTGAAAAAGGAAACTCCAAAGCTAATTTTGATAAGATGTGTGTGCCATTCTGTGCAGTTGGCTATTAGTCAAGTTTGTAAACATCACCTCCCAGAGAATTTGGAATTTTTAATCTATGAAACGTTTAATTGGTTTTCAAAGAGTTCAAGCCGTCAAACAGAATATCAGAAAATTTATAAATGTTTAAACGATGATAAGGTATTTCAAACTATTGTTACAGACACTTGATTTTCTGTCTTAACATTTATGTATTGTTTTGTAAGTGTTCGTGCGTATTCCGTTTATTAACTTTATTGTGCCAATTATGTACTGTTTGTTCTGTGTGAATTGTCCTGCATGATGTTTTTAACAGCGTGAATTATTGTTTCAATAACATTTTTATTGTATAAATTAAATTTATGTAACTATTTTAATTATGTAAATTTTTTCTAAAGGTTCCTTTGAAAATTCCCAGAGTCAGCGACACAAGGTGGTTGTCGATTGAACTGGCAGTGTCGAGAATATTGGATCAGTGGGAAGAGCTGAAATTGCACTTTGGCTTAGCTGCAACTAATGAAAAGTGCTTTAAAGCGCAAATGCTGCACCAGCAATTCAGCGATGTTAATTATCTCTACCTGATTTTTTTAAAGCCAATTCTTTGCGACTTGCAAAAGGTAAACAAGTCATTTCAAAGCAACAACACCAACGCAACAGAATTGCTAAATGATTTGGAGTTTGCCATAAATTCCCTAAAGAATGGAGTTATACCACCAGGAGTTGAATTTGATATATTTGAAACTGATGATATTGAGAAGTATGCGGACACAACTCTCCAGAAGGGCTACGATTTTGAAAAAAGATAAAGTCCCTAAATATTGATCAGAATAAAGAAAAAGAAATTCGGGACCGCTGCACAGATTTTACAATTGAATTGATTAAACAATTAAAACAGAGGTAAGCAATTTTGTGTTATTTTTTATAAGCGACTAATTAATTTGGTTATTACTTTTAGGCTACCGGATAACTTTAAAATTCTGAAGCAGATTGATGCTTTTTCCGTTACAAAGACATTGTGCGCAGTAAAGAAAAATATCACAGAAATATTTGAGTTCCTGGAAGTTGATAATATATCTGAAGTTGAACGCCAATACAACAACATCAATTTAGTCAGATGGGAAAACATCAGCGACACAAACAAATTTTGGTTTGAAGTCCTTAATTTTAAAGATTCTGGTGGTAACCGCAGATTTTTGAGTTGGCAACTGTGGCCATTCAAATGTTGTGTTTGCCCTGGTCGAACGCAGAAATAGAAAGGACTTTTAGCCAAGTCAACTTAATAAAATCTAAATTGAGGAATTCGATGGGCCTCAGCACCATTAACAGCATTCTATGCATAAGGTAAAGTGTTAATTTTAAACAAATTATATAGTTCTGTTATCATTATTATTTTAATATACAGATACGGTTTGCGAAGAATCGGAAAATGCTGCGTCGATTATGAAGTGCCTACAAAATATTTGCGTATGATAGGCACAAATATGTCATACGCAAATGATGATCCAGAATATATTGATAACATAATGGAAATTTTGTAAAATAAAGAAAATAAAGAAGGTCAACTGTTATTTTTTTTGGGATTTTTTCGCATTTTTGATAAAAATTTTGTTCAGCTTTTTTTTGGATTTTTTTATAATTTTTTTTGGCTTTTTTTCAAATTCTTCCAGTCAAAAACAGCTTTTTTTGCTGGCCAAAAGTTGGCAGCACTGCTCTCAACAGCGAACAACTTTGGTGTGAGAGATGCCACAATGTCTTCTTTCTCACTCTCTCTCGCTGATTTGTCGTTGATGCTTGAGAGAAGTAAGCTCTCTCAGCATTGGTTGTGAGGGACTCTCACATGCTAATTTGCTGCGATCATAAGAACATGCGGGCTCTATACGAAGCGTCCTTCCTAGACGACGTACAAAACGCTATTGACTCAGTATAGGTTCGCATATTGAGAAATCGAACTTGTTGGAAGCCGTTCGTGTGAGCCGATCGGGGTATGTCGCATCGAACTGGGGTATCTCGCAAAGAAATTTCGTGACCGTTTTCGTTGTATGAAATGTCCCATCTATATGTTATATGGTCAGTGGTAGAACAAAAGAAAAACGAAAAAAAAACGAAGCAAAATAGCAAGCAATGCGTCTTCAAAAACAGTACTGCACCGTTTGAAGCTGAGTGCTTGCGTTTCGTCTTCATCTTCGTCTCTGCGCGCATTATGTTTGTGGTCGAGCGAATTCATATGAATTGTGCTGCACTGTTTTTCGTCTTAGCTTCGTCTTCATCTTCATCTTCGTCTCAGCGCGCACTATGTTTGAGGCCTTAGGCCATGACGAAGAACATTTAGCTTTATGGCTGTCTCACGTCCCAGTATTGAGTGTCGTCCATTTTTAATGACAAAAAATGTAGCAGTCACCTTACACATCTGGTACAGCTGATATCGGTGCGTCAAAAACACAAATTACTTCTAGTAATTGATCAGAAGCATATCCTCGGAATTGTTTTTGTTAATGTGATCTCACACTAAACACCGCCGGGGTTTTTCTTTTCAGTGTTTCCCAGTGGATATGGCTGATGATGTTGAATCGCGAACCAGAATCAATAATAAGAGAAACTTCTTGGCCTCCAATTTTGCAGCTCTTCTCTTTTGCTCTTCTTCCTCGTCACTGCATATTTTGAAGCAATTCGAGCTTTCCTTCTTCTTTTTGAAATCAGATCGACCCTCTCCAGCACAATCGTCATTCGGTCGTCGCTTGATGTTTCCATTTTTATGCTGAGGATACTGTTTCGACTTGCATCTGCGTGCAAAATGACCTATTTTCGAGCATTTATTGCATTTGGCGAGTCGCGCCGGACAAACGGGATCACTATTGCCATGACCCTTCCGACCACACCTAGAACATCCCACTTCCAGTTTTGCTGTACGAGCCAAAGAAGCATTTATACATTTGTTGTCGTAGCCGAAGAATAAATATCGAGAAATTTTTCCCCTCCTGTGGAGTCAAATTGCGAAGCAGATGTCGTTCGAACGTGGAATTTTGCTTAGGTGAAAAGTAGGCATTTAACTTCTCAATTAAAATAACGAAAACATCATTGTCCAGCTTTTCATCGTACTCGATTATTGCGCCTGGTAATGAGTATGCAACAGTCTGCAACTGTACTCCACCCAAATGAAGTACTTTTGTTCTCTTGGTTTTTGGTGACTCAATTTGGTCAACCTCCATAGCTATGGTGAACGCTCCATTTTTCACATTCATTTCTGAGCACCGATTTTTCAATCGTGTCACATAGAAATAGTTTAAGAATATTATCAGTCATCTTATCTGAAAGACAAGTTTTTATTATAGGTAAATATTGGCTTGTTATTACTCAGCCTTTACATATTTTCTTGTCGACTTGTATTTTATACACGATCGATTTAATATTTGGTTACGCAAGACGAAACTCTTTCGCACAGCCTTCTCTTTGTACGTACATATGTATATTCGTACTTATTTGCATTTGTATATGTGGCTTGCATAGATTAATCTCCCACACTCAGCCTTTCCCATATACAATGTCCCTCTTAATATTGTGGCTTGTATGACACCCAGCCTCTTTTTGTTAGAATGATTGCACTCTCTTTGGCTCACATACAAACGTGTGTACGTTGCCGCGATGGATTTGTTAAATTTAACACTTCATCATTTTCTACTTCTCTTTCCTTTTACTCTATGCTTAGAGATTTCGTATTGCGTGGAGAACATCGTCTCCGAGAGCGAAGCCTCCCACGCCAACGTAGACACAAAAACCGTTACCTTCCGTTTTGTGCTCTACTTTCGCACTTTTTTTGTTCGTTTTTGTGTACCTACATTGGAATAATATTCCAATTCACTGGAATTGAGTTTCACTTACAAATAGCAAATTCCAAAATGCACTTATAAATCAAATTCCTATTTATTTTGCCAATGTAATGACCCGTGATATCAAGTAATAAACACGCACTTTATTATACTTAAATTTGATTTATTTCATTTCTTTATTACGGCGCGTCTGGCTTGCTTGCTTACTTATTTAAAACTAAACTCTCGTCTCTCTTGACACTCATCATTCGTGTCCGCTGCTAGCATCGTCGCTCTCCTTGGCGATCTCGCTGCTCTGTGCAGATTCCCACAGCAACCAAGGGAAGTCACAAAAGTATTGGCAACAGACAAAGCGGAAGCTTTTGAAAAATGCAGTCACTGGATTGTTCACGGTTGTCAGCCATTTTCATCAGTAGACGGTACCAGATTCAAGAGCATGGCCCACTTCGTTTTATAAAAATTGGTGTCGCCAATGGAGATCACATCAATATGGATGATTTGCTGCCTAGTCCATCGACGTTAAGTCGAAAGGTCCACAAAGACGGTGAGAAAAAAAAATGCCACCGTCGATGTGTGATCTGATAAATATCAACAAAGAAATTTTTTGGGTATCACAATTCTTCAAAACCCTAAAAACACAAGTTCTTTGTGATTTAATTTTGGGTGTTAAGTCAATGGAATTAGAGAAAAGCAACGGAGAAAACATTTAAATTAAAGTTAAAAGTGTATTTTCAAAATTTAATGTTGAACACGCCTGGGCAAAAACATTAAAAAAGCCTTAGAAAAACAACATAAGGCTTAACTTCAGCGAATGAAGAACTTTTCAAGCAGCCCTCGCTTGAACAAAAAGTCTGTGGCAAGCCAGAAATAAAATTTCAGACTTCAGAAAGACTTGCAAACGAAAATCACGCATACATGTAAAGATATGTATACGCACAAGAAGCTATGCATGTATTTGTCTATTGCCTGTCTGGACAGCGAACTACGCATACACACGAGCTCAAAACAAAAACAAAGAACATCATCAATGACAGTGGCAAGCAATAGAAACGGGGGTGGGTTGCTCACAATATCAGTGACAAGAGTGGGAGTAGCATAGCGATATGCGATCTCTATCATGTTTTCTCGCTCATTAGTTGCTGTTGTCTACGCTTCTAAAAGGCGTACATTCTTGCGCAATTGATGCTCTCTCAGCAGCAGTCCAAGTAAGAATGAAACGAAGAGTTCGGCTGCCTTCGGCTCTGCTGAGACACTTCGTAACGACGCTCAGCCTCTGCTGGGACCGCTCGCGTACGACGCTGAGCCTCTGCTGGGACCGCTCGCAAGAAATTTTTGTGAACAAAACGTGTATATGAAGTGGGGTATCTATATGTTATTTGGTCAGTGATACAACGAAAACGGCCACGAAATTTCTTAGCGAGATACCCCAGTTCGATGCGACATACCCCGATAGGCCCACACAAACAGCTTCCGACAAGTTCGATCTCTCAATGTACGAACCTATACTGAGTTAACAGCGTTTTGTACGTCGTCTAGGCGGACGCTTCGTATAGAGCCCGCATGTTACTCTTATGATAGAGAGTCCCTCACAACCAATGCTGTGCGCTGTTGAGAGCTTGCTTCTTGCCTGCCTCTCCTATTTCTGTTGCCAATTTTCATAGCAATGACAACAAAAAACAAATACACTCTCATCATCTTGTACGTACACATACACGTCACTCTGTATGTGGGTCCCCAACCGAATTTCATATTTTGCCTTTTGCTGCAGTCCGAGCTCAGCAAAGTTCGATTACCTGCGACGGGTCGACCCATGCACTGCAAGACGGATTTTCACCGTTTTTTGAAGCACAAAGTTTAGCAGTTGTGTGCAGTACTTTATTTTTCTTACAGAATATTTTGATTTTGTCATTGCTTTACATGTCGCTAATTCTGAATTGGGCTATCCCTCCAGATCAATGCAATATACAAACTCAACCATAGCTTTTTGTGTGTACACACATGTTTACATGAGTTGAATCTAATTCGATGCTTTGGCTTTCGTTCCAAACGATCATTGCTTAGCCGAGATGAGCTGGTTGCACACGAACATGAATAAACTCAGCAAGCATCCGAATTTACCGCATATGCGCGAACTTTGCTCAACAGCTCATATGTGCACGAACGCCAATATGAGCTGTTGGTCGAACGAGCTGTTTATTCGTGTATTTTTTGTGCATGAATATTTTTCGCTCAACAGAAGCCGTTCTCTGTTCAGCACATACTGAACGGTTCATCACTACTGGCAACGTTAATGATCAGTGACCTTAAATGTGTATGTTAAATGTGGTGGAGCTAATCACCTTAGCCAGAGAGATGAACGTAAACAAAGCGCCTGGCCCAGACGGAATTCCTAATGGAGCTGTTAAACTTGCTCTAACTCTCGAAGCTGGAGTTTTTGTCGACGTCTATTCATCGTGCTTTGCCGAAAGGCTGTTCCCCAGGGCTTGAAAAATAGCCAGCGCTAAAAATTGATGTGCAGATCGCCCTGTCTGTCGTCCGAGTGAATTTGCAGCCAACTTGCTGTTTAACTCCTGCGCTGTTGAAGCGACAGCCGATCGTCAAAAAAAATTTCACTCTTGTCGCTATTAAGCGTCGGCAGCAGTATGACTTAGGTATTTTGGAAATAGCACAGAAAGTCCATCCATAACATCCATGAGGAAGGCGAAGTCTCTACATCCTTGGCACCGAGATACAAAAAGAGGAAAATGAGTGTTTCAGTTAGCTAACAGGAATTGACAAATGCCTACATTTCACTCATTGTAAAAGGAAGCGTATCATTAACTGTGTTTGACGACCCAGATTTCCGTATTTTGATCGATCCTATTTGCAAAGCAATGTGTATGTCTTACAAATAACCTATTACATTTCGTGCATCTAGCTATAAGAAAACATTGGAGATGGTTGAAAATAAAAATCAGGAAAACTCAAACGACCTAGAAAACAAATTGGGTTCATGAAAAATTGATAGCGGTTCACGACTCGGCAGGACAATTTTTGGAGTCAGCGCTCAAATATTAAAGAATACCTATATAAAGTAATTTATTTTGGGTATAATGGATTTGAACGACATGGATCAAGTACCCCCAATTGTTTAGCAGTAGAAATCTTGAATATACATATGTGTCGTAGAGTCAGTTAAATTGCTAGTTTGAGTTTAAATTTAACTGACATTAGGCAGGGGATTCGATTTGAGTACAGTTCATTTGAGTACAGCTCAATGGTCTGTCTACAGCTCAATTGAGTATGGCGCCAGTGATATTCAGCAGGATAACGGAAAATGAAAGATAGATGAAATAGTTCGGCGGAATCGTGAAATAGGCGCTGAACGGTAAAATGGACAAGCGAGGGGCGCTAAGGCGGCATAGTAACGATGCTTGAGAAGTCAGTAGAAAACAAGAGCTACAAATGCGAACATCACTGGCGACTTACTGTGCTACATCAACAATATGGAAGACGTAGATTATCACAGATCTCCCATACCAACTCATCACGCTGCGACATCAGAAGTGGGATCGGCCTCGCCACAAAGTATAACCAGTGAACAGTGGCGTGCTCTATTAGAGTAGCAAAATAAAAATTTTACGGAATTGCTAAAATCTATGCAAGTTCCGAGAATGCCGGCTCCACTCAGCAACAAAGTGACGCTACCAAAGTTCTGCCCCGACACCGCGAATGCAGATGCAGCTGCTTGGTGCAAAACCGTCGACATAATTATGTCGGAGAACCTGATAAAAGGAAGTGCTCTGGTCATGGCGCTAAGTAACGCCTTAGAAGGAGGAGCGTCGCAATGGCTACCTCAACTCTGCAACAGTGGAATAAAATGGTGTGATTTCCGAGAATTGTTCATCCAGCGCTATGAGGGTGCAGAGACGCCAGCTACAATAATGCTAAACATGCTTAACAGTGGACCAAAGCCAAGTGAGTGTGTCAGTCGACAAGTGACGGCGTTGCTACACACATGTTTACATAAGTTGAATCGAACTCGTTGCGTCTAATGGCTTGAGTTGTTTTGATTGCCATTTGGGTGAGAGTGTTCGCTCATACTTAATCATACTCGTTGCAGTTCTCTGATTCTGTATTGGTGGGTTTTCCCAACAGATCAATGTCTGCCAGAATATAGAAACACAAGCATATAGTTTGCATAGGCAAATCGAAAACCTGACCTTCTACAAATAGATGAAATGTCATTTGTATGGAATAACTAGTATTCCAGCTTCACTATTATTATCGGATGGAAGGGAAAGATGAAAAATGATGAAATTTTTTATTTAATTATTATTGAGCGACGTAAAAAAACTACGAATCTCTGCACTCCTCCGACAGCAATAAATAAGCAATAAATAAAGGCAAAAAATTAAATTCGACTGGGGACCCACACACACAGTGACGAGTATGTATACGTACAAGAAGATACGTATCTATTTGTTGTGATAACAACGAAAGTGGGAAACTTTGAAATAGAGCCAGGCAAGAAGTAAACTCTCACCAGCGAAGAGCATTGGTGTGAGGGATGGCACAATGTCTTCTTTCTAACTCTCTCTCGCTGATTTTTCGTTGATGCTTGTTATGCAAGCTCTCAAAGCATCGAATACCATTGTTTACTAGGGATTCTCTCTTGCTAAATTGTTGTTGCTGCCTTCGATCATAGGAATAACATGCGGGGTCTGTAAGAAATTGCCGAAATGCCTTACATTTCTCCACTTCACGAAACCTTTCGCACACATTCAATCAGCCTCCGAAATCTTTCGCGCACATTTAATCATCCTCCGAAACTTTATGCTCACATACGCTCAGCCTACGAAATTTTACGCTTTTCGGATTTGTCTTTTGTTCTATTTTGATGTGCGTAAAGCAGAGATGCCCAAGCAGTAAAAGATCTAGAATTACGTCTATTTTACTAGGTTAATTGAATCTTGGATCAGCTAATTTAAATTTCTGCCATTTAGACTTGCGTATTTTATCAGATTTAATGTCCAGTGTTTTTATTAATTTGGGCAGAACAATCGCCTCAATTTTTAATGGCTTTTTAGAATAACCCTCAATTTTGATATGTAAACCTACTTTATATTTTGATGTACAACCGTTTTTGATCGATACACCAGATATTTTTCTACTAGATATTGCTTTTCTTAGTTTAAGTATCTGAGCAGCTTCTTCCGAAATCATCGTACATTGTGACCCCGTGTCAATCAATGCTTTTAATGTTTCGAATTGCCCAGTACTTGTTTTAACCTTTATTAGCGCAGTTGCTAATAAAAGATGCTCGACCACACACGTATTTACTATCTCTCTTGTATGTTAGGGAGATGAAGAATTGTATTATGGCTTTTATGGCAGAGTGAACACTGTTGCTCACAAGAGCATCCCTTGCTATTTTTCAAGCATTTGAAGCATTACCCAAGAGCCCGAGAGCTATCATATCGCTCTTCTGGAGTCAGTGCCCTAAATTTATAGCAATACATTATTTACTACTGAGTGTAGATAGGGACACACAGTCTGGATCTCTCCGTCTTTTGTAACGCGACGTGTACCAACTTAATGGTTTACAAGCGCGGTGTCCATATGTATATACAAGTATACACAATGAGCCAAACTGTCGCCCGTTTAAGACGAATCGGTACCAATTCTAGATAAATGATGTCGGTGATCCATCCCTCCATTGGGCAGGAGCAAGGTGTATCTAGACACCCCTACTGCGCGATGGGTCACAGCACCCGGTTGACACGCAACTGAACGTCGTGTGCCGAAGGATGTTACCCGCATTTGGGTTAACCACATAGCCACCACGATAATGCCGACCTCAAATTGGTCAGCGGCTGGAGAACTGACCAACCCGTGGTACCATTTTTAAGGTCTTCCATTGGTCATCCTCCCTTCTGCCTCCCACGAGGTACGGGTATTTGTGAACCCAGGGGGGTGGGGTTGCCTCATTTAGTCGCCTTTTACGACAAGCGGTGGCATACTGTGGTAGTATTCTTTATCAGATCCGTCGACCACACTGGGGTGCGGGACTGGCTGCCCTGGTGGTGCGCCTCTCTCTACAGTTTGCCGACGCCTTGCGAATACGGCGTTGGCAAACCCATCCAGCTCCATCATCGCCTCCGGTGTTTCCGTCACTACAGTTATCCTCCAGATGTTGTTCTCCTGAGTTATTGACATCTGGTCCAGGTTGCGCAGATCCGCATAGAGGGCGCACTCACAGAGAATGTGTAGCCAGTCTTCAAGCTGTGCACTGTATGAGCATGCGGGCGTATCGCTAAGACCTCTCTTGTGCAGAAATGCGTTCATCGAGCCATTTCCTGTCAGCAAGTATACAGCGCGTAGACTAAAGCGATAGTCTGGTCGGCTGTAGACGAAGCTTGCGTAATCCGTCCAGATTCCCCAGGATCATCCCATCTGAGCTGCCACTCTCGCAA
The DNA here is from genome assembly GCA_018150725.1 of Drosophila quadrilineata. Taxonomy (NCBI): domain Eukaryota; kingdom Metazoa; phylum Arthropoda; class Insecta; order Diptera; family Drosophilidae; genus Drosophila; species Drosophila quadrilineata. Next base: position 1,699,910 of record JAECWN010000432.1, on the reverse strand, counting down.
CAAGCATTCGTCCAGCAGCGCCATCTTCTCCTTCGTCACTCGTCACGTCTCGCCCGTACAGCCAATCACTGGTTTTCCAGCGGGATATCACGATTCAATCTGTGCTTGACTTTCAGACGCCTGGCCTCCAGATCCAGCTAGCACTTGTAGCGCAAAGGTGGATACCGTGTGGCAATACAGGCAGGCTACCAAGCAGGATTAGCCGTTGACACGACATAGACACAGAGCCTTGACTTGGCATTTCCTCGTCTGCTAATGTGGACCGACCATATCGAAGCACCAAATAGTGCACAAGGCACCATTAGTCCAGCGTATATGTGCCGCTTCTTGCGCAAACCGTAATTGGTACGGAGTACGCGCGACAATGCTCCAACGACTCCTGCTAATCTACCCCGAAGGGATTCAATGAGCAGCAGAAAAGTCATCCTTTCGCCGACAGTGATGCCAAGATAGCGAACCTTCCACACGTATGGTAGACTCGCTCCTGCGAATCTTACGATCGGGTGCCGATGATTGCCGATTTTGGTCGTAGATACTGAAACTCCAACGTCCGTTCCCCAAGATCCCACGATGGTCATCTGCGCGCCCTTTGCCTGCACAGTCTTGGTATCGTGAGTTACCCTCTACGAGGAGCAGCAAGTCATCAGCATACGCGCTTAGAGCACAGTGTGGCTCTGGTTGCAGCAGAAGTGTGTCCATTAGCAGATTCCAAAAGAATGGTCCGCTAATGGATACCTGTGGGCAACCACGTGTTACCGGCACACACACTTCGCCGTACGTGCTGACCATGCACGCGCTCCTGCAAGAGAAGAAGCTTCTCCATAAGCTGTCTTCCCGGCAGACGGAGGCAACAATGCGTTTTAATGCAGCGGTCCACTCCACATGATCGAAGGCGCCCTTGAAGCCCACGAAAATCCCAGGTACATACCGCACCTGGCTGGCGGCGACAGTACTGGTCACGTGTCTCCAAGCATCCTCCACGCAGCGTCCTGGCTGGAATCCAATTTGCCATCTGCTTCCTGTAGGCAGGATCTCCGTAACCCGGTCCACCAAAACCCTCTCCAGCACCTTGCCAAACAATGGCAGGAGACAGATTCCGCGATAAGAGCCAGGATCGCTCCTGATCTTATCGGGCCCTTCGAGCAGAGCGACCACACGTGGCCGGGAAAATATCCATCTCGGATGCAACGGGAATACAACGCTGTCAGTTGCTGGGGTATGGCTCGCCATACGGCCTTGCAAATTGCACCAGTGATACCATCAATGCCAGGGGACCGCCTGCTCCGCAGTCTGGCAATGACAGCATCGATCTCGAAGGCTGCGAGATCTGGCGGTACCTCTTCAGGAATCGCAATCGGTGTAGTCGACTCCGCAACAGGGAAGAAGTGGCGGAGGAGCATTCGCGCGCAGTAGTGCCAATTTACAACTGGCCCGCTATACGTGTGAAGGCAACTAAGGTGTGTGCATTTTTTGCGTTCTCGGCAGATCCTGTATACTCGTCCCCATGGATCATCGTCATTAACCTAAATGAATCTTTCCCAGTCCTTCTCCTTTTTCGATAGATAGCTTCTTGTACTGCGCTGTACTAATGCGCAACGCAGTGGCAAGTTGATCAGTGTCGTCGGTACTGCGCCGACGAGCACTCTGGAGCCGGCGCCTAAGTCTCCTGACTTCCTGACGCTTGGAGTTCAGATCGGCAGTCCACCAGACCGAAATCCTCCTGGCTCGTGGAGACCGTCGTCCCAGCACGCGATCGCACACATTGTGCACTAACGCACGCAACCCGGACACGTGGTCATCCAGCGACCGTTCGCAGAAATCAATGGGGAGTTCGGTTGCCATTCGAATCGCTTCTTCTTCAAACAACCGCCAACGTACAATGGATATGTTCCAGGACGGCACAGAAACAACGCTCTCAACTATGTGACTGGGATCGGTCGTGGCCACAACGGTGATGATGATGTTGTCACTAAGATCCCACTCGTCCACTCTCCAGCGATACGTGGCCCACGTATCATCTGCATCGTTGACGATCGTCACGTCGATGTCACTGCGTCCTCGCAGATTTTCGAACGTCGCTTGTCTCATTGAGCACGCCGGCTCTGTTCCGCAAAATCCACTCGGATAGCAGCTCACCCCGCACCTGGTTCTCGCGTTCCCGATTTACATCGGGAAGCTTACTGATCCAGAGGGGGGGACACTGCGTTGGCATCCAGTCCGAGAATGGTAGGATGGCTGCTGGCCTGCAGCAGCACCTTATTCATGTAGGCAAGGTAGGGCTCCAGCTCGGTGTCGAATTAGCAGTATTCGGAAGAGAGGAAGATAGAGCCAAATCTTCCCGTCACTCTTACGCATGCTTAAAAGTCGGTGATCAGCGATTCGATAGGCATGCAGATGACATCGGGGTCGTCTATGATGCTGGATGCCTTCCTCCTCCTGTCGGCAAAAACTCGCATCCCGGCCGTAAGGCCGGTAATGCGTCCCTCGTTGTCGGCGTAGGGCTCCTGAACAAGTGCGCAGGCGTGAACGGATCTGCGGATGCAGACCCTGAGCTCGATGTTGGCGGCTCGGCCACGCCCACAGTTTGCTTGAATGAGGCTAAACATTGTTAATGTCTAGCTCCCACCCTTGCAAGTACTGCCGCATATATCGGGCAAGACGCGGAGAGCATATAGTGCCCTTACGGGAGCCCTTTAAAGCGGCAGTTTCGGCAGTCCACTGGGTTGGTGCACTTCCGGGCTACATGCCCAGCCCCGCCGCATTGGCGACATACGTCCTTTTGAAGCGGCATTGTGACATCTTGTGGTCGAAACCAACGCAACGATGACCTGCGTATGTGCGGACCAGTGTGTGGCATCGGTATGAGAACCACTTGATGTAGACCCGACCGGTCTGCTCAAGTATGGCCCCACACTTGCCGTCCACCTCTAGGGTAACATCACTGACCATATAATATATAGATGGGACATTTCATACAACGAAAACGGCCACGAAATTTCTTAGCGAGATACCCCAGTTCGATGCGACATACCCCGATCGGCTCACACGAACAGCTTCCGACAAGTTCGATCTCTCAATGTGCGAACCTATACTGAGTTAATAGCGTTTTTTACGTCGTCTAGGACGGACGCTTCGTATAGAACCCGCATGCTACTCTTATGATCGCAGGTAGAAACAGCAAATTTGCATGAACGAGTCCCTCACAACCACTGCTGGTATCGCATGAGTGCAGAGATTGGTAGTTTTGTTATGTGGCTCAATAATAATTATATAGTGATATATTTTTTTAAATTCTATTGCAAATCATTTTTATTAAAGTTTAGCGTAAATATAAAAAAATTAAATTTATTGACTAGACTACAAATCTCATCATCCTTTCCATCTGATAACAATTGTGCTGCTGCAATACTAGTAATTCCATACAAATGCCAATTAATGTATTTGCGGAAGGTCAGGGTTTCAATTTGTCTTCCCAAGCATCAAAAGTCTAATTTGGCACTCTAGAAGAAGTCACTAGCAAAGTCACACATACACATAAACATGCGTGTATACACAAGAAGCTATGCTTGTGTTTGTATATTCTGGCAGGCATTGATCTGGTGGGATAGCACAATTTCGAATCAGCGGCAAAGCAATGACAAAACAAAAAATATCCTGTAAGAAAAATAAAGGCATGCCGCCTACTGCACACAAATGCTAAACTTTGTGCGTTGAAACACTGACCAAATAACGTATAGATACCCCACTTCATATACACGTTTTGTTCACAAAAATTTCTTGCGAGCGGTCCCAGCAGAGGCTCAGCGTCGTACGCGAGCGGTCCCAGCAGAGGCTGAGCGTCGTTACGAAGTGTCTCAGCAGAGCCGAAGGCAGCCGAACTCTTCGTTTCATTCTTACTTGGGCTGCTGCTGAGAGAGCATCAATTGCGCAAGAATGTACGCCTTTTAGAAGCGTAGACAAAAACAACTAATAAGCGAGAAAACATGATAGAGATCGCATATCGCCATGCTTCTCGCACTCTTGTCATTAATGTTGTGAGCGACCCACCCCCGTTTCGTTTGCTTGCGACTGTCATTTATTATGTTCTTTGTTTTTGTTTTGAGCTCGTGTGTATGCGTAGTTCGCTGTCCAGACAGGCAATAGACAAATACATGCATAGCTTCTTGTGCGTATACATATGTTTTTGTGTATGCGTGATTTTCGTTTGAAAGTCTTTCTGAAGTCTGAAATCTTATTTCTGGCTTGCCAGAGACTTTTTGTTCAAGCGAGGGCTGCTTGAAAAGTTCTTCATTCGCTATGAAATAATATTTGTATATACAGTTTTTATGGAATTATTATAAATATTTTTTTTTGTGGTTTATGCATAGGAAGAGCTATAAATTATTTGGCATGTTCATTAAAAATTATAATATTTAGAAAATTAATTTCTAAAATTTAACATTAAATAATTATTATTGGTGGACATTTTCTGCAATTTAAATAAATTGATAAAACTATCACCCATCCAATAATAATAATGAAGCTATAAAATAGTAATTCAATTCGAATGACATTTGAAATTATGGTTCCGAAAAGTGTAAGGTCGGAATCGCATTCGACTTCAACCTTAGTTTACCTATATATTTTCTTTTAAAATGACGATCACATATTATTGCAGTCTTTCTATCAACCAGATCTTCCAAATGGCACAAATTTACCCATTGCTTAAAATTTTCTTCATTTAATGGAAATAGAAAAGAATTCGCACGAGGCAGGAAGGCAATGCATCTGCCGGTTTTTTTCCCTGTTATCTATTGACATCATACTTAATGCACATTCACTCTATTACCTGACCAAAATAATAATAATGTTTCACATAGTGGTCCGCCCATAAATCCAAAGTAAGAGAAGCTCCACCACGACTCACTACATCTTTTAGCTCAGTGCTGAGCTTTGCTCTTTTATCGTCAGCCTCCTCGTTCACGTCAACAAATTCTCCGTAAGTAGCACCAATTTTAATAAAAATTTGCAACATAGCCTTAAATCCAGAGCCATTAATGGGCGAAAATGGTCGGAATACCTCGACGATCATCTGAAAACGGCATTTAACCCTTTTACTTTGTCTGTAGATCTCACGGGCTTCAGTGAACTTGGATACTTCAGTTCCTGGCAACATTTGTGAAGGCTCAAGTTGGAAGATTGATTACCAGTGTATTGTAACGACTCTACACGAACGTCAGTAAACAAAATTCTTTTGCAATGAGCCGTATTCTTTTGAAATTTCACAGATTACGTTCCATATAAAAATTGTTCCCTTTCTTCGTGGGGTCAAAGAGTAAACACCACATGAAATTTTTTCTAAAATTAACTGCATTTCTTACTTAGAAGTCTGCCTCGCGATCGATACTGAATTAATGACTGCAAAAAAAGCGCTGAACACAGCGCTGGTAAAGCTGAATGCATTAAAAAGAATTCAAAAATCAATCCGGCCTTACTAAACATCCTCTCACTTTCCGTTGAGGTGGCGGGAACACACAAATATTTTTTAATGCAAGTCTGCAAAGCTTTATCTGCAGAATTCTATATGCTAACAACGTCCATACCTTTTCCCGCAATTTTTTTTAGTGATGCCAAAAAAAAAAATCGAACATCAGAAAACCATCGGATTAAAAACATCGATGTTTTTAAAAAAATGTAAAACATCGATGTATCGATATATCGTTGATGTTTTTTTCAGCTCATTGTTGGTATTGTTACGAACCGATATTTCCCGGTGGGCAACCTCAGCTAGCTCAGTGTACCCAGGGATGGGTTGCTGGGTCCCAATGCCCTCAGTTCGTAGCCAGATCCCGAACAAGTTCCGTCTCGTTCGCTACAACATCGATTACAAACATCGATAACACAACACAAAACATAACAAACACAAGCATGCATACAACTACAACAATCTACAGCTGAGTGGAATTACTGCTGGTCCGGTGTTGATGACCAGAGACGCGCCCACCCTACCATACGATGGACCAAAGCGTGAATGTTGTGGTCCATCGCCCTTAGAGGAAAGTCACAGCTGACTATTCCAGGCTTTCACAGCCTTCTCTTCCCCCCCTCCTGCGGGAAACTAACAATTCATTTTGATTTTGAGTGCGCAACTGCCAAATATTTATTAAAATTAATTTAAAATTATGTCGTGGGGGCCCTAGGTGACGGATGACCGTGGCAGCAAACCTGCTGTCTGCCAGGGCTAATCCTCACGCGCTATGTGCGGCAAAACGAAAGCTGCAAATAGCCTCGCACATAAATTACGACGGTCAATAAGAAGGGTCCTGTCCTACCTAGAAGAGCTCCTCTGGGATTCGGGTGGGGACACCTAACCGTAACCAGAACAGCGTCTGGTTGCAACGCGCGCTGGCTTGCCCGCAAGCAGCAAAATTGCTACTCGGCAATGCGCCTACCTTCACAAAATTAATTTAAATCAAAAAAAAAAGAACTAAAATCATGTGGGGACAACTTACAAACAAATAATTTAAATAAACAACTGACAAATATATAAATAAAGGAATAAATAACAAAATTAAATAAATGATACGGTGGGGACGGTAGGGGGGTCTGCAAGGGACAGATTGCGCCGCAATTTAACGTCGTCCCGACGTGCAACGTGCCCCTCAGGGTTATGGCGGGCTTACTGCCCCCACTTTGGGGCTGGTTTCAATCTCGCGGGGCTGGAGGAGAGGTCGCATCTTTGCTGCGCCTGGCACGGTGCCAAGATTGCCGCTGGACGATGCCCATTGGACCGGACTCACCAGAATCTTTGGACTAATCTTGCCCCTTAGGGCCTCGGTGTTGTGGCGTCGGCGGCGTTGTGGATATCCACGTCGACATGGTGGCAACATTGCTGCGTCCAGACTCGCGGCAACGGAGGCTCCTCCAGCGCAGGTTAACGGAGTGCGTGTGGCAAAGCACAATACTTCTAATAAATTGGCCGACGCCGGATTACAGATTCAGCTGATCCGGTCGTCGGCCTGCTGTCATCAAACAAATTTCACTTTTAGAAACTCGCACTTGAAATAACCAAACTCCGCTCACCTGGCTTATTTTAAAGCTCCCGCTTAATATTAGCATACTCATGCCTTCCCCGCCCGTGCTGTGGCCTCGTCGTCAGCGCCTTGGCCTGGTCTTCAGCGCCCGGTCTTCATTTTATTTGAAATTATTGGACCGGGCGCCCACCGACACGTGCAGTCACTTGCAGATTTTTCTTTGCCACACTCTCGTGGTCAATCGGCTGTTCGTGATTTTTTCTTTAAAATCGGGCTATCGATGTCCCAGAACTACGGCAACGCCGGACATATCGTTGACCCAGCCCTGAGATCATCGATAACCCGCAGCCGGCCCAACGAGAATGCAACATCACCCGGAAATTCCGAGCGAGCAAACCTGCAAGCGCTGCAAATTGCCGGGCGCATCAATCGTGGGCCCTAGAGTCAGGGTTGCCCACAATCCGCGCCCAACGTAGGCCACACCCACGACCCTGATCCTAAACTAAACTAACTAAACCTAACATGCACCTAACTAATTATCCTAAAACCGGAGACCAGATGTCAGAGAAACGACGATTCCGGCATCCCGCGAGAGCAGCTCCCTCAAATCCTGGCAGGAGATGACCCGGATCATCGGAAACGCTCTACGGGCGCCGATACCGCGTCCTCCTTCCATCCCATCTCCGTCTCGGGTAGATGCCCTCTCCTCAGAGCCGGAGATCCACCTTGGAGGCACCACCCAATGGTCCGCAACCGTCCGCACAGCCACTGCTTGAAATGATGCGGAGCAATGGACGGCTCCACGGCTGCCACGGGCGCATTCGTGGCCATCGAAGGCCCATGCGACCACTGGTCCCTCCACGACAACCATATCGTGATTCCACGATCTCCTGGCTCTGCCAGCATCACCCTTATGCCTACTTAAAACTACCTCATGCACTATTTACAACCTAATTCTACCTATTTCTATCAGCATGCTCCTACAACTAACCAATAAAAAATAAATAAATAAATAAAAAGAAAAAAATAAATAAATAAGAAAATAAATAACTACCTAATAAATAAACTTGAAAAATTTATAAATAACAAATCACCTAACACTAAAAAAAATAGATAATAAAAGAAATATAAATACTAGTAACTAGAAAAAATAATAACCTAAAATAAATAAATAAATATTATAAATAATCATAAATACATAAATAATACTACCAAAACTAAATAAAGAAAAAACTAACTCCTAACCTGAAGGGGAAGGAATTTTGTTTCCGCCAGAGTCAGCTGTATCTTCCTACGTCTCATGACAGTAACTCCGCTCAAATACAAAAGACAAACAAATATTACTTCCTCCAACTGGCGAATCATCAGCTTCACTGACGATCCCCAGTTAGGGTTTTTCCACAAAGACTGCGTTTCCTAATCCACTTGCGGCCGCCAACAAACCTTCTTGGCGGTGCATCGCATGGTGACATCCTTCTGCCCCATGGGTCACCAGACCCAAGGCAGTCCATCGATGGCAACAAGTGGAGGGAAACACACATACAAATCTACGTTACAATTAAGCGTGCTCGTCCCTACACTGCTGCCGCCCTCGTCGTATCGTCCGTCGCAAACCGAGTCGCAAACGTCACTGCTCGTCGTCGAGCGTGCGTGTCATACACGGATGCTAAGGAGCAACACACTCGAGTGGTCAGCTCTTGGGCCGCTCTTGCCACGCTTTCTCATCCCATGCGACGTCGCAAACGTCACTGTTCCTCGGGGAACGTGCGTGTCATACGCGCATGGTCAGATCAAACTTGGTTAAGAACAGCTCTGGTGCAGTTGCTCGTGGCGAAACGCCAGACAAAGACACCAGACAAACTAACATTTACGTTACAACTCTGCGTCCCACTGGATCATACAGGTGGCCCTAAGGTCTCGATTCGTCGCGCAATTCCACTCCGATTACGTCTTCGGGTGAAAGTCACGACTCCTCAAGGCCCGAAGGTCAGCTACACTACCCCTGTGACACAGAACAAAAACTACATTTGGCCCATGAAGGTGTCCTCAAGGTCCTGATTCGCCGAACTACTTCACGCCGATTACGTCTTCGGGTGAAGTAACCAACTCCTCAAGGCCCGAAGGTCAGCCTCACTACCAACAAGGCTTCGGCGTTCGGTTTATTTTTTTGTTAACCAACGAAAGCACGTCGCTTTACGCCGGTTCCTGAAGCCGTTCTCGCGAACTGCTCCAGAAACACTGGTGTTTTCGTTTGGGCGCCATATCTGTTACGAACCGATATTTCCCGGTGGGCAACCTCAGCTAGCTCAGTGTACCCAGGGATGGGTTGCTGGGTCCCAATGCCCTCAGTTCGTAGCCAGATCCCGAACAAGTTCCGTCTCGTTCGCTACAACATCGATTACAAACATCGATAACACAACACAAAACATAACAAACACAAGCATGCATACAACTACAACAATCTACAGCTGAGTGGAATTACTGCTGGTCCGGTGTTGATGACCAGAGACGCGCCCACCCTACCATACGATGGACCAAAGCGTGAATGTTGTGGTCCATCGCCCTTAGAGGAAAGTCACAGCTGACTATTCCAGGCTTTCACAGCCTTCTCTTCCCCCCCTCCTGCGGGAAACTAACAATTCATTTTGATTTTGAGTGCGCAACTGCCAAATATTTATTAAAATTAATTTAAAATTATGTCGTGGGGGCCCTAGGTGACGGATGACCGTGGCAGCAAACCTGCTGTCTGCCAGGGCTAATCCTCACGCGCTATGTGCGGCAAAACGAAAGCTGCAAATAGCCTCGCACATAAATTACGACGGTCAATAAGAAGGGTCCTGTCCTACCTAGAAGAGCTCCTCTGGGATTCGGGTGGGGACACCTAACCGTAACCAGAACAGCGTCTGGTTGCAACGCGCGCTGGCTTGCCCGCAAGCAGCAAAATTGCTACTCGGCAATGCGCCTACCTTCACAAAATTAATTTAAATCAAAAAAAAAGAACTAAAATCATGTGGGGACAACTTACAAACAAATAATTTAAATAAACAACTGACAAATATATAAATAAAGGAATAAATAACAAAATTAAATAAATGATACGGTGGGGACGGTAGGGGGTCTGCAAGGGACAGATTGCGCCGCAATTTAACGTCGTCCCGACGTGCAACGTGCCCCTCAGGGTTATGGCGGGCTTACTGCCCCCACTTTGGGGCTGGTTTCAATCTCGCGGGGCTGGAGGAGAGGTCGCATCTTTGCTGCGCCTGGCACGGTGCCAAGATTGCCGCTGGACGATGCCCATTGGACCGGACTCACCAGAATCTTTGGACTAATCTTGCCCCTTAGGGCCTCGGTGTTGTGGCGTCGGCGGCGTTGTGGATATCCACGTCGACATGGTGGCAACATTGCTGCGTCCAGACTCGCGGCAACGGAGGCTCCTCCAGCGCAGGTTAACGGAGTGCGTGTGGCAAAGCACAATACTTCTAATAAATTGGCCGACGCCGGATTACAGATTCAGCTGATCCGGTCGTCGGCCTGCTGTCATCAAACAAATTTCACTTTTAGAAACTCGCACTTGAAATAACCAAACTCCGCTCACCTGGCTTATTTTAAAGCTCCCGCTTAATATTAGCATACTCATGCCTTCCCCGCCCGTGCTGTGGCCTCGTCGTCAGCGCCTTGGCCTGGTCTTCAGCGCCCGGTCTTCATTTTATTTGAAATTATTGGACCGGGCGCCCACCGACACGTGCAGTCACTTGCAGATTTTTCTTTGCCACACTCTCGTGGTCAATCGGCTGTTCGTGATTTTTTCTTTAAAATCGGGCTATCGATGTCCCAGAACTACGGCAACGCCGGACATATCGTTGACCCAGCCCTGAGATCATCGATAACCCGCAGCCGGCCCAACGAGAATGCAACAGTATGCAACGTTGTCATGAAACTGGAGCGCCAAAGCACCCCCGTTCATATGCTTCAGTATGTTGGCTATTTCTTGACGTTGGCTAATCTGCTTGTTTAGTAGCAGTTGTTCGCGTTTCTGCTCTTGCAGCCACATGAGAAATTGCCGTTGCTGCTGTTGTTTGATCTCTTGTTGCCATTTCACAAATTGCTGTTGTTGTTGTTGTTGTTGGAACAAAGTTTGAATGTCAAGTGAGTTCTGGTGCTGCATAGCATTGTTGCTGGAGTTCGTTGTTTGGAGATGGGCTTGCAGGCCATGTAGCCTACGCTCAGCAGGTCGATATCCGTTTCTAGTTATTGCAGCATTAGACAAGCCTCCAGTATTAACTCTGAGGGTGTTAGGCTGGCAAGATTGTTGAATTGACGATAGAGCTGAAAAAAACATCAACGATATATCGATACATCGATGTTTTACATTTTTTTTTTTAAATATCGATGTTTTCTATCGTCTAGGGCGGACGCTTCGTATAGAGCCCGCATGTTGTTCTTATGATCGCAGGTAGAAACAGCAAATTTGCATGTGAGAGTCCCTCACAACCAATGCTGAGAGAGCTCACTTCTCTCTCTTTTTTTTTGCTTCTCTCTGACTTTTTATACGCAAGCATCAACGACAAATCAGCGAGAGAGAGTGAGAAAGAAGACAATGTGGCATCCCTCACACCAATGCTGTTCGCTGTTGAGAGCTTGCTTCTTGCCTGTCTCTATTTCTAAGTTGTCCATTTTCATAGCTATGACAACAAAAATCAAATACACTCTCATCATCTTGTACGTACACATAATCGACACTGTGTGTGTGGGTCCCCAGCCGAATTTCATATTTTTGGTTGTGCTGCTGTCCGAGCTCAGCAAAGTTTTTTGACTACCTGCGACGGGTCGACGGATCTTTACCCTGTGTTTTGAAGCACAAAGTTTAGCATTTGTGGGACATTTCATACAACGAAAACGGAAACGAAATTTCTTAGCGATATACCCCAGTTCGATGCGAGATACTCCTGTTCGATGCGACATACCCCGATCGGCTCACACGAACAGCTTCCGACTAGTTCGATCTCTCAACGCGCGAGCCTATACTGAGTTAACAGCGTTTTGTACGTCGTCTAGGGCGGACGCTTCGTATAGAGCTCGCATGTTACTATTACTATTATGATTTCTTTTCGATTCTAGGAGTTGAAGCGTCAACATCAAAATTTTTTCTTACAAATCCGAGAAAAAAAATAAATAAATTGTGAAACGAATTTTTCCCTTTCGCTGAAGTTGTGCAACACTGATATTTAGTGTTACTCTAACACTTTATAATCCAGCCGTGTGTGAAATTAACAACATCTCATCATCTACCTTGGGCACTAACTAGGGTAGTGTCGGCAGCAGATCAACAAGAAACAAAGAACATAATAAATGACAGTCGCAAGCAAACGAAACGGGGGTGGGTCGCTCACAACATTAATGACAAGAGTGCGAGAAGCATGGCGATATGCGATCTCTATCATGTTTTCTCGCTTATTAGTTGTTTTTGTCTACGCTTCTAAAAGGCGTACATTCTTGCGCAATTGATGCTCTCTCAGCAGCAGCCCAAGTAAGAATGAAACGAAGAGTTCGGCTGCCTTCGGCTCTGCTGAGACACTTCGTAACGACGCTCAGCCTCTGCTGGGACCGCTCGCGTACGACGCTGAGCCTCTGCTGGGACCGCTCGCAAGAAATTTTTGTGAACAAAACGTGTATATGAAGTGGGGTATCTATACGTTATTTGGTCAGTGTTTCAACGCACAAAGTTTAGCATTTGTGTGCAGTAGGCGGCATGCCTTTATTTTTCTTACAGGATATTTTTTGTTTTGTCATTGCTTTGCCGCTGATTCGAAATTAATTATTTTGTATGTTTAATTAAGAAATGGATTTTGCTTTCATGCAAGGCGGGGCCTAGGCAATGAAAAGACAATGTTGAGTTAGTTTATATTTCTTTATTGCTCAACTCGACCGACGTGCCAAGTTGAGAGATTAAAACATAACTAACTAAGGGAATACAAATTTTATTGAACAAAGCATAAGCGCAACAGATGGTTACGCGATCAAATCATAGCGGCCACGCAAATATGCTGTGTTTGCCGGCTATACAACGACATCCGGCCCAATGCTTGGTCAGCAGTTTGGGCTGGTGTCGAGTATCGGACAACAGACTGAAGGTTGTTGATATTATTGCCTGTTGATGTTAGTTAACTGCTCCCCTTCAAGTGTAAGGCCGCCCTCGGCCGACCCTAGTTCGGCGACCACCTCTCTCAGCTGCCTTGCGGATTCCCTCGCTGTTGTAGCCCGTCGATAGGCAAGCCCAACGCAGATGAGCGCGCAACATAAGGCTATCATGATGAAGGCCACTCGGTGCACGTAGTCAGTCTCGGCTGTTTCCTTGAATTTTTGGATCTCCTCCAGGTTGCGTTCATTCAGACGATGAAGGTACGGGAGGCTGAGAACATCTTGGCTGGCAGTGATGTTCAGTAGGGGGGAGCTGGCAATTCCCGGAACTCTGTTCTGGTAGTTGTTCTGATTCCTGAACAGTGTCCCATTTATCATGGCTCTGTCGTTGAAGGTGACGAGATGTGTGCCATGTATCCAAACTTCAGTTCCGTTGTCCACTCGAACCCTTGCAGGTTTGTCGTTAATTACGATGATCCCGTCATCCACCTGGGTAATCGCGTCTAGGTTGCTTGGTTGAGTTTCACAGTGGGCAACGCCTCCAGCGTGAAGCTCTCTAGCGCAAGAACTTTTTGATGCCAGGCGGCAAAACGTGGCTCCAGGTGAAACAGTGCAACTCTCGAGCGTGTAGATTTCGTTGCCGCATTCAGCTATAAAGTTGTCATCTATCCTCAGCATGGTGTTCTTGTGAGAGACTGGATAGATCGTAATTTTCTTGCATGCAAGTTTTATCTTAGGGAATTGGACGATAAAGTGTAATGCGTTAGCGGATTGGAGTACTTTTACGGACGCAACGGACATAAGATCCCCTATGGGTGTATTGGTGGGTTCTTCTAACCAAATTGATTTCAAATCTGTGTGATCTAAAATGTTAGGACTAACGATGTGAGCCTTGGCAAGAGTTATAGCAAGCATTAAATTTTGAAGCTCCATCATCAACATTCTATTTCTGGCCAATAAGGTTTCGAATAAGTGGCCGGTATCAACTTGTGAGTTTTTTGCTACTTTGAGAATTTGATTGACAGTGGAGGTTAATTGATTTATCTGGTTTTGAACTCTGGTATTAATTTTGATCTGTCTGTTAACTGAGCTTATTAGTTGTGACTCGGTAAACTTAATTCTCTCGAGATCACCAGCGTCTGGTGTTCCCGCCACCACTTTTAGCATAGAACCTAGAAAATCCAAACTCCTGGCTACCCTATGGTGCGCACCTAGTGCTTCTAACAGGTCTCGGAGATGTGCGGTGTCCACGCCAAGAAGCTTCCTCATGTGTGATTGCGGGAAGCTGTCATCAAGCCCAGCGGTCTCCTCCACTATTCGTAGGTATTCCGAGAGATTGGCCGAATGTCTAACGTAGGCAAATTCTTCCCACACTAAAACTCGGCCATCCATTATGGGAATGTATTTGGCATGCGAATAGTCAGTGACATGCGCCGAGGCCACGGTTGACCAAAAGAGAATCAAAAATCCAAACCTGTAGAATGAAGTTTTCATTTTCTTTTGTATTCAGCTTGATAAGGAGGTAACCCACCACCAAAATATAGAACTAAAGATAGGTATGCCAAGTGGCTGGAGATTAGTGTAACTTATAGTACTTGCCAAGTGGCAAAAAGGGACATAGAAGTGTCATTTCAAATTGTCCTTGTGGACCACCCTCCCCTTAATGAGGACCGCGGTCCCCAGGTCTGCTTGAACCGCTCTTTCCTCACATAGAGGCGTGAGCTTGTTTCCAAGCCTTCTGTTGGATTTAACCAACACCTTTTCCCCCACCTCAAAAATCCTATTCTGCCTTGAGGTGTTCTCTCTAGATCTGAGCGCAGTTTGAGCGCTTTTGATCTTACCCGAGATGTCTCCTTGTTGTTCGTCAGGGCCCGCCTGTACCACATCAACTGGTCTTTTGTCGATCACCGAATGGATGGACTTGTTGTACTCAGTTGTGGCTAACAGTATGACTTCTACCGTGTCACTTATGCCTCTTTGGATTTTAAGGCACCTGGCTAGCTCTAGTAGAGTGCTATGGAAGCGCTCTACTTGTCCATTTGAGACGCTGTGTAGGGGTGGCGCATTCGATATACTGACGCCATAGTTATTCTCTAGTAAGGTTACGATCGTGTGGGAGTTCAATGACGGCTCATTGTCACAGTACACCGACCTGGCTTTAGGGAAAAAGTTCATCAGTTGTAGTATGGCTGGTTTTACGTCTTCAATTGTTCTTGAAGCGATCGGCTGTACTACGGCGAACTTGGAAAACTTGTCTATGCACGTAAGGAAAAATTTCCTATCTGTGGAAAAAATGTCTATGTGTAGCATTTCTCCAACATGCGACGGGATCGGAGTCTCGCCGAGCACTTGTTTCTTGGGGTGTCGGTCGTATTTGGCTTTGGCACATGTCCTGCAATTTTGGACGATTTCACCAGCTAACTTTGCCATTTTGGGGAAATAATATTCAGAGAGTACCTGCTTAACATTCTCCTGGGCTGCCCTGTGGGCTCTGTTATGCTCTGCAGTGAGAATTTCCTTCCTCTCTGAGGTCCCGAATATGTCTACCACTCGATTCTTACAATGCCAGAATCTGGTGGCGGGAAACCGACGAACTAGCTCGTCTTGTACCATTGCGAGCGTATGCAAATCGCAATGTAAGGCGTTTACGCCTTTAGGTACAATTGTTGTTTCGAGTTCATTCAATAATGCCTCTTTGGAGGTGAAGTTAATTGAATGGCGCTTTTTGTTTCCAAACAGCACGAATGTGCGTCTTAATGGGAAACGCGCTTCTTCCAGCACTATTTGGTTCTGGAAGCAATTCAACGGCTTTTCCGTTGTTTCAATTGCGTGTGTGAGAGAAATCTCACTGTGAATCGTTGCTGCGCAAGATTCAACCTCTTCCTCTTCTATAGCGTTAAGCTGTTGTCTGGATAGGGCATCTGCCACTAAATTTTCCTTGCCAGGCTTATAGAAGATGCGCGCATTTGATTCTTCAATACGCGCCTTCCACCTTTTGATCTTTGCGTTTGGATTAGAATCCGAAACCGCGAAAGTCAAAGGTTGGTGGTCTGTGTAAATATTGAGGTCTCTAACCCCGTAAAGGTAATGCCGAAGTTTGGCGAGGGCCCAGATGATGGCCAAAAGCTCCCTTTCATTGGTAGCGTAGTTAACCTCTGGGTCCTTCAAAGTCCGTGATATCATCGTAATGGGGCGGCCCTCTTGGGACAACACTGCCCCTATGCCGTAGGCTGAAGCATCCGTCGTTAGATCGAAAGGCTTCTTGAAGTCAGGGTACCTAAGCATGACATCTTCGGATGCCAGGATGTTACGCAACTTTTCAAATGCCTGTCGCTGCACGTCAGAGAACTGAACTTTGATGTTGCGGGACCTATGTTTGCTGATCGTTCCATTCTCGCCCTTCAAGATACTCGATATGGGCCTGGCTATTGCCGCAAAATCCTTGATGAAACATCTGTAGTAGCTTGCGAGTCCTAAGAACGATCTGACTTCAAATAGTGTTGCCGGTTCTGGGAATTCTTGTATGGCTTTTACCTTCTCTGGGTCTGTCGTAGCGCCATTATTGGTGACTATGAACCCAAGGAAGTTCACGCTTCTCTTAAAGAAACGCGATTTCTCGACCGAAACTCTCATGTTTGCCTCGAGAAGGCTCCGCAGGACCCAGTCCACATGTTTTATGTGGGACTCTTCGTCTTTGGAAAATGATTACGTCATCGACGTAAACATAGCAGAACTTGCCAACGTTTTCTCGCAAGATATCATCTAAGGTTCTCTGGAAAATGCTTGCAGCATTCCTTAAGCCGAATGGAAGTCTCTTAAATTCATATTTTCCTCCGTTTACCGAGAAGGAAGTCTTCTCACGGTCGCGTTCAGCGAGCATAATCTGGTGATATCCAGATTTGAGGTCTAGGGTCGAGAAATATCTGGCTTTTCCCAGGTTCCCCAATATCATTGAGATATTTGGCATGGGGTATTTGTCGGGAATCGTTCTTTCGTTTAGCTTACGAAAGTCCATGACCAGTCGCATGTTGCGATTTCCCGCTTCATCAGTGCCTTTCTTATCTACTACCCATATTGGGTTATTGTAAGGGGAGACCGATGGTTGTATTATGCCGTTCGCAAGCAGGTTTTGGATTTCCGTGTTAACGAAATCCGCTGCTCCCATTGGGTATGGGTAAAGCTTGGCATAGATGGGCTGCTCGTTTGTGGTCCTAATGGTGGCCACAACAGAGGTGTTGTACGGCAATGCTTCATTAGGATCAGCGAAAACTTTCTTTCTAGTGCTTAGCATTTCTAAGAATGCGTTTTTTACTAGGGGAGGTGCGTCTGAGCAATCCACCTTAGTGAAATTCACGTTAGAACAGGCGTGGAAGGAAATCTGTTCTTCTTCCGCGCCCCATTTGAGCCGCCCTGAAGCTAAGCAAAGTGTCGCCTTTGCTTGCGTTAGTAGGTCGAGGCCTATGATGCCATCGAATGTTGACAAGTCTGGTAGGATGAAAAAATTAGCTTTAATGTTGAATATCGACACAAAACACTTGTGCGTGATCTTAGTCACGCCGTGAATAGAGTGAATTGTGAACTCCTTATTGACCGGGCGAACGCCTTTCAATCCTCCGAAAGGGCGGATGAAATTTTTCGACGCTCCCGTGTCAATAAGAAATTTCATATCCGTCCCCGCTACTCTTCGTCTGAGAAGGGGTAGCAGGGATCTTCCCCTAAAAAATTGACTGCATCAGAGTCATAGTCGGAGCCCGCATCGTCTTTGATTTGGGCTTCTGCGCCCGAAGCGGCCTTAGCGTAAGCTTCCGCCCCTTGTTCTCCGTCTTGCCTGACGTGGTTCAGCCGTTGCTGCTTTCTCTGACCGCCTGTGCGATCGGACGTAGCCGGCCTCCTGTTAGCGAATGCTGGTGCCTGGGTTGGCTGAATGACCTTTGAAGATGAAGGGTCTACTTCCATGGGCGTTTGTGCATTATTGCTTTGTTGATGCCTGCCACTTCGTTGGTCGAATTGACCATGTGGCTTGTGTTGATTGGTGAAATGGGGATTCTTGGAACTGCTTGCTTGCGGTTCCGCTTGTTGACGGCCTTGAAGCTTTGCGCCAGATCTGCGCTCTCTGTCCTCAATGCTTTTAGCAAAATTGGCCGCGAAGGCGTACCTCTCATGGTTGGATTCAACCTCTTGAGCAAGAGCCAGTGCCGACGGTAAGTCTCTGGGCTTCGCGGCAAAAAGAACATCTGTTAGGCTGCGCTTAAGGCCTGATACAAATACTCGCAATGCGTCATCACGGAACTTTGCACAGAGGCCTTGAGCCAAGTTGGGCTCGTACGACATGTTGACCTTATTGGTCAAAAGCGTAAGTTTCTTCTCAATTTCGTCATAATATTCAAGCAGCGATGTGCTACCCTGCCTCAACGTTCCTAGTTCCTGCTCTATTACATGAATAGGCCGCTTGTCACTGTATGTGAAATCGAGGCGACTGATTATGGCATCAAAGTTCAAGACTGTGCCAAATGACGCTAATACCGCATCAGCTGGGCCCCTGACCTTACTTCTGATAATCAAAACCGCCTGGTAGTGGCGCGAGCTGCCATTGTAGGGTTTGAATATGTGATAGGCTGCTGACGCTGCCTGTCTCCAAGAGACGTACGATCCCTGTGCACCCGCGAACTCAGGTAAACACTTGACGGCGTCTAACGGCTCGTCACAGTGGATATCTCTTCTTATTTCTATGGTGGAGTATGATTTAACTTCTGGGGGGACAATGTGCGCTGCCGCAACTTGGTCAGAAAGGTCATTGATTCTTTGTGTTAGGGCCTGCTGCTCTATGCTGTTTACGGCTGCCTGTTCTGCTAGGGCGTTTCTTATCGCCGCATCTATTACCGCTCTTAGTTGGTCAGGGTCCATTATGGTGACTGTCTGAGCTCCAGTGGAGCGCTTTGGTGCTGGGATTCTAAAATTATCGTCAGAGTCAGACTCTGAATTGCTAGAGTGTGGGTGGGGGTTTCTGTACTGCGAGAATCGCGAGTTCATCAGTCCCGAACACACTAACAAATAAGCTCAACACTTGTTTACCAAGCTACAATGTTGGAAACACTCGGCGTATCATATTGCAGAGCGCTGAGTGAAACGAAAAGTGGAATGCCACAATATGCTGATTTCAGCAATTAGCAATAATGAAACACAGAAACATGTCAATCGAATTCTCACAAGTTTAATTTTGTTATTGTTAACTTGAATGTAAGTAAAGCTAACACAGATTTAAGAATCAAAAAGTTTAAAATGCCCACTTACATATTTTCCTAAAGCTGAGTTTCGATTTAGGGAGGGATTGCACGAAAATTTCGATTTTCCGGTACTTCAGTCCCACGCAGCAGTCAGAGCACTCGTAGTCGGGTTGTAAATAGCTGGGTTGTAATGGCGTTTGGTAGCCAATAGTTTGTTTCTTGTGTGACGCTCAGTCACACTTTTTAGTCACAGGTCACAGCACTTTGTGTTTTGCTTGTATTAAGCTCACTGTTCACTGTGCTTGTTGGGTTTTTTTCGTTGAGTTAAAACGCGTGGGTGATTGTGATTACCACTTGTTCGCACTCCGAAGATATCTTTTATATCTTTATTTTAAACTTTCGCACACGCGTGGGTAATTATTGTTACCACTAGTTGGGCGCCAATTAATTATTTTGTATGTTTAATTAAGAAATGGATTTTGCTTTCATGCAAGGCGGGGCCTAGGCAATGAAAAGACAATGTTGAGTTAGTTTATATTTCTTTATTGCTCAACTCGACCGACGTGCCAAGTTGAGAGATTAAAACAGAACTAACTAAGGGAATACAAATTTTATTGAACAAAGCATAAGCGCAACAGATGGTTACGCGATCAAATCATAGCGGCCACGCAAATATGCTGTGTTTGCCGGCTATACAACGACATCCGGCCCAATGCTTGGTCAGCAGTTTGGGCTGGTGTCGAGTATCGGACAACAGACTGAAGGTTGTTGATATTATTGCCTGTTGATGTTAGTTAACTTGCAGTAGGCGGCATGCCTTTATTTTTCTTACAGGATATTTTTTGTTTTGTCATTGCTTTGCCGCTGATTCGAAATTGTGCTATCCCACCAGATCAATGCCTGCCAGCATATACAAACACAAGCATAGCTTCTTGTGTATACACGCATGTTTATGTGTATGTGTGACTTTGCTAGTGACTTCTTCTAGAGTGCCAAATTAGACTTTTGATGCTTGGGAAGACAAATTGACACCCTGACCTTCTGCAAATACATTAATTGGCATTTGTATGGATTTACTAGTATTGCAGCAGCACAATTGTTATCGGATGGAAAGGATGATGAGATTTGTAGTCTAGTCAATAAATTTAATTTTTTTATATTTACGCTAAACTTTAATAAAAATGATTTGCAATAGAATTTAAAAAATATATCACTATATAATTATTATTGAGCCACATAACAAAACTACCAATCTCTGCACTCATGCGATACCAGCAGTGGTTGTGAGGGACTCGTTCATGCAAATTTGCTGTTTCTACCTGCGATCATAAGAGTAGCATGCGGGTTCTATACGAAGCGTCCGTCCTAGACGACGTAAAAAACGCTATTAACTCAGTATAGGTTCGCACATTGAGAGATCGAACTTGTCGGAAGCTGTTCGTGTGAGCCGATCGGGGTATGTCGCATCGAACTGGGGTATCTCGCTAAGAAATTTCGTGGCCGTTTTCGTTGTATGAAATGTCCCATCTATATATTATATGGTCAGTGATGTTACCCTAGAGGTGGACGGCAAGTGTGGGGCCATACTTGAGCAGACCGGTCGGGTCTACATCAAGTGGTTCTCATACCGATGCCACACACTGGTCCGCACATACGCAGGTCATCGTTGCGTTGGTTTCGACCACAAGATGTCACAATGCCGCTTCAAAAAGGACGTATGTCGCCAATGCGGCGGGGCTGGGCATGTAGCCCGGAAGTGCACCAACCCAGTGGACTGCCGAAACTGCCGCTTTAAAGGGCTCCCGTAAGGGCACTATATGCTCTCGGCGTCTTGCCCGATATATGCGGCAGTACTTGCAAGGGTGGGAGCTAGACATTAACAATGTTTAGCCTCATTCAAGCAAACTGTGGGCGTGGCCGAGCTGCCAACATCGAGCTCGGGGTCTGCTTCCGCAGATCCGTTCCCGCCTGCGCACTTGTTCAGGAGCCCTACGCCGACAACGAGGGACGCATTACCGGCCTTACGGCCGGGATGCGAGTTTTTGCCGACAGGAGGAGGAAGGCATCCAGCATCATAGACGACCCCGATGTCATCTGCATGCCTATCGAATCGCTGATCACCGACTTTTAAGCATGCGTAAGAGTGACGGGAAGATTTGGCTCTATCTTCCTCTCTTCCGAATACTGCTAATTCGACACCGAGCTGGAGCCCTACCTTGCCTACATGAATAAGGTGCTGCTGCAGGCCAGCAGCCATCCTACCATTCTCGGACTGGATGCCAACGCAGTGTCCCCCCCTCTGGATCAGTAAGCTTCCCGATGTAAATCGGGAACGCGAGAACCAGGTGCGGGGTGAGCTGCTATCCGAGTGGATTTTGCGGAACAGAGCCGGCGTGCTCAATGAGACAAGCGACGTTCGAAAATCTGCGAGGACGCAGTGACATCGACGTGACGATCGTCAACGATGCAGATGATACGTGGGCCACGTATCGCTGGAGAGTGGACGAGTGGGATCTTAGTGACAACATCATCATCACCGTTGTGGCCACGACCGATCCCAGTCACATAGTTGAGAGCGTTGTTTCTGTGCCGTCCTGGAACATATCCATTGTACGTTGGCGGTTGTTTGAAGAAGAAGCGATTCGAATGGCAACCGAACTCCCCATTGATTTCTGCGAACGGTCGCTGGATGACCACGTGTCCGGGTTGCGTGCGTTAGTGCACAATGTGTGCGATCGCGTGCTGGGACGACGGTCTCCACGAGCCAGGAGGATTTCGGTCTGGTGGACTGCCGATCTGAACTCCAAGCGTCAGGAAGTCAGGAGACTTAGGCGCCGGCTCCAGAGTGCTCGTCGGCGCAGTACCGACGACACTGATCAACTTGCCACTGCGTTGCGCATTAGTACAGCGCAGTACAAGAAGCTATCTATCGAAAGAGGAGAAGGACTGGGAAAGATTCATTTAGGTTAATGACGATGATCCATGGGGACGAGTATACAGGATCTGCCGAGAACGCAAAAAATGCACACACCTTAGTTGCCTTCACACGTATAGCGGGCCAGTTGTAAATTGGCACTACTGCGCGCGAATGCTCCTCCGCCACTTCTTCCCTGTTGCGGAGTCGACTACACCGATTGCGATTCCTGAAGAGGTACCGCCAGATCTCGCAGCCTTCGAGATCGATGCTGTCATTGCCAGACTGCGGAGCAGGCGCTCCCCTGGCATTGATGGTATCACTGGTGCAATTTGCAAGGCCGTATGGCGAGCCATACCCCAGCAACTGACAGCGTTGTATTCCCGTTGCATCCGAGATGGATATTTTCCCGGCCACGTGTGGTCGCTCTGCTCGAAGGGCCCGATAAGATCAGGAGCGACCCTGGCTCTTATCGCGGAATCTGTCTCCTGCCATTGTTTGGCAAGGTGCTGGAGAGGGTTTTGGTGGACCGGGTTACGGAGATCCTGCCTACAGGAAGCAGATGGCAAATTGGATTCCAGCCAGGACGCTGCGTGGAGGAGACACGTGACCAGTACTGTCGCCGCCAGCCAGGTGCGGTATGTATTTGGGATTTTCGTGGGCTTCAAGTGCGCCTTCGATCATGTGGAGTGGACCGCTGCATTAAAACGCATTGTTGCCTCCGTCTGCCGGGAAGACAGCTTATGGAGAAGCTTCTTCTCTTGCAGGAGCGCGTGCATGGTCAGCACGTACGGCGAAGTGTGTGTGCCGGTAACACGTGGTTGCCCACAGGTATCCATTAGCGGACCATTCTTTTGGAATCTGCTAATGGACACACTTCTGCTGCAACCAGAGCCACACTGTGCTCTAAGCGCGTATGCTGATGACTTGCTGCTCCTCGTAGAGGGTAACTCACGATACCAAGACTGTGCAGGCAAAGGGCGCGCAGATGACCATCGTGGGATCTTGGGGAACGGACGTTGGAGTTTCAGTATCGACGACCAAAATCGGCAATCATCGGCACCCGATCGTAAGATTCGCAGGAGCGAGTCTACCATACGTGTGGAAGGTTCGCTATCTTGGCATCACTGTCGGCGAAAGGATGACTTTTCTGCTGTTCATTGAATCCCTTCGGGGTAGATTAGCAGGAGTCGTTGGAGCATTGTCGCGCGTACTCCGTACCAATTACGGTTTGCGCAAGAAGCGGCACATATACGCTGGACTAATGGTGCCTTGTGCACTATTTGGTGCTTCGATATGGTCGGTCCACATTAGCAGACGAGGAAATGCCAAGTCAAGGCTCTGTGTCTATGTCGTGTCAACGGCTAATCCTGCTTGGTAGCCTGCCTGTATTGCCACACGGTATCCACCTTTGCGCTACAAGTGCTAGCTGGATCTGGAGGCCAGGCGTCTGAAAGTCAAGCACAGATTGAATCGTGATATCCCGCTGAAAAACCAGTGATTGGCTGTACGGGCGAGACGTGACGAGTGACGAAGGAGAAGATGGCGCTGCTGGACGAATGCTTGTTGCGAGAGTGGCAGCTCAGATGGGATGATCCTGGGGAATCTGGACGGATTACGCAAGCTTCGTCTACAGCCGACCAGACTATCGCTTTAGTCTACGCGCTGTATACTTGCTGACAGGAAATGGCTCGATGAACGCATTTCTGCACAAGAGAGGTCTTAGCGATACGCCCGCATGCTCATACAGTGCACAGCTTGAAGACTGGCTACACATTCTCTGTGAGGGCGCCCTCTATGCGGATCTGCGCAACCTGGACCAGATGTCAATAACTCAGGAGAACAACATCTGGAGGATAACTGTAGTGACGGAAACACCGGAGGCGATGATGGAGCTGGATGGGTTTGCCAACGCCGTATTCGCAAGGCGTCGGCAAACTGTAGAGAGAGGCGCACCACCAGGGCAGCCAGTCCCGCACCCCAGTGTGGTCGACGGATCTGATAAAGAATACTACCACAGTATGCCACCGCTTGTCGTAAAAGGCGACTAAATGAGGCAACCCCCCCCTCCTGGGTTCACAAATACCCGTACCTCGTGGGAGGCAGAAGGGAGGATGACCAATGGAAGACCTTAAAAATGGTACCACGGGTTGGTCAGTTCTCCAGCCGCTGACCAATTTGAGGTCGGCATTATCGTGGTGGCTATGTGGTTAACCCAAATGCGGGTAACATCCTTCGGCACACGACGTTCAGTTGCGTGTCAACCGGGTGCTGTGACCCATCGCGCAGTAGGGGTGTCTAGATACACCTTGCTCCTGCCCAATGGAGGGATGGATCACCGACATCATTTATCTAGAATTGGTACCGATTCGTCTCAAACGGGCGACAGTTTGGCTCATTGTGTATACTTGTATATACATATGGACACCGCGCTTGTAAACCATTAAGTTGGTACACGTCGCGTTACAAAAGACGGAGAGATCCAGACTGTGTGTCCCTATCTACACTCAGTAGTAAATAATGTATTGCTATAAATTTAGGGCAATGACTCCAGAAGAGCGATATGATAGCTCTCGGGCTCTTGGGTAATGCTTCAAATGCTTGAAAAATAGCAAGGGATGCTCTTGTGAGCAACAGTGTTCACTCTGCCATAAAAGCCATAATACAATTCTTCATCTCCCTAACATACAAGAGAGATAGTAAATTCGTGTGTGGTCGAGCATCTTTTATTAGCAACTGCGCTAATAAAGGTTAAAACAAGTACTGGGCAATTCGAAACATTAAAAGCATTGATTGACACGGGGTCACAATGTACGATGATTTCGGAAGAAGCTGCTCAGATACTTAAACTAAGAAAAGCAATATCTAGTAGAAAAATATCTGGTGTATCGATCAAAAACGGTTGTACATCAAAATATAAAGTAGGTTTACATATCAAAATTGAGGGTTATTCTAAAAAGCCATTAAAAATTGAGGCGATTGTTCTGCCCAAATTAATAAAAACACTGGACATTAAATCTGATAAAATACGCAAGTCTAAATGGCAGAAATTTAAATTAGCTGATCCAAGATTCAATTAACCTAGTAAAATAGACGTAATTCTAGATCTGTTGCTGCTTGGGCATCTCTGCTTTACGCACATCAAAATAGAACAAAAGACAAATCCGAAAAGCGTAAAATTTCGTAGGCTGAGCGTATGTGAGCATAAAGTTTCGGAGGATGATTAAATGTGCGCGAAAGATTTCGGAGGCTGATTGAATGTGTGCGAAAGGTTTCGTGAAGTGGAGAAATGTAAGGCATTTCGGCAATTTCTTACAGACCCCGCATGTTATTCCTATGATCGAAGGCAGCAACAACAATTTAGCAAGAGAGAATCCCTAGTAAACAATGGTATTCGATGCTTTGAGAGCTTGCATAACAAGCATCAACGAAAAATCAGCGAGAGAGAGTTAGAAAGAAGACATTGTGCCATCCCTCACACCAATGCTCTTCGCTGGTGAGAGTTTACTTCTTGCCTGGCTCTATTTCAAAGTTTCCCACTTTCGTTGTTATCACAACAAATAGATACGTATCTTCTTGTACGTATACATACTCGTCACTGTGTGTGTGGGTCCCCAGTCGAATTTAATTTTTGCCTTTATTTATTGCTTATTTATTGCTGTCGGAGGAGTGCAGAGATTCGTAGTTTTTTTACGTCGCTCAATAATAATTAAATAAAAAATTTCATCATTTTTCATCTTTCCCTTCCATCCGATAATAATAGTGAAGCTGGAATACTAGTTATTCCATACAAATGACATTTCATCTATTTGTAGAAGGTCAGGTTTTCGATTTGCCTATGCAAACTATATGCTTGTGTTTCTATATTCTGGCAGACATTGATCTGTTGGGAAAACCCACCAAATACAGAATCAGAGAACTGCAACGAGTATGATTAAGTATGAGCGAACACTCTCACCCAAATGGCAATCAAAACAACTCAAGCCATTAGACGCAACGAGTTCGATTCAACTTATGTAAACATGTGTGTAGCAACGCCGTCACTTGTCAACTGACACACTGATGGATGCCATGGCTCGATATGATGAGGTCATCACAGCATTGGTCATGAGGAACGCTGTCCTCGAGGGACTAAAAGAGTAGTAATGCCGCTCAAGTGGCTGCATATCCAGCCTTGCCGCCCGTCAAGAAGCCGGTAGAGACGTGGTCTGCTGTGATCACCAGCAAGGACCCGGCCGCTTCTGGCAAACAGGTCGCCGAGCAGGTGATGAAGGAGGTCGCTCCTTCCCTAGGAGTCAGAGATTACGAGGTGCGTGAACTCAAGCGTGGTGGTGCCATCATCCGCACCCCATCTGCTGGAGAGCTGACGAGGTTGGTCTCTAACCAGAGATTCACCGAGTTTGGCCTGGAGGTGAAGCCCAACAAGGCACTGGGGACGCAAGTCACGGTGCACAATGTGGACACGGAGATCTCTGTGGAACATTTTATGGAGGTGTTATACACCAATAATTTCAAGGATGAAATTTCACCAGCGGCCTATAGGAAAGCGGCATTGAAGCGTTGGTATGTCACCGACGGTCGTTCGGTGAATATTACCACTGACCATATAATATATAGATGGGACATTTCTTACAACGAAAGCGGCCACGAAATTTCTTAGCGAGATACCCCAGTTCGATGCGACATAGCCCGATCGGCTCACACGAACAGCTTCCGACAAGTTCGATCTCTCAATGTGCGAACCTATACTGAGTTAATAGCGTATTGTACGTC
Organism: Drosophila quadrilineata; assembly: GCA_018150725.1. Taxonomy (NCBI): domain Eukaryota; kingdom Metazoa; phylum Arthropoda; class Insecta; order Diptera; family Drosophilidae; genus Drosophila; species Drosophila quadrilineata. Next base: position 1,672,848 of record JAECWN010000432.1, on the reverse strand, counting down.
GTCTAGGGCGAACGCTTCGTATAGAGCTCGCATGTTCTTATAATCGCAGGTAGAAACAGCAAATTTGCATGTGAAAGTCCCTCATAACCAATGCTGTTCGCTCTTAAGAGCTTGCTTCTTGCCTGCCTCTCTCATTCTGTTGCCCATTTTCATAGCTATGACAACAAATACACGCTCATCATCGTGTACGTACACAGACTCATAACTGTGTGTATGGGTCCCCAGCCGAATTTCATATTTTTGGCTTTTACTGCTGTCCGCTACTGCTACCTGCGACGGGTCGACCCATGCACTGCAAGACGGATCTTTACCCTGTGTTTCGAAGCAGTTTAGCATTTGTGTACAGTAATGCCGCCTTCATTTTTTTGACAAGATATTTTTTTATTTTATCATCGCTTTGCATATCGCTGATTCTCAATTGGGCTATCCCACCAGATCAATGCCTGCCAGAATATACAAACACAAGCATAGCTTCTTGTGTATACTCGCATGTTTATGTGTATGTGTGACTTTGCTTGGGACTTCTTCTCGACTGCCAAATTATATTTCTAGCTCGAGAAAGACTTTTGATGCTTGGAAGACAAACTAAAATCCTGACCTTCCGCAAATACTTGAATTACTATACTTTTGATGTGTATTGAAAAATACATCAAACATTTCTATCACACGCATCATAATCGAACTACTGGAGTACACAATAGATGATTAAAATCAGAACAATCAATTATAACATCGGTTGTTGTACAAAGTAGACGTGTCTAATTTTGCTCTTCTGCAATTGTTACTGTAGTTTAATACTTTTAAAGGTACCAATTTAACATTATTACTGTGTAGTGCGTTATTACTGGTGCTAGTGTGTTTGATATTATAAAATTGCATTTCTTTGTAATTATATTTACAAACAGTGCGCGTCGCTAACAGCTGTGTTTATTTCTTTTTCGCTTACTCTCGTCTTTTACTTTTCGTCACTTTCCTAACTTGTGCTCTCTCATTGCATGCTTATCTGTATAGCTTGCGCTCTTAACGTTAACTGTATCTTATTATCTCTCTCTTGCTTTATGTGCATTGTGTTATTGCTGTTTGTTATTCTACAGCACTCGACAAAGGTTTAGTTACATTTCTAATATAACTCACTTCTTATTATTTCTCCATTTCTTTTTTCGTTCTTATATCTCCTTTCACAGATTACATCGCCAATATGGACGGGTCTTAAATAGTGTTGTGAAGCTTGCCGTGAGACGTAGATTAATATGCAATCATTTGCAATGCATACGCGCAATAATTTCTGTGCGTTAAAAAAACGTTGACCTTCTTCATAAGGAATTCCAGCAATAGCTCACCACCGGAGGTAATTATTACTCCGGTTTTGACTACTGAACATACATATTCCTTAATCAATTCCGCGTAGCTCTAAATCCAATAAACCCAAGAAAGGTAGGCCTTCCAATGATATGCCTCTTGTATCATCAGGGGTTAATCATCTTCGGGTGTTTAATACCCCTAAGCATCCCGCGCCTGGAAATGTTTTTCCTAGCGTAGTGGAGACTGCCAGACCTCTTAAGTCTGTACCTAATAGACGCCAAATTTTTGTTTCTCGCCTGGCATCTGACACTTCAACTGAAGATGTTAAGACCTATATTTTAAACAAACTTAATAATAATTGTCCCAACATGACCGTTAAAAAATTTAAATTTAAGCATCATAGAGAAATTTCCTCCTTCAAAATATCTGTCCCCACAAGTGCATTTAGTACTATTTGTACTAATGCTTTTTGGCTGGATGATGTGGTTGTAAAGGAGTACAGTCCGCAAAAGAGACATAAGTCTTTAGTACCCCCTTCTCTTCATACTAATGTTCCGTCAAAAAACTAATAAATTTTTCCATTCTGTTTGCTTATCAGAATGTTAGAGGCCTTATGTGAAAACTTTCTAACCTCTATGTAGATAGTTTTTCCTTCGAACATAACATTTTGGCATTTACTGAGACCTGGCTTAAAAATGATATTCTTGATGCATCTATACTTTCACCTCTTTATGTTACTTACAGATGTGATAGAATGGTTAGAAAAGGTGGTGGTATCCTTATTGCGATAAAATCTAATCTTATATCGCAATTAGTTAATAACTCCCCCACTAATATAGAAATTGTATGTGTGAAAGTGCGAATTCATAACATTAACTTATATATTTCCTGTTCATATATTCCTCCCCAGTCTGATTTATCTGTATACCTAGCTCACTTAACGGTAATTCAATCTTTGTCCAGCATGCTTTTGGATAAAGCATGTTTGATAGTTGTTGGTAACTTTAACTTGCCCGATGTTATTTGTTCGGAAAACAACGACTTAATGACTTCTAACGAGTTTGTGTAGGGACTTCTTGAACTAAATCTATCTCAGGTCAACTCAATTCGAAATAGCAGGAACCGAATCTTGTCTTTGTATCAGATCAGGTATGCGATACTGTTGTAAGAATTGATCCTTTAGTTTCACCTGAAGATGCGTTCCACCCCACTTTGCTGTCACCATCCGGGCACCAAAATAAGACACTTCCTACGACTAATCACTACTGCTTTCGAGATCTCAATATTTTATTTAATAACTACGATGTAGAAGGTGCGATTGATATTTTTTATAGAGCTATTAACTCTATTTTTGAATTGAGTGTTCCTTGGGTGTATCATTCTAAGTCTACAAAACTACCTTGGTTCTCTCTTGGAACTTTGAAGACTTAAAAATTTTAAATCCAAACTTTACAAAAAGTTAAAATTATCGGGTAGGCTTACTGATTTTTCAAGGTATGTTAGCTCTAAGTCTGACTTTGATACTATGAACCCCCGTTGCTATAGTGCATACTTAACTCGCTGTAGATTACAATTTGCAAAAGACCCTAAGCAGTTTTATAATTTTGTTAATCTAAAACGGCGAGCTGCTACATATCCTTCTTCCTTAACTCTAAACGAGAAAACAGCTAGTACCGATCAATATATTTCGGACTTATTTGCAGATTTTTTCCAGGATACTTATTCGTCTAAGATTTACGATTCTAGGTGTCCTTATCCTTATAGAATTTATCCATCTAACTTTGTTTTGTTTTGTTTATGGAAAGAATCTTATGTTATTCTCTCACATAAAAAGGCTCTAAATCTGATGTTATGAACTATAGAGCTATTTCTAAGTTGTTTATTTTATTTTTTTATTTATTTATTTATTTATTTAATGTCAACTATACACAGTCGACAGAAATTTAAAATTAAATTAAAATTAAATTTAAAAATAATTAAATTATATATATTAAATATTTAAAAATATAAAATTAGAATTAAATTGAAGGAAAATATAAAATAAAAATAATAAATAAATAGTTCTGGGTTGAGTAAATGTAAATTGATTCAACATTTGTTGCTAGGATTGGGGAAACCCAGGAAAACCCAATCAAATCAATGACCACCACCAGAGATTAATTGATTAATGTCTGCGTAAATGTTCTAAGATTAAGGCTTTATTGCTAGAAATAGAAGACTCTAATCTAATAACCCCGTAAAGTCTGTTAAACTCAGAACTTAGTACTCTAAAAGGTTCATGCATAAGGTAATTAGTAGGGCAAGTGCTAATTTTTAATAAGGAATAGAAACGGGTTGATCTAATAGGAATTGAAAAGTTTAATTTGTTACGTAAGAAAGGAGAGTTAATATCACCATTGATTAGTTTTAGAATGAAAGTTACACCCAGCATACATAGTGCGACGGTGAGAAAGAGAAGGAAGATTAATTAATAGTAATCTACTAGGATATGGCGGTAGGTTAAGCTGTGGTGACCAGTTTAAGTTTCTTAGTACGAAAATTAGAAACTTCTTTTGCACCGACTCGATTTTGTCTTTGTAAGTCTGATATTGTGGTGACCACAAACAGGACCCATACTTGAGAATGGGACGTACCAGAGAGACGTAAAGCTGTTTAGTCGTATAAGGGTCATTGAATTCCTTAGACCAACGCCTAATGAAACCTAAGACCTTCATGGCTTTATTTACCATGAACTCAATGTGATCGTTGAATGAGAGTTTACGATCAAGTAAGATGCCTAGGTCATTAATTTGAGATATATTCTCAAGAAGATGGCCGTCTAACAAATATTGAACATGCACAGGTTGTGTTCTGCAAAAAGTCATAGCTTTGCACTTTGAGCAATTTAGGGCAATTAGATTGGTTTTACACCATGAATTGAAAATATTTAGATCAGCTTGCAACAAAGAAGCAGAAATAGGATCCTTATAAGAGAGGCATAATTTAACGTCATCTGCATACATCAAAACAGCACTATTCTTAATAATAGGTCATTAATAAATAAATTGAAAAGCAATGGTCCGAGGTGGCTACCCTTGGGTTTCATAGCTCGATGCAAGCGGACGTCATCTACACTGACTTCAGTAAAGCATTTGATTCTGTAAACCAGGCTCTCCTAATGCACAAGTTATCGCTTCTTGGTTTTCCTCATATTCTTATGAACTGAATTTATCTTAAAAATAGAACTCAGAGAGTTATGTTCAATTCTGCCCTTTCTAAGCAGATCTTTGTTTATTCAGGAGTGCCCCAAGGTAGCCATTGCTTTTCAATTTGTTTATTAATGACCTTCCGTCTATTATTAAGAATAGTGCTGTTTTAATGTATGCAGATGACGTTAAATTATGCCTCTCTTATAAGGATCCTATTTCTGCTTCTTTGTTGCAAGCTGATCTTAACATTTTCAATTCATGGTGCAAAACTAATCCTATTGACCTCAATTGCTCAAAGTGCAAAGCCATGACTTTTTGCAGAACACAACCTGTGCACGCTGAATACTTGTTACATTCAAATTTTTTTTCCATATTTATGATCAACTTTATCAAAAATGATATGCAATAGAATCTCAAAAATATAAAAATAAATAATTATTATTGAGCGACATAACAAAACTACCAATCTCTGCACCCAGCCGATATCAATCAGGGTATGTCGCATCGAACTGGGGTACCTCGCTAAGAAATTTCGTGGCCGTTTTCGTTGTATGAAATGTCCCATCTATATGTTATATGGTCAGTGATTAAATGTTCGGATGACCAGGACCTACCTAATAAATTAATCTACACAATAATGCATTCATGAAAAAAATAAATAAATAAATATAAAATTCTCTTAAAAAATAAATAAATAAATATAAAATTCTCCAAAAAAATATTATTTAAAAAAATTTATAAAAATTCTCCCCAAAATAAAATATATTAATAGTTATTATTGTTTTAAAATTTTGAGCTTTGTCGGTTAGCCACTTGCAATTTTTCCTAATTAAAATTAAAACAAATTGATTAAGCAATTCGTTTCTATGCGTAAATCACGAATGCGAAGGTGAAAACCATTCAGAAAATGTTTTAGACATTGTTGTGGCATTTACACACTTTTGGACTATGCATTGTTTGATTTTGGGAATATGCGGTGTTTTATGGAAGATATTTTGAAATATCGCAAAATAAAATTTTGTCAAATCATAATAAAAATCTGATGGTGCCTTAACATCATATTTTCATTTACATAGCCAAATGATTTATTGAGTATTAAATACTCAGAAACACACTGCACTTCATTTGTTAACTTAAGCTGAAAACATTATGAACATTCATTTTTTTTAGCAACTTATGCAACAAATACCCCGCAAAGTAACACAGAGCATTTTCATGAAATGCTCCTTGAAGATCTTTAATTGAAAGCCAATTGATATTCATTTTCTGGAACATGTCTATCATCTATACTTCCATACCTAATTTCTTCTTCCTCTTCTGTTTTAAATGCACCTACAATTTCATTTACCAACTTGTTCTCTGTGTCTGGTAAGCAGTTTCCAGACACTGTAGCTGAACCTAATATTTTCATCGATAATATCGTCGACAAAATAATATTAAATTCATGCATTGTTGGGTTGGTGCTGGTAGCTGCTCGAGATCTAATTAAATAGAACAAGTTTTCTAAGGGATCCTGGTTAAGTTACTTGCCCTATCTCATAAGGAATGAAGAACTTTTCAAGCAGCCCTCGCTTGAACAAAAAGTCTCTGGCAAGCCAGAAATAAGATTTCAGAGTTCAGAAAGACTTCCAAACGAAAATCACGCATACATGTAAAGATATGTATACGCACAAGAAGCTATGCATGTATTTGGCTATTGCCTGTCTGGACAGCGAACTACGCATACACACGAGCTCAAAACAAAAACAAAGAACATCATCAATGACAGTGGCAAGCAATAGAAACGGGGGTGGGTTGCTCACAACATCAATGACAAGAGTGGGAGTAGCGTGGTGATATTCGATCTCTATCATGTTTTCTCGCTCATTAGTTGTTGTTGTTTACGCTTCTAAAAGGCGTACATTCTTGCGCAATTGATGCTCTCTCAGCAGCAGCCCAAGTAAGAATGAAACGAAGAGTTCGGCTGCCTTCGGCTCTGCTGAGACACTTCGTAACGACGCTCAGCCTCTGTTGGGACCGCTCGCGTACGACGCTGAGCCTCTGCTGGGACCGCTCGCAAGAAATTTTTGTGAACAAAACGTGTATATGAAGTGGGGTATCTATATGTTATTTGGTCAGTGATAAAAGTTAATATTTTGAGCTATTAGCTTTTCGGCACTATCATATGAGCTTTTGTTTCTTAGAAGCATTTTACAGATAGTTTTTGCTTCGTCCGAAACATGGGACATCTTGGAAATCGCAGTTAATACGATTTATGTCGTTATCTTTCGATTACATCGTGTATTTTTGAGTAAGATTCTCTTGCGTAATACGATTAGTTTATTTTGAAATAGTTTGCACATTGTGTACACCTTTCTATATTTACTTCAAATGTTGTAATATTGATTTCTGTAGTATTTCTCGTTTTGTTCCCTTTTGAGACAGTAAGAACAAAACGGCACACTATCAGATTCGGTCATTTCATCATTTGCAGCTAACTCAGGTGCACCTGAATCATTTAAACCGCCTAATCAATCATTTCGCGCTATTGTACTATTGTAATGTACAAATTTGTCTGTGTCCATTTGATATGGAAAATCGAAAACGTCACAGTTATCAGGAAGTGCAGGATAAGTTTTAAGTAAAGTGTTTTCCGACAAGTGTAAGATCAGAATCGCATTCGACTTCAACCTTAGTTTACCTATGTATATATTTTCTTTCAAAATTACGATCGCTATATTATTGCTGTCTTTTTATCAACCTGATCTTCCAAATGGCACAAATTTACCCATTGCTTAAAATTTTCTTCATTTAATGGAAATGAAAAAATTTTGCACTTAAATATTCCCTTCGATCCCTAAGGCAGGAATTTACAATGCATCTGCCTCTTTTTTCCTATTATCCATTGACATCTTACTTAATGCACATTCACACTTTTTCCGCGCCAAAGTAATAACAAAACGAAAAGCACATTCACACTATTACCAGACCAAAATAATAATAAAATACAATGCACATTCACACTATTTTACGCACGCGCTGACAAAAGTTTATCCGCTAAGCTTTTAATGAGCTAAATAATATTTTTTTTTTACAAATTACACGATCTCTAAACTTTATTTTTTCGCACTTGAAAATTACTTTGATGACCAAAATCAATTGCTTTTTACTATTGCATTGATTCCGCCCTCACGTACACATACATACATTTACCATACATGCGTACATAGAGAAATAGAACAAATTTGCGCGGTCAATTGCTCTTTTTTCTTTGGCCACATTAACGCGCCAAAGATAAATTTTAATTTTGGACAAACAGTAAATAATTATAAATGTCTTTTTATAATTATATCACAAATAACTTTCGGATAGTTTATGCATCATATTGGTAAAATAATTGCTAATAAATAATTAATTTTATGTGTTATTTTTTTATTAAATACTAATATTTATTAATGAATGCATCTACATATAAATATGAGAAAAATAAAATAAGAAATTCTGAAAAAAAATAATAATAAAGCAAACAGCAGTTTAAATAATAGGCGCGCTGCAGTGTCTGTCATTTTAGAAAAGGCGATGATATCAATTTGAAGTCGGGAGGCAACATAGGAAAACTGTTCGCACAAGCAAAAATATATTTTGACTGCCCAAGGCACCAATACATTTAAATGAATGTGTATATACAAGATGGTGAGCGTGTATTTGTTGTTTGTTTTCCTAGCTATGAAAATGGGCAACAGAAGTAGAGAGGCAGGCAAAAACCAAGCTCTTTCAATAGCGAACAGCATTGGTGAGAGTGATGGCACAATGCCTTCTTTCACACTCTCTCGCTGTTGTCGATTATGCATGCTTACGAAAAAATAGACAGACGCACGAAGAGAGAGAGAGCGAGCTCTCTCAGTATCGAAGAACATTGGTTGTGAGGGTCTCTCACATGCAAATTTGCTGTTTCTACCTGCTATCATAAGAGTAACATGCGGGCTCTATATGAGGCGTCCGCCCTAGACGACGTACAAAACACTATTAACTCAGAATCAGTGATGCCAATATTTAAAAAAAAAAAAGACATATTGAGAAAAAAATAAACAGGAAAAATAGGATGAAAATATTATAAAAAGGATAGAAAAAAGGACAAAAAGTTTGTTTACAGAAATTTTATAATATTGTTATTAAGATAATAGTTTTAAGGCATCTTCGATTATTTTTCCGTCGTCATTATTGCTGTCCTCATAAGTAGCCATGGAGCCAATTAATTTGACCGGCTCGAAACAAATTTTACTTTGTTTCGCTAAACTTTATGTATTTTGTGCATGTTTTTTTGTCGTCATGTGCGCTCTTATTTGGTCAATTTTACAGTTAATACTGCATTAGCAGTATTTGCAATAAGCCTTGTTATTGTCTGAATTATGTCGGCTAATCCAATCTTTAAAATCGGGCTGTAGTAGCCAGCAATCCCGAAACTTTTGCTTATACACTTCTTTTGGCATTTTTAATTTAATAATACAAACTTTGAAATTGCGTTTCAGTACCGAAACAGAGTGCAAGTAAACCGTAAATAGAGCTGTTTTTTCGATGAATTTTTTACCAAACTATCGATATAAGTATGGCAGCCGCGAAAAGTAGCCACCTGTTTCATATTTTACAGCTGATAATAAATTTAAATTGGAGCGCAAAAGCAACTATTTTAGAAAAAAAGAAGAATTAATATAAGATTTAAAGGAAGGACAGATTTCCAGATGAAAAATCTAAAAGAAGGACAGATTTCAGATATGCGGATGATTTTTAATTTTTACCGGAAGCGTTAAAAACAGGACAGATCTGTCCGGAAAAAGGACAAATTGGCATCACTGCTCAGAATATGTTCGCACTAGTGATGCGAAAAACATCGATGTATGGAGCATCGATGTTTTTTTTTTAGCGATTTTTTCCGAGGTTTTTGTTGATATTGATGTTAACCGATGCATCGATATTTGACGAAACATCGGTCTTTAGTTTCTCACTATTTTCGTCGTTATTACAAAAATATAATATGTTGCATTCTCGTAGGGCCGGCTGTTGGGTTATCGATAATCTCAGGGCTGGGTCAACGATATGACCGGCGTTGCCACAATAGCAAATTTGCATGAGACTCTCACAGTGAGAGTCCCTCACATCCAATGCTGTTCGCTGTTGAGAGCTTGCTTCTTGCCTGTCTCTATTTCTAAGTTGCCCATTTTCATAGCTATGACAACAAAAATCCAATACACTCTCATCATCTTGTACGTACACATTATCGACACTGTGTGTGTGGGTCACCAGCCGAATTTCATATTTTTGGTTGTGCTGCTGTCCGAGCTCAGCAAAGTTTTTTCGATTACCTGCGACGGGTCGACCCATGCACTGTAAGACGGATCTTTACCCTGTGTTTTGAAGCACAAAGTTTAGCATTTGTGTACAGTAATAGGTTCGCACATTGAGAGATCGAACTTGTCGGAAGCTGTTCGTGTGAGCCGATCGGGGTATGCCGCATCGAACTGGGGTATCTCGCATCGAACTGGGGTATCTCGCTAAGAAATTTCGTGGCCGTTTCGTTGTATGAAAAGTCCGATCTATATGTTTTATGGTCAGTGTTTAAACGTAGCTCGTAAACAATTTATTTATTTATTTGTTAAATTTTCGCAATACAAAAAGCTGCACTTTTTACGGAAAGACGTCTATTCCATGACCAACCAAAAAACCACATAGGAGCAATAGGCCTTTTTTTAATTTTATATTGTACAGTTATTCTTTTGCAAATCAAGTAACTGTTAGCAGTTCATACTTAGCACATATTGCTCGCACAAGATTCGAACTCTGATAATAACATTTTGGTTAGATTGGAAAAGCGTGATTATAAATATATTATTTTATTAAAAAAATAACAGTGTATGTTAAAATTACAATTTTCATAACGAAGGTATTTTCTAAGCTAAGATTATTTTTTTGAATTAAGTTCTTGTATTTTTGGGAAGTAATGCAAAGTCAGCTGTATTAACATGGCTACTGGACGTTAAAAAAACATCATTTTGTTTTTGTCGATTTCTGAAATAAATCGATGTTATTAAATATCAATTTGTTTAATATCATAACATACATATGTAGAAAGAATACGTACCTGTTAACAAGGGACTGAAACACGTCCTTCTTCGTAATTGTTATCACAAATAGTAGCAATCCTTGGCAAGAAGTGATAACGTCAATTACATTAATCCAAACGGATTTTATTTCGAAAATACCAAGGAAATATGAAATGATTTCAAGAATCCAGATAGCACCAACAATAATAAACAAGCGCACAAACATTCCAAAACTAAAAAAGATAAGTTTAGTATGAGAAAGTTAGTTTCAAGCTCGAATTCTCATAAGGTCAACATACTTAATTAAATTTCTCAAATTCTGTTGAGCATCCGATTTCTTCAACTGTTTCCTATTTTTTTTATTTTGCGTAAATATTCTCACGGCTGTTATTATAAATAGTATCATATTTATCATTAATGTGAGAAGCATTGGCCCAAAATAGTATAAGAATCCCGACCATTCATTTGCTAATAAGAAAATCATAAGTAAAAGTTAATTTTAAATACTAAATACCATAAAAGATACGTCACTTTATCCATCGTTTTGTGCCTTAAATTTCTTTTCGAGGCGTCCCAGTCGAGATCTGAGCGGAATATCCCCTGCACTTTGCTATGGGATGGGAAAGGCAATACTCAATAGCGTATACATCACAGACTGTGTCCCTTTTCCTTGTAAGCAATAACATATTGCATATAAATTAATAGCAAATCTGTGGGGAAAGTAGGGAGTAATACTTGACACTTGAAGAAGAATCCCAACATAAATTTTTTTACGCATGAAGCTGCCCTGACATTGAAGTGTCGCGGCAGCTTCATTCGGAAACCAGGACACAGAGAATCCTCCAAGCAATAATAAAATACATTGAAAGTAATAAAAAGTTTCAGAAACTAAACATCTTATTTGGGGCAGCAAGCAGAAGTATTACAGAATTCAACATTAAATGACAGAGGCACTTCCAGAATCGGCAGACCAGCGCAACTGTCATATTTATGCTATTGAAAATCTCATTTCTTATCGTAAAGCAACGTTCTCCCAGAATGTTTGGGTCTCGCGGGGGAACACCTCGCAATGAAATTTAGTTGACATAACGTTTGTATAAAATGACATGTTTATGTGATATTTGGAATGTGCTTTCTGCGTATCGACAACTATTATCTTACTACTGATCCAGCAATTTTCTCCAACTGAGGGTTTCCAAATGTGTGATTCGTCAAGTACACAGTCAGCCAACACAACATTGATTAAAAACGCTAAGGCCATGTTCCAAACAAATATGTTATAAATACGAAATCTAGATGTTTGTCCGACTCCTATGTTGTTAAACGCCTTCCATAAATTATAATTTATGATTAACAGCCAAAAGAATGTCGACATTAGACTGAAATATCCGGCATAACCTAATAGTGTAAAACTATCTTTAAAAAAACCGTTTGATTGTGTTGAAAGTAGCATACCTACTGCGTGACACGATATTGGAGAACGGATGTCTATCCATCCGAAACTTACAATGAATAGCAATGAAAAACTAATGGATTGACAAATGAAGTAGCACGTACAACATCTCCCATGCACACTTTTAAAATTTGGTAATGATAGGTATATAATAACAAGTAACAACATGAAAAATACTGAGACACTTTGAACTGTGAAAAATTAACAAATAAAAAAATTAATTATAATGTTTAACTTGAATCCAGTTATTCTCACAACTGATGATTGCTTCAGAATATAAAAGCATAATCTTACCATAAGAATTAAGTTTTTCAGGCGGTGGATAGCAATTGAACGGCACCACTGAGTACTCCTCATCATCATCTAGGTAATGCATGCAGTAATCTCCTTTCGACAAAAGAAGTTTGTCTACTTCTCTGAAGAGCGTTCCATTCTACTTAAAAAGTTTTATAAAATATAATAAAGCGAAATTAAGCGTTTACACAAACCTCATAAAAAGTCCAATTATGATGTTTATTATATGGATCTAAATAGAAATGATTCCAACAGGGCATGGGAAAATGTGTTTGCACCATCAAATCCAATATATTTTTTTCAACCACACTCCCGTTTTGTAATGTAATATTTATTAAGTTATTTGTTTTATTATCATCTCTATCAAAACCCAGAGTTTCGCATTCCTGTTTCAAAGGGATGACTGACATTTTAGGCTCACAACAAAATCTTACACATGTCCTGACATTGCAAACACATCCTCTGGTGTGCAACGGAACTGTTTTCTTTTCGTTGTTGAACCAAATTTCGTAATCGAACTCTGCAGTTTGTTCTTTTGGAATTATGACATCGTCATATAAAAAGGAGCCGTTGTCAAATTGCTTACTATTTTTTAGACTAACAGTATCAAAATAATCGCAATTCGGAATATATCCTAATATCATAGGAATCGTGGTAAAATAAAATATGAAATGTACTGTTTTCCACATTCTGAGAAGACTTTTAATAATTGTGAAAAATTTATAAATTTTAATAAGCTTGAATTTTTCTTTCCGATTGTAATATGTCGTACAGTTGTGTACTATTTGAGTTCGCAACAATAACTGAAATTAATTTCATTTATCGCAAAAACAATTTAATGCCTTATAAGCAGATTTTCAATAACAAGTAAGGATATTAATGTTGCATTTCCCAACAACAAGATTCCACTCCCCTCACATTTTTTCTTTACTCAGACTAATACAAATATTCACACATACTGTTATTTTAATAACATAAATAAATTATCCAAATATATGTATGTATTTTATTGTGTTGGTTGTGCGGGCTTAAATCGTTTATTCCAGGGTACTTCTGGTACGTGGAGAAAAGTCTTTATCGCTTATCGCTTTGTTTAATAAAATATATATACTTTGATATATATTTATATATCCGACCTTATAAATATATATATAACATTATGATTAACATCAAATAAAGTAAAAATACCCATTATGCTCTTTTTCAAAGAGCTATAAAAAATAAATATTGTAAACATCAGAATGCTACATTCATAGTTAATTCTTTTCATCTGTGTATGAAATGAATATGTGTCAGTCACTATTTTAAGACTTTGGATCGATCTTGTATTATTATAGGGTCGAGAGGTACATTTTCCAATGCCAATTACTTTGTATAGCTGTGTATAATTGTGTCTAATCGCTTTCTTCAATAAGGAATTAACAAATGTAATATATTCCAAAAATTTTCTAAGAGTATATAAATACAAATTAATTTATAAATTGCACAAAAAGAATATGCACTTAAATGTATCATACACAGCAAATTTAGAAATGGTGAATTAATAAATATGTTTAAATGCCGTTGATATGAGATTGATTAGGACTCCATCAGCAATGATAGTAAATAAAACCACTCCACCCCTTTCAAAACGCTAGAATAAACAAATGAACTTCATTATTCATTGTTCAACAACAAAGTCATTATGCGAGTAGCTTTTTACATATCACACAGAAATTATATTTGATAAAGAGAATGAAAGAGTATTTTATTTTTGCACGAATTTGAATAACAGCACAGACCAAATATTATTATATGTTGTATGATCAGTGATTTTACGAACTTTATATTTCCATCGATTACATCGATGTTACCGAAAACTTTTAAACATCGATGGTTTTTCTGCAAACATCGATTATCGGCACTAGCGACCTTTCAAAAGAAAACCGGCAACACAGTTAAAACGTAAGTGCAAAAATTAATTATGAATATTGCTAATAAAAATTAATACCTACTATTTTGAATTTACAGGATATAATTGGTGGTGTTAGCAGCGATCGTGGGAGAGCCATGGATAAGTTTATTAAAATAAATTTGAAAGAATTTCTCGAAATGGGTAAAAGTGTGACCACGTCGACATGTATGACAAAATTCTTGGTAAGCTCTAAACAATATGCAAATGGGTCTGCTCGCAAGGCAGCTATTGATAGAGCTGTAATTAATATGATAAGGATTGACGTACAACCATTAATCATCTTAAACGATCGCGGATTTGTTAAAGTGTGTGTATTTAAATTGCCGAGCAAAACACACTTGCGCAATGTTATACTCGCAGATGAATACAAAGCCTTGAAAGAGAAACTTACCTATGAATTAAGCCAAACAGATTATGTAGGCATAACTACAGACTCAAATGCCAATGAGGGCCACCTCACAGTGACAGTTCACTACATTGCCAAATCTTATGATCTCTGTTCAGCAGTATTGTCGACTGAAAAATTGATAACGCCAACCAGCCATTCGGCCAATACTATAGCGGCGTCCTTGAACAATGTATTCACAGAGTGGGGTCTGCATAAGAAAATAACATCAGTTGTGACCGACAATGATGCCAGCATGAGGAAAGCTTGCGATGTATTAGAGCTAAAATATTTGTCATGTTTCGCTCACACAATAAATCTATTGTTACAGGATGTATTAAAACTTCCCTTACACTTCCTACACCATTAGCAAAGTGTAAGCGAATAGTGGCATTATTTAAAAGTAGCATAATAGCCTATGAGAAGTTTAAGCTAGTTCAAGGCGAACCGTACTATAGCTTAATACAAGAAGTGCCCACCCGGTGGGATTCCGCACTCTATATGTTGCAGCGGATTTTTATGAACAAATGAGCATATATCCGCAGTGTTATTGGGCATTCCAAAGGCTCCAAAACCGCTCTGAGCGGAGGAAGTCCTCGCATTAAAAGACATATCAAAGATGCTCGAACAATTCGAGTATGCTACGCGCTCTACTTCTCATGACATGAATGTTACCGTTTCAATACTCATTCCGCTAATTTTTGAGCTAAAACAAAAAGTTATTAGATTTAAAAAAAAACAATCATGACTGCAATGGATGCCAGAACGCTTATATCACTATGAATCAAGAACCGTACCAAGAGTTCCAACAATTATAGAACCCCGTTTTAAAAAGTATGGCTTCTTTCCCAAACAAATGCACGAACAAGCCGCCAAAGCCTTGGAGAACGAGCTGTGCCATAACTTGTCCAAAGTTCTCTAAGAGACGTTAACACCACCAATTCTCCAGCAGAAAGTACTATCATAGCTATGCGGCAATATTTAGAAGTGCCATACTTACCAGAGGACATCTACCTGTTAACATTTTACAAGGTTTGGAATTTTTGAAACTTTTTTTTTAATATAATAGCATAATTTTTAGATGAGCCCTTTCTTATTGAACGCTTTCAAGTCTACTGCCAAGCAGTACCTTTGTGTTCCAGCAACTTCTACGGCATCGGAGCGGATATTTAGTAAAGCTGGTCAATAAAGCGGCCCATCCACAGGCGAGCATGTTGGCCGAGCATGTTGTCAAGAAAAAATTTTCTTGTCCACCAACTAGTGCGAACATGCTCGCGAACATCATTTGCTGGAAAATTTTGAGGCGTCAACATGGCACCGGAAGACGACGGCGCCACTGTAATTGCACTTTTTTTCAATTAATTTTTGCTTCAAAAATATATTAGTATATAAATAATATATAAATAATATATATATAAACTCTTGCATAAATTGTTTAGACATTTTTAGCAGCGCTCGCTAGCACGTGTTTTCACTTCAAATGTTTGGTTGAAGTGATGTTCGTGCGAGCATCGCCATCCATTGTCGAGCATGTTGTCGCGAACACAGGCAAGATAGAATCATTTCTATCTTGTGCGAGCGGCTCGACGAACACGAAATTTGAACGCGAGCACTACCACTAACGAGCAAAATTTCGTCGAGCACAACATGCTCGGCCAACATGCTCGCCTGTGGATGGGCCGCTTAAGCGAGCGCAGGAGCTCACTTAAACCCAATACTGTGAACATATTACTATTTTTTATTAAGATTTTTTTTTTATCAAATATGTGTTATTTTGATATCAAAATAAATACATATTGTTAAACTAGAAAACAAAATTTTAAAAAAAAAATCGATTATAATCGATGTTCCCTGCTAGAAAATCGAAATCATCGATGCTAGCGAATATCGATGTTTTTCCAGCTCTATGCGAGATACCCCAGTTGGATGCGGCCAGTGTTGCCAGCGCAACAAGGACAGATTGTAAAAAAAAATGACAAAAAATAAACAGACATTTTATTTTGAGGACAAAAAACACGACAAACATAGTTTTCTTATTTTTCATTTATTTCATATAAAATTTCGTGGATTTCTTTATTAATTTCAATTTTGTCCGTTGCAATTAAATGTCTTTGGCGCCAAAATGCGAACTGCACAGTTGACTTGATTGCAGAATGTTGTTGCCGCCTCCTGCCGGCAAGATTCCGATGTTGCGACTAGCTTAAACGGAATTTTATTTTCCTGCGCGATCGGCAATGCACTTTGCAAATGTTTTTTGTTTTTCCATGCGCACGCACCATGTCAACTTTTGAATTTAATGTACACTTGCAGTATTTGCAGTATGCCTTGTTAGAATCATCAGCCACGGTTCTTGCAACCACGATGCATGAAATTTTGGTTATATGTTACCTTTGGCATGTTGAAACTTTATGCACAATTAACCGATGCTCAATACGTTTGACGTCGATTACACAAAAACACGAAACAGGGCTGCACTGCTTTTAAAAATGCTTATCGATTGCAGAAATTCGATATGAAAGCGAAGCCACACAGTTTTAAATACATATACATAATTCATGAACATTTAAAAAATTAAAAATTTTTGAAAAAAGGATGAATAAAAGGACAACAAATAAAATAAAAGGCTGTTTTTCGGACAGAGGATGTTTTAAAATTTTTGCGTACAAAGGTGTTTCAAAAATGACAAATCTATCCTAAAAAAGGACAAAATGTCAACACTGGATGCGAAATACCCCGATCAGCTTACACGAACTGCTTCCGACAAGTTCCATCTCCCAATGTGCGAGCCTATACTGAGGTAATATCGTTTTGTCCGTCGTCTGGGGCGGACGCTTCGTATAGAGCCTGGATGATGTTCATATGATCGCAGGCAGCAACAACAAATTATCAAGAGAGAGTCCCTCATAACTAGGGATGTCACGATTAATCGAAAAATTGATTATTTAGCGCAAAATTTCGATTTAATTGAATCGATTAATGCCCTGGCATTAATTGCAATGATAATCGATTTTTTGAAAAAATAATCGAAAGAACTAACTTCACTCTTGTTCGCTCATTCGATTCTTTTTTAAGAACGCTTAAGAACTGAATGATCGAAACAAGAAGAAGAGAGAACTCAAATGAACAATTTGTGAACTGCGCCAAAATTGTCACAAAATTCACCTACAAAAAAAAAAAAAAAAAAATTAAATATCAAATGGTTCCGTTAAGCGGCCCATCCACAGACGAGCATGTTGGCCGAGCCGCTCGTCGAGCCAAAATTTTCTTGTCCACCAACTAGTGCGAACATGCTCGAGAACATCATTTGGTGGCAAATTTTAAGCAGTGAACATGGCAACGGAAGACGACAGCGCCACTGTAATTGCACTTTTTTTCAATTAATTTTTGCTTCAAAAATATATTAGTATATAAATAATATATAAATAATATATATATAAACTCTTGCATAAATTGTTTAGACATTTTTAGCAGCGCTCGCTAGCACGTGTTTTCACTTCAAATGTTTGGTTGAAGTGATGTTCGTGCGAGCATTGCCATCCATTGTCGAGCATGTTGTGCGAGCGGCTCGACGAACACGAAATTTGAACGCGAGCACTACCACAAACGAGGAAAATTTCGTCGAGCACAACATGCTCGGCCAACATGCTCGCCTGTGGATGGGCCGCTTAACGATGAAAATTGCGACGAGCACAACATGTTCGGCCAACATGCTCGTCTGTGGATGGGCCGCATTACGCAGCGGAGTCTGGAAACATTTTTCGAAAAATGGCGAGTCGAATGTTAAATGCAACATATGCCATGAGGTGTTAAAGTGTTCAAATAACACAACAAACATGATGCAACACTTGAAGCTAAAGCATGGGAAGAGATGAAATCAGTTTACCCCAAGCTGTACACTATTTCAAAAAAGTATTGTTTCTTGATAGGAACATCAGTTCCATCTGAGAGGCTATTTTCGAAGGCAGGAGCGACAGCTACCGAAAACAGAAACAGATTGACGACGAAACGTTTATCAAAACTACTATTTTTAAACTCTATTCTTAACAAATAAATATGTATATAATAATCAAAACAAACGAAGAAAATAAATGAAAATAATCGATTAATTAATCGGATTTTTACTATCTTTTTGATTAAATCATTTCATGTCATTAATCGATTAATCAATATTTTTTGACATCCCTACTCATAACCAATGCTGAGAGCAGTGTTGCCAATATTTTTTAAAAAAAAAGACAGATTGAGAAAAAAAAAACAGGAAAAATAGGATGAAAATATTATAAAAAGGATAGAAAAAAGGGCAAAAAGTCTGTTTACAGTAATTTTATAATATTGTTATTAATATAATAGTTTTAAGGCATCTTCGATTATTTTTCCTTCGTCATTATTGCTGTCCTCATAAGTAGCCATGGAGCCAATTAATTGGATATACTTTTCAGGCAAGTTATAATTATGACAAAATGTGTTTTCAACAATTCACTTAGGTGGCCAACCGGCTCAATAGCACAATGCTGGACTATAAACATAGCTATCGCAGCTTCTTGGCGACAAGTTTCTGAAGATTTGACAAGTTCGAAACAAATTTTATTTTGTTTTACTAAACTTGATGTATTTTGTGCATGTTTTTTTTGTCGTCATGTGCGCTCTTATTTAGTCATTTTTACAGTTAATATTGCATTAGCAGTATTTGCATTAAGCCTTGTTATTGTCTGAATTATGTCGGCTAATCCAATCTTTAAAATCGGGCTGTAGTAGCCAGCAATCCCGAAACTTTTGCTTATACACTTCTTTTGGCATTTTTAATTTAATAATACAAATTTTGGAAATTGCGTGCGAAACAGAGTGCAAGTAAACCGTAATTAGACGAATTTTTTACCAAACTATCGATATAAGTATGGCAGCCGCGAAAGTTGCCACCTCTTTCATATTTTACAGCTGATAATAAATTTAAATTGGAGCGCATAAGCAACCATTTTAGAACAAAAAAAAAATAGATTTAATATAATAATTAGATAGATAATTATATAATAATTAGATTAAAAAAAAGGACAGATTTCCGTATGAAAAATCTGAAAAAGGACAGATTTCAGGTATGCGGATGATTTTTAATTTTTACCGGATGAAGCGTTAAAAACAGGACAGATCTGTCCGGAAAAAGGATAAATTAGCAACACTGGTTGAGAGAGCTCGCATCTCTCACCCTTTTTGCTTCTGTCTGGCTTTTCATACGCAAGCATCAACGACAAAACATGGACCGAGAGTGAGAAAGAAGGCATTGCGGCATCCCTCACACCAAGGCAGTTCGCTGTTGAGAGCTTACTTCTTGCCTGCCTCTCTATTTCTGTTGCCAATTTTCAATTTGCAATGACAAAAAAAATTGCACTCTCATCATCTTGTACGTACATACATATACTCGTCATTGTGTGTGTGGGTCCCCAACCGAATTTCATATTTTTGCCTTTTGCTGCTGTCCGAGCTCAGCAAAGTTTTTTCGACTACCCATGCACTGCAAGACGGATCTTCTACCTGTGTTTTGAAGCACAAAGTTTAGCATTTCTCTGCAGTAATACCGCCATTATATTTCTTACACGATATTTTCTAATTTGTTTTGCAACTCGCTGATTCTGAATTGGTACTGCCAAATGGAGCACCGATATGTGAAGTGCGGAGATCGTCACCCAACTGCTGAATGCACGAAGACCACTAGTGAACCAACCCTCTGCCTCCACTGCGATGGCCCACATGCAAAGGTTGTCCAGCATATAAAATGGCCAAGAGCGCCAGAAACAATACTTCAGCAAGAAACAATACTACGTAAGCTATGCAAGCGCAGCTGAAAATGTAGCATCACAATCCGACGCCAAATGACCAAAATGATGGCGACTATTTGCAGTTCTCTATGCAAGCGGGACTAGATCTAGCTAGATCTAGCTGGCCCGACTGCTAGCTGAGCCTTCCCGAGATGTTGATCCGATTCGACCAGTCACAGCAGAGGAAACAGCCGAGCTCATCTCCAACATGAACAACAACAATAGTGATGATGGTATCAATGCAATTGCATTAAAGCTGCTACCACCTCCAATGATCCAGCAAATCACGAGAATCTATAACAGGTGCTTTGAGATAGAGATACCTAAGCCTGGAAAACCTGAAGCCAATCTCGCCTCATACCGTCCAATTAGCCTACTGCCAATGCTCTCCAAAATACTCGAAAGAGTATAATTATAACTAATATAATTAATGTATAAATTAGACTAATGGCCTTATGATCCTACGTAATCATTCCATAATTATAATTAATATACATATATAAACATAATAAAACATATTAAGCTAGACTAATGGCCTTAAGCTTGTACGTTAATTATTCCTAAATTTACTTTAATCATTCCTTAGTTATCTTTATTTAGTTCCCCAATCATAATGTTCCTTACCGATAAGTGAAGTTCCTGTTATAGCATTTAATGGTTCTCCATAAAGGACAGTTGTAAATATAAAATCACCGCTTTAAATAAAAAGAAATATATTAAACTTAATAATTAACATATATATTACGGATTGTAAATTGTAAACAATAAAACTGAAATTAAATAATCATAAATCATTAATTAGTATAAAATAGCGTTGTACTACTGTGCATCTAAAGGATGCTCTGTTCGCGCCGTTTAATTACTACAATTTTTAAATTTTAAATATACATACAGTGGATAACATTAATATTCGGTTTTATTTTGTTCAACTTCAAGCTTGAATAAAATGCATAAAAATACAAAAAATTATAATTTTAAAAATGGTATATTAAAGCTTGTTAAATTACCTTTCGTAGATATATATATTGTAAGAATATATTTAAAGTTTAAATGGGAAACGCACATGAACAAAAAAAAGTGTCCAAATTTGCGTTACTTTAATATACGGTTTTTTTTGGTAAGTCGTCAAAAAAAAACCCTTGTGGCAAGTCCAAATGGACAACAAATTTGCGAAATTGGGTATCCCCGAAAAGCAACATAAGCAAAAATACATCCTTGGAGCAGCCAAAACTTGTCCTAAAGATGCATTTACAGGGCAAAACTTATATAGAAACTGCCGGAATCTTGGATATGAAGCCGAATACTATCGGTGACATTGTGCGAAGATTCAAAAATGAGGGAAGAGTCGGGTCGATCAAGCAAAAGGGTCATCCCAGAAAATTGACTGATCGGGAAGATGCAGAAATAGTAAGGACAGTTAAAAGGAATCCTCGACTAAGTGCTCCAGAGTTGATGGGAAAGCTTTTTGTCGACCACGGAAAGACCAGAGCTGGTGGGATGATGTGATATTTCTGGACGAAAGCAAATTCAACCTTTTCGGTAGTGACGGGAAGATCATGGTTTGGCGGAAAGCGAATACAGAGCTTGAGAAAAAAACCTCAAACCAACAGTAAAACACGGCGGAGGAAGTGTTAAGATATGGGGCTGCATTTCCACGAAAGGAGTGGGAAATCTTGTTCTTATTGATCGCATAATGAATCAACATCAGTACCTAACAATTTTAAAAGAAAATTTGAAGCAGTCAGCGGAGAAAATGGGCATTGCCACAACATTTAAGTTATATCAGGATAATGACCCGAAACACAAGGCCTATAAAGTGAAGTCCTGGTTGCTTTACAACTGCCCAAAAGTGTTTTAAACTCCGCCCCAATCGCCTGATCTCAATTGAATTGAGAATTTATGGAATGAGTTGGACCGCCGTGTCTATAAAACGCCAATATCGTCCATATCAGATCTCAAGAAACGGCTTCAGGAAGAATGGTCTAAAATTGGTCAGGAATATACAAAAAAAATTATTTCAAATATGCCAAATCGATTGGGGGACTCTATTAAAAATAATTGCTGTCACACAAAATTTTAGATTAGATTCGTTTTTTAGTTAATACAGTTTTTCTTCAACTATATTCTAAAAAGCCGAATATTAAAGTAACGCATATAATGGAGTTTATTTTTGTTTATACTCGTTTTTACTCTTAATTCAAAAAATTATATATATGTTATATGTACAAATATGAATAGGTAATGAAAAAAGCTTTAATTTCTAATTTTTAAGTTTTTCGTTTTTGTTAGTTTTAAGGATTATATTCAAGCTTGAAGTTTAAGAAAATTAATACCTAATATTAATATTATCCACTGTATATATTCACCAGTATTAAAATTTCCCAGCGGCGGCGGTCTTGAACTAGGAGAATGCGCGCAAGAACTGGGTCAGCGAATCCAGACTCGGTGAAGGTTTATTTTCCCATTTAAGCTCATCCAGCTGTTTACCTCCAAAGTTTACTGGGACGTCGTTTTGAGGGAAATTCGAGGAAATAAGTGCGTCTACTGAAATTGGCTTATCGGTAGCTTTCAATGAACCAATTCGTTCATATTTCATAGACAAATTTATTTATAACTTGCAGCCAAGCTGAAAGGAGTATCAGCCTAGCCAAATTACAAAAATCATCTCTAGGTGAGGCTAACACTTAGTTGGCTTTGTTTAATAAAAAAAATTGGCGCTTTTCTTTGAAAACTTGCACTTGTTCCTCTCTGAGTTTCGGGATTGGACTGGACCCTCGAATCATGATTCGCACCTATTTCAGGGTTTAGAGAGTGAAGTAAAGAACGCTGCTTTTTGTTTTTTCTAGTCTCTGAGAGAAAGTGGGAAACTATATCTTCGAAACCCGTAATTTTCCTATGCTTTCTCTAAACCTCCGTTGCTGTACATATCTTGAGTGAGATAACCAGTGCATTCTTTTATAGAGGCAAATTCTTGCATACTTTTAGGACATAAAGTTGTTCGTTTGGACACTGACACCACTGACCAAATAACATCAGTGATAAAAGTTAAACTATCAAAATAATTTTGATCGTTTTGTATCAAAAAAAGAGTGACCATCAAAGTTGCATACCAAAAATTTTCATAGGTGGCGCCACTGTAGCGAAATCAGGTTTGAAACTCGGCTGTTTATATCCATGGGCACAAATGATAAATAACTATGAATAAAACTCTCCGTAGTTATATGTCAAAAAAAGTGTTCTAACAAGTACAGATTTGTTAATAAGTTTAATTTTTAGAAAGGTTTAAAAAGTGTGCCTTATCTGGAAATACGCTGAAACTTATTGTAAGCCGTAGAGTAATTAATTATTGTTTAATTGCATATAGTCAGAATTGCCAGGTTCAACCCGTTTTTTTTTGGAATTTTAACTTTTGTGGCATAACCTCAAATTCAACAGCTCAGAGTTGGTTATTATTTGAAATGCAATAAATACACATGTATCCTTCAATTTACTAATTGTTTTTTGTTGAATTAATAATTATAAATATTATTACTTATAATTTTGCAGTTTTACATGCATTTTTAATAATACCAATGTTTAAACACTCGTTATTAAAAATAACCCCAAATAAAAAAAATATATAATAAACAAAAAAAATGGGCGGTGCCACACCCAAATTTTGTTTTCGAAATTCTACTTTCTATTGGTTATATCTACCAGATAAAAAAAACTAAACCAAAATATCTTGTTTCATTCATGAGATATTAATATAAAACACGAAATGTCAAAAAAGGGCTATAGTGGACCGCTCGCATGAAAATTTTGTGAACAAAACGCGTATATGAAGTGGGGTATCTATATGTTATTTGGTCAGTGCTATTACTAAAGCGAAAACAAAGTTAAATTTTTTCAATGCATACTCCTAGGCTGTCCTCTATAATTGAAGTTGTCATGCACTTTGGGGAACTTTTAATTTTCTGTGGTATTAATTAATAACTTTTAATAACGACCACAAATAAAAATCCTAATAACTTGAATAACGATAAAGATACAACTCTCATATACATATTTGGCAAATATTTTCCTGTATAAATTATATAGATAATTTTATCTTTATTTTTCGATGCCATTCCCTCTTCGCCCACAATTTAATGTATAGATTCTTCAAATTTGTCGTATATCTATATTATAAATCGTATTCTGCGACCATGAAGTAAATTTAAGCGAGATCGGAATAATGTCAATAATACGACAAGCAATAAGCTGCCGCAGCAGAGATAAGTGATATTTTGAATTACAGCTCAGCTAGGTTATGATTTTAATTTTTATAATTCTCGGCAAGTTGAAAATTGTTTTCATAAGTTAACCTTTTGAGAATATTTATTTAATCGACAATATCGTAGAAATGCTAACAAAAGTAAAAAATATTATTGCATGCAGCACATAATAACTAGAACCATTTAATATTAATAAAAATTCCATCACAGATTGTTGAAGAAAATGGCCCGTACAGTGAAACTATAACAGTTTTAAGTTCCAAGTGTCGGACCCCGGCAAATAGCTGGTGGTCCACTGATCTACTGATCTCCACGAGGCGATCAGCTGTTAAAGCTCTTAGCTTTCAACGATTTGAGTCTTAGCTGGTAGCAATGGCGCCATCTAATGGCGTTTATGGAAACTAGCTAATGTTTACATTTTTAGTATATTGCTCAACTTTATTTAGTAATTTAGTTAATTGCTAAAACATGGAAAACACATCACAATACATCGACATTGAAGCCATGACAGCCAGCCATGCTGCTGGTGATAATCACACTGACCCTCAAAGTAGTTTACGATCGAACGAATACCCAATTGCCGGTAGTCCAACTAGATGACATCGACAACATCTTCTATTCCATCTCCGTTTACCTACACAACTACGGCAGTATGTGCACTGCTGCACCCAGCTCGAGGCAAACTCCTGCACCCACTAGCGCCTCATCAAACGCCACCACTCCAGGATGGCAGGAGATCACCACTAAGTCCAGAAAAAGTTCGACAAAAAAGAGAGCGAGTGCCATCTTCTCTCCCATGGTGATCCACAAGAGGACTAATATACCCTGTAGTACCGAAAATCGCTATCTTCCCTTAAGTGAGGACAATGAAACGGACTCGGCCAACGAATCCAGGCCCACTACTTCGCTTGCGGCGGCGAACCGCGCCTCAAAGAGCCAACTCTGCGGCAGGCAATGGCAGACCAACCATTACAAGACCAAAGACCCCAAGTCCCTCGATTTCCGAAGGTCCCAAGAATAATAGTTTCTGGAGTAGTCAGCTACTCCGCTTTCTGTAGTGAGTTGAACGCTCTCATTGGCGACAAAGCTCTCATCTCAGGCGATTGCGGCGTCCAGTGCAACTCCTCTGATGCCTACAGACTTGAACAGTTTTTCATCATCACCAGCTGCCAGAAGATCGACCCTTTCGCATGGTCATAAGGAGGCACCAGAAATAGTTAAAAATCCTTTGCCAAGCTATTCTTCCACCAACCTTGGTAAGGTAACGTACGCAACCGTAGCCAGAAAAAAGCAACCCACAGCACATCTTAGCCTTCCCCATGGAGGAACAGAAATTCAGCCAATTCCAACTTACACTCTGGATGCTAAGCTTGAACAGCTCTTCTTAAGGCTCAACAGGACGAGGGCCCTCGTAGAGACACTTATGCAGGCAATCCTACAAACGCGTTCTTCTTCCTCTGTTCTCCATAATGGGCGTCCTTAAAATAGCCAGCAAATGAGATCATTACCTTTATCGAGCTTCACGATATCGACATTTTCCTGCTGTCAGAAGCCTCTCGGTCCATCTTCTGGATCCCTGGCTTCACCCTTTAGAACGCCAAATACCCAGACGGTGGGAGACATGCAGGTGCGGCGATCCTTGTCAAATCGGACATTTCCCATCAACCCTCTTTCACTTTTTCATAAGCTTATATTCAAGCCGTCTCCATTGAGCTTTTTACAAGCAAATAGAGATTCAAAGTTGCTTCGGTGCACTGCCCTCCAGCTCTAAGATGGACTGATGCAGAATTCACTCCTCTCCTATCCCAACTCGGCACTAAATTTCTTGCAGCTGGTGACTGGAATGCCAAACACAGGTGGTGGGGCAACTACAGAATGTGATCCAGAGGGAGGATTCCGAGCTCAGTCCTGGTCAAGGATTATATCGATATTATTGCATCTGGTGAGGCCACCTGCTACCCCGACCGTGCAAACACCACCCCCAGTGCAAACGACTTTGGCATTTCGAAAGGCTTTAGGCAACAACAGATCACCGTTAGAGTGCTAGAGTGCTTTCATCTGACCATCTTCCCTTGCTCTGTCTATTAGACGAAGAAGCTCAGTTCTTTAAAGGAGCACCCAAGATTCTGCCTCCACAAACGCTGAGATATTTGAGGACTATATCGCAACGCACACTGTTCTCAACGTTCCAATCAACAACTGCCGCGACCTGTATACGTATGTCGATTCACTGACATGCTGCGCAGCAAGCAACGCCAGCTCCGCGGCATTCTAGCCTCCCAGCTTGGCGTCCTTGGCCTCCCAGGAGGGCGCCCTTACTAACTCCCGAGGCAAGATCACTCCTGGATGCAAAAGGCACCTGAGAAGACTGTACATTCTGACAGGCGATCCTGCAACCAAGCAGCTTCTATCAAGAGTCACTTACAGACTGCGCAGGACTCTAGCCAAAACCCGCCAAAAAAGTTATCGATACCCTGCTAGAGGGAGCTGGTTCGGACAACTGAAGCAACTGCTCCATATGGAAGCTCACTAGAGGAGTTAAGAGACAGCCACTTCGCCAATCTTCAATTCTCAGTCAGAGTGGCAACTGGCTCCGATTGCGATATCCGATATCCTCCACTTTCATTACCTTCCATACGCTTCCCACCGCGAAGAAGTAAGAAACTTCCTAAACGATCCCATCCAACCATCCCGACCTATAAGACCTATCTCACCACAAGAAGACACTTTACAGCTAAAAGCGCTAAAGCCATGCTAAGCCTGGGACATTTTCCAAGGCAGTGGAAACAAGCGCGTATTGTGATGATACCAATAGCAGGAAAACCTTCAACGGTTGGCTCCTACCGCCCCATCAGTCTGCTAGCCACCTTCTCTAAAATAATTGAGAGGATTCTACTAAGCCAAATTATGAAACTTCCACAAGTAGTAGGTCATATACCTCTACACCAATTTTGCACCAAGTCGGCATGTGTGACCTTCTCACTAAGGCTTCTGATGGATATACAGCTTACATTCAATGATATCGGCATCAAAAACAGTACGTCCCACTGCTACCTGGGTATACACTTGGAGCGTGGGCTTATCTGGAACACCCATATCATATCAAAGTGAAGTGCCTCCGAAAGCTTCAAAAGCTCGACTGGCTCTTGAGCTCCAAAAGCCTTAAGCCCTCTACTAAAGCGCTGTTGCTCAGAACTATTCTTACGCCAACCTGCACGTATGCTATCCAGGTATGGGGAACCGCATCTAAGCACCAGCAGAATAAGCTGAGAGTGGTGCTCCCTGGTACGTAGCCAACCGAGCTATAGAACAGGACCTGAATCTTACTCCAGTGGGCGATCTACTGAATCGCCACAGCAGCCGATACATGGACAGGCTCACGGAGCAACAAAACCCACTTGCAAATAGGCTTATTAACCCGCTTCCTCTTCATTTAACTCGTTCCTTGCTCTCAAGAAGTTAATTTTGTCAGGCCATATCGTGTTTGGTTTTCCCCTAATGCTGATGAGCCTGGTGATTGGTACCAGAAGCTGTTGACGAATCCTCTACCAATTCTATATGGCAAGCCTTTGTCGAGAAACAGACATACACTGACACGTAACATTTTATAGGAGGTCGGTTGCTGACGCTTTGACATAAAAGGCCCACAAAAGTCAATTCTGGTGACGTGGAACGGTCGGTTTTTCTGAACGCGATCTGCAGGTAGCAGGGGGCCATGACATGCTCCAACACCTTTGGCTTCAATCGATAACAACGGATGCATTTTCCAAGAGACTCTCAGGACCCGCATGCAGAAATTTGTGATGAAAGTGCATCACTGAGGCCGTTGTTACTGAATGATTTTAGGCTGCAATAAAAGATGCATGGCTTCAAAATCAACATTTAAGTTTTGAAGGCGTCCGCCAAGGTGCAGCTGACCTTCATCGTCCATGATTGGGTGTAGTGAAGAAAGGCTGCTCCTTCTTGAGATCTCCTGTCTAGAATTCAAAGTGTCAAACTAAGTAGAGAAGTTGACTGTGTGTTACTTATGAGAAGGTCCGTTCCGGATTTACTGTCATCTACAGTTAATATCAGGCCGGTTGGTTGATAACAAAAGCGATATACGTATTCGAAGGTTCGTTGCAACTTGCTAAAGGAAATAATGAATTTGCAACCTTCGCATATGTCTGCTCTGGTTGAAGCCGAAAGAACTTGCCGTTTTTTCACAGGTAATTGAATTGGTCATTTTGGTGGAATATTACCGGCAATGTTAGTGATGAGCTCAGCCAATAAGTGGGCAGCGGCAAATTGCAATTTGGGAATGGTGAGCGTTTTCAACGGTGTAACACGAGATTTGGAGCAAATAGATACATATGTGTGTAGATCCCTTCGAATGAGGAACGTGTGTAAGCGCAAGCCCCATACACTGTCAGGCTGGCATCACAAAAGGCGTAAGTCTCCAATAAGAATCCTGGCTCCATCACAAGCCGAGAAAACTTAAAAGAAGCTACTGCCGTTAACTGTCCTGCGTGTTCTAGTCATGCGTGATATAGAGCCTGAGGTAGACTTTCATCCCAAGACTTCCAAAGAGTTTGTATGAAGACTTTCAACCTTGTAACTACTGAGCCCATTTGACCAAGAGGGTCGTAGATCATTGCGATGGCACAAACGTTGACACTTTTGGTAGACGTTCTTTCTGAGGGGATTCTAGTCAAACTGAAAAGCAGTTGATCGGAACTACTCCATGCCAAACCTTGCTTATGTCAGAACTGTCATTAAATTTTATATTTTATTCGTGATCACTGTCTGGTTCTCCTTCTAGTGCTTCTGCATCATTTGAACACCATTTTGTTATCGGAAAGTGTCCTCTTCTAAGAAATTCCTCAATCTGCAAGCGCAATTTGCCGAGTTCTTCCACTGAATTTCCTCCTGTGATAAAGTAATCCACGTAAAAGTCTCTACGCAAGATGTTAGCAACACAATATCGCTCAAGATATCATTTTCGGGCTGCTAGGAGATGCCTGCAGTTGCTTCCTGAGCTTGAAGATGAGACACTTCCAGAAACAATCCAACCTAGTTTCGATTTCTGTAGTACTGGCAAATGACTTGTGATTTTGATCTGACTCACGCAGAGAAGATCAAAGAAGATGCCCGCACCAATGTGTCCGCTCGAGTTATGTTACTGGGGATTTTCCATTACTTTAAATCTATGTCGAA
This sequence comes from Drosophila quadrilineata, assembly GCA_018150725.1. Taxonomy (NCBI): domain Eukaryota; kingdom Metazoa; phylum Arthropoda; class Insecta; order Diptera; family Drosophilidae; genus Drosophila; species Drosophila quadrilineata. The sequence continues at coordinate 1,642,933 of JAECWN010000432.1, read as the reverse complement.
CTTTGGCTGGTAGTCATTGATTTTTTCAGTAACCAATGCTTGGAGAGACGAGTAATATCAAGAGCTTTGAGTCTGGGCTATAATGACGACGATCTTCCGAGTAGCCAGCGAGGTGTCTCCAATGCCTGATACAAAGATGTTTGAATTACTGAATCACTGTCCAACTAGTCGAGAAGTTATGAAGTTTGACTGCGAGCCGGAATCCAACAACACACGACTCGGTACGAACTGCCTAGATCTGGACTTGGTATATAGCAGTGGCTAACAGCAAATATTCGTCGCGTGTCAACACTTGGGCTTAACCAGCAGATGCAAGTTAAGGGCAGCAGGTATGCAAGATGAGGCTGCTACATGTGCGTTTGTAGCTGCAGAAGTGCTTGTGTCGGTGTGCTGAAGGGTGTTGTGCTTTCCTTGGCAAAGCCTACAGTGAGATGATTTGCATTTGCAAAGCTGCAACTTCACTAATTCCTTGCGCCTGTGTGTTGGAGGTAACGTGAGGAACGCAGGGCATCTTCCCAGAAGATGATCTTGAGCACTGCACATTCCACGCAGAGTGGACGGACTACTTGAAGTGGGAATCGCCGATATGTAAGTTCCCTTTCCGCTGAATGGAGTTCCGCAGTGCATGCTTGTTGCCTTAGTGCTCTTGAATATACCTATCTCCAACATGCGACATCTCTTCTCAAGGAAGGAAGCCTTATCATTCAAATTTGGCAATGATTCGCTTAGTAGGACCTCTTTTCACTTTTCTTGTGCTTCAGGGTCTAACTTTGATGCGGAGAGATGCACTGCAAGAAGTCTGTTCTGGCATCTGATCTTAATTCCAGTAAATTGATTCGCTCCAGACTGGTCTGAGACATTAAAGGCTCAACAGATCCAATACGAACAGACAGCTCGGATTCGTCGAAGCGAGAGAACTCCTCACAGTCGCAAAATGTATTCATTGCCCTGAACTGACCATGGGTTGACTCAGCCTTAGCTTTGAAAAATGCCATGTCATTGGCAGGCTTGACACAGCTGATTGTGACAGAGTCATCACTTGTAGCCATCTTTACTTTTCCTTGGCGAAACTGTGTGGAAAACGGGGCGAAATAGATCGATGATCTCGTGACCGTGAACTTGGCACAACAGCTGGGCGCTAAATTGTTCTGTTTCACATGTACTGCAATTTCAAATACGCACTTTTCGAACTGTTCGTAAGTGCGTATGTACATATGTATGTGTGCGTGGTTTATGTGCCTGTGTGGCTGATTACTTATAATAACATCAACACGAAATAAAACCAATCGCGAATTATTGAGATTCGCGATATTTAAATATTTGTTTAAATATACATATACATACACTACTGGCCAAAATAATAAGTACATCGGTAGTAGTTCAGTGTAAAGGCTCATAAAACTTTCGATTGAACTCCAATCAAATTTGTTTTTTCGCATTTCGCTTTAAAAATCATTGCAGATTATAGAAATTATTATCAATACACTTCTGCAATTCAAGTTTTCTGACAGCAACCGATTAACGATGAAATTCATGAAAATAGGTTGGCCGTTATAATAAGGACACGGCTGTTTTTTTTTTTTTATCAATTTTAAATGTGTTACATTCGAAACTTAAAATTTTTTTTTATTTGTGATTGGTTTTCATTATATTCAAGTGACAAAAGCTTAGAATAATTTTTGACACCTATTGGAAAACTGCAGTGTAGGTCTTAAAAAACTTGCACCACAGTAAAAATTATAGAAAAAGTGAAAAATAGCAAAATACTTTGATCAGCTTTTATTTTTTTTTTAAAAAACTCGTTAGGAATTACAATATTGTTAATAAAAACGCGAATTGAAATCAAAAAATTTTAGATGACCTGAGACAACAGCCACCAAGTGCCTCATTGGCCTTGTATTTTTTATGGGTGTTGGTGTTTAAAGTCCATTTGCCCCGAAAATTGCAAAGTAATTTAATCTCAGTTTTCTCATCCTAAACTTCAATTCTTAGACCTACAATCACGAATAGATCGGAAAATAATATTGAACCGGACAAAACTTTTCAGGATTATCTTTGATACGCAAAATGTTTTCATTATGGTCACATGGGTTAGGTGGAGCAAAATAGTAAAATAATGGATAATGATCTGCTGGAAAGATAAATATTTGATTGTGAAATGGATTTACAGAACATATACCAAATGTTAAAGTTGAAAATTTGTAGATTTTATATTAAAAAAATTTAAGATACGGTACCCTGGTGGGTGTACTATGGCGCATGGACCTTTTGCATGGTACGGCATCATCCTAACTCGACGTGATGTTAATTTTATATTCGATTTAACCAATATATATTTAATATATAACATTTTCTAACTATAAAGTGATAAATTAAAATGAAAATAATGTGGAAATCGCTAAACCTTCCACAACACACGTCAAAGGCCTTTCACGAATAGTGTTGCAGCACTCTAAGTCCATGTTAGGAGTCACATGGAAGTGATTGTTGACTTAAACTAATCTGGAAACCTTTCAAGAGATCCTTTTCATTATACTGTAATGAAAACATTTTGAAATTCGGTAAAATTTGAAGAAAATTCAACCAAATATCAGGTGTTACAATTTTGGTTGACCCTTCCGTCAATGTAGAGCTCTTATAGTAAACGGAATTTTCAAATTTTTTTAAATTGTTAATTTTGCCATGGTAAACTAAAATAACATTAGTAAAATCAAAAATTTAATACATAAATTAAAATTTACTTTGAAATTTTAGCTCAGTAGAATTGGTGTCCTTATTATTTTGGCCAACCTTTTTTCGTGAATTCCTACTTTTATCGATTGCAGATTGAAAAGTGGAATTGCAAAAGACTTTTGATAATTATTTCTATAATCTGCAATGATTTCTTAAAGGAAATACAAAAAAAAAAAAATTCATTAAAGTTCATTCAAAAGTTTTACAAGGACTTAAAGTAAACTACTACCGGTGTACTTATTATTTTGGCCAGTAGTGTATCTATTAAATACCACATCGGGGGTCACCAAGTGTTTTGCGGAAGCTTTTTAACATAGTTTAAAAGTCCCCTTCCTACATACACATTCTTTTAATAGAATTTAGAACAGTCGCCAAATTTTGGATGCTTGAATTGAATTTTTCATTTTATACCGAAGAGAAGTTTCATGGCATGGAGAGATACAAAAGCAAAGCGGGCCGCCAGAAGATAACAGATAACAACATATGGCAACCTTAAGCGTGGCTGCCAATCTCCTACCGCCTGACCTCAGCACTTGGCCCCCAATAGAATACCGTTTTTCTTTTTGCTCTATGAGTGCAATTTCTCTGTGAGTGTAATAGCTAGAAGCGCTTGCATTAGAATAAGGGCTCTAGGATATTTAGTAAATAATATAAAAATAAAAGGAAAACGTAAATTATTGAGGTTTTCTTAAGAAGATTCATAAATAAAGTGAACCTGTCTGACGACACTTAGGAAAATGTTTGGAATTTTGATAAATGTATGCCATGATTTATCGAGTCCCAGAGCTCAGTTGAGCTTTTTAGATCGGAGCTGTATGCTCATATGAACACAACGATTTGAACTTCTCAAAAAATTGTGAATTGTAAACTATATATTTTATTTGGGTTTCGGTATTTTCGGATATTTTTCGTATTCTATTCTAAATTTACATTACGCAAGTGGAGAGCCTCTCAAGATTTCAAGACTTGTGGTATGTGTGTCTATGGTGTGGTGTGGCAGAGGTGGTGAAGTGTGAAGAGGGGAGAGATTGTACTGTGAATTACATTTCAGCAATAGAGAGCGAGAACAAAAGGAAGACAGAGAGAGAGATGCCGAAAAAAGGTAAGGGAAAAAAGGGTGGCAAGAAGAAGCCAGCTCTAGTGCCGCCACCGCCAGTGGTACAGTAGGAGTGTCCACCATGTCCTCCTGTGCCACCGAAACCGATGGAGCCACTGGATGCATGTCCCAATTCAACGGGACCACAAGATGTGCAGCGTGCCCAGCCGAATCATTATCCCGCCCTGCTCCGCATACCGGAGACGATGGCCGTCGTCGGCTTCGAAAATGGGTGCTACGTTGTGAGGAGCGTGTCTTTTTGATGGCGCCATGGGGCAACTATGTGGTCTTTCGCTTCCACAAGGACGACTTCTTCTACTTCCCCTACGATGGCTGCACATGCACCGTAAATAGATTCCGCTATCTGGATCTCAGCGCACCGCTGGATTTCTCCATTTTGGCAACATGCATGACGTCATCTCCTACATGATACAGTCGCGCAAGACCCGCCTCTTCATGGACAATCTGAACAAGGTCGTAATTGATCAAATTGTTGAGGAATATGGCGCCGTCACCTACACTCAGAAGGCAAAGTGTATGCGGTTCGCTAAGACCCTTAGATCCATAGATGCTTAGGTCCAGAGATCCTCTAACTCTCAGTTGTGTACAAAGGACTGCATTATAAAAAATTAAAAGTAAAAGTAATGAACATCATGTTATATTATGTTAGGGATGTCTTAACATAAGTATAGAATAAATTGTAGAATTATAATTGCTCAATTTGAGCCCGGAGGTCATTTATTGATTAAGGCCTTTCCTCATGCTATATACTGGCTTCAAAAAAATTTGATGAATTTATGAAACTTTCTTTTGACTGGATTCACTTTAATTAACTTTAATATAATCGTAGCTTAAAATATTGTCAGATGAGTATACATGCCTATTACATATCTGATATGTATGTGGACTGTTATATATATATATGTATGTGCTATTTATACCCATAGCTAATATTAAGTTAGTTAGGTGCACTGTGATGCATAAACAATACAATGTGGCGAAAAGTGAAGGCAGATTTTATGGTAGCTCAGATGTAGGTGATATTTGAGAGGTCCTTTGAGTAGAATCTGTGTTCGAAAATTAGCTAAAAATTACCCTGTAAGTCAACCAAATTCTGTTCAAATATAGGAGAGTTCCAGTTAATTAATGGAGTGCCCCAGTTTATAGAGTATCGCAACTAATTGGGAATATCCCATTCCAGATTTTCAAATTTTCAATTATACTTTACATACATGGACGGCAGCTGAAAATGCATTCAATTTGCGTTGCCAGTTACAGTTGAAGTTGCAATTGCAATTGCAGTTGCAGTTGCAAACTCGGAGATGCAACGCATGGCACCTATAAAGTTTATTGGCAGGCGGCAAATTTGAATCGTTAATTTACTTGGTCATCGAAACAGGAGAACGCGCAAGTGGGAAGTGGAAGGTGGAATGTGTTGCATTCTTCATGTTGCGAAAATTTGTGTCAATGCTGTTGCCCTGTGACACAATCCGTACCAGTCGATATGGAGTAGCCTAATACTAACCCGCAAGTAGTACTAAGTTATGTATTACAACACGGCTTGGGAGTCAGAGGCACAGTTACCACAGGGGAAGGGCACAAGCAGACACTTTTGAATAGTTACATCTTGTCCCAGGGTTTAGCTAATAGTTGGCCTCTCCTTCTGTATCTCTCTATATTTCTTTCTCATTCTCTTCTTGGACATTCTCTTCTCTGGTTTTGCAGCTCTATGTCAGCTTTAGGACTCTTCTGTAACTCCCACAGAAATCTCGCGGTACTTCCACTCCACAGAGTGGCATCGAGGCAAGTCCACTGTTTACACAGCTGCTGCGAACTCGTGAAGAAGTATTTTGCATTTGGATACTAAATTATACGCTACCAGAAGTAATTTTTCCGGTAGTCTCCGAATTCCGTATTGCGGGACTTCGATTACTACCCCCCATCAAGCTTGCTATCAATACCAATATCAATACTTGGGGCACTAGTAACAGTAGCACAATGATAAAAGACTGAATGCAGTATGAAATCAATTGAGATACTTGGTTAGCTCAAGTTTCCCGTGCCCATTGAATATGCTTGGTGAAACTCGAATTGATTGTTTGAATTTGTGTTTTTTTGGACCACTTGAGTATCATTCTTTCGGGATCTCATCCACAAATGTAATTATTTTTCTGTATTTTGTCGCTTTGGCATGATGTTTTCTTAAACATATTGGCATAAAATTACTTGAAATATCCCTTTAAAACTATTTCACATAATCAGTGCTTTCAGTTTATTCAAGTTTGAGAAATGAAGGTAATTGGTCCCTAACATGATTCTGCATGCGATGGCATACAAATTTTGTCCTTGTCACATCATCCCCCTTTTCTAATTATTAAATATCTTATTATATGTAGTGCGACTAGTAACTAATACCTTCATGTTATTATAAAGGTCCTTCGACTAAAGGACTGTTATGAAAATATTTAGATGCATTAATGACATTAATTATTGACTATTTGGAACTCTTGATTTGATTCACTTTTGATAACTTAATCTCATGCCTCTCAATGGAGTATCTTAAAAATAGTTTTATCTATGCATGTATTCATATAGCTCGCATTGCTCGAGGATTGTTGAATTCTCTAGTTAAAAGTATACAACGAGAACATCGTGAATTTTGAACGCTAAATGTTCGACTATTGTAAACATAATTGTGAGTGTGCTTTGAATTTGAAATGGAATTCAAATAAAATTTCAGATTGGAAATCAAAGCAAAATTTGTATGCGAGGCGCAAATCAAGCGATCTGTTTACATTGAGTCCAATAAGTATGCGCACGCTTAACTGACCTTGCCTGGCATGGCTAGAGCCAGGGGGTAAGGAGTAGGGGTAAGGCTAAAGTGTAAGCCGAAACCGATTCGAGTCGACATACTTGATATATTTATTAGATTTATGACAACTCGCAACACACAGTGAGAGAATGAAATGCAGGCTCATTTGTGCTAATAAAGTATGTTCGGTAATGTGGCAAGTGTATGTAAAGCTATTTCAAAGCCACAGCATAAATGACATAGCTGACAATATGCAAGATTCAAGATTCAAGATTCAAGATACAAGATACCAAATACGAGATGCAAATGAAATTCCAGCTCGTTCCATCAGCTCTTAAAGCAAACCAATTGATTTTTCAGTGATCAAAAAGCTGAGCTCGTTAATTAAAACAACAATCACTGGTAACTGGCAACGGGCATCGGATAGAGGGCAGCTAGCAGCTGACAGCATATGGTATGACTTGCCACACAGTGGCTCCCACAAGATCGTCGCTGAAGCCAAACTTAATCGCGTGTGTTAAGTGACTGCCGCTCTTGATATTCAATTGAGAAGAACTTGATTGCCATTCGCATTCAACACAAACATCAACTAGTATATGGATACAGATACAGTATCTGCTTAAGGAGCAGATACAGGTACTTTGGCTTGAGGTAGACGCATCGCAACTTGGCATTGCGTGGGTGAGTTGTAATTGAGTTGCCTCAATGAACGTATACATATTTAAATATGTATATAGCCATCTAAATATGTCTCTTAATTACTTTAACAGTCTTCTGATATAATCATTTTATTCTATTATTTTGCGGTGAACTTTGCGTAGAGACGTCCCCTCGTATATTTATTTATTGTATTTCAATAAAAATTTTCTTTGTTATTTTTATTTTTGTTTTTTCTTAATTCGTCGCAGGGGAACCTATAAAGCCCCCTAGTGTATTTACTAAATGTGTTTATAGATACTTAAAATAGTATCTCCACATATTGTTGCATATTTCATATCAAAATTCTAAAGACGATGGATGAGAGTATGCGAGCTGATTATCAAGTGGATTGTTTTCTTTGTCGTCTCCTTCATTAATCAGTCCATTCCAGTGGCTGAGCCACTAGAACCAGGGCTGAGACAGAGCTGCAATGGCTCCGTTAATGTCAAAGCGCTTCGATTCCATCCGATATGACCTTGCATTCAATATGACCTTGAATATAAGTAGAGTAGAAGAGTCACACTAATTCCAATCATTTATAAAACACATATGTTGATAACAAAACAGCACAATTCATCACAAACCTCTCCTACTAACCTTACGACCGCGGTCGCCCAATCCATCAAAATCAACAGAGCGACAGATATGCATGAGTATGAGAATTTCCCCATTTGCAAACTGGGCAACACATGTTGATTGCCTCAGCGGATCTCTGCCCTAATTAGTATTCTGTAATGGAGCCATTTGTCCAATGTCTCATCCAATGTCTGCTGTCTTAGTTCACGTAGTACCTCAATTGTCAATTGGGAACCCGGTCTCTTCTATCACTGTCTCTTTTATTATAATTTTGTTTCTCTCTTCTTTTTGCATGTCGAAGACGAAACTTAAATTGACAATTGACAATTGACACAGAAAATCACTGGCTAAACGGAAGTTCATTAGGCTTCATGCCCCATGCCAATGTTGCAACTCGGTAAACATTTGCTTATTGCCAATTCTATTGACTGAAACTGGTCGATTCTTCTACGACTATATCGACTTCTTTATCTTCTTCTTTCTCTTCCATTGTCATCGGCAACAATGACATACGCAATTTGTAGCTAGGAGTCAAGTTTGGACAGTGGGGTAAGTTTACTTAATGCTCCTGTTTCTGCGGCATGTTGTACTATCTGTTATAAGCGATAATCTTGACTTGGCGCCAATACATAAAAACGAAGATCGGCGGCTGTGGCATGCAACTGCTAAGAGTAGAAGCCGCACCTTTACATGCCGCTGGCTGCCTCTTGACAGCGCTTCAAAGCGACATACCAAACTTGCAACTTGGAATGTGCAACGTATAACGTGCAACGTGCGACTTACAATCTGAGACTTAATTCAATCTCTGAGGCTCACAGTTGTTAACCTAGGCATGTTGACCGTTAGTTCTTGTTGCAATATGCAAATGAGTGCAACAATGCTGGGCGACGCAACTCCAACTGCAACTGCAACAGAAGCAGCAACTCACATTTTACCCACGCTTTTACAGCGAGGGAATCTGCGTCCTTGACATATGTTGCCAATTTCCAAAAAGGAGCCAGAATATGAGATGACAAAATGTTGCAACGTCAATGCTGCGTTTTCTTATATATAGCAAACCACGACGTGTGACAGGTATGTGGCATGTGGTATGTTACCCAGCATGACTCAAATAAAATCCATAATATTCTCAACATCAACATTAAGCCACAGTTCGTTGCCCAAGTCTTTCTATTCCGATTCATTTTGTCTTCATCTGCTTCTTCTTCTACTTCTCATGATTGTTATTGTTATTTTTGTGTTGGCGTCGCCGTCGGAGTCGTTATTGTTGTTGTTGTTGTTGTTGGTGGTGGTGCTGACGACGCTGCGCATAATTTGTCGGGAGCCATTGGCTTTGGCTTTGGCTTAAGTTTCGTTTCCTATTCAGAGCCAGGCCATGCCAAATTGCTTCCTTATTTGTATGTACATATGTACATGCATACATATGTAGATGCTTGAGTACACGGCAACAACAGCAACAACAAGAGCAGCAACTATTGTTGTTGTGAATGGGCATATGTATGTATATGATATGAACACATACATACATACATATATAGCAGACACTTGGAGTTGATTTGCTTACAAAGAAGTTATATACTTACGCTAAATTGCTCTCCGCGCTGCTGCACATTGGCTTAAGCCATAAGAAACGTAGTGAAAATACAGTTGAAAATAATTTCAAATAATTTGTAAATTTATGTAAAAATGAGCTGATTGATCGATATCTCTTGCCTTGGAGGTGCTTTTTGATATATACATAGGTTAGAAACTAATGTAAAATAATCGTATGATAAATATAATATAATAATGTAAATTAAAAATAAATAATTAAAAATAAAATAAACGAAAGTACCAAAAAAATTAAAGAAAATTAGTGAAATAACCTTTTGTAAATAATATACCATTAATAGACATCGTCATCTTAATATGTTCTCCAGCTGCGGAACACTGTGCATAGCTCTATTGGGAAATATTTGATGTTTCCATACACATACATAAAAACATATGTACAGATATAATTTTTTTTTTTAAGATCATTTGGGCGACGCTGTGGGCGTTCAATTGGCCTCATACACAATTCGTTTGGGCCGCCCTCTAATCTTATCGCCTCAAATTGATCTAAGCGGTGGGGCGCTTAAGTGGTCCTCCATCTATTGCTCTAAGAATCGCCAAATTCGGGTGTGCCGCAACAATGTGTATGTGTGTGTGTGTGTGTGTGGGATTTACACGCCAATGAACTGAGACACAACAATCTCCATTGTCGTCAAACGCCCTGCCACAGTTATCGTAGTACATCAATCAATCACACTCAGCGACTACTGACAATCATTGAGCATTGAGCTTTGATATTAGCTCCATGATATATATATATAATACATTATATGTATGTATATAGTATTGAGAGTTACTTGGTCAACTTACTGATAAATGACAGATTGTATGCGTGACACGCAGCGAGTGCGAAGCGAATTAATGATTTCGCTTGCTAAAAATTACAAACTCAAACGAAACTAATTATTGTGATACATGTTACATTTGTAATTTATTGATATAAATATATATATATATATATATATATATATATATATATATATATATACATATGGGTTTTTGTATTATATCTCTAATCACGACTTGCAGCTCTAAGATCCGAATTCAGTGTTGGCAATTCAGTTTTTCCCCGTTTTCAAAAAGGCAGCGGGAATTCTGAAATAAATTTTTTAGAATACGCCGTTATTAATTATTTTTTTATTTAATTTAAAATTGTATAGTGTGTTCAGAATCAACTACAAACATAGAATAAGAATTACCGGATCACTGAAATCTAATAACAGTATGCATGATAAGCAACGCCCCGTAAAACACCACAAGTGTCTGTGCTCTTATTAATATATTATAAAAATTTGATTTGACAACCATAGTTTTTTTTTGGATTTTTGTATCAAATAAAAAAAAAATAAAATAAAATTAAATAAAAATGCCGCCTTTTTTAACAGAAAAGTTCGTGTCCCAATTGACTTGAGTCAATAAAATGTTAATGTAGGCATATTTTAATGGCGGCTGCTGTTAATTCGTTTGCCCACTGTGTGTGGGGGTGCGTGTTCACAGGTGTGTGCTAAGCGAGATGGATAGATTGGAATTTGACTTTTCGCATCTCTTTGGCATTTCAATTGTTTTCAGAATCAAGCCAGATAGAGATACCCCGCAGCCATGAGAGATCATTGACAGTCTGCGAATTGTACCCGCATATACTACAGAGTTTAAAAGCTCCGTGTTAAGTTCAAGTTCTTCTATAGAGCAGCTTGTTTCTTCTAGTACATATCTTGTATTATAATATATATGTATAAAAAGTTCAAGTGCTTCTTTTTCTTATAATTATATATGTGTATATATGAATTCGAATTGAAAATATGGAGACTATAATTCTATTCAACTTCGACTTTGATTTCATTTAACTTGCCTCTATACTTCTCTGTCTTTTCATCGATCTATCTCACTCCCTCTGCGGATATTGACGTTTATATGAAGTGTTGACATATCAACGAAAGTCAAGGTCAATATTAGTCCCCAGACCCCTCGCTGTCAAATTATTGTCGTTTATCGATCAATCACTGATCAGTCATCTGGTCTCGATCAGCTATCGATCCATTTAGAAGATCACTCGCTGCCAGGCGACCATGTAACTGGCATTTTGTACTGGTTGACATTTGACAGTACTCGGACAGTCATAGGACATTTATTATGCATTCGCCATGTGGTCCACAAATACTGAGATCATGATCAATTCTGACTCGCATTTGTTACCGCAATGTTCTGTGATTATTGTGGCTCATGACACAACTCTAAAAGAACGGCTCGAGGTGTCTCAAATCGGTTGTAAAGTAGATCTGACAGATCTCTGCTGTCCTTAGGGATCATCTTGATCAGTGGCTGCGGATCACTGACAGTCGTCATCTGTTGTGGATGTCATGCCATGCCAGTCCCAGCCAAGAATCTCATCGTGCTTGGCATTGAGCATTGATCATCTAGTAAAGCCGATGCTACTCAGTCTTGTGTAAGAGATCGTTAGCGGTTTCCCATTCATCGCATCGAAGGAACCTTGAGCAGCACAATGGAAAATGGCAATTGGAAAATGGGAATGTCTTTGAAAAGAGTAATGCTGAAGAGTTAACTCCATGCGCTTCTTGTAACCACTACTTTCAGCTGCAGGGTATATAAGCCCAAGATATTCCCTGCAGACGGCATCTCAGCGGTTGGCTTGATATGCATCTTTAATTAAATGTACGGTGTAATATAACCCGTGCAATTGCCAACAGGGTATACATACTTGATGGAGAGCTGTTGTAGCTGCTCCTGCTCTGTGGCATCTTCTGTGGCAGCTGCTCGCCCCCACACTCCAATGGTTAATAACCCATTTTGTCTATGAAGTTTTGGCTGGATGCTGAGAATTCTTGTGCACAATTTTCTAGTAATGTTTTACTGACATTTATGCAGAGCTGTTGCAACTGCTTGGTGTGGCTGCTGGCAAGAGGCAAGTGGCAAGCTCTATCTCATGTCCAAGCAACTGTTGATTTCGTCTCCATCCGCAATTCCACAATTCCAACTCCGCCTGCGTCCCGTTTAACATTTTGTCTTGCCACAGCTAGTTGCTCGCCCGGGCAGCTCAAACAATGTTGCCACATTGCCTGCGTTGAATCGATCTGCCACACTATGCAAAGATATTGAAGAGAGGGGAGCCGGGGCTAAGGCGGACGGCAACATGCTTTGAAGGTGTCTTGCGACAAATGTTTCTATTGAAAAGATTGCGCCCTTTCACGTTCGCCGCAAATGTCAGGCCGTGGCAGCTGCTCAAATTAATTGCCACTTGCCGCAATCGACAAACAGACGGACAGAAAGACCAACAGGCAGACAGACAGATAGACTGTTAGACAGACGCATACAGAGCTTACAAAGCTATAAACAGAGGTTGCCCCTAGCCAGCCCTCAGCTTCACTCTGGGTTGCAATCTTCGCCTGGAGTCGACAGTGGCTTTATGGAGAGTCCATGGAGAGGCAATGGTGACCCTGCCAACCTATTCACATTTCGGCAAGCGACGAAGACGACCGATTTAGTGGAATTGTATGGGTTGCATGCCACACAAAGCCGCATTAAATTATAGGCAAAAGTCATCACAAAAACTTGCCACTCGAAGCTGGAACTGCAGCTGAATCTGAAGCTGATGCTGAAGCTAGAGTTGAAGCTGAGGCAAAGGTTGGGTCTGGGGCTGGGCCGCACTTCGAAAACCGCAGAAGCGGTTGCAACAACTGGCGGCTCTCGGATCGTTCTATTGTTTCGTTTGGCTTTAGATAGGTTTTACTTTTTGGGGTTTTCTCTTTCTTTTTTTTTATTTGTTGTTTCTGTTTTGAGTTTAAGTTTGGTTTTTGTTTGGCTTATGGATTTTGTGGTTTTTGTTGCTCGCTTTGTGCGCTTCATGCAACATTAGTCAATGACACTCGTTGTCTATATAGGAATGGCTGCTGCCTCACTGCCTGCTTGCTACTTACTACTTGCAACATCATCTTACGTCAACGCGCTGTAATCATTATATTTTTGCAAAAATATTTATGCAATGCCCTATCAAATGATATAACCTCCAACCCGCTGACTTACCTACCCGCCTCCCATCTTCTGATTCCCTCACTCCTCAATGAGTAAAATATACGTATTTCACTCTATCTAATTAAGTGCACCATTATGACTCACATATTCTGTGGCCCTTATGAGCAATTGACTTTTAATTTACAAAATTTGTGCATTTTTTCAAGAACCTTGCTCGTTTCTGAGATATGCTGTATGGATTGAAAATCGGTCTGTGTAAAACTTGAATAGTATTTAAAAATTACAGGGTATACAATAGGGAGAGCCACCAAGAAAAAGAGACGCAAACATGGTAAATGCAATTGTGAATGCGACAGAAGTTTTGGCAATAACCATTGTGAATTATGAGACGTTGCAACGCGTCTGTGAACCGGTTCACCGGCAGAGCCAGCGGCAGATGCAACAGCAAGAGGCAAAGGCAACGACAGCGGCAGTGGAATTCTATGACAAAAGCCAAATCAAAAATTGCAACAAATGATTCCCATTGAATTGCACATCAGCAACAACAACAGCAGCAGCAGCCGCAACTTGTGTGGCAACGACATCAACTAATTATGGCAATGGCAACTTCACCCAACTGTTGCTACCACATAATGTGGCAAATGCAAAATGCAGCGCGCAGTGGCGCAGCCATTCGAATTGACAGGAAGTCTCTCGCTTCTTGCTGATGTCATAGAAGAAAATCAATGATTGCAAACTGTGAAAAATAGTTAATCAGTTGCTGTTGCAGTCGCTGTTGCAGTTGCAGTTGCTGTTGCAGTCGCTGTTGCAGTTGCTGTTGCTGATGTTGCTGTCACAATTTACGCGCTTTCGGTCAACAGGAAACTTGTCGTGGTAATTGCAACTCTTGTGCACCGCCATGACACACCACAACACACCTCTTGACTCACCGCCTTCTCTGTTGCTGCTGCAGGGGGTTGACACATTTTGTCAATTGCCATGATTATCTTGTCTACGCAGGCTCTCTCTTTCTTTCTATCTCAATCTGTTTCGCTGTCTCTTTCTCTATTGCTGTTTCTGCCTCTCATTTAGTGTGGCTCCTTTGTAGTCATAACTGGATGCAAGTGAAATTGGTTTCGGTTTTCCAATAAGAGCTCCACTTTTCTTCATTTTCCTTTTATGATACGAGTACGTATTTGCGGCTTGACTTGCCACAACTCCGACTGCCACAAGTGGTGCCTGCACCAGCATTAGTTGCAGTTGGACGATGCAACATTGATTTCCTCTTTCATGGCCAGTTAACGTTTGGCTTCATTCTCAAAATTGAATTCGTATACTTTGTGGCAGTTGCCGTTGCCGTTGCTGTTGCCGTTGCCGTTGCCGTTGCCTTTGCCGTCGCCGTTGCAATTGCAGTTGCAATATTGCAGAGTCGCAATAAAATGTTTCCTGCTCCACATCGTGCTTGGATGTTACCAGTAACAGTCTTTAGTGCTGTTTGTTGCTGTTGTTTTCGCTCAGCTTTTGTATACTATGCCAGAAATTGTCAACATTTGCATGCCACAAGTGGCATGCAACGACAATGACAATTTCACTTTCGCTTTCAACAACTGCAACTCTCACCAATCTCCCGCATTTTCTGCCCCAAATTGACAGCCTTACATTGCTGCCTTACATCGATTCTCTTTTCATCCTCGACACAAAACCGCCCACTAACAATCACCGTCCTCCCACGCCCCGCGTCCATTCAGAAAGATATGTCAGAGCAGAGAAGTACATATATAAGATAGAAATTGAGGCAAAGCTTAACACTAAAAATTTTATTTTAAATCAAATTTACGTATGTATATTCAAAAAGATAGTGTGCTTGATGTGAAAATTGTTGAATTACTTCATATGATAATTCATTGCAGATACGCAGCTGAATAGACACATATATACTGTTTGCTTTGCTGCTGTTCTTTCTTGCCAAGATTTATAGCATGTATATATACATATTGTATAGGTATAGTATACGAATCGCACTCTGAATACCATAAGAGAACAAAGAAGAGGGAGAGAAAGAGAGAGCAGTTGCACTTTGTTATTTAGATTATGGATGATAAATTTTATGACACGAGCGTGCCCTATAAATTTCTTTGTCGTTGTCTTTTGCCACCGTAACAAACAAGCAAACCAAAAAAAAAAAAAAAATAAATAAAATAAATAAATAAATAAAATAAAAATTATAAATATAAAATAAAACGAAATAAAATAAAAAGATGCAGCAAAAAATAAGCAAGCGACTAAGAAAAAAAGTTCGTGTCTGAAGTCTTTCGTTTTGCGAAACTCATGAGAAACACAGGTCTTTGCATGTATGCATGTATACATGTGTGTGTCTGTGCTTTTGTGTGTCAGTGTGTATTTGACACGGTGTCGTTGGGAGCTAGTTAAACAACTCGTCTCTAGTTGTGGCAACAACAAACAACACCAACATCAGCAACAACTTTGTCGACTTTTGGTACTACGCGCCCCGGGAAAGCACTTGAAGTTGGATTTAAAAAAGAGGATGTATCTGAAGTTGGGGAGCAATAAAGAAGTGCTCATCTTCCAAAAGTTGCATGCAGCCGCCGACAGACAAAGCTGTAGAAATTATACAACAAAATCAATTGCTTTTCGTTGCCGTCTCCCCCCTTACTTTCCCCTCCAGCCGTCTCTTATTCTCTCACTACTCTTTGCTGAGTGGCTTTCGGTGAATGCCAACGATACCAACGGCTACATCTGTCTCTCTCCCTCTCTATTTTTCCTCTTATGCTCTTTCGGACTCTCTCTCTCCTTGATTTTATTTTTTCACTGTCTCTCTCTCTCTCTCTCTCTCTCTATATATATATATATATATATATATATATATATATATATATATATATATATATATATATCTCCATCTCTCTCTTTCTTTCTTTTGTTGTCGCTGTCACTTCACTGCCTTATATAATAATTAACATGAGTGATCATCGCAATTATCAACAACATGATTATCATCGTCATTAACAACATTCAAGACGGACAAACAATGAGTGTTAACATGTTAAAGATACTATTGACTATATCTCCATCTATAATTATATCTCTATCTCTGACAAAACCTCTTATTGTGTATCTGGCAAAGAGTTCTGCTCACAGTTCAATGACATATATGTACATATGTATATCAACGTATTATGCCTTAATCTAGGACATATAACGACGTAGAGATCGGCATGGACAATATTGCTTATGTAAGATATACAATAATATAATAGATATAATAATTAATTAGTTTATTTTTCCTTGATCATTTGTGAATTCTTACGATGCACAGTGGATCCGCTTGTAAAGATAAATGGCCTAAAATACTAATGGTGGCGATAGTGTGCTGAAATTTATATAAAAAATAGAATATTTTTCTAAAAATGTAACAAAGAACAAAATGTGACAAATCGATGGGCTATATTTTATAGCTCCCATAGAAACAATCAATACAAAATTGTAAACAAATTTATTTCAGTGTAATATACTGAGATTTCATTATTTATTCACATGACAGTGATACATTAAACAAAATTGAATTTATTTTTCATATTCATACATATTCTATATAAATATACATTGCAACGTTTGATTTAATTGAGCAGAGCAGTGCTCAATGTTTATAAGTGGCACAAAGACTTCCAAGAACGTCGAGAACGACCTGAAACGCTGCGGACGACCATTGACTTAAATAGATGCCCAGCATGGAAATGGAGTCAAGGACATTGGCGGTTGACCCATAGATCTAGAGACTTTACTGATATTAAAGGGAGTATCGGAAACCATTTTGAAAGACCCTTTGGCCCCACGAAAAGGCAAATTTCGTTTTGCACCGAAGTGCTCAATAAATGCACTCGTTCTTCGTGACCATTTGGCCAAAAATCCGACGCATATTCTTTCACAACCACCGTATTCACCTGAATTGGCTCCATGTGACTTCTGGCTATTTTCAAAACCTAAGAGACCACTCCGGGGAACTCGTTTCGAGTCTATTTGAGGAGATAAAAGCTGGAACGATAAAGCCGCTGATGGTTATACAGAAAAATGACTATTTAACATGTTTCGAAGCTTGGAAAATATATTAGCTTAAGTATATTTTATCGGAAGGCGATTGCTTTGGAGGGAATGATGTACTTGTAAATATAGATTTTACATTTTACAAAAGTTCAAAAAGTGCCTAACCGCAAAACATAAAAAAACACTTAAACAGTAGCTCAATGCTTTGCTTTATAGAGAGAGCGATTGTGAGAGAAGCATTTCGAAGTTTGAGCAAAGTGAGCAAACCATTTCGGCCAAATGCTCACATCAAACAACATTTCGAACATCCTTGATTTCTTTAAAGAAGCTAATATTAACAAATAAATAGAAATCCCTATGCTCAATTCACATACAAACCCAGACACACTCTGACAGTCAGGTGGCAAAATTATCACAGCGGATCATCGTACGAGTGGAACATGTGGAAACTTAAACCTCAATCTTTCTGAGACGAAAAGCGAGCAAGGCTTTGTTTGGCTCACATTTGGTGACGTGGAGATCCATAGCTGGTACCCTGCCCCCAGCCAATGAATCGTACACTGGTATAAACGTACTCCTTGAAAGATTTTCATCTCTAGACGTCGCATTGCTCAACCATTTATTGGAGATTATATTCAGTAGAGCAGGCTGAGGGTGTACTGAAGAGCTAAGCTTTGCGAGTCCCCGTCTATTCTAGCAAGCGGACTGACAAATTAGTCAAATCTTCGCCGATTAACTTAACGAGAAAATAAGAGAGGGTGCTTCTGTGTGAATACAAACCTTACTGCAATGGCAAACGGCAGAGGGTTAAAACTTTCATACCCCAGTCTATAACTGGATATAGAGATTATAGGTTCTCATTATGTACATTGGTTCCCACATGAAGCAAGTTCTCACTGGTTGGACTGCCCACTGTAACACGAGAACCTGACCATTTAATATAGGACTATACAAGCCACATCTATGTTAGGCGAGGGGAATACTCACCTAATCATAGTTATAGTGGGGTTCATATTCAAGACGGATACTACATGCGAACAGAGTTGACATCAGCATCCAGAAAATCTAATCAGGCAAAGAGAAATGAGTCTAACATACTCCACCAGGTGACAACTTTTCAACCCCGTAAAGTAATACCTAACGGTGATCCTGCAAGGGTGTATGTATAGGGGGCAAGTTTAGAAGCGCGGTTAGCAGGCAAGTTCCGATCAAGGGCAAATCCAACATGTTGATCGGTACGAGCCGGTCGCATCTTTTGAAGAAAAAATAAATAATTTAAAACGCACACCTACATACATATAATATATAGTATATACACACATAAGCACACTCAGATAGCAAGCACACTCTATGATGGCAAGAGACCTGCCAGGCACGTTCTTTGCAGCCCCGATTTACTTAATGCACTTGGGCAACTTTAGTGGAACTTGAACTGTTGTTGGGCAGATTGCTGCAGATCGCTGCCTTTCTGGCGGCTGCCAGCCTATAAACCTACACACATTGATATGCGCACACACTTGCAAAAAGAGTTACAGTTACAGTCACAGTAACAGCTGCGACTAGAGTGGAGTAGCATTCGCAGTTAGGGTTACTGCATGATAATGCAAAAGTTGAACGCATTGTGCCCTGCGTGTGGCGTGTGGCGTGTGGCATGTTGCATGTGGCGTGTGGCACTTGAGCGCAATTTGATTTGGGAGCTAGAGCGAGACAGCGACAAAGACATGCTAAGAGGCAGTTGCATAATTAATACAGGCAGCCTAACGGTAGCTGCCAACAAAGTCAACAATAGTCAGCTTCGCTTTGCCTTAGTTTCTGCTTCAACTTTTGAGTACTTTCAATCAAAACGAAAGACTTAGACAACGAACTTTGCCATGCCACGCGCTCCAATTGACTACCTCTCTATTCCTATGCCTGTGTGCCTATATATGTACATATGTGAATACGTATGTACATATGTGTGGTTGAATTAATTGAGTGTCTGACTGACAGTTGATCAATACTAGACCGCTCAGATGTGTGGCACATCTCCCTCCACTCTCTCGCTCTCTCTCTCTCTCTCTCTCTCTCTCTCTCTATCTGTATATCGCTTTGTCAAACCCCGCTCCACTTGTTGCGCTAATTGCTGCCAAAGCGCAAGCGAACATCTGTTGCATGCAACTGCGGCATCTCCGAACGTTCGACAAGCAAAAATGAATTTGCGATTCCGATTGAAAATAAAGTAAACAGCAACAATATCAGCAACAACAACAACAAGGAGAAAGAAAACCAATGCTTTGGCCTTTGTGAGGAACAACAATAGAATGTGTTGCAATTGAAAATAATTGTTTATGCTTGGCATTAAAATCATTACAAAACTGCGAATCGCCAGCAACTACAACAACACGAGCAATAGCAGCAACATTTTTCTGTAGTAGCAGCAGCAGCAACATTTTCAAGTTTTCAGCTTAACATTGACAGTTGCCAAAGAGGAAACATGCAAAAAGATAAACAAGAACAGCGTTAGCGGTAGCACAATAATAGCGACAACATGTTCGAACGGTATAATCGAATAAGCTCGACTACTAGACACCCTATGCTCAGCGCTCCCTAAAGAACAGTGCACTATTGTTGCCATTTGTATTATTGTTTTAATATTTACTAAAATTATATTAATGGTACTTTTTTATTCTTCCTTAAAACTTAAATGTATTTAAAATATGTCATTCAATTGTTCTCACATTTTTATAAGTTAATGTCTTCAATAATTCCTAGTTCAAGGCACCTTCTAAGAAATATAAAAAACAGCAGTTGCGCCGGAAGATAACATCCTAAACTGCAGAGGATGATCCACTATTCCTAAATTCTATTAATATTTGTAAATACGTACGTTATTAAATAAATACCGAATATTGACGAAATATCTTTATTAGTTTAATAAAATTATTAATTTCGGTAACGGCTCGTTCTCCATGTTACACACATTTTATAAGATTATAAGTTTAATATTTCATTTTTGTTTCTTATTAATCGAATTTATTAGAAATATTGATATTTACAATTAAGACAATCTTGATTAAGAATTGGGGTCTAAGAAAATTTCTATTCGAACGATGCTCTGGGAGTTCACTACGTCAATATCAAGTTTAATATATCATAAAAAGCAATGATGTCAAAGAGCACAGGATATAAAAATCTTAATAGTAACAATAACAAAAGGCAAAGCAACAGCTTCTATTGCGATCAGTTAGTGATCGATTTATAAGCAATTATGACATTTTCATTAATTCACATTTTTAACATGAACTCTGAATTATTTTAATCTTAATGAAATCGGTTCTACTTTAGTCATCGAGTTGATATCATCTCTTGTGTTTTGCGATCTCATGTTTCTCTTACCATTTGTGTTTATATCTCTCTTCATCTGCTCACTTTCTCTATCTTTCTTTCTATCTGCTCATCAACTTTATGTCAATCCTTTAACAATTTTATCAGTTGGATATTAAAATGTATTTATCGCAGTAATAACTAAATTATTTGTTTGTAATTCGTTTGATTTTAATATTGCTTAGTATTAGAACTTTTGTTTTTTTTTTCGAATTCATAACTTCCGACAAATACATATAATATAATTGTTTATAAATGCCGATAAACAATATCCGTCTGTCTTCTACTGATGCCACCTTTGCTTTAATTTATTATTTATGCCAAAATATTCTTAAGAGAATTGTTGAAATATAAATTGAATGCGTTCCCAATGTATCGAAAAGCAAGAAATAATCCAGCAATTTTCTATCTGAAACCCTTTCTCTATAGTCCGCCTCTCTCTCTCTCTCTCTCTCTCTCTGCCTCTTTGCATCTATATACCTTTCCCTTTCTGGGTCTTCAACTCCCTCTCATTTCCTGATCTTGACTGTAGTATTTCGTCGAATGATTCAGCATACATACGTTTTTAATTATTTAATATAGATAGGTTTAAAACTAAAATAACACTCATAAGTTACTTTCTTTAGATTCTTTCGCCAGCTTCTCTGTTACTGGGGATATGTGGGTTTCTTAAGCTGCCTTTATTGATACTATTGTTGTTGCTGTTGTTGTTGAGCAATAATGTCACAGCAATCATCTGTTAAGAGCTGTTCAAACGCACAACACAAAAATATTGATAAGTTACGCTGACAACAATGGCAATGATGAGCATGAGATGACGGTGCAGATGATGATTGGGGATTGAGGTATTCGAGAATTGGAGAATTGGAGAGCTGGGGATCGAGAATCGTGAATTGACGAGTCAACGCAGCCTCCAGCCATGATGAGATCCGCTTCGACTCTCATTGTGTCTGAAGTTGCCACAAGCTGCTGGTGACTGTATGCAATCTATTTGCATTAGTTGGCAACATTGGACCTGCAACTGCAGCTGTGAGAGGCACAACATCTGCAGCAGGCACAACATTAAAAACTATATATTACATTACACTGTAAACACAATATATATTTAGATAAACATGTGTATATACATACACATACATATTTGGCCATCTACGATATTACAATATATTTATTTATTGGATGCGCCAAAGTAATCAGAGGCTCTCTCTATAACTCCAACTTTTAACTTGAGCTTCGCTCGTAAACCTAGTGAGGAGAGGGGATCCCATAAAAAGAAGGCTCCACATATATACATACATATGTGCGTCATACGTGGATACGTCAATATGTTAGGTAGTGCAGCTTCTAGTCAGTTTTAGGGAACCTTTGAATGGAAGAGGTATGAGTCAGAGTAGATCTCAACTTGTACCTAACATAGAAAGACAAAAAAGAGACTGCAAAGTTTGTTTGCAATTAAGCTCTCATAAAAAAGAACAAATATTTTCATGTCGTTTTATTATTTTCGTATCTTTTTCTGTATTCCATCGAAATAGATTCTTCACTTATTAATAAATAAATTTAAAGAAAAAAACTGAATTTAAGTATTGGCAACCGCGTGACTCAAATGTCATTTGCATAGCTTCACAACTCTTATTTGACTTCAGTACCAACTTCAGTTTCAGTTTCACTTTCAATTTCAGCTTCAAATTTGAATCTCGATCCTCAACTCAACATTTGATTTCCAGAGCCACAGAATTCTAACAAAATCGTGTGGGCGACAGTGTCTAATGACAGTATTGCCCCACATCATACTGCATACTAACCTCGCAGACTGAGGGTAGCCTAGGCAAATGCTGACGCTGGGTAATCAGACCAAAAAAGTGAGGAGCACTTGAGAAAATTGCACCATCAAAAAAAAAACTCGCTAATTAGAGACAACTTCAAAAAAATAAAATTATTCTGATATAGAGTATATGAGAAATGCATCTACACGGCCTGTACATGTGACTCTCTCAGTGTATCTCTTTATTTTTATTATAACGTTAAACTATATTTAAATATGCTTTAATTTATTTGAAATCAGAATTTGAAGATAAATTATTTTAAATCATACCTCTCGTACAGTTTTTCGTTCATAAAATCTAATTCTTAACTTTTCCGCTAAGTTTATTTATACATATGTATATAAAACTCTTATGAAGTAGATGATAATTTTTTTTATTTTAAGATACAATTCAGCAATGTCCTTGTATATTGTTATATGCCCTGTGCTTTCCGAAAAAAAAAAAATAAAATAAAGAATAATCAAAATATGATATGAAAATTTTTTACTAAAGAACATTTATAAAATACAGAAAGACACTTTTCCGAACATATTTAGTATATGTATAGTATTCAAACTGAGGTTCAATTGAGAAATCAATTGATCCCTGTCCGTCCGTCTGTGCGTCGGTGGGTCTATCCGTCCATTCATCTGTGAGAGTGCTTGTTTTACAGAAACTATGAGAGATAGAGCCTGTAAATTTGAATTTAAACTCAGAAATTGTAAATGGTATTATACTAAGAAACACAAAAGTTATTCACTAGGTACTTTCACATAGGGTACAAGGCATCTTATAGTCGAGCCTACACGAAAATAAGGTTCTTACTTGCTTATGATGAAATGTGAAATCTAAATTCCAAGCAAATCACAGATTGAAATTTATCTTAAACTCTTTCGGCTTTTAACTCTTGGCAACTGTTTACATAATGCAGTATGTTTATTCTTGTGTTATTTTCATTATTATTACTTTTATTTGTAATTGTGTATTTGAATTAGTATTTGTTTGGGGCCGCTTTAGTTCTTTCGTGTCAAGTCGCCATAGTTTGGATTTTGCCCATAATTTTGTTTTCATTAACAATAAATTTCAATTAAGATCACGATTTGGATTTTAATAAAGTTTTCAGCGGCACGAAAGTCAAATACTCTACTGCTATGTAACTGTATGTGTGTATGTGTGTATACGTATCTATGTATGTATGTACATATGTCCATGTGCGTGCGAGTGTGTTAAGTGTGTAAACCATTTTTGGTGTTTAGTAAATAAATCGCTGCTCATTTCACATTGAATTCTGCATTGCTACGAACTTTAACTGATTATTCGAAACAAGTCGAAACCATTTCTGTGTCTGCAAACGTATGTATGCACGTACGTATGTATTTGCATATCTTTATATGGATGTGTATCTGTGTGTGTACCCTAAAAAAATAGAATTAAAGCTCTTGGCTTGATACCGCTTATTAGCAAAAATCTGCATGCAACTCTCAGCACTCAGGCAACTCAGAGTTTTGAGAATTGAGCTCTGGGTAGGTGGGTGTAAATTCGGGTTTCTGCTTTCAAAGTCTGTTGCAAGTTAAATCAGCAACAGCAGCAACATCAAATGTTGCTGCAACAACAGAAATAAATGGCAAGCAATTTGCAGCCACAAAAGAATTCTCAGAGGGACGAGGAGACGGTCAGGGGCTTTTGGCAGGGCGCGTTGACAAGTGCTTGCCAGAAGCCAATTTGTAAAAGGCTTTTCAAGATCTAAAAAAAACTTATACAAATATAACTGAATTATACTCCGAACTGTGTCAGAGCAGTGCTTATAATGTACATACTAGTATATATATCTGAGATCTGTGGAGAGAAATCAAGTAATTGATGAGAGCTCACTAAAACGGTTTTAAAATTTAAAAAAAATTATATAATTAAATATTAATATAAGCAAAAATTAAATTTTCATAACTTGAATTAATTTAAGAGCAACTAAATGATAACGATCACGATTAGACCTTATCGAACTAAGAGTCCCTAAAGATATGAATAAAACTAAATATTCATATTGTCTATATATTTAAGAGGTCGTAAATTCTTGGTAATCCGCAGTTTGTACTACTTTTGCCGCACACTCACTGCCGTCGTTTTAATTATTTTTGATTCTTTTATGGTTTCCGAGTCAGAAATATAGCGCATACTTGAGTGTACAGAAGGAGACTAATAACATCCTCTGCTTAAGCAAATCACACACTGAGTGAAGGCCAAAGCACCTGTTTTTCGATTCTCTTTTCATTCGTGTCCACGTCCAACCGCTCCCTAGCAGACCGTGACCAGGACTTGCGCCCCCTACTGTATTTAAGATACATTAAAAGAAAACTCTAAAATAGACTTTAGGGTTTCGTCAGGCACACTCCCAGACCGCTGATCAAAATTCATAGAAATCAATCGAATTATTTATAAATTGGTTTATAATTTAAATTTAATGCATAATATTATTTAGCTCAGTTGTGGCAGAGGAAATTGAATGGAGATTCTTTAATTCGTCGCATTTTTAGATGAGTTAAATTGACTTTGTTTATTTGGTTCCGTAAAATTCTAAAATTGTGTGTTATTCGATACTTGAAAAATTTATGTAATATACGGTAAGTAACAATATTTTGATCACTCCAATAGTCAATGACCATATGGGTAAATATGCTGAGATCAATTAGTCTGGTGGAAAATTAAAACTCGCAGCAATTTCAGCTCGGCAGTCGATTAATTATCGATAGATAGCTGGTAATAATTTGTCAGCAATTCGATAACAATTTGTGACTTGCTAATGATACTCATAACAAACAAATCTAAAACGTTTTCCAAATCACTTGCAACAAATTGTGGTAATAAGTGAGCGATAAAAAATACCAAAACGAATCACAAAAGACTTATGTGATGCAGACAAACGAAGTGTGATCGCCAGCTAAATACCAAGCAGAAAACATAAACAGGAAATAAAATGTGGGCCTGTAATATTTAACGTACCAGTTCTTCAATAATGTATTACCTAACTCCACCTGGAATGTCTTCATAATACCAAGATAACTCTTAACTCTAATAAAAATATGCAACAATCCATCAAACGTCCACATACATTTTATACATTCAAATTATGTGTACAGAAACTTGGGGCCTTCCCAATTTGTCCTTTGACTGTATTTAAATTATGATCCCTGTTAAGAGGGAAATCGCGAACACGATTGCTCAATATCTGAATTTGCTTATTATTGAACTTGACAGCGATCCTCCAAGTCTACACTCTAAAGAGCTATATACGCATTTTTAATTTAATAACATTCTTAATTTAAATACTGATTCTCCCAGTTGCAAAGATTTATTGTCGTCTCGGGGACTAAATTCGATATTAAATCATAAACTATGTATTTTCAAAGTGTACAAAAAGTTGGTATACTCTATGAGCATCGTTTGTCCGTGGCATAGGCACGTAAAAAGCTCAATGACGGTAATCAAAATGTGATTGGACCCAATATAAGACTAGAGCTTTAACGAAAAACATAAAAAAAAAAATGAAATCAAAATAAACTAAAACAACACAATGACCACAAAATACATGCATAAATTGAAAATCAAAACGGAAGCATTCTCATTTATCAATTGTGAATGAATACGTAATCGTGTGAACTGCACTCAAAAAAACATAGTTTAGTTTGCAATTTTTTTTGCAGTCAGAGATCGTAATCGTAATCGGGAACGATATTGGGATTGGTCAAATATCATATGAATAGATATTTGCCATAATACCACTAATAATACTACTAATGTGTGTGCTGTGACCCAGCTACATGTCATATGAGCAACTTATGAGCAACATTTACATATTACTACTGTAAGTATAGCGGCGAACGTTTTCTGATTCCACATTTCCAATTTACATTTCAAATTCCATATACATTTCAAATTCCATATCCAATTCAAATTCATTACAAACAAGTTAAATGTTTTCCCACGCCCACTAAATTGTAAAGACAGGCACTATGTGGCGGGGGGATGGCGCACTAAAACTAATTGAATTTCTGTAAACCAAAAAAAAATTCTGAAAAAAAATATCCAACGTCTGCAAGAGACTTTTAATTAGTTTCCAACAGCCAGTAGTTTAATTAAATATAGACACACACCGCCGTGTAGTGTGCAGCCATTCAGATTACCACCGCAGACCGCCGCTGTATGCCGCGAAGGCGACTAAAAATGCCATCAAAGGTGATCTCAGCAGGTCCAGTTTGGAACACTGGACGCATAGGTTTCTTGTTGAAGCCGAGGGCCGCAGCTGCAGTATTCCATTAGCTTAGCAGGCTGATTAAAACCTTGATGAAACCTTCCTTGGTCTAATCTATCTGCAGCTTCCAAACCGTTAAACCTCTGACAGGTCTTTAATAACTATCCCCAGTTAGTTGGGAGTTCAGGCTCATATATAATTTTCTGACTAATATGGACTAATGTCTGTAAATACCGCCCACAAGATAAGATAGATTGTAAATAAAACAGGCATAATAAAGAAAAAACAATTATTTTTTTATTTCTTTAATTTCAATTCTGGGCAAACGGAGAGTGCCAGAGTGATCAGCGTATATGAGGCAGGAATCTACTTATGTACTAAATGTGGAGTCGCTAGCTTTTATAGATTTTAAGACTGGCAGACCAACGTACGAGCTGTCGAACGGATTTGAACCTTAGTCGGAATGTATACAATTTAAGGGGTTCTTTCTCTATTTTTAAGAGCACTTAGTATACTCCGTTTTTCTCTATAAATATACTATTTATTCATTTTTGTGACAGTGTGCCGAGCAATTTTCACATGAGCTCGTACTCAGATGTACATTTGAGTGTGACTTGTGGGTGTGTACTTGGTTTCAAGCTGCGGGGTGTATAATTAAGTCTTTTGCCATGAAATTTCAGTTGAGGTTGTTAATTTGAGGCAAGTGTTCTTGTTTTCCACTAAAAGCGAAGAAAATTCATGCTCAGATATAAATAATTTCGCTTCCCACTCTTTGCCGCTGCCGAGACCCCATTTAACTAGTTTTCCTCTACCTTTCTCTCTGCCACCTATGGCAGCAGCATACCGTACTTGCCACACAGTTCCTTTCAACATGCCTAAGCTGCTGGATGGACTTTTGTCGGATCTGAGGACACAGCGCTTTACCTTTGGACTTATGGGTCTGGAACTGCTGCCCCTCGCACCAGGTGGTCATCGGGAGGTGATACGCTTACCGATCATATATGGCATTATGGTGCTTGCCACCAGCTTCGAGCTTTGTACCGTATGCGCCTTTATGGCGCAACACGCCAGCGAAATTGTTCTCTGCTCGGAGGCCTTGATGCACGGCGTGCAGATGGTGTCCTCGCTCCTCAAAATGGCAATCTTTGTGTGGAAATGCCCCGAGCTGGTGGCATTGATAGCTGAAATTCGCCAGCCATTCCTGCAACAAACTATGCCAGTCGCCGAACAACGACTGTGGCAAGTCCAAAGCCGACGTGGGCAGCTCTTAGCTACCATCTACACGCTGATGTGTGCCGGGACTAGCATCTCTTTTCTGCTGATGCCAGTGACATTAACTCTGCTGCGTTATCGTGCCACAGGACAGTTTATACCCGTTAGCTCCTTTCGGGTGGTGTAAGTATTGAACAAATACGGGCAAAAGGTATAGAAAAAACATTAGATAGGGAGAACAACCATCTTTCTTGAATTTCGTAGATTGCCATATGATGTCACTCAACCGGAGATATATCTGCTCGACTGCTGCCTCATGACCTTTGTGCTGACCTTCTTCTGCTGTTCGACGAGTGGGGTGGACACACTCTACGGTTGGTTCGTCTTCGGTCTGACGGCTCACTATCGCTGCCTCGTGATGCACCTGCAACAAAGTATGCCACACGCCGTCAGCCCAAAACTTAATAAACAACTGTATGAAGTCTTTGCCCAGCATGCCCGCATCCTCCAGCTGGTGGATCGTTTTGAGGTCGCTTTTCGGGAGATCGCCTGCGTCGAGGTGCTGGTTATCTGTGTGCTGTACTGCGCTGTAATCTGTCAGTACATCATGCCCCACACGAATCACAACTTCGCTTTTCTTGGCTTCTTCTCGATGGTGGTCAGCACTCAGCTCTGCATCTATGCCGTCGGCGCGGAGCGTGTGCGTCACGAGGGTGAAGTATTCGCGAGTCAGCTTTATCAGCTGTTGCCGTGGCATCTACTGACGGTACGCCAACGGCGTCTTCTGTTGCTGCCACTTCAACAAGCCCAGAAGCCAACGCTGCTGGGTGCATACTTCTTCATTCTGGGGCATCCGCTCCTGGTCTGGGTAAGAACAGCTAACGTCGATTACCCTTCATTTGAGGTCTGATTCCTATTTTTCTCTTGGATTTCATTTCAGACCTTTCGCACGGCGGGCTCATTTACGACGCTCCTGAATGCGCTGAGAGCCAAGTACGAATAGGTCCAAGTATATACCCCATAGCCCAGTCTATGTAGTAGCCTAGTAGAAGTGGTAATCTTAAGAAAAATTATTTTTAAATACCTCTCTCTCTCTCTCTCTGTCTTTCACCAATATCTCTCACTCTCTTATTGTGTTCAGCACTTTTTATAATGCTTTCCTAGATATTTAAAAGTAGACCATTATAACCATAAAAGCTACAGACATTAGGCGCAATTTTCTCAGCGACTATAAAAGCTAGAAACTTCATATTTGTCATATACCTTCATTGATATTAAATAGAGAAATTGTTTTTCTAGATTCCACACATTTGAAAATTTCAATAAGAGCTCCGTACAATCACGGAAGTTACTTACGAAACAAAGTTATAAAACCCGCAAGCACAGTAGATGTGCTTATACACCGCAAAATTTACTGTGGTCAAAAATATGAGTTATTATGATATTAACTTCACAGTGTTAACTTTTTAGATTAGTTTTTTTTTTAGTTCCATCTGCGACGAGTTTCTTGTCAATGACTTTATCCAATAGTAATATTTTCGATGTTTACAATGTCTGATTTAATTGATCAGTGCCATCAAATTTTATTTGCGGAATGAAGTTTCGGTTGCGGATATATTGAGCTGTAATTCTATGTCACATAAAAATTTTTATAAGAGGTACAAAGACTTCCAAGAAAGTCGAGGGTCATTTCGGCAAAGTTCAACCAATATCGTTCCGCAACGACAGTTTTCACCTGATTCGTCTGGTTATTCCCATATAACTCAAGAGGACAATCCGGGGATCGCATTTTGAGCCGATGGAGTAGATAAAAGAAAATCAAAGATTGCGCTGATGACTTAACCGGAAAAGGACTATTTGCTTGGACTCGAGAATTAGCAAAACGTTTTTGTTTCAAATTGAAATTCACAAATTCAGTTTCCTTTACGCACACAGTAGTATGCATCTATCATATGTATGTATGTAGGGCACTGTTGGTTGTGACATGGATACAGGGCATATCAAAGTCGAGCCCACTCTAGTAAAAAGTTCTTAGTAATGATTTAATCATATTTTCTTTTTATTTTCTTTATTTGTTATTCCATGTGAAATGTAGAAATGGAAAAATAAGAAAAGAGGAGGAGGTTGTTTTTGTTGGATTATCTTTATTAAAATTAAGAGCTGATTTTGTCATCTCTATTTTTTTATGTACACACACAATACAATTAAAATAAAAATAATGATAATTAAGATTTATGTGTCTGTTTCATGAAAACAACAACATTCGAAGTTAAATATAAAATAAAAATACAAATACAAATAAAAATTGTGTAATTCTTCAGTAAATGAACAATCTAAGGACTATAATTAATATAGGGAATACAACAAAACAATTTTATAAAAAAAATAAACTTATTTAACATTGATCTTTTCGTCGTTTTAATTTTTTGTCTTATTTCATGGTATATTAATAATAATAATAATAATAATTAATATATATATATATAAAAATATTTCTAATAATAATAATAATTAGTACACACAACTAACGGAACTATTGCAAATTCACTTGGAAAATGAGAAGGATGGTAGAGGGGGAATTGGAGAAATGGGAGTGGCTGGCATGTCAAATCGAATACAAACAAATAAATTAATTGTGAAAATTCGATATTCAAAAAATTTATCAGAATTTTCTGTGCGACAAGTGATCGCGAGCGAGATGGAGTGCTAGAATGGATGGATGCATGAGGGGAAGGTGCCAGGTCATGCTGGCTGGTGTCCTTTTGCTGGCTTAGCTTAGGGCCAACAGCGGCTCAACATCCTGCGAATCCTTGGCAACTGGCTTCTTCTTGTACTTCTTCTGGAGCTTTGTCTTCGCCAGCTTGGACTTGGACTTGCTGGGCTGTTGCTTCTTAAAGGCAGCCTCCTCCAGAGCCTTCTGACGATCCAGCAGCTCCAGCTGCTCAAATATGTTCTTCGGATGTGGGTGAGTGCTGGGCTTAGTGGCGTTCTTTGCCGCATAGACCACCACGAACTGAGAGAAGGCCGAGTCTGCCGGAGTATTGATATCGGCGAAGTCCCGAAAGTTCGCGAACTGCTCCTCCGGATAGGTGTACTTCTGTACGAAGCCCTCGCTGGGTCGACCATGGCCATTGTTGGCATCTCCGTAGATGTAGTCACTATTGTCCTCCGGATGGTACGGCATCTCCTCCTCCGGATAGAAGGTGCCTCCGCGCAGCACGCCAAAGTCTCCGCTTCCCAAGATTGCTGCATCGAATCCTCGCTGCTGTTGCTGCTGCTGATGTTGCTGATGCTGCTGATGCTGTTGGTGCTGCTGGTGTTGATGCTGTGCAGGTGTCAGCAGCGGCAACTGCAACGGACTGTTGTCGCCAACGGGTCCAAGGGGACCTGCGAAGTAGGGACGAGAGTGCCCCAATGGTGGCGCCTCATGGTAGAACGGGGGATAGAAATTCTGAGCGGCCTGGCTATGTGAGTCGCCGGTTATGCCGGCTGCCGGATCAGATCGAATGTTGGGATTGGCAATGGGACGGAATTGCTCCTGCTGCGGTTGTGCCGCCTGAAAATGGCGACTCTGTGCCGCTGTGGCAACCATAACGCGATGACTCTGCAGTTGTTGCACCTGCGGCACCTGCTCTTGCTGCTGCAGCTGTGTTGTTGGTGGCATGTGGTAATGCTGCTGCTCATGCGATCGCAGCACTGTGATGGGTGTGAAGTCATTGGGTTCCATCAACATGTCGCTGTCCTCCTCTGGAAACTCGGCTGTAACGACAATGAAACAGACAAAAGCTCATGAATTGGAAGATATACATTCATACACACATACATATATTACTATAAACACATTACTGAAGAAAACTTCTTAAAACAAAAGGTGTAAGACATGTGCATATATTTATGTTCACGAAAATAGTGGCACTGGGAGCGCGCCTAAGCAATTTCAAATTTCAGCGCGTTCTATTCTATAAAAATGTAATGTGCAATGCTTTTCAATGCATTTTTTTTCTTTTTGTGGTTTAATGCTTAAAAACAATCAAAACATTTATAATTGAGAGTTTTCTTATTCGTTTTCGATTTTAGCGGTATATTAAAGAAAAAATTCTCTACTTCTAAAAAATTTTTTTATTTTTCTAAAAATTTTTATACATAATTTTCAATAAACTCAAATTTTTGTTTATTTGAAAGTTGATTTCACTTAAGTGAGACTAGGCGATCGAATGAATGATGAATGAATGTTTTAATGTCATTTGATGAGTGTTAATTGTCGAATATATTTGAATTATTCGAGTAGTTACGTGTAAAGAAAAATTAATAAAAATGACAAATATTGCAACAAAACACAACCAAACAAATGCAGTTTTCTAAATGAATAGACTATACTTAAATCATCACTGAACATTAATTAATGTCGAATAGTTCATTTAAAAAATAAAATAAAAAAAATACCCACTAAACAGTTAAATGGTTCACGAATGTTCGCGAATGAATAGCAAATGAATGAGCTTCGAATAAAGTCTAAATATTACAAATGCAAGAAAAAATCGAAAATCGAAAAAATCTATTGTATGAATAATCGAATTTGGAATGAACTCAAAAAAAGAGTATAAATTTCGTCAACATTTCCCAATTCCAAAATCAATATATAGTTTGACTAACATACGACCCTACTGTATGTATATTGTATGAAGTCGCAATGCACTATTTTCCGGCAGTCACAAAAAGGCAAAAAAATCGACGAAGATGAAGATGAAGCCGAACACAACAAAAGAAGACGAAAAAGAAGAAGAAGAAGAAGCAGCAGCAGAAAAGGCATCTTTAATGGAACTTCGATGGGTTTCTTGAAATGACGGGCTTCGACTTGAACAAGCAGTCAGTCGGTCTTCGCTCTCTCTCTCTCCATCTCTATCTATCTCTGTCTATCCCTATCGTCTGCTCTGCCCCCCCCCCCCACGCTGCTCTCTTGGAGACTGAAGTGGACGTGTGCTTCTTTGTTGCAAGTCCCTCTTAAAGTGAACCGCTGATCTCGAGTGGTGAAATGATGACGCTGATGGGCAAAAACAATCACATCAAACATTGTGAAGTAGGAAGCGAAAGTTGCAAATTGTTTACCTGTGTATATGTGTGTGTGTGTAGGTGTGTGTATGTGTGACTTCGAGCACATGCACAGACATTACAGCTTGGGGGCAGGAAATGTCAAGTGGCGAACATGGAGCTGTGCGCATCGAGCAGCAAATGTCGCGTTCATCTCACTTTGAATGCCCAAATCCAAGGAAGTTGCCCATCGACAACCGATTTAACATACATACATAGTATATACTACATATGTATGTACATAAAAATCATGTAAGAATGCTATATGTTGTATGGTTATATATGAATTTGTAGGGTTGCGAAAAATTAAATAGCACCACAAGAAATTTTCTATGCTAAGCGGAAAATAAAATATAAAAATATAACTATATGACATAATATATGAAAAATAATAGCACCACTGGCATATTTTGGGTAATAGTCGCTATATTACTGAGAATTATAAAAAATGTAGATTTTTTAGCTTTAGCTTGAAGCTTACATATTGGTTCATTTAATCAAATATTAACCGTAAATTTTGCAGCAAAATGGGGCCAGTACACCTGGTCTGAGTGCCAAATTAACAAATCACCAAAAACCCTTTATCTAGTGGAAGTGTAAACAAAAATGTTAGAGAAATCTAGAGACACTCCAATCAAATGATACGAAATGCAATAAACATGAAGAAAAGATCCGAAAATCCTGGACAAAAACAAGTCGTCCCCCCGTAAAACTTCATTTAGTTGATGTACCGGAGCAATAAGGATACTTTAAAGCTATCTGTAGAGTTCAACAAGCACTGAAGCAAATGTGAAATTATGGAAGGAAATATACTAAATTACAATCAATAACCCTGTATCCTCAGAAAGGATCCACTCTAGGCCGAGAGACGATTTAAAAAGCATCTTAGGTTTTATTTGAAACAGTGTAAATTGGCAGAAAGAGAAATGGAGGAATTAATCTTTAAAATTTTTGTTTTTCCTTTCCTTGATATGTCATTATAGAATCCAGTTTTGAGGCCCCAAGTTCATAGATCATACAAACTCCTGTGGGATGATATGGTCATATTTTTCATACTATGAAGAATGTACATTGGATAAAATTTGAAGTGGATGCAAGAAGTGTGCACAGAACCCCAAATACCAAACGAGCATAAGCTTCATCAGCTTGTGATTATAAAAGTCTACTTTACAAGACTCAATTAATTTATCTATTGATGCTGATTCAGAGTATATATATATAGAGACATATACAAATCGCACTCACAAAATTAGACTATACAACCAATACCGATTTGCTCAATCCTCACTTATTAATTTCTAAAGACTGCATTATTAGATGCGTTGACAGTTTCACTTTATGAAACGTTGACAATTTAATGTAAACATAAACATCCAATTCGAATCCTCAAATATCAAATACAATTCAGTCGTGCGATCTGCTTTTCATAAACAAAACATAAATCAATCATAACATAAATCAATTTCATTCTCAACCCGAGCTTTCTTATAAAGCAAAATCAGTTTTGTATTTTAGACTTAATTTTTAGATTCAAACGAATATTACGTGTTAGTGCAGTTAAGTTTCATTTATATTTTCATTGTATATTTAGAAATAATATTCAATAAAATCTTTTTTTTTTTTTTTTGAATTTATAAATCATCAAAATTGTCATTATACATATATATATATATATAAATATAATATATATATGTTACATACACTTGCAACAGTTTATAAAAGCCATTTGTATCCATTCTCAATGGGCAGAAAAGGGAGTTGTTCAGCTCACCACTTTTATTCGTTGCATAACTTGACTCGTTGCATGCAACACGCATGACTTCTGCTGCCACATTCTTGAGCCGAATCTTTTATCAGCAGCAAGATCAATCAGCTCTTGTTGCTGCTTGCCGCAGCTCGTGGCAACAAAACTATGCGCCCAATTACAATTCAGCTTCAGTGGCTTTAAGCTAATTTGTTGTTGTTGTTGTTGCTATTATTGTTGTTGCAGCTGCTGTTACTGCTGTTGCTGTTGTTACGGTTATTGCTGCTGCCACTGAGCAGTCAAATGTCGTCTCGATTAAAATCGATAATATTGTTGACTGGCTGTAGTAATGCCAGATTAGCTTATACATATCAGGCTAGATTTAGCATTTTTGAAAATTAAATGGCAAAATAGCTTTTATCATGAAGTCTTAATGTTTATTTAGCATTCTATAACAATGATATTCAAGTATTAAATATTTGATGGCTAATAAATATTTGCATTTATGCGTGATCTAAATATATGTTATTTAAAAAATTTTACATTTATAAGCCAAATGAAAAGTGGTGTCATACACACATATATTTAAATAATATTCGTCAAATTTAAAAAAGCGATAAATACTCCAACGAGAAAATTTTTTTTATAATTTCTGATCTACTAAACGATCACATTTAGTACAAGTTTTATAAACAAAAATAATTTTAGTTTTTCTGCATTTAATAATTTAGTTAAATTTCAGCATAATTTTAGCTAATCCTATCATATTTCATGCACTTATGCTTTCAGCTTATTTTTAGCTTATTCTAGCATATTTTTTTTACAGAAGCTATCATATTCTGGAGCTTAGTACCTGGCAACACTGGCTGGCAGCTGGGCAACTGGCAACTGGCAACTGTCATGAATTTTGTTCTCGACCACGTTTGGCTTGTCGGGCAACCAAGCTGCCGACAGATCACTTGCCCCAACCAGTCCATACCGTGCCATGCTCCCTCGTTCTGCCACCGACATGCTATCCACCTTCCTCTTCACCCCTCAATCTCTTCAGCCATCCCGTTCGCAAGTTATCTGCCTCGAGCCTCCTGTCTCCCCCAACACCTGACGTAAGCACGAGCCACATATTCATATGAATTCCAGACACGATGACTGAACTAAGACTACATATAACTCTCTGTCTCTCTGACACTCCCCCACTCTCTTACTAATCAAATCTCTCTATCTCTCTCTCTCTGTCTCTCTCTCACTCTCTAACACACTTTTTTCTCTGTCTCCGTTACGTGTTGCATTGATTTTGTATCTAATTTGAACTTTGTGGCAGGTTTCTATACCCTCCACCAGAATAAGCATATAGAGCGGATGTTCGAAACTTCACAGTTAGAAAATCAAATATGGCAATTAAATATTGATAAATATTGATTACCAAAAATTCAATAAGAACAATAAAGTAAAGAAATATCTTATTTATGAATAAAATAAGGAAACCGCCCTCCAAGTAATTTTATGGGAATTTTATAGTATAATTTTATTATAATCATTTTACTTTTTTTAGGCCACCCCAGGAGTGGTAGCTAATATTGCCTTCTAAGTAGCACATAAATATAAAAATCCCTCTCATTCCCTTAATAATAATATCTATCTTCAAATAAATAAATTTTAAATAAATAAAAGAGAAAAAATCATATTACTTTATATTCATTATGAACCTGACGACCGGTATGTTATACTATATCTGTTGGAATTCAGAATCATAAATACCCAACGACATGTCAAGAAATTAGGAAATATAAAGGACCGATACATTTCTTAGTATATGTACATTATGAAAGAAAAATTATTTAAATTTCTAACTTGAATTTTAACAGGTAAAAGTAGCGAAGCAGCTCTTCTTTAGAATATACCATATAATATATATTTCAATTCATATATCCTTACCAAGTCCCACTCCTACCTCGACAAACTGGCCACTTGAATGACCCTGTTTACATCAACCGGCCAAAGTCGGTCAACCCTTTAGATGACAATGAAACCATGAGACCCCGCCTAGAACTCAGCAGTATTTAATACTACCAATGTGACTCAACAATCTATAGGAAATACTCTATTGAAGGACAATCTATAGGAAATACACATATATGGACCGCCAAATCTTAAATACCAACAATTTCAGTTTATAAGTCAGGATATGTTAGAACCTATTTGCAAAACGAAATTCTATGGTATCTGATGTTCTCTCTTTTGCCGCTTCCATGACTTTATTAAGTAGAAT
The DNA here is from genome assembly GCA_018150725.1 of Drosophila quadrilineata. Classification (NCBI taxonomy): domain Eukaryota; kingdom Metazoa; phylum Arthropoda; class Insecta; order Diptera; family Drosophilidae; genus Drosophila; species Drosophila quadrilineata. The sequence continues at coordinate 1,605,675 of JAECWN010000432.1, read as the reverse complement.
TATTCGGGGTTCGTAGGGTTCTGTGTGAAGCCTTGTGTAGTGGGGTTCGGTGGTTGCAGCAAAGATCTGTGGAAGAACTCTGAGGAGTGCGACACTCTAAAATGAGTCAATCAGATTGATTTTGATAATTGTTGAGTAAACTAAGAATAATAAAATTTTTTTAAAGACCATATCTACCAAGAATTTATATTTTCATAGCGGATATCACAGCCAAATAGAGTACGAAACTTGAGGGAAATCTTAGCCTGCAAAACCAAATTCAATTCAACGAACAATCATAATTTGTCATTGGGAGTGAATGTGTTTGATTTATTTGATTGCATTGATTAAAGCGATAAAACAAAAATCGTAGAATTATTATAAATTATTGTTACAGTTGTATATTGTTGTGCGAAATAAATAATGAAGTATAGCCGAAGAACATACCGCAATACCAACAGCTGTATCTCACTATGTCCAGCAATCTCATAATGATTCATTCATTCACTCAATCATTGAAACACTCAGTAACTTAAGTTACGATACGGCAACTAACTGCATTTGAAACTATAGTATGCTTTACAAAATTTTTGTATTCAATGTTGTTGTCGATGGAAGAGATGACCCTAAACGGAACCTGCACAGATATCAGTACCCCAACTACCACTATAAGACACACTTTGACAATGATATGAAATATTATAACATGGCGATAAACTTGTATAAATTGTTTACAAAAAAATCTATGTATATATGTATAAATTTATATTGTAATAGTGACTTTATTATACTATATGTTAATCACAAATGAGCTAGGAGAAATCGAGTGAAAGTCTTTCACAATAATCGTGATAAGCGTTAAGAAGATTGCATAACAGACCTCTAGAAAACATTAAAGTAAGAGGTCTAAGGGGACGAACAAACCAATTATTTTTAATTTTAAACTTAACTCCATTAAAAAGTGTACTCGAAAATTTGTATTGTTCATTTCAAACATAGATATAGCATAGCAAGGAAATTTTTTTTTTTTCACCAAAAAATTTTTTAAAGCTATCCTTTTCGTCGCAGTTATGCAAGAAAATCGCTGTCCTAGGCAGTGGAGTCCACTCCTCTAACCAAAAAGTAATAAAGAATAGCAATTCATTTTCCTGGATCTTCTAAAAGATCCGATCTGATCAACCAACTTTGGCCACCCATCGCGAGCAAAGGATGAAAACTCATCTTCTAGCCCCAATTTAGTAAGGTTGTGATACACATTGTGTAAGATAGCCCTCCTATACCATGATAGACCCAAAATATGTTAGATTTCCCACTCCGAGATCCTGTAATGAATCCCGACTAGTCCAGGCAGTCGAGTCCCGATAATTCGTAGTGGAACGAATATAACATTTTTCAAGAATTCTATAGGAGTTTCGATATTTATTTACCGAGATTTGTACATCGTATATATGTATTTAATGAAATATAAAGACAAAAATTAAAGCCAATTAATTGGATAAATATCATTAAAATAATAAAAAAAATTCAGCATGTATAGCAACATATAAAAGCAACATTCAAATTTTCGCATAGCATTACAAACTACAAGTGAAATGTTGTTCAAATCAATGAAGAGATCAATATGTATGAAATGTTTACAGAATATTGAATTTTTCTAAGGGATAGAATTTTTTTCGAATTATTACGAATTTCGAATCAGCGGGTTACGAATTATGACAAATCGACTCAATTTACTAGAGAGAAAAGTAAATAAAAGATTAGAAGAGTATTGAGAATTGATAGTATTTTACGCGAATTTCAATTTGCCAATGACGAAAAACCACATAATCCTACATCGCCATATACATGTAGTAATATACATATATGTATTTGATCTGTGATACAGGAATACAATAACTATGTATGTATGTATGTATGTATACATATATCATAACTGGGAAATCGTTGTAGGAAATCAGAAAATAGTTTCATAATTATGGCAGTTGCAACAATTCGATTAAAAATACAAATAACATATATTACAAACAAATGCGGATGAGTTATACTATGATGTGTATGTGCATATGTACATATGTATATATGTATGTATGTATGGTACAATGTACATATGTATAATTATGGAACAATTTTAATGTACATAAGTGCAAGTTGTAGAGCGAGATGGCGATAGCTATTGGAGCGATGAATGATGAAATGGAGCGAAGAAATGGGGAGGGAAGAGAAATAATAACAATAATAACAATAATAATAATAATAATAATAATATCAAAAGTGAGAAATTAAATAAATAAGCGCAACGTACATACATATGTATGTATGTATGTATGTATAAGTGTATGTATAAGTGATAAATACCACAAAAGCCATTGTTGTTGCACGTTGCATTATGAAAGTGTTAAGCGGCAAAGCGGCGAAAGAAGCACACAAATGAAAAGCAAACACAGCACAAAAAGCAATTTCATAATGATATTGCACGGCCAGTGGGAGGGGCGAGGCAAGCGGCAAGTTACAAGCGTGAGGCAAGCAGAAATAATTGTACATTTTAAAGAGGGTGTACATGTGTGTGTGTGTGTGTGTGTGTGTGTGTGTAGAGTAGGGTGTAGAGTTGGGTGTGCAAGTAGTCGCAATACTCGTAACACGGTGACCCTGATGATGATGGTGGCGTAGCCCGAGCGCGGTACAACGGGGCGTATGCGTTAAATTGAGCGCGACCATGCCCACAACGACGCAAGCAATTTCTAAGTATGTACATGCATACATACATCCATCATATATGTAAGTGTGTGCCTGTGTGTGTGCCTGTGTGTGTGTCTGTGTGTGTGTGTGTTTGTGTTGTGTTCGTCATGGCATGACATGGGCAATATGTTGAGATTTAGTCACTTGGCAAGTTACATGCCCATTCGTGTCGCATTTCAGGTGATGCATCATTTTCATCATCAGCATTGTCATCATCATTATCCGATACTCCATCTTCCTCGTCTTCCAACTCTTCTTCTTCTCCATTGTGGCATACACACAAACGCACTGATTATCGCACCTGATTATTACTGTGGGTGTCAGTCAGCTAATTAACACATTGTTCACTCAATCGTTTGCAACATACACACACACACACACACACACACACACATACACACACACACACACACAGTGACAGCATGCTTCATGCGACACACGTGCCACACCAAGTGGCATATCTAGGCAGACTTGAAGTGGGCGTTGCGTGCATCATTTTGATTGTGTGAGGATTAACAGAATATCAGCGGAAATCAAGACAGAGAAAAATGACAGCTGCCACATGTTGCACATTATGGGTTTCGCGTTGAACTATGCTGATTGCTTGTATGCGTGCATGCAGCTGCCTCCCACGCTTGCGATAAATGTTGTCGATAACGTGCGACAAAATGATGCATTTATGCGGCATACAGCAAACGGCTTGCTGCACGAGGCATGCCACGCCAGCAAGTTGCCACGCATATACAGTACGTCGCCTAAGACAACTCCTCGACAACTCTGCCGGCTAGATTTTCCGGCATTTGGCTGGCACTTACAGCGCGCTGTGCGTGTAGTGCTTGAATGTGTGTCTGTGTGGCAAGTACTTGTTGCATGTCTTCCTTGCGCACTGTGCTGTAAGTTCAACTCATAAATTTCAAAATTCGCCATAATTAATAGTCGGCGAACAGCATACGCCTTAACTGAATGCAACGAAATCACTTTGCCTCATGCTGCCACATTTTGTGGTAGTCGTCGATTGACCTTTCAGCGCAGGCAATTGGTGGCTATCAGAGCTGTTTGGTTGATCGATTCGTTGCAGCGGCACTTGCAACTGAAGAACTTGTAATATGATAATATGTGGCATCAAACAGTTGCAAGAACACTTCAACCAAGAGCTAATCACTTGATTGATAGTAACTCAATAGGGATGAAATGTTCAACTTTCGCTAAAGACTTGTGAGACTTGTTCAGTTAATGATCAATCAAAGTTGAGTGGAATTAACTCAAACCAGAAAATATTCGGATTGTGAAACAGTTTCGAACTTATTCAAGGCATTTGATCGATTTGAAACCCATAAATATTAGGGCGCAAATTGATAAACTCCAGTATTAGATTATTTAAGTTAAAAAGCTCAATATATATATAAAGGTTGCAAGAAAAATTGTCTTAGTTAACAGATTAATATGGAAAATTTATTTAATCCGCTTACTACGATGTGGGGTTTGGTTTCCTTGATAGTGTTTCGGGCTAAAATCTACAGAAAAATAAAAATTTAAAAGTGCAAATTGCTTGAAAGAGAGCTAATAGAGCTGTTCTAGTCGCAGACTGATTGAATCGTCACGATTGAAACTATAACTCAAGGAAACTAACATTGCGAAATGCGGCTGAAACTGAAATGGAAACCGATATTGAAATTGAATGAGGTTTTAAGAGAAACTGTTGAAGTTATTTATGAGCTCGCTATTAATATTAATAACTGTAGACTACAGTATCTCATGGATACTTTACTATATATATTATACAATATAACAAATTAGAATGATACGAGTATCTGCCAATCTATTTGTATCTATGTTTCTCAACCTAAGTTTTATGGGCATTTTCAATAAGTAGCTTTATATGTTACATTTTAAATACACTTTTCATACCCAGTGACCTTTGAAAAGAAGCCAAAGAGGGTTTATTATATTTTCATACTATAACAGAAATTATCTTTCATTATGTGTATATGTATATATGCACTGTTATTTTGGAACCCGATCAAAGGGTATCTTGTAGTTGAGCTGTATCGCCAATAGAAATATTTCTTGTGTTCTTTAGTCTATTTTATACCCTATGCTCTAGGAACATTAGCAAAAATTGTTATTATTGTCTTCTGCGAACATATGTAACACAGAGACGGAGAGTTTCCGACTCCAATAAAAAAAATATATATTCTGACTTAGTACAAATAGAGGATCAAGTGAGCACAGTCCGTCTGTATGAGTAGCTTATTTTCAGAATCTGCAGGGAATAATAATAATAATAATACGCTAATCAAGATCTTTTCCGACGAAACGGCCATATTTTATATTTTAAATGATATTTTCTCGGCGACTTCAACAGCTAGGAACAGCAAGTTTCATACTTTTCTATATATTCTTCTATATCAAATCTAAAGATCACTTTCACTTTTTGAATGAATACCTGTAACTGTAAAGCTAAGATTTTCACATATTTGGCATGCCGATTGTTATGAATTTTATCTTTTCTTTTTGGGTTTCATGCCCTCTTCGCTTTCATATTAAATGGAACTCAGTAATACAATTACTTTTGAAGGTAGATTTAGATTAAGCGTATATATTACGTTGGGCCTGCAAGTGAGATGCTCTAAAGCGATGACGCATTTGTGGTTATACGCATAGCCACAGACACTCAAAGCGACATCTGTGCTATTCTTTGTGGGTTCTGGTGACAGGGTATTTCATAGTCGAACACTCGTTCAATATTGTATTCATTTAGTGTTGTATACATATATGTATTTTCTTCATTTATTTATTATAACATTTTTTTTTTTTTTTGTTTATCATTTTGTGAGTTGTCATGTCTTTCCGCAATGAGGCGCCCAACCTTGAGCCCGACGCTGACGACAACAACACGACATGTATGTTATTTATTTATTTTTTATTTGCAATTCGATTTGAAGAAGGAGACATAAAGAGAGGGGGAGATGGAGGGATGTGGGTGGGTAATGTATATGGTTGAAAGCGATCCCAAGATACCCTACACTATCTGCACTATAAATCGTTTGGCGTGAACTTATAATCATGCCACAGATGATGCTGCAACAGTGAACAATGGCGACGACGATGACTCAGCTCTTTTGGCCAGCCGGCCGGCGATGCAATGCGATGTGTCAATGTCACCCATGATTATTACATGTAGTATGTGTGTGTGTGTGTGTGTGTGTGTGTGTTTTTTATTCCTTTACATCTACAATTATAATCTAGAATTATATTTAAATATTTAATAGGGAAGCCGTCTATGTGTGAGTGTGTATGGGTGAGTTGGAGTGTGCTGGTGTGTGTGTGCACAAATCAGTATTCAAGATAAACAAGTTAACATTGCACAGTCAACGTACTACTCGTAATTGTCAATAATAATTGCCGCACAGAGGCCTCAAGTCGACAACATTTTCAGTTAAGAACTAACTGACTAAATCGACAGATCGATAAGTTGGCAACTATTGAGAAAAAAAATGTTTGTATATAGATAAGTATGTATGTCAACAATACTTCAGAGTACTTTCAAATAATTAAGCAACTGAAGACGTTTCAAAATTATTTTAATAATTTAAAAATTTACTTAGAATTCTCTTTAAACGTATTTTGATTGCCTCGTGAATTTACAACTATCAAAAATGAAATGAAATGAATTGATATATGATTTATCTAGAAACAAGTTTAAAATATTTGGTGAGCTAAAATTTTCCAGACCCTGAACCTTTGTACTAATGTCCGCTGTTATTGCCTACTGAAGAAACTGGATGGAATATCCATCTGACCCAAAAAAAACCAAAGAAAATTGTGCTTGGTGAACGAATCGAGCAAGGGACAATGTCACCTAGTTAGTTATTTAATATTATAATATAATTGTCATTAGTAAAGTTGTAGCCTCACATATTTAGCTAAAAATCATATATTTTGAATTCTACAAAGATTTTACTACCAGAGATAAAACAGCTTTAGTTAAACCATCGACAAATAAACAAATCTATATGTTCATACACTTCATACAAGCAATTTTGGCACTCAATTTTCATTGCAAGAGATCCTAGCAGAGGTCGAGCTTCGTTACGAGTCGTCGTTGCAGAAGCCGAAGCCGAAGCCTGCCGAACGATTGGCTTCATTCGTATTTGGACTGTTGTCGAGAGAGCACGAGTTCCGCATTATTATTATTGTACAACAAATAAGCGAGAGAGCATGGCAGAGATCGCATGCCATGTGCGATCTATATGTTCTATATGTCGTTGCAGATGCCGAAGCCTGCCGAACGATTGACTTCATTCGTATTTGGACTGTTGCCGAGATCCGCATCGTTATTGTACAACAAATGGCAGAGATCGCATGACATGTGCGACTATATGTTCTGCATTGATTAGTTGTTAAACTAACCGATTAACTTACATCACAGATCTAATCCTTGAAAACATATTTTCATACATACTTTATAGAAAGGCTAAATCACTTATGAAATATTCCTTAACGTTTAACGTGAAATCGTAAATACACCCTCAGTCGCCAGTATAGACATACATATGTATGTACATATAAGAGTGCACTCTCTGGCATATGCGGCGTATGAGTGATGCTATAAACTGAAGAAACGGGCAACGTTCTGCGCTAAGGCTGCCATTGAGCTGCATATTGATGACTGCACACTTACTATATGTGCATATGTATATACATATGTACATATATCTATGTATATGTCCATATACAACATTAAAAATAAACAATAACAAGTCGGGGGTCATTATGTTAGATGTGATTTTCTATGCCATGGTCTGGGACGCCGGCGACCAAATGACACACAAAAAGTTTGTAGATAAAAAAGCAGTAATTGTTGTTGTTGTTGTTGTTGCTGGTGTAATTGCATTGATTGTTTATTGTTGTTGTTTGCGTTGTGTTTGATTCACATAATTAAAGTTGCATTTTGTATTTTTTTTTTTTTTTATTTTGATTTGAATAAACTATGCTGCAAGTACCGCGATATGAAACTGAACACGGACTTTACCAACAACAATTCGGGGTCCCCCAACCATCACAGTTGATGTGTGTGTATGTCATGAGGGCGCGACAGATCTCCCACTATATATCCATATATAGTATAGATAAATATAATTTATAATATAGACCTTGGCTACATATCATACATATAGAAACTGCGGGCTGGCAATTCTGGGCAAAGCGTCTTCCGGATTGCCAGCCCAATAACGAAAGAGTTTCAAGTTTAATTTGGATTTCAATTTGAGTCTCAATCAAATTGAAACAAAACAATATTTAAATCAAAATAAATGCGTTGCGTTGCGATGCGATGCGATGCGATGCGATGGGAAGGGAATGAGAATGAGAATGGGAGTGGCAGCTGTCTATGCTTCTGAAATTTGGCAACGCCTCTTTATATATAACTAAAGTATGAATAAAATGCAATTCGTTTTAGGAGCGGCAAATAAAACAAACAAAAAAAACACCAGCTTGTGTTAGAACCAATTAGACTACAAGACGAGAGTGGGGAATGGCAAATGGCGAGACTAGCTGTTTATTATAGGCAATTTGTACTGTATTTTGTAAGCACATCTCAATTAATACTCATTTGATGCAGCTTTAATTGGACATAGACTGGAACTCACTCCAAAACTCTACCTCAGTTCACTATTTAAATATAGTATATAAAAATAAAATATTTATTAATAACAAGTAATAATAATATGTTAAAGTGGGATCGACTAACAGACACCCTGTACATACATCCATATGTACATATATGTAAATAAGAGATCGCAAGTGGGGTCCTTTATTCGATCGTTCTATCGTGGATACAATTGAAAAGATAGTCGATTCATTCGTGTTATCTTATGTTCGTTCACTTGGGATACTTATGATTTATGGCACGGTAATCTATATTGTGTACTCTCAAGTCAGCGCACTATTTCTTTCTCGCATTCACTTCCACGCAGTGTCTGCGATGTATGTATATATGTTTATGCAAAGGAGCAAAAAAATAGGTGTGAAAATGTAACACTAAACAACAAAAAATTTAATATATGTTTAATAATATAAAAATTCAAGAGTAAGTCTGCTGCGTTGTTTCGGTCTTTCTCCCCAATAAACTGGGTAGGGACAGATATATTAATTGGCTCGAAAACTCTTCACATTTCCTGCATGCCATATTTGCGCAGGATTACAATGACTTTACTTTTATTTTTTAATCAGCACAAGTTTAAAAAATTAAGTTAATTTAATCTAGTTCACCTATACCTGCTATTAGGTATTTATATTCAAAATTGGAAATTTAGATTATCATAGTATTATTCATATTATTATTTATGTTTTGCTTTATTCTCCTCTTCAGAACAATGCCAACTTATAGTATTGTTTAAGAACATTGTTCTCACCAAACAAGATGAGACTTCTGCTGGCATATTCAATAAGAGATGTCGTGCTTTGTTGGTGGGAGTGGCTCAGCCCCAAGAAGGAGAGAAACTAAAGTTCAAGAAAAGGCTGTTAAAATATAGTATTTAAGAAGATCTTTAGACTTGAACTTTAAAGTTCAAAGCAAATAAATGGCATTTAACTTGACCGACTCTATTGCCAAAGAAGCGCCACCAAATGCTCTGTCACAAGTCGTCGTCGTCGTAGTCGTCGTCATCGTCGTCATCGTCGATGATGATGAAGAAGAAGAAAAAGAATAAGAAGAAGCAACGGCAGCAGCAGCACCAATAGCTTTTGAGGCTCGGCAAAATGTTGAAGCTGACAGTACAAAAGACTAAAGACACGAACATTGAGCAAGGACAAGCGAAAACGTCAATCGTTCTATCTTTTTTTGTATGCAAGTATATAGATAGACAATAATTGATGTATCTATATCCATGGCGCTAGCTGAGTCAATGGCATTCATTTGAAATGCTGACAACGAAATAAGCTTGGAGAACCCAACTTATGTAATGTACAACTTCAGTCGTGCCTCTAGAATTTTCAAATTTAGCATCGAAAAATATTGCCTAATTTGTCACTGGTATGTGACAGGCGATATATAAAATTGCAATTGGAATCAGAGCATATACATATGTATATTGTAGTTCAAGAAATGTATGTATGTGCAGTGAATATGTCCATGATTTCTTAAATCAGTGTAATTGCTATAGTTATATCAATAAACAACTACATATAATGAAAAATAGATTTGATAAACAGATAGACAGATCGGCAACCCACTGATGATACATTGATAAATTTTCAATTTTAAGCTAATTTAATTCAATTCAATTTATTTGTTTTTTTTTAATTTCACTTTTCGTTCTTTTTTAATCTTTATCAGTCGACTGCTCAATAGTCACAAATACTAACTAAATAAATAGACTACAGCTAGCTAATTTTAGAATTTGATGATAACTCTAATCGCAGAGAAGCATCGTTCCGATTGATCAATAAGTAAATTAAACAATTTTTGATCAATGGCAGGCATTATTTAGAATGTAATACAAAAACGAATAGAAATAGAAATATAAATACGAAAGATATACAATTCTTATTCAATAATTTAAAGGGAAAACAAAAACAATAAATTGAGTAATGATTATCTAATGCAATTTCAGTTTAATTTAATTTTATATACATATGTACATATGTAGTAATGTGTGACCTTTGTTTGGCAATTTGTTTTGCTTAGATTTGAACAAAATAATTCATTTGAAAATTAACGTTTCATCTACATTTGCTAAGTTGAAATCTGTTCTGCAAATTGCTGATTTGATAAATGAGTTTGCTCCGATTTCAATACCATGCGATGAGCTCTATACTTTAGTTTCCACTTTAGCATTGGAGTTCATTATCAACCCATGTTTCGACGCCGCTTTTTAATTTTTTATTTTTTTTTTTTTTTACATGCGCGCGCACAATTAGCCAATCTTAGTCATGAGAGACGATGACTATGAGTATAGCTATTCGTCTCACACCTGGACTTCAATTTGTTTCAATATAAGTTTCAGTTTCAGTTTCAATTTCAATTTCAGTCTCTGACATCAGTTTGTTCCGTGGTTCGCATACTTAATGTTTCTTGTGATACCAACATTAGTCCACAACTTGCATTATATATGTTTTCATCTCTATTTCAGTTTAGTTATATTTTTGTACGCTCTCTGTTCTTTGAATGAATTCATATATTCTTACTCATGATCAATAAGGAAATAAAATAAAATAATAATAATAATAATAATAATAATAATAATAATAATAATAATAATAATAATAATAATAATAATAATAATAATAATAATAATAATAATAATAATAATAATAATAATAATAATAATAATAATAATAATAATATTAATAATAATAATAATAATAATAATAATAATAATAATAATAATAATAATAATAATAATAATAATAATAATAATAATAATAATAATTATAATTATAATTATAATATAAGTATAAAAATTAGAATAGAATTAATTTCAGTATTTTATTTTTATTCCTCGATTCTTTTTTTTTCAACATAAATTTCTCTGACTCTAAAACAGTTACAAGCTTCGGATTTGACATACAGTTCGCTCAATGCTATAAACTTCGCATTATTTGATAAATATTTCTTGGATTACAGTTTTTGAAGAACAATAGTCAGAAGCTCATAGATAAATTCAACCCTTAGTAAGTTTCACAAAATCTGTTCGATTTTAATCTAATTTCCACTTAGTCTGAAGGCTACATTGAATATCTCAGTTTAATTTCCATTTCATCCATATTTTACAAAACTCAACAGAGTGTTATTTCCAAATTTTTATTTTTTAGTTCAGAAATAAATTTTAACCGCATTCAGATCTGTCGGGAAAGTCAACTCATTTGTAGGATTCCACATACATATGTATATAGACCACGAAAATATAAAGTGATCGAATGTCATGGTAACATGCATGTTCATATATATTCCAAATTTGTCGTAATCGTCGCCGTGAGTATAGTATATTTTAATATCATTAGCTACCTAGATATACATACCGATCTGTATATTTATGGATGTACACGTGTGCATACATACACATAAATATGCTACCTATTGCCATTGAAAGAAACCATTAGCCGTGGAACCATAGAGCCGTGGAGCCGTGTCTGGGGTCGTGCCTCCAGCTAAATGGCCGCCAATCTTGTTTTTAAATAGTAAGGCGGTAATTAGGTGCGTTATGAGACTCGAGGGGTAGGAGAGAGGAGTATGTGACTGATGGAGATGCACAGTTGAAGTTGAAGTTGAAGTCTGAGGTCTCAGGTCTCAGTTCCATTTCCGTCTCAAATGTGTTTGAAACGGAGGGAGCAGTACAGATGTGGATGAAGATGGAGGTAGAGATCATCTAAATAGTTAATGAGTCTGAAATGGGTTGATTGAAATCAAAGCAGGGAGGCAGTTAGAAGTTGGAGGCAACGAAATGTTATGGCCATGGCTTAATTGTTGTGACTTTGAAGTGGAATCTGCAAGCATTAAGTATTGTGTCTGCCTGCCACCTGTTGCATTTTATTGTTGCATGAATGCGCCATCATCCACAACTCTGCCGTTACAGACACTGATGATCCCATAACCATAACTCAATTTGTTAACATAATTCGCATTGACAGCGATATGCTGACTTGCAACACGCTGCGAATAACGTGCAACATACAGCGGGCAAAGTCACTTGCTACTTGGCGACTAATTGAACATGACATTTCCCAATAATCAACAATTCGTTATTCGTAATCTGCCACATATTTGTGACCTTAAATGTTGCTGTGCCACATGCAACTTGTAACTCTTTTTCAATATCAACTTCAATTTCAAATCACCACGAACTTAGGCGCCCCCAACGAAAAAGGAAAACCTAAATACTGCCACAATATGCTACACACGGCCACTATAAATTATTGTCAGCTGCACTTGCAACGCTTGCGGGTTGCTGACGCAAGACAAGGTCAACCCAACCTGCAAGCAACACACGGTGCACAGTTTATCCGATAGGTTTGGCTTCTTCTAGTTGCAACCGCTACGATTCTTAGTCGGAGGCGTGCCTCAACGATTCACGTAATATTCAGATACCAAAATGCCATCCACCATTCTGCTTATCCATGAAGATATATGTATGTATATGATAAAATACAAATAAATAGTGTATCTCTTGGTATCCACTACCCCATGACTTCAACTGGCAATTAACGTATAAGGGAGAGAATATATAGTAATGGAAAGGACTGACTTATAATAATCTATTTTTCTCTTTAAATCGGAACCCATTTCATAATTATGTTTGCCTAGACTTGTCTAAATGTGCCATACAGACTTAACTACATACCAAATCTATGTATCTAACTATATATATGTATATATGTATGTTTATTTTTCTTAATTTATAACTAGTTGCTAATGTTAACAAAAACCTAGACGGAGACGAGGTTTTTGGCTAATTAGAGCATTTCGAGGGTCTTTCAAGTACGTGTAGAACATTATGAGAGAGGCTCGAGATCATTTTCGCTAAGCTCCAATGCATACAGAAATTCATATGTGTGTTATGTATGTATATACCTATATATATATATATATATATGTATATGTATAATAAAAGACAGAGTGACAGACGAGCAGACGGTGCGACGGTTGAGTGACAGACGGGCAGCCAATCTCTGCTATTCAGTTTTGTGTCTCACTTAGTTGCTTTATTTATTATAACATTTGTTGTTCATGTCTTTGCCAACTCCCCTCCCTAACTCACCTCTCCATCTATTTCTCTCTCTCTCTCTCTCTCTCCATCTTTCTCTGTCTCTGTCGATTTGGATTTGCTTTTTTTTGTTGCAATGGCAATAATAACATTTAAATGGCTCTTTTAAAGGTTATTTATGAGTTCTCTAACTGTTGCATGACATAAATGTGAGTCTGTCGTCGCCATTTGCTCAAGTTGTTCTCTTGTTGTTGTTGGTGTTGCTGTTGTTGTTCTTAACTTTGGCTTTGCACGCATATGACCCTCAGGTCTTCCATGATTAAAGTCATGAACATACATACATACATACATACATACATACATACATATGTATGTATCATATCTAAAGGAAGGCAACGGCGACAGAAACAAGTTGGAGGAACAATCAGAAACAGACGACAGAGAGCACAAGTTTACTATGACTTTATACTATATATGTTAGGCACATCATTAGTCCAGTTTGGACAAGCTCGACTCACACATACCACGCAAAAAAAGTGCTATATGTAATTACAAAATTAATTTAAACTAATGCCTAAAAGTTTTAAAATAAAATTAAATCAATGAATAACAGTAATAAAAATAAAGAAAAATAATATAAAACAACATAAAATAAAATGTATAAGAAAAAAATAGCATTTTACAAAATGGTTTGATTCAACCATCTAAGAAAGGATTTTCAGTTGACTACATTTTTTTTTTTAATTAAATTGCCCCCTCTTAAATACGGAAAAATAACATAGACAATTCTATAAAAAAAATATAACAAAATAATAAGAAATAAAAAATACGCGTATTGTTTTACATAAAATATGTAAAATGAAATTATGCCGAAAGGATAAAAACTTCGGTTTAAATTAAAGAGAATATGTAATCAATTTATTATTATTTATAATTATATATTTATTGTTTTCTTTATTTTAAATTATTATTTATTTATTTAAATTAATAAAAGATGTTCGTTTCTTTTTATAAGTTGTTCTAGAGCCTTGGCTTCATCATCATTAATGTCTACTTACAATCGAAGTTGGCAGCCCTTTAAAAGTTTTCTATAGTAGTATTAACACGATTCTTCCTATACATATACTATCTATAGTATGTCATATAGTTATGTATGTATCTTTACAGAGATTTTCCCATCGTTATGTCTAATTAAAGTTGCACATTTGTCTGTGTGGATCTCTCTGACGTTGAATCAAATACGAAGCAATGAGAAGTGATGGTGGTGGTGGTGGTTGTGGATGGCTTTAAGCTGTTGCTGTTTAGCACCCCCTAACAAGCTGAATGGACTTGGACTCGTCTGTTGTTGTATGGAAGTAATACATACTATAGCATTATGAGAATAATTGTTTGCTGTTATCGTCATCGTTGCCAGCCGAAAGAGCGCAAAAATTAAAAGAAATAATTATATATAATGTTGACTGGCCAAGGCCACGCTTGTTAGTTTTGTGGTTCTATCTCTGTCTCTATTACTATCTTCAGATTGCCTAGCTGGCTGGCTGGCTGACTGACTGACTGACTGACTGACTGACTGACTGATTGACTGACTGACTGACTGACTCTCTGAGTAACTCAATCTGCAGCTATCAGTCAGTCTATCAGTCAGTCTATCTGGCTGTCTGTCTTGCCCCAACGATCATTGTGCAGTCAAAAGATTCGCGCTTGGTTGCTCCACAAATCATGTGCATCTGCAACTGCAGCTCTCATACATAAGATGTGCAAATTCATACAAATAAAAAGCCCAAATACAAATGTATCTGTATTTGTACTTGGCTACGATTGAGAAGGTGCTGTCAGTCATTTAGTCACTTTGGCACTTTGTGCTTAATTTCGTTGGCAAATAAACTCTCTTTCTTTCATTCAAATGAATTTGAAACGCAAAATTGAAAGTAAAATTACAATTATGTCTGCATAATTATGCGAAGTACAACGAATCAAAAAAAAAAATAATTTATAATTCGCAAATAATTGCATTCATCAGAGCTCAACATGCAAAAATGAAACCAATAGTGAAATAATAAATTCAGAAATATATATATACATTTATTTACATACATAAATGGATATATATGTATATAAAGAGATTTATGATTTGATTAACGATGCCGCCAACATTTATAGATCACCCAATATGCGCCCAATCATGCCGATAATATCTTTTTTGCACGATCCCTTTCAAAATATTTATATAGTTGCAAGGGCATT
This sequence comes from Drosophila quadrilineata, assembly GCA_018150725.1. NCBI lineage: Eukaryota > Metazoa > Arthropoda > Insecta > Diptera > Drosophilidae > Drosophila > Drosophila quadrilineata. The sequence goes on along the minus strand of JAECWN010000432.1, from coordinate 1,590,010 downwards.
GAAAGCGGCATCCACAACAATAACAACAACAACAACAGCAACAATCACAACTTGGCTTTGGGGCATAGACAGCTTAAAAGTGAAATGTGTGTGGATGTGTATGTTTTTTATCCATGGTGCGTCACAAGGGATGGTGACGATCAAAATATTGATGGTCACCTACCAACTAACCTCACCCCAAAACATTCCTCACCACCCATCATTTTCTACCAAACGACCTACCCCTAATTGCATACCTGTATTGCATAGAGCGCATGAACGCTGCCAAAGCTAAGTTTAATGCGTTTCTCATATTCAATTTTATCAATGCGCAATACTTTGATGTGACCCAGCATACCGATCCTTCACTATATGTAAATGTGGCTTTCCGGAAACCAAACAGGGATTTCGAGAGAGAGAAAGTCTGTTCCATAAGATATTTCTAAATAACATCCCGAACGTATTGAGCAGAAAAATTAGTCGATATCGTAATGGTCAGCTGACAGGTCAGCCCCCTTTTGAAATGAGGATAAAGTGCTGTTTTTTTCATATCTTTGGAAAAAAAAATCCCTATTGAAGACAGTTCGTGTTGGTCGATAGCTTAGAAGCTCTATTGGGGTTTCCATCCTGGCCTGGTTCCTCTGTGTCGCCTATTGGGTTAACATCTGCTATCAGTTCTGAAACTGGTAAAGGTCCCCGGGTTCGTAATAGGCTACTTGAAGATGTTCTTTTGCCTACCGAAATTCTACCTGAGTCTTAGCTGCCTGGCAGACCATAAGTATCATATTAAGCTTATTCTCTCGGTCCCCACCAAAATACGTTTCTGTGGACTTAAGATAATCGGCTATAACTTTCAGAGTAGGCCACAGGGAAATCTATATATGCAAGCTGCTGGCTAATGAGCAGTTAATGAAATATACAACTTATGCGTGATATTTTTATATGCCCCACAACCTTTTGTTTACTAACACAAATTGCAGCAACCGCACGAGGAATGGCGAGGCAGAGGGTAAAACCCTGAGATTGGGGGCACATTCGAGGCGATTATTAATAAACAAAAACTGCCAATGGCATACATTTTATTTTTCTCTTATTTATCACCTACTGTGATTTTTGTAAAAACTCCCAACAAGTGCGTTTCCGACCATATAAAGTGTAGATATTTTGTCTAGTGATCAATTGGAAAATCAATTTGCTTCTTTGCCCTTTTCTCCGTTCGCCTGTCTGATCATCTGTGTAAGTGCCTGTTTCTCAGAGAAGTCTAGATACCAGGGTGTCTAGACTCCCCTATACTATGATATATTCAAGTTTTCCTATACCCCGTCTTGATTGCCACCTATATAGGACCATTTTAATATTTATAGTGGGTTATTGTGAAAGACTATAGTAGCTTGAAACTCCAGCATTAGCTGGATGGTTACCCAATACCAAATTCAGAGATTGTCCATATTTCAATCCCAGAAATCGAAGAAATGGAATAATTTGTAAATTTCAATGCATTGTTACTATAGTATAGTAAATCCTAAACATCGGTAGGAATATATGTAGATACATGGCTGGAGAAGGTTACTAAAAGTCATCATTGATATAAATTGTGGCAATTTCAATTTCAATATTCTCATATTGATTGAAGCGCCGATTGGGCAAGCACAAATTGATTGATTGTTACTCAAATCTATGGAAAGTGCAACTAATGATGATGTTTCTGGTTTTCATTTGTGTGGGCAATATTTAAATCTTTTTAAGTATGTCTTGTAGTTCTATGTATATAAATGTGTGTACATATATGTACATATGTATATAATGTTGAGGAGAATAGAGCACACTCGATGCCACATCAATTGTGGTAGAAGAGGGGGAAGGTGCTGGAAGGCAGACGAAACTGAAGCTGAAGTGGCATAAATCCCAAAACCACAATACAGCATGACGGTCAAGCGGCAATGCAAACAATCCAATTGTTTATTTGTTGTCAGATCCAAAGTGTAGTTGTTGTTGATGTCGTTGATGATGTGGGATGTTGATGATGTTCATCATGTTGTTGTTGTTATGTGAAATTGTTTGACAGTGTTGCTCAACCTTTTGGCTCATCTTTTCGTCAAAACTGTGTTCATTCATTTGCCAGTCGTTGATTGATTTTTATTTTCAAATTTTCGATTTTCGGTTTTCGGTTTTCGGTATTCGGTATTCGATATTTGATTTTCGGGTTGGTTTTTTTTCTGTGAAGTTTTCGGGATTACAACATGAGCTAACTGATCATTATGACCATAACGCAATTTGCATGCCCTCTCGCTGTGCCCTTTACTCTAACTGCACACAAATAGACGGCATACAAAAATGCCATCTCGCTCACACAGTGTGCGTGATTGATTGCAATGGTTAACGGTGCGTAGCCAAATGGCCAAGTGGTCAGCTAGCCAATGGGGCAAGTGGGGCAAGGAGGGCACAGCTCGCAGTCACAATTACGTTATTTTCACTGCAAGAGCGCGAAATGAAGACATCATTAAGCATTAATTTGGCTATTGCCACATTTTGATTTCATTTGTATAACAAATTGCACATATACATATACTTCAACAAAACACGCACACATACACATACTAAAGCACGCGCGCTCTATAATCGTAAATGTCGAAGCAAAGCAATTAATCAAACTGCATAGCAAATTGAAAGTGGCATACAGTATACCCTACACTGAAACTATAGAGGGTACCACGTTTGTATAACAATTGTATAACAAGTTAAGTGTGTATTAGATACACACTAAACTAAATAAAACTAGACAGTAATCAAAAGGAAAATCGGTTCAGTTACGTGAGTCCAATTAATAATTTTGTTAAGAGTTAATCCTTAAAACCTCTATACGTATTAGACTATGATCTGCATATACTATACAAAAATTATGGATGGCATCAAGAAACTATAAAAAACTATATAAAACTCGACTCTACATACATATATGGATTTTCAAAGAACTGCTCTGAAAAATAAAAATAAATTACTGTGTTTTTCAACATAGAACAATAACTGAATATCACCAAAAACATACAATAGTTCACACATAGCTCAAACTTGAAGTACCTATAATTGCAGTAGAAATACTTGGAAGGGTTTACAAGTTTCTATAATACGCTCGACACGTTAGGAGCTTTGCGAACATTTGTCTTTATTTATGTTTATGTAAAATTTGTTTAGTCAAAGAGATAGTGTCAGAGAAAGAGAGAATGGATCAGAGAGATAAACTTAAAGATGTAATTCAGAATCTAAAACTGAATTGAAAATGTGTTTCAAATGTGCCGCTAATCGAGCCCATGATTATGATTAATTTACAATTTTTGGCACTTTCGCCCAATGTAGATCAACATCAATTTGCCGTTTGTATTCCCTTCAACTTTAATTAATTAATTAGGCATTTGCCAAATCGGTTATGTAAGGCATTATCTCTGGTTTCTCAGATCACAGCTTCCGCTTTTAATTTTATTATCATTGAAATTTATTACCATTTATAACTCAATCATTTCCATTTCCATATGTTGGGATCAACAGGTAACAGCATACCGCGATGAGTTTTAAAGATTGTCTTGCATTTGCATACAAAACTATTGCTTAGTGATGGCACTATCGATACCGACTACCGACTATATGATAGTTTCTACGAAACTTTCGATTCACGATATGAAAATGAATCACTTTATATTGACCAATAACTGCTTCATATGCACTACAAATATTTTGGTATAGGGCCGGAATGATCGATAACTAATTTACGAAATGAAACTATCGTAGCAATGGCTTAAAATGCCCTTAGAGACTGTTATGGGAAATTTGGCTAAACTTGTAGTTTAATAATTCATGAATCATGAACTATTTTTAGCGACTAGATGATCAGTTTTACTAAACTTTCAATACAGTATATGTAAAAGGAATCATTTAATATTGCAGAAAAATTAATTTACATACACTACAAGTATTTTGGCATAGGGACGGAGCTATCGATAACTAATTCACCAATTAAAACGATCGCAGCAATGCGTTAAAGAAACTATAGGGGCTGTATGACAGCTTTGGCTAAATTGTTGGTGACTATAAATTTATCTAGATCAGAGATGCTTTATCTGAGGCTGTAGCTACGATAGTTATCGAGATCTCAATCGAAATCGAAAATCGTGATGAATGATTATGCGTTGTAGCTACCGTTTGGAGACACTATTTGTCTAACAATTCGATTGGCCAATTCCAATTGCTTTAGATCAATGATTGATGGCCAATAACCCTCTATCCATCTCTCTCTCTCTCTCTCTCTTTCCCTTGCTGTCGGTTTATCGCTTTATCGCTTTTGAACTTGTTTGCTTTAACAATTTACATACATGCATACATACATATTATAAATTGCTATGTACATATGTACATACACATTGTTTTGTTGTTTCTCAAACTTTAAAATGAATTTGAATTTCTCAATAGGTTTGGCATTTCTAACTTCTAACGAAACGAAACCTTTAATAAAATCAAATCTGTGTGTAATTACAATTGTTTTTAGTTTTTGGCGATTTGGCGTTTTGTCGTTATTTCGTTTTGTCAGTCGGTCGGCCACAGTTCGTTGCTTTTAAAGGTTAAAACTGAGCATTTAAATTTTTAAATGCCGTTAAATAATAATAGCAGCAAGCACTAACAATAAAAAGAACAACAACAACAACAATTAACAAAATTGCGCTTTGTTCCAATTTAGAGATATTTTATTTTCGCTTTATTTTTTCTTTACTACACATTTTGTGTGGCCTTTTTCCTCTATGCCTATGGCTGCCTTTTTGGCCTTTCTGCCCAAAGTTCAAATCGTTTACGTCCAAGACTGACGATTTCACGGCATTGCAACCCAAAACGCGCCACAGGTAGTTCAACACCAATAACAACTACAACTATGTACCACAATGATGGAAAGAAAAATATAAACGCGGTGCCTCATTTTCCTTCATTTTCAGATTTTGAACACTAAAAGTCATAATTTTATACTTCCGTTCTTAATCAATAATATTTATAGTTATAGTTAACAATAAGAATTAATAACAATATATTTTTATACAAAAAATAAAATTACAATTAAACATTAAATAACAATTGATAATAATAATATTAAATTAATTAATTATTATTAATATTAATATTAATTAATTAATCGCAGGACTTATAAAGAACTACAACAGTTTTGAGCATTCTTAGGGGATTCGAGTCTCTCATCGACGAATATTAATTTTTTCCCGACTTAAATCAACTGATTCCTTCTGTATCAATATCCCCTAAAAGTTTTCAACAGAATTTGTTTCAATTAACTGAAAGGACCGGTCCCTAAATATACATCGTTCTTTGAACAACCTCTTCCGAGTAAGTTTCGCCGAGAGTTTGTAGGCGATATTTAGCCAAGCTTTCTAATTTATTAACCTTTTCGGAATATTCTAAAATTATGTTCATAAGCATTATTAAATTACAGACATTACCCTATATCTATATATAGATGTATAGATACACGCCCTCTGCATAAGAGTTCTTTTAGCGTATTCAAGATCTTTTGGCTCCTAACAAATTGCCATATCATGATGTAAATATACGTAGCTCAAACTTTGTGTAAAGACAGTTCTGGCTGTTTCTATTATTTTTTTTCCATCAGTGTATATGAATACATATGTACATACAGATACATATCTGTATATATAGATACAATTATATGTTTACATAAATAAAGCTAAAGTTAAAGATACAGATTCCTGTCCAAACCAAAGTCTGATAAATGTATTTCCATAATTTAAAAAAAAGATTCTCTGAGCAGCAATAGAAATTAAGAGTAATATAAATCTCTCATTTAGAGCATGAGCATTTTAAATAAAAAAATTTTAGTAAGTGTGGCCGCTTTTTGAAGATTGGACGATCTTCAAAACTGAATAGAGTTAAATTAAATTTTTGGCTTGAATGCTGATTAGATCCAATTGTGAAATAACATCGGTCGAACTATAAGAAAGTAATGATGGCGAATACGAAAAAAGACTGTCAATAACATAATTAAGATGTGGAATGCTGAATTTGAATTAATTTACTTTTGATGAAATTGTTTTATTGTTTTATTCTTGAAAGTTCAATAAATCCTAATACCAAAACTTTAAATGTTATTTTCGAAAATGTATTTATAAAATTTTATAAAAATTAATAGAAAATATGCAATGAAATATATTGAAGATACATATCGTGTTCAAGCATGAACATGCATTGTATAATAAATATGTATGATCTTAGGACTGTAGGAACATGTTAAATAAGATAAGAAGCATATACTGTCAATAGCCAAGTCAAGTACTTGTATCCTCAACTCACATAAATTATGTAAGGCCTAAGCCACTTGAGTTGACAAAGGGTACTGCTTACGACCGCTGGTACTAACACAAAGATCAATAAAAACATGTACGATTGACCCATGAACCCTATCATGGGTCTCGTCGACCTAGTCCCAAAATAATGTTATGTGACACTGCAGAGGGCCTATCAGTATACAAGATAATATTATATAAATATTGTATGTGAGAAAATATAAGTCCGAGGATCACATTATATATGCTCGAGACTACATGACTATTAGCCTATATACTAGTTCTAAGCACATAATTTGTACATAACAATAAGTACATCGAAAACGAACTAAAAGGAGAGCCGATAGTGAATCGGCAGTCAGTCATTTCAGTTCAGTTCAGTACAACGACTCGACTCATCAGTTTCTTTACTTCGAGACTCTGATTAACATATCGCTTTAATGGGGTCGGAAAGAAGAAGAAGTTGTCTATGTTACGCACATCCGCACAGGATCACAGTAACCCTTATTGCTCTTTATAAGGGAGCATATGGTTTAACTAGTATCTCTTATATCACTTGTAGCATTAGGAGTTCCAATTATTACATTGTTAGCTTTAAATAGTTAAATCAACATATTTATTAAGAAATATACTTACATACTTTATATCTAGAATCAATAGCTTTTCGTATTACTGTTATTACTGATACTGATTCTATGGAAATGTGGATTATTCTCCAATGCTAAGGAACGTTTTCGTTTTCGTTAAATAATGAATTTATTTTAATTGTTAACATTGTGTGTAAACTGTACGGTAAATCAGTTCATTACTTCAAGCCAACGAGAGTTTGCAGAAAGAGTCGAACAATTTTTGCAAAAACAACAAAATGGGGATTCTCCGGTTCCCATTTCAATCATGGCCGCCACTCTTTTGCTGCACGTTAACCAAAAAGGAACAACACATTTAACAATATACATTTGATTATAAACACTACACTCTATACTCAAGTAAAAGTATAACTATTTAGATGAGTTTCATACACTCATCATTACTGAGTCTCCTTCAGCTACAACTCTAATGAACCCATGATAACCCATCTGATTCGATTTGACCCACAACGAGGAGCAAAGCCATAACTTTTATGGACATTGTTATGGTTTATTTCTTGTGACTTTGGGTCATATCTTTATCGTAATACTTATGTGCATATGTACATAAGACATACATAGATACTCAACTGTTCCGTTTATGATGTGAGCTGAACTCGTTAAATTTCATTCATTACTGAAATGAATGGCAATTGTTTGCTCTCAATTTTACGGCTCTTCTTTTTTTTATGTTTTGGGCGGGGGAGTCTTGACAATATTTTAATGTTTATACCCACTAATACAGTATATATATACATACATATATGCACAAGTATACATTTGAGTAATGTATGTCAAAATGCACAATTCATCATTGAGTTATTCAATCATTCATTCAATTATTCACATTGCAGGCTAATGAAGTCTTACGTCAAGTGAACTCTAAATATATAATACATATGTATGTGTGGATGTATAAATTGCCACAGAGCTGACTGCGGATACCCAGTAATTATGAAACTTATTTATGGAATATGAAAATGTAAGCATTGGAAAAATGTGGAATTCGTGTGAAGTGCTGCAGCATCAACAACAACATACCTCACATGCCACACTCTCAGCTAGGGTATGTGCCCAACCACATCGATTGGGCTGTGTCATTCATTGCATTCCAGTGGACACAACTCTGCTCACATACTGTGCCACAGTGCAACTAACTCAAGTTGGAGATGGATATGGAATGGGAGACTGTGCCGACCGCATGACATAATGACACAAAGTGAGGGTGGCAGGCGAAATGCTGCTTGTGGCATTTATGTGATTGCTGCGGGAAAGCAAATGATGCGACTCACAGCACAGATTGCAGACTAACAACAATAGCGACACGAAAGCATTTGCATATAAGTCAATGTATGTATGTACATATGTACATGGACCGTGTGGCATGGATGGGGCAGATGCGGCAAATGGGGCAGCTGGCACAGAGATGTCGTAAGTGGTAGGCCAGCATCTAACAGCCGCCTGCTGGGAAAACTGTTGAACATGCTGGCAGCCTCTTCAATACTCTCTCTCTCTCTCTCTCTCTCTTTCTCTTTTTCTCTTTTTCTCTTTTTCTCTTTCTCTCTCTCTCTATATATATATATATATATATATATATATATATATATCTTTCTCTTTACATTTGCTGCTCAGACTCTGATTAATTAGTTGGCAATTTTTTGAACATCTTCAGTGCTTTCAACAGTCTTCCGTCTACTGTCTCTCTTTCTCTCTCTCTCTATCTATCTCTCTCTATCTGTCTCTCTCTTTCTCTATCCCATTCTTCAGCTTTCCCATTATCCATTTTGTTCAATTCGCTTCACAAACGAAAACTTTGGCCAAAAGATGCGACTCCCAAGCCAGACAATTGTTGAATACATTTTCTGGCAGCAGAGTATGATGGAGCGAGAGGGGGAAATAGAGAGCGAAATGGGGTGTGGGATAGAGGGAGAAGAAGTCAAAGAGAGAGTTATTGTTGTGTTTGCTTTTATTTTGGTGTTCGCCAACAATTAAATTTATAATTTGGTGTCTTTTTTCTTTTTAGCTTTATTTTTTTTATTTTTTTTTTGGGGGGGGGCTTTTGTTTTCGGGACGGAAATTATATAAGCAGGCGCTAATTAGGGGCGTGTGATCGTTAATCATATACGACTATGAGACCTCTGCATCAACTGCTTATTCTTATATTTCACAATATCATGCTCGTCTATTAGGGGCATACCAATTAAATTTCAGACAGATATCATCTCTCCATAGATACATCAAATACATCATATAACATCTTCAAGGAGTCGACTGAATCTTTGAAATCGGGGGAGTATCATCATGATGAATTTAATGAAGAGGTCTCTATTACAATACCATTATTGTAATTGCAATTTGTAATAAATCTGAATTATATTGAACTTTCTCTAGAAAACTCTTACATTCGCCCTTCAGACTTTGATTCTATTCATCGAATCTCTTCAACACACATACATATGTACTATAGATCTATGTTATTTTAAGATACCGTAGATATTTCATGTCACTTTTTATTCACATGCGGTTCTGTCTCTTGCAAATAATTGACATATTTCTTTTCTTTCTGTTTTGCTTTTATTGGTTCAGTCGCTCCACCCAATTTTCATTCACAATGAACTTGTTGAGCATCGTATTAACATAAAAGCTGAACGATACGTAATCCAATTATGGCCATAAAACTGATCTCTGCCGCTAACAGACCTCAGAGCGGGGGTAACAGTATCGGTCGCTGCTCTTGGCCGATATCATTATTATGCACTCCATTTTAAGACTGTGTTTGTATGTATTTGTGTGTATATAAGAGTGTGAGACACGGCACGTCCCATAATCCCCACTCCCCATAGCCCCATCTCAGAAACCCACGAACAGCAGCAGCAGCAGCAGCAGCAGCAACATTAGCTTTGGCAAAGTGAAAGCGATGCCACAAATCAAAGCCATCAGCAGCTGCCACAGCAACCGGTTCATGTTAACGCTAATGTTGATGCCGCTGCTGCTGCTTGCCTGTTGATGACTCTATGCGGTGCAATCCTGTGCAGTCAACACTGGCAACACGGGAGGTGTCACTTTCGCCGATCGCTTGCTAATTAAGTTACTGTAAGTTTTGTGCAACGGATACGGATACGGATACGGAACTCACCTTTGGCTTTGGGCTCTGCTTCCTGGTTGCTGCCACTGTTGGCAGCGCCAGGTTTTGCCGCACACAGCTGGCAGGATAATAGCAGCAACAGCGTCACGATGCTCGCGGCTCTGCCTGCGCGCTGCCAACGTTCTACCATCGCCATTATGTGGATGATTCTTGGTGTCGATATCGATGTCGATGTCGAATTCGAAATAAATTTTTCGCCGTCGCTTTCTTTTTGAATTCGCGTATAGACCGTGTATTATATAAACAACGCTATATACATATGTACATATGTATACGTATATGTTGTTATGTTTAGTTTTTATTGAACTGCTGTCAGCTGCTGCAGTTGCATTTCACTTCAAAAAATAAAAACAAATAAACAAAAAAAAATAAATAAAAAATAAAAAAAAAACAATCAGAAAATAAAGTTGATAAACGGGCAATGAGCAACGAACAGCCGCAAAGTATTGATTGAAATTTCACTTTGCCGCAGTCAAGTGGACTCGCAAGTTGTTGCAACATCAACAGCAGTAACAACAACTACATCATCACTAGTAGCGGCAAGTGAGTTGTGTGTTGGGGTCACGCACTCCTGTTGCAAGTTGTTGTTAGCGCGCCATAAAAACAAAAATGTATTTTGTTAAGCACATTAAGCAGCAGGAATCACAACAACAACAAAAACAAATACATATTTCCACCAGCAGTTGCCGATTTTGTTGTTGTTATTGCTGTTGTTGCAATTGGTTGCTGGCATTTTGAGCAGCTGTTGCTGCCTGCCACATGCCACAAGCATGCAAACTATGTAAGTCAAATCATATTTTTTTATAGATATTATTTTTTATATATATATTTTTTTATAAAATCAGTATGGTTTTAGTTTTTCTTTTTCTCGCCCAGCTGGAAATTGTACTGTGTGTATTTCTGAAGCGGAATTATGTATTATTTGTTGAACGCGTATTTTAATTAATTTGCATTTGCTTTTGTTTATATACATACATACATACATACATACATACATACATACATACATATGTACATACGTACATGTGTATGTATGCATGTCACTTTAATTGTAATTGTTGCTCAGTTGTGGCTTTGTTTCTATCAACTCTGCTGCTCTGAAGCACTTTCCATAACGCGGAAGTGCCGCCCAATCAACTAACAAGCACTCGAAAAAATATCAACAAGATATAAGAAACAATCGTTGTTTAAAACAAAAGCACAAATTCAAACAATTATTTATTTGCGGTTGTATTCTATTTGGCATGTTTCATTTTGTTTTGTTGTGCTTGGGGTTTGTCTAATGTTCACTGCAAATTGCTCTTGCTTACAGAACGCAACCGAAAGCACATGTACACATGCATAGGCGAGAGCAGGCGTCAGCACGACTTAATTGCAGGATGTGGCACGGTCATCGCGTTGCTCTCTTAGCTTAATACTTCCACACCATATCACACACATTTACACATACATACGTATACGTATGTATGTACATATGTATGTAGGTGCATGCGCAAAAAATGAGATTCGTGGACAGCGAATTCAGCGCTTACATTGTACGTTCGAAGTTCGTCGCCAAATCGCCGGGCTCGTTTTGTAAGTAGCGACGAAACACGAAACACTTAGACAAAGCAAAGCTCAGAAAATAATAAAAGGCACAACAACAAATTGAACAATATCGCGACGGTTTGCCAAGCGCTGCGCTCGCTGCGAACGCCGTCAACTGTCTGAGCTGCGCGCAGGCGCCGTCATAGACTTTTAAAGCGCTTGTAACAACAAATGCTGAGCGCATGCTTTGGCGAGAGCGTCAGAGTTATGCTGAGAGCTTCACTCACAGACTGAAAGAGTGTGAGAGCACAATCAACGTGAGAAAAGCACACACGAAAGGCTTTACCGTGGCAGATAGCTGTGGGATGGGAAGGAGGGCGGTCGTCAGCACTTTTAATGAGAGCGTGCGCTTTTATACTCGAAAGGCTAGCAAAGTGACCAAGTGCAAGTTGTTATTGTTGTTGTTGCTGTTGTTGTTGTTGTTGTTGTTGTTGTTGTTGTTGTTGTTGTTGTTGTTGTTGTTGTTGTTGTTGTTGTTGTTGTTGTTGTTGTTGTTGTTGTTGTTGTTGTTGTTGTTGTTGTTGTTGTTGTTGTTGTTGTTGTTGTTGTTGTTGTTGTTGTTGTTGTTGTTGTTGTTGTTGTTGTTGTTGTTGTTGTTGTTGTTGTTGTTGTTGTTGTTGTTGTTGTTGTTGTTGTTGTTGTTGTTGTTGTTGTTGTTGTTGTTGTTGTTGTTGTTGTTGTTGTTGTTGTTGTTGTTGTTGTTGTTGTTGTTGTTGTTGTTGTTGTTGTTGTTGTTGTTGTTGCTGTTGTTGTTACTGAGCAGCACGTGGCGAAATTTCTCTGAAGAGAACGAAAACATTGAGTTGTCATACATGCTTACAGCCACTGTACATACAGTTATGCAGTTGGTTACAGTTACATACTTAAGTTATCAGAGATTCTGAGAGTATTTTTAGAATTGGTAGAGTTCCTAGAAATTGTTTATTTTAATAATGATTATAATTATATATACAGTTCTAAAGAAATTTGATAGAGCTCATGAAATGCCAAAATAAAATCAACGAAAAAAATAAAAATAAATGCTGGATTCTCCTAACACTTAAAAATAGATATAGAAAATATAGATACAAAAATGTAACGGATTAGAATGCAACATACCAGAAAACATAAATTAAAATGAATAAAAAATGAAGTGCATCAACGCCTTTTGTAAAATGCTAATAAAATTTCATAGCTAATTGACAATTCGGCTCCGTTAATTTGTCAGTTTCGCGTTAAACAAATAAATCCGGGAGCATATGATTAAAATTATTGGATATACGCAGATTATGCAAATTTCAGTAACATTTCAATCTCCTGTCGAATGTTAGGCTCAAACCACACAAATTTCAAATTTCGCAAATTTCGTAGCGATAATTTTCCAAACCAAACATCAAAATATGCAAAATTCATGTTAAACTTAATCCAAAACATAAATAAACACAATCCCCATGAGAGTGGGGGAGTGAGAGATGGAGAAGGGAATGGCAAAATACGATACGATAATGTAATGACTGTCAATTAGCTCATAGGGTCGGGACTCTAATTAATTACAGACATGCCACTTGGCGTGGCAGGCAGTCACCGTGTCACTCGAACTGCCCTCGAACCCCCAAACTGAGGGTTTGGCAATACTTTTTCGATATTGCCCAATAACAATTGCGAATGGACTTTGTGATGGATTATGGCATATTAGTTGGAAGTATATGCTAAAAATGTGGTGTGTCAAGTGTTGAGTGTGAAGCAATGCCTTTAACACCCATCAAAGGTTATAGGGTAATCTTGCCATCACTCTGACAGCCTCTGGACTCCTTCAGCTCCGGCAGTTGTAGACTGAACACGGCTCGAATTGCTCTCTATCAATACATCCCATTACTTCTGTGACAGAGTTGAAATCTAATTTAAATTTATATACCAACTTATTTTCCTATTTCTGTTCTGTTCTGAACTTGCTCAGTGTGCTGTATAGAGGAATGTAGAATGTAGTCATTAAAAGCCTCTGACTCTTATAGTTTCTAAAAAACCGACACGGTGTAGGGCACAACAACAACAACAATAACAGAAAGTGCAGCTAAGCAATTGAAAAACTGTCAAACAAAAGTTGAGTTTTGCATACACAAACATACACTCTTAGTATTTACATATAGATGTATAGTATATACATATGTATGACTATTATTATTATTATTTTTTTTATTATTATTATTATTATTATTATTATTATTATTATTATTATTATTATTATTATTATTATTATTATTATTATTATTATTATTATTATTATTATTATTATTATTATTATTATTATTATTATTATTATTATTATTATTATTATTATTATTATTATTATTATTATTATTATTATTATTATTATTATTATTATTATTATTATTATTATTATTATTATTATTATTATTATTATTATTATTATTATTATTATTATTATTATTATTATTATTATTATTATTATTATTATTATTATTATTATTATTATTATTATTATTATTATTATTATTATTATTATTATTATTATTATTATTATTATTATTATACATTGAAGAAGCTGTGGAAACATTTACGCGTTGCATCCATGACGCAGCAAACCTCTGCAGTGCTCCACATCACACTAGCTTAGTGCACCCACAGAGACCGAGAGGAGACAGACACCTGCATTCTAAAGAAATCACAGAGCAGCTTAGAACAAAACGTCGTCTACGAAGAGTTTGGCAACTAAGTCGAAACCCACGAGACAAGGCTGCCCTAAGCCGTGCAAGCAAAGACTTGAAATGCCTTCTCTATGAACTGCGTAATGAAGCACTAGCCGAATACCTTCGACACGCTGAGCCTAATGGGGTGGAGCACAATCTCTGGAACAACACCAAATACCTCAAGAGGCCTACCAAACGGATTCCAGCAATTATAAGCCCAACCGGCTCCTGGTGTCGTTCCAACGAGGAAAAAGCAGAGACTTTTGCTCTACATCTGCAGAGGACATTCACGTCGTTCAACTTATGCTCAACCATGGATGTCATCAATACACAATTATTCATTGAGTCGCCCTGTCAAATGGATCTGCCGATTCGTACAATCCAGGAAGATGAAGTCAAAAGCATAGTGCCCAGCCTGAAAACAACCAAAAGCCCCGGTTATGATTCTATTGACGCAACAACTATAAAATGTCTACCTCCACGTGCAATTGCCTTTCTAACGGTCATCTACAATGGTATCATTGAGCTCCATCACTTCCCCTCACAATGGAAGTGTGCGGAGATCATAATGATACCAAAACCTGGGAAACCAGAAAAGGATCCCGCCTTCTACCGCCCCATCAGCTTACTGGCAATACTGTCCAAGATATTCGAACGAATATTTTTGGCCAGGCTTTTGCCGGTGCTAGAAGACGGCAACCTAATCCCAGAGCACCAATTTGGTTTTAGAACTCATCATGGAACCCCAGAACAATGCCACAGAATCGCACAAACCATTTTGAGTGCTTTTGAAGACAGGAAGTACTGTTCCGCAGCGTTTCTTGACATAAAACAGGCGTTCGATAGAGTCTGGCATTTGGGATTGCTTTACAAGCTGAAGTCCATGCTACCAGCACCTTTCTTTCTCCTGCTTAAATCATACTTACATAGACGCCTGTTCTACGTCAGATGTGACTGGGCCAAATCTGATATCATCGAAGTACAAGCAGGTGTTCCCCAGGGAAGCGTACTAGGCCCTATATTGTACACACTTTTCACTGCAGACATTCCAGTAATTAAAAGAGAAGATCTGGTTATTGCAACTTATGCCGATGACACAGCATTTTTAGCCACTTCAACGGACCACGCAGAAGCATCGGCAATCCTGCAACTACAACTGACAAAATTAGAACCGTGGTTGCAAAGATGGAACATTGTAGTCAACGAAAGTAAGTCAGCCCACATAACTTTCGCAACTCGCCCTAAAAGCTGCCCGGAGGTCCGACTGAATGGCACTATACTGCCTATAGTTCAAAAAGTTAAATATCTCGGCTTAACTCTCGACAGAAGACTAACCTGGGCAGAACACATCAAAACGAAGAGAAACCAGCTAAGTCTGAAACTTCGGCAAATGAGGTGGCTTCTGGACTACAGATCCCAACTGAGTCTTAGAAACAAGGTCCTGCTGTATAAAGTGATACTTAAGCCCATATGGACGTACGGGATTCAACTGTGGGGCACTGCCTCAACGTCAAACATTGAAATTTTGCAACGGTTCCAAAGCATTACCCTGAGAAGACTAGCCAGAGCACCTTTCTACGTTAGAAACCAGGTGATCCACAAGGACCTTGAGGTTCCTAGTGTAACCGAAGAGGTTAAAAGGTATGCGCTGAAATACCAGGAGAAACTGGATCGACACTGCAACCCGTTGGCCGTCAACCTCCTTGACAACAGTCAACACCACCGACGACTAAAAAGGCACCACCCCCTTGACCTTTCCTTTAGACCACCCAAGGAGTGGTAGTTAACCCTTCTTGTAAATATTACCTATATGTTAAAAAATTATATGTAATTTCTGTCATTCCCTTTGTCATACTATTTACTTATTATCTTTAGATAGATAGATTGTAAATTAATAAAAAAAAAAAAAAAAAAAAAAAAAAAAAAAATTATTATTATTATTATTATTATTATTATTATTATTATTATTATTATTATTATTATTATTATTATTATTATTATTATTATTATTATTATTATTATTATTATTATTATTATTATTATTATTATTATTATTATTATTATTATTATTATTATTATTATTATTATTATTATTATTATTATTATTATTATTATTATTATTATTTTAATTATTATTATTATAAGAGATTTGCTAATAAAATTAAATATCATAAGTGTAATCTCATTACAAAATACATAATTCACTTCATTGCCATTCACAAAAATTTGAATAATTTTGTGAATAGTTGTTTTAATTTAATTTAAAAAATATATACAAATATATTTAATATATTAGGCTAATATATTCAGTATAAAATTTTATTGACGTATTAATGAGCTTTTATGTTTATTACAACGAGATTTATCGCTTGTCTTATTTGTGAAATTATCACTTGCAACTAACAGAAGACTTCGTCAGTTTCATTAGAGATATTTTGCACTGTTTGAATTAACTGCCAAAGCGACCCTCGCATCTATGACTATGCGTTTTAGCAATGTCAAATTTCCGAATGCAGTAGCTACCATAAGTATGTATGTACATATGTTTACGTACAACACAATATAGAAACAGCAACAACAAGGACACTAAGAGCATTTGCTGTCAAGGCATCTCCATGATATGTAATGCTAACAAAGCGCATATAAAGAAACAGAGAAGCAGAAAATAAATAATCGAAGTAAAAACCAAAAGTAGCAAAACCCCGATAAAATAAACAATAAAATAAATAAGATACAAAAACCAAAGACATGTAGTGAATAGGCCAGCTTCAAATCTACATATGTATGTAGATACATTGAGACACACTCGAGATCTATGAATTCATTACGTTAAATATATAGATATTTCCAAGATATATAGTCAACTTTCTGATATTTCTCGGAAGACAAGTGTCAATTAGGATATCTGCCTTAGATGCAGCTATCTTTAAAAGGCGGATAACGTCAGTTATATGTATGTATGTAATATTGATTAAGTATCTATTATATATATCTATTATATAATAAAATTACTCAGATGGGTTAAATAAAATTGAATTGAAAATTAAATGTTGAAGCTGAAAACTTAAATAACGCTCAGAATTAAATGAAGAGCCAAATTGACGGCAATGAAAAGAATAAATAAAATAGATTAAAGGAATTAGAGAAGCGGCAGAAAACGTTAAAAAAAAATAAAGGGATAATAATTATAGTCTCATCTAAACATCAATCATCGGCAAGTAACCGATAGTTCATTTCGATTTTAATTATATGGATATATTACAGTAACTACACACTTTCGCATGTACATACATACTTATGTAGATACATACATATGTACATACAAACATACTGTATGTACAGCTCACACAAATCGTAAGTGTATTTCCACTTGAATCTGTATCTTTAGCTTCGAAGCTACATACTTAACTACGTTTCTATCTGTATCTGTGTATCAACGGCTTTTTGGCGGTAAGTTTTTTTTTTACTTTTGGCTTACCGCATTTGTTGACCGTATCAAATGTGATATTGACCAAGTGACTCGGTTTCTCCGACTATGTATGAATGTACATACATATGTGTATGTTCCTATGTACCGTATTTGTATATGTATGAATGTATGTATCTGTATCTGAGGCTGCCACTTAACGGCTGTTAGCTCAAGTTTTCTGTCTCTAATTTAGCACATGTAATTGATAATTTCCAATATTAAAAACATTACGAGATGCTCTCAATTTTAAATTATTTATTTTCTCTTTTTTTTCTTGATTTATTTGTTTTCCGGAAAAATTTCGATTGGGGTACATTGAACTGCTCGCAATAGCCATGGAAAAGCTCTCTCATATCTCGAGTCTCGTAGTTTGTATCTTTAGCTTCATCGCTCATGTGTGTATAGTATGTGCTTTTGGCAGGTGATACTATTTCCGCAAATAAAAAAATAACAAAACCCATTTCAAAATGCGTAGCTTTTAGCGCTAATAGCAATCGCAGTTTGTCCAAAATTCGAGTTACATTTGCAGGATTTTCGCTACTTTGATTGCAACTAGTTGGAAATGTGGGCTGTTGTTAATGTCGGGTGGTGCTGGTGTGGCGAGGGGACTGCAGAGGATTGATGGAGGATGGGAGATACACAAATCAGGCTGTACAAATGGAATTACGCACTTGGAAAAGTTGTAACTAATTCTCACTCGCTCGCACTTTCTTTCCTCTCTCTCTCTCTCTCTCTCTCTCTCTCTCTCTCTCTCTCTCTCTCTCTCTGTTGCACAGTGTATTTGTATGCCTGTTTCGGGCAATGTATCGACTTCCTGCTCCAAGCGGCTCTCGCCTGCCATCCGAAATGTCATTCAAATAGATATAGATGCAGTTAGATAGGCACATTATGAATAGGTCCGCCCTAGCTTACATAGCAAGCATACCACTCTCTCAACCCTTGTTCCACTTGAAAATCTTGTAAATTTCTTTTTGTTTAATAATAAGTTTAATAATTAAACTTTCAACTTAATTCAGCCATTTATTCAAATATTTTCAAAATTCTTTTTCTAAACATAACAACAATCAATTGTCTTTATTAAGGTAATTTTTTCAATATTTCTTATTTATGTCTTATAATTTTTTTTTTTTTAATTTTAATCTTAGCCCTACTAAAAAGTGTACACGCAAAAGTCTGCGTACAGCTATTATGTTTAGAAAAAAGAATTTTGAAAATATTTGAATAAATGGCTGAATAATTTAAGTTGAAAGCTTGATGCCGCATTTTTTGTAGGCTGTTCGCAGACTTATGCGGTTGGGTGTATGTGTATTAGGAGATGAAACGTAATGCGCTTATTCTAAGTGCCACAACATTGAGCTTGGCTCTCCAAACAGCTGCTGCATTGAGTTGCATCATCTAGCAAAAGCTGCTTGCTATGTAACAATGAAATTGATGCAGCTAAAGTTGGGATATTATTATAATTTTTTGTTTTTTTTTTTTCATTTTTATTTTGCTCCGTTGGATATGATATTTGCCCAATTAACTAAAATAATTATAGTATGTTTATATGTATATAAAAAATAAATTTAAAATTATGTTGCTATTCCAATATGAACTTTAGGCTGAAATGCATAATTTGCTTGTTGAATTAATGTTTTTGTTATACATACCATAATCGGTAATATGTAACGAATGTAGGGTGTATGAGTTTATATATAAATGTATATATGGGACATATATATATATGGGTATATATATATATATATATATATATATATATATATATATATATATATATATATATATATTATGGTATGGATATATATATATATATATGGTATATGGTATGGATATATATATATATATATGGGTATACACATATATATATATGTGTGTGTTTATGTCTGTGAGTGGATGTTAGATGAATGCACACCTCCCAGCACACGTGAGCCACGTGAACCAGAGGTAAGTCAAGTATTGTTACGTACTGCATAACACAAGGAAGAGCTCCAAAAGGAGCTGTGAACGAGAAGGACAAGGACAACTGAGGCACACACGCCTCTCAAGGGCCGATTTCAAGGTTTTGGGTATATATGTATATATGGGGATGTATTATCAGGTCAATTTGGAGCGTTTCTTGGCGATAGCATCCTCGACAGCGCGGAGTTGCTTTAGCAGCTCTTCACGCCTGGACTTCTTGCCGTCCTTATCCTTCTCTCCTTTGTCTTTATCCTTGTCTTTGGCATTGCCATTATCCCTGTCGAAGTCTGGCGAATTGACGGTGGGCGATGCCAATGCCGATACGCCGACCATTGTTGATGGTTTCTTAATCTCAATGGATATTGGTGAACGCTTTTTGGACATCTGCTCCGTAGCTGTAACCAAAGATTGACGATTGATTCATTTGCATTTCATTTGATAATAGTGTACATACGTTTTTTGATTGTTTTGCGTTCATTGAGAACCTTATCCGTTGCACGGACACGCTTATGAGGGCTACCATGTGATCCCGACGAACTTTCCGACGACGAAGAGCCAGACTCCGAGTCCGAATACGATGTGCCTGAGGATTCTAATAAAACAAGAACAACAAATCTCAATTAGATTTTTTCGACTAGTCAAAGGCGGATATAGAAGGCTTACCGGAATCGGATGAGCTAGAGCTGCGACGACGACGCATTTTATCAAACTTTTTGGGGGCCGGTGACAACTTTTTCCGCTTAGAGGCGGGACTGTGAGGCACATTCGTGCCGGAGCGCTTGTCCAATGCCGCTCTCTTATACGTCGACGATGCGCTGCCCTCTGAAAGTTTATGATAAGGTAAGAATGAATTAGTTATAAGAATCCAACGTTGACTTCTGCAAGGACTGAAGTCCTACCCTCCGCCATTAGTTATACTCACTTGACGTCCGCCGAGGTCGGCGAGGTATGTGGCTCGGCGATCGTCCGCCACGTCCGGCTGCATGACGACGGGACGACGACGAGGCCATTAATTTGTGCGAATAGCGACGTTTACGTTCGGATCCGCTGCTGGACCTGGATGACTCTGAGCTAGAATCGCTCTGTGAGCTATTGGAGCTGGAATAGGATGAGTTAGTGCTGTAGCTGCGACGATCGCGTCTACGTCTATCCTCCCGCTCGTAGGAGCCAACACGCCCAATCGACTTGGATCGCATCCATGGATCACTCCACTCATCGCCACGGCCAACAGCTTCCACACGCTGGACAATCACCTCACGCGCTGGTCGCAACCGACGATCGTCCTCGTATTGTGGCATACGATGTGGCGGCAATTCCCGATATCTTGCCATACGGCCATAGATATCCACATCATCGTACATGGGTGGCATGGTGTACATGGGACGATAGCGGTCTTGCTGTCCGTACATGGAATACACCGAAGGCATCATCGCACGGGGATTGCCATGGGCAATGGCATTGTTTGGCGGCAATTCACGCACGGGGTTGGGCGAAGCGCCCCGCTCTTTCAGATAGTAGGGATCTTTCTCGAGTTCATCCGGAGACAACGTCAAATTCATTTTCTTGTCTTCAAAATCCATGTCCTGCTCTTTCCGTTTGTTCGCCTTACGCATCATTTCCTTGGCCGTCCGCAGGCCCCGCTCCCACGCATTCTCGACCATGACGGGTCCATCGGACATCATCATCCCTCCTCTTCCATCGTGATGGCCACCACTACTGCCACTTGCACCACCTCCACCACCAGCAGGACCCACGCCGCCACCTCCTCCACCACTACCGCCGCCCCCGGAATTGGCATACATGCTCGAGTGGTGCATGCCACCGGGACCCCGATGATGCAGCGCGACTGGACGCTCCGAGCGATAATCGTGATAATCGGGAGCCGAGGAAGTGCTGATCATGTGATTGCCATATCCGCTACTCCCTGGAGCACGACCCGAATTGCCACCACCACCACTCTGCATGGGCACGGAACGCACCAAGCTCTCGAACATGGTGTAGTTACCTTTGTCGGTAACGCCTGGATGCAGAAAGCGGCAGCTCATGCCCCAGGTGCACTGGCCTCGAGTATAGAATCGGCAAACGGGCTTCGGTTCAGTTTCCTCTGGTCGTTTCTCATCCTCGTCCGACACTTCACCCTCCTCTAGCTCCTCGTCTTTCTTCTTCCGCTTGGCATTCTCACCCGTGGCATCAGCATTGTCACCATTACCACCATTTCCAACGTCGGGCAATTTTCCATCCTCGACATCATCATCGCTTAATTTACCATCCTCGTCCTCATCGTCGTCGTCATTCTTATTGAATTCCTTGTTGGCCAGCTTATTGGCATTGACAGCGCTGCCAGCATGATCCCCCTCAGCATCCAGCTGCTTGTGAAGCTCAGGGCATTCGCCTTCCTCGGCCTCAAAATCCAAAGAGTCGTCATTGTGCGTATTGGCCAACGGACGGCCCAATCCGTTGAGGTTATCCATGGCCTAGAAGAGTTTTTTGAGAAAAGTGTTATAACGACAATAGATTCATTGGACTCGACTTCACTCACATTAATTGATTTCGTGACGGATGTGGATGTGGCTGTGCTTGGAGATTTGCCATTGTGTTGCGCAACAGGAGAGGTGCAGTCACCGACAGGTGGCAGAGAATCATTTGATATGGCACCCTCCTCGTCGTCGACTTCGAAATCATGAGCGACAACAGCGGCAGACGAGCTGGAAGCAGGGGCATTCTTGTCGCCATTGAGGGGGCTCTTGGACGCCGGCACCTGTTTCTCCATATCGATATCGCTAACATCGCTAAGATCCTCATGGCTAATGTTTAGCTCTGAGGACATCTGGGTGTATACTTGTACCGGACTCGCGCTCTTCCTGCTGATCTTCGAAGGATTCGACGCAGATTTGGATGAGTCTTCCATCACCTGCGCATCACCTCCATTGCCATCGCCACTAGCAGCATTGCCAGCATCTTTGATGGCAGCGTCGTCAGCTGATGTTACCGCGATGACGTCTGTTGATGAGACAACTGCATCCGTTAACAATTTCTGTCGCCTCGGTTCCTCATCGTCATCGTCATCGTCTTCGCTGGAGCTACTGCTGCTGCTACTGCTGGAATCGCTACTATCACTGTCGCTGCTGCTGCTCGAGCTCTTCTTCTTGGACTGGGAACGAGCGCTAGGACTCGAACTAGAACTCGAACTGGACGAATTGCTGCTGCTCGAATGTGGCCTGCTTCCTGCAGCTTCAGTACCCGCAATGCTGGTCGCAGCGTTATCGGTTTCCGCTGTTCCTGTTGCTGCCTCCTCCTGCTCACCCTCTTTACTGGGTGATGTTGCTGTGTAACCCGGCAGCGATTCAGGTAACGAACTAGAGCTGGAATCTTCCGATTCCATAGTATGCACCATCTGTTTAAGTTGACGGCGGCAACACTAGCCGTTTGCTAGCCTTGATATGCTGCAGGAGAGACGAGGCATTAGAGCAAGTAAATACCCAGATATCGATGATGGCTTACATAACTAGCTTTTGGGGATATTGCAGTCCCAAAAAGAAAACAAAAAACAAGTGAATCCATATGGGATTCACTGTGGAAGAGACTCCAAGCTTCAATGCAAAAAAGAAAGAGACAAGAGACAGACAGAGAACGAGACAGACACAGAGAAAAAAAGAGAACGAGTGTAGAGACCCAGAAAGAGAGAGACAGAGAGAGAGAGAAAGAGAGAGAGAGAGAGAGAGAGAGAAAGACTGATAGCTATCTCTATTAATTAAGCAATATATCGATATTTCATCGAACTGGAAGCAGACAACTTTCATATTTATGTCACAAAATCTCATTTCTTTTTTGCTTTTTTTTAACATTACTAACATTTTCTTTTCTATTTATATTTATCTTAGTATTTTGTGTGTGTTTAACGGAGTCGACTGTGCATATTCAATTGGTTTTTTTTTGTTTTTTTTTTTTTTTTTTTGTTTATTTGATATTTGTATATTATTGCATAGATGGGGAAAGGTACGTTTTTTATTTTTCATTTTTGTTCAGTTCTTACCTTCAGCATTGCACTTTATTCTTTATTATTTTTATTATATTTCTTGCATTAAGATGCTCGCGATATGTTATTTGCTTCATTTTTTTCTTTTTGCGTTGCGTGTGTGTGTGCGATATTGTCATGTTAGTTGCATTCCAATTTGCTAGGTTAACGCGCATTATTACTCGGTACAAGTAAAACTACCAACAATAACTAAAACGAACTTGCTTAACGAAAATTTTCAAAATTTAATTCAGATACGAAGCGAGTTGGCAGGGCTGCAACATTACAACACAAATGCAAACTTCACACACACACACGCACGCTTACACAAACTCACACACACGCACACCCATAGTCGAGTGTTGTTATACACAGGCACATACAGAGCTATATGTATGGATGTATATATATATATATATATATATATATATATATATATAAATGAAGAACCATATTTAAATATATATATATATATATATATGTGTATATGTATATATACATACATGCATATGTGCATGGAACTAAACACATAGGTACTTTAACATTCACAAATGCAACTTATAGGCGAGAGAACATCGATGTACTTTGTTAATGTCTTACTTAAATTTCTTTGAATTTTTTCTTCTCTGTATTTTTTTCGCACTTTTCGCGACCGATACAAATCAAATTTGGTACTGTTGTTTAACTAAAGTGTAATACAGAGACTGAAAGCTTTCTGGCTTTCAGACACAACTTTTTGCCGTTTTTTCTAATATTTTGATTTTTTTCACGTTGGTCACTAAATACGATTTAGGGCTTTTTAGTCAATATACGTTTACATGAATATTTATTTTTATTACTTTTGAAATCGAGTTTTTATTTTGGGTATTACCACTTCACTTACGTAGTGTTGGAGGGGAAAAATAGAATACTTGAAAATATATATATAATATATATCAATAGTTGATAGTAATTTTAATGTGCAGGTTTGTTATTCTTGTTGCTCACCTCAAGCAAATTTGACGCCACCAACGTCGCTGCTGTGATACTGCCCTGGTACAGCGCTTCTGCCCTGCCAGTAAGCGTCTTCCTCCCTTTCCAGTTGTTTAGGATCAGGGCTTACTGAAATTTAAATCAGTTATGTGGAATCAGCAGTCTATCTGCCAGTTTGTCCAGGAAACGGTAAACAATTATGTCCTTTTTCTATTCCTTTTCATATATTTAATTGGTGCATCTATTTGCAATTTCTTTTGCACTCTTTTAACCGCTCTCTGGGTTTGCTTGTCTGAGTGTATGGTTCCCTTAATGCTGCTTTCCCCGCCGTGCAAATCAAGGGCAGATTGCGTTCCGCTGGTTTTGCGTTTTGTGTGTTCAGTGTCCAGTTTACCTGTTGCAAAGAATGTTAAATTTATCGTACCAAATGACAAATGTTAATATCAGCGCGTTGAATATCAAAGATAGGTAAAAATCCATTGCGTACCTATAAAAACCACAAACCTTACATTATCATGGGTGAAGCCGCCGCAACTACAGAAAAACTTAGAGATGAGACGTGCTTACTATCACGAGCTGTCACGTTTTATATTTCATAGTATCGATAGTAGCGATATCAACTTCGACAAACAAATTGTTTGTCTGAAACTTTCAAAGCCTGCAATTATTATCATTATAATATACTATCTAAATTATTGTGCATTTTTTACGGAGACTCGAAATTTTAAAATTATTTATTGCAGCAGTGATAAATATTAAATTAACAAGTAATTATCGTAGATCATATGGTAATATCGATAACAACAGCGATTGCAAAACTGGCGAAATGCAGCTGTTAAACGGAACGTTACGTTGCGTTCCAGCGTTCCAATCATTAAAATTCAATGTGAAGCACGCAATTTATAATTATGCGGAATTTTACAAATGCATCCGGACCTCAACAGCTGGTCAAACTCAACGGCATTATGCCATTGATATTCCCGCCATTGCAATGAGCTCCGAGCGCTTCAACGCGCCCACACCTGATGTCACTAAGAATCCGCTTATTACGGCTCATGGATTGTTTGGATCTAAGCAGAATTGGCGCAGCGTCAGTAAAGCTCTTGCCCTGAAAACCAATCGAAATGTAAGCAAACTGTCGCCAATTTGTTTTTTTTTTACATACATATCTTTTGTATGTACATACATATGTATGTACATATCTGTATGGTTCTGTCATGTACTTATTAGGTTTTCACTGTGGATTTACGGAATCATGGCGATAGTCCTCATACGGATACGCACAATTCCATTGGCATGACGGCAGACATAAAGGCATTTATGTCCACTCATTCAATGAATAAGGCCGCCTTGATGGGTCACAGCATGGGCGGACGCACAGTTATGCACTGTGCCCTGAACAATGTACGTAGACGTTATGGCTTCTAACCAATTGTGGCTGAATTTGTGATTCCTCTTGTAGCCTCATCTCGTGGAAAGATTGATTGTGGTGGACATATCGCCGGTTTCGATACCAAGCAGTATCCACGAAATGAAGGGCATCATGGAGGCCATGCAGAGTGTTCAACTTGCCGCCAGCCTTTCCTTATCCCAGGGTCGACAGCAAGCCAAGCAGAAGCTGCTCCACGCGGTTGGTGCTGATACCGTAGACTTCATACTCCTCAATCTCCGAAAGCGGTCCAATACGGGCGAGTAAGTACGCACATATTTATATATATATATATATATATATATATATATATATATATATATATATATATATATATATATATATATATATATATATATATATATATATATATATATATATATATATATATATATATATATATATATATATATATATATATAGACACACCTTAGTCGGGCCCACTCGACTATTACGTTCTTACTTGCTGATTTTCGTTTTGTTTCCCAATGTGATGCAGTTTCTACTGGGCCTGCAATGTGGACGTTTTGCAGCGTAGTCTCACCGGATTCCTGGACTACAAGAAGCACATAGAGCAACGGCCACCTTATATGGGTCTTACTACCTTCATCTGTGGCACCCACTCCCCCTATATGAAGTAAGTACTTCTAACTTAGAAGTTCTTAGTAACTCCAAAGTTTATGAAATTTAAAATTGAAATGTTCTCGACGTAGACCCGAAGATTGGCCTGAAGTTCTACGTTATTTTCCAAATGCGAGCATTCACTGGCTGGACACTGGACACCTAGTGCATCTGGAGAAACCTCATGAATTCATATCGATTGTGTCGAATTTTCTCAATACTAATTGATCGAATTTTTGACGTATGCAAGTTTATGTTAAATAAACGTTGCTCATAATCATCAGTTTGAGAGAGATGATAATATAAATCGACTCCTTTAAATGGCAGGAAATTAAAGAAAACTAAACATAAATTGTAGCTATGATCAAGTAAAAACCCTAGTCGAAACTACCTAAATAACAGTGATTATGAATTTGAATGAGTGTAATTGTGTGTGTGTGTGTGTGTGTGCAATGCTATTTTGTATAAATTCGAATGTGTTCTAATTAGATTAATTACATTTTAAAAGTCTCCCACAAATTCAAATATTTAAAAATATGTTTTCAAACTTTCAAAGACTACAGCATTTGGCTTTTCTTTGTACATCACAATATACTGAAAAGGTCAATTTATTAGAATCAAATACATACAATTTGAAGATGTTTATAGCTTTTTTATTGTGAGCGAATGTATAAATACGTAGGTATATGGTGGGTTCGCAGGAATTCCAAGTCCATTTAATGCATTTTTGCCATCCTGTTCACTGATTTGTGACGCAGCACTTTCTTTTTCTTCAAATGTAGCCGTTCATCGGCGGATCTGGCCTTCAAATTAATACCGCGACCCCAAATGATTTGATTGTAAAATGAAAAATCTTTATTTAATGTTTAAAATCAATCATCCCCATCAACGTAATCTTTTTCTGATAAAATTGGCACATGCCAACGATTTTTCCAATCCTCGAAACATGTTAAATATTCCTTTTCCAGTATCGCTATCAGGGCCTTCTTCGATTCAGCTTTAATCGTGTTTTGGGAATAGTCACAAGTCAGAAAGAACCAAGTCGGACGAATATGATAGTCTTGAAACGAAATTGTCGAAATGATCACTAAAAACGAGTGCAATAAAATCGGGCATAAAGTTGTTATTGATTTTAACACTGACATGAAATTTGGCTAAGATGTCATTAACAGTTCTGCCAACTCAAGGAAAACAGATCTAGCTTGAAATGCTATTCTCGCGAAATCGAAATCACAATTACGAAATTCTACCTTCACAGTAGTATTTGTCCACAGTAGTATTTCAGTCGGTTAGAAAATTCAGAAGCAATAAGTTTGCCAATCGACTCTTGCGTTTTCAAGCTATAGCGCGGATTCGTCATGTGCATTCCACTTGGATGACTCTCAATTGGATTTCGAAATGAAGTAATGGAGCCCCATGTTTCATATATCGACGCAAATAGTCATCTCCAATCATCACTGTTTGTTGTCGTTTTGCCGATTTGGCTAAAAGGCACAGAGATGTCTAATACCCAAATATTGTTGAAAGTTGTTATGTTTGCTTTCAGTTGATACTTTATAAGGGCCTACTACATATTACATTTGATTGCAATTCAAAATCATAGTGGATAACAATCTCTTTTGGGGGTCGTCTGCGATTACCATCTTGAATGCTCATTGCACTACGTGTAAACTTAGCATACCAATTTCATAATTATACTTATTCCTCGGGCAGTGTCCGGAAACTAAGCATCAAGCAAATTTTTACATCAACTGAGTTTTTTTTTTTTAAATTTTAACAATAAGTTATTAATAAACCATATTCCTAATTATCCATATGTTCACCTTAACAAAAGTTAATTTTTTAAGATTTTTTAATTCATTAACTTAATATCCAAAAGTTGCCAAATTTTTAAGGGTCCGACGAACTAAAAATTATATGAATTTATTTCTAGTAACACTATCTAAATATATGCCAAACAGAGGGTTTTTCAATTGACTTGTGATATAACAAATCTCGAGCTCCTAACTATCACAGTCTGAGAAAATCTAAAATTAATAAATAAATTTATAAGTTATTTTTCAAAAATAAAAGACATCTTAGTTTACAGACACTCGCCGAGCATCTCTAAGAAAATCACACTTTGAAAAAAAAAAAATAAACAATTTGCAATTGGTGGTTAATTGAATATGGTAAACAAGAGATTACAGTTCAAGTCTAGTGTCCGTGCGTCTTCTTATAGTCTCTAAGAAACAAACACGAAGTTGGACGGACAGTCCCCATTGGTATATGTACATATCTTGAGTCGAAATATCTATGGTATACTTTATGGGGCGTTTTCTCCGTTTTCTAGATTCGGACAAAATTTAAAATTTCAAAGAATTATCTGTAAAATATAAGATTAACTGAACAAATAGAAAACATTAAGAAATTTCCAAATGCGAACAGTAAAATGGAAAATAAAATATCAGTTGCTAAGAGAGTTCGCTGAAGAATAACATATTTTGCAGATAAGAACTTTTAGAATCTGAAAATAAATTTGAACATTAAAAAAGATATATCAAGATTCGATTACATTTCGAATGTAAATTTAATTCCCGTTTTCACGATTTCTTTTTTCTTTCTTTTTTTGAATTCATAGTTATATATATATATATATATAAATACATTGAGATGATTTCTTGACTTAAATAACTGAAAAAAATGTATAAGAAAACTGTGAAAATGCAAAAAACTTTTGCAGGAGAGAATTGCTTAAGTACAAAATAAATAAATTAGATTGTTAAATGTGGCCCGTGAATGTATGTATATGTATGGGAGGGTGGTTTGATGCTGGGCGTGACAGATTTGGGGCATCACAGTGCACTTTAAAATTAAATTAATTTCCTTATTTTTTTTGTTGTCACATTTTTCATAAATATTTTTCTTTTCCTACATACATACATATGTACATAGGTGTAAATGAACACAGTTCTGCGTGCATGCTCGTGTGTGTGTGTGTGTATGAGGTGTGCGTGGTATGTTTGTGTTGATCATTATAAATACTTTAAACAGGAATGGTGGGTAAAACACTGGTGTAGGCGAAACTCGATTTCTATTTTGTGCTTTTTTCGATTTCGCTCTGTCTTCTATTTGTTTTCCGCCTTTCTCTTATGTGTCATCGACTCGCCTTTGTGAATGTGATATTGTGGCTCATGTGTGTGTGTGTGTGTGTGTGTGTGTGATAGAAAGAGAGATAGAGAGATAGCTTAGTTCTTGTTTTTGTTGCTTTTTTTTTTTAGATCTTGGTTTTAGTTAATGTTTCGGTTTTTTGTCTAGGTTTTAGTTGTAGTTTATCGGCTGTGCGCGTCCTGATGATTAGTCATGATCAATCACTAATCTAGACTATAATGCCACCATCGTAGGCATAATCCGCTTTGTTGTGCATCACGAGTCGATTTTCCACAAAGTAAAAACTGTCTGAGCGCGTCTCAAATGGGCTTGATATCATTTCAGCAACTGCCCGGCAAGATTAATCGATTAATCGGCATTAACAAATAGATTAATCAGTTGTCAATCAAAGACTTACCCAGTTCTGGTGGAAGATTAGGAAAGTCGTAGATGTGCTCACAGGTGTTCTTCGAATATGGAATGCAATAGCCGAACTCGAAATCGAATGTCTTTAGCAATCGATCACGGAAAAAGTGTCGTTCGATCATACGGAAATTGTTAACGGGTTGACTCCCCACTGTGAACTCCACGCTGCAAATCGAAACACAAATCACAATTAAAATTGGCCTAACGATAAATTCTGGAAATCGGTAACTTACGTAGCGCCAACAGTTTTAAGATTGAGAAAAGCCGGAGTGAACTGATATCGCACATATCGTCCGGCATTTGGATCGGCAGTGTCATCGAGCGATAGCTCCTCGGCGGCAGCTAACATCGTATCCTCAATGGATAAGCCATCGGGGAACTGTTCGCTTGGTGGCTTAGCTATCTCGAACAAAACTGCCCCGCTCTGCAGATCCCGTATCTTGAAACGCGTGAAATCGATCTCAAAAACATTCGCATTCGCCGAGCATAGATAGTCGTCCGTAATCTTTGTTAGATGCAGCACATCCTCGGGCGTCACATTTGATTCCTCCATATTAATGCTGCTCTTTCGCTTCATATCGATGGACGTTGCCGCCGACCCAGCAGCAGCAGCAGCAGCAGCAGCAGCTGCAGCGCTTGCATTGCTGGTGACCTCATTGGACGTAACCGTCGCAGCAGCGGCGGCGGCGACTGCTGTGACTGATGAGCTGTTGCAGTTGCTGCTGCTATTGGTAGTAGAGGCTGAGGCTGATAGAGAGACGGAGGACGAGGAGGATGATGATTGCACCGGATTCAATTGTTTACCAACGACGCTCATTGCCGCCGCTTCTGCTGCTGCCCCTGGTGTTTATTGCTCTGGTTTCGCTACAGGGTGTTTCAGGCTGCACAATATAAAAAAAGATGAAACACAAACAACACACACACAGTTAATACACATTTCTGTTACTTTTTATTAAATTTGTTACAACAAAGAGGTGTATATGAAATGAATAACTAACTAACCAATACATATAGGCAAAGTAACAGCAAACGCACAAGCAAAAAGCAATATTTTGTGTAGAATCAAAACGCGACCCAATTTCTGGAAAAACTGCCGTTTTTTGTTTGTATTTGTGTTTCTTTGTATGCGTGTTTGTGCATTGCTTGCCTATGTGTGTGCATGTGTGTTGGGTATGCCTGCGTTAGTGTTGGTGAATGCGTGTGTTGCTTGCGTTTTTGCCCGAATTGTTGTTGTTTCTACAAGTCACAGGTGCTGCCAATGTTTACTATTTGGTATTAGCTGACTTTGTAAATGATTCTGTTGGCAAATGAGTGCTGCATCTTAATACGCACTTTATGTTAACTTGTATTAATTTCCTTCTCAATTTGTCACCATTTTAGCTAAAATTTATTTAATTTTCTCCTTGTATACAATTTTGAACCGTATCTCAAACGCGTTATCGCACACACACACACACACACACACACACACACACACACACACACACACACACACACACACACAGAACACATCAAAACACGAACTACGCTAGAGCGTGGTCAAAGTGCTGCTCATAATATCGATATGCTGCTCTTATCGATATGCGATGAGCGCAATTCTGCGCATGCTCTTTCTGCGCTAGGTGTGTACACACCGGTCAACCGCATTGGCGCGTGATTGTAATTCTTCACAATATGCAGTTGGAAGCAAAGATAAGTACATGTTTGCAAGTAATTTGAATTGATTTATGCATTTACGCATTTAAAATAGGAAACCATTTTTTCTCGTTATTGCCTTTAGATATTACATGTACTATACATTTCGCATTATCGAAAAAATTGAGCGGTATATTAAAAAAAGCAAGAATAGAATAAAAGGAGGTCGCTATACTTATACGTACATAAATTTATGACTCACAATGTTACTACAATATTTCTATAAAATAGTTTTTGTGTAAATGGTTTTGTATTGTATTTTGTATATATTTATGCATATACATGTGTGTACATAACATCGATGGGGTCCAAGGAAAGGCCGCCACCAAAAATCAAATGAATATTTTCGGTATTAAGATTGGTAGGTAATATATTCAGTGGATGGAGATGGATCTGCTGAGGACCAATCAAGGATGGTGTTCTTGCCTCATAAGAATCAATTTTTTAAAAATATTAGTACTCATAAAAATTGAATGCAATTAAATAATATTTTCGATTTGGTCAACATATGGAAAAATTGGAAGTAAATATTTAATTTAACTCTTGTTGATATTCTGATTTAAAATTAGGGGGATCTACTGTTTGAACTTGCTTTACCCCCTATTACGTGGGGTGAAAAGTAGGTACTTACATTGCCCATCCTTACATGGGGTCTAAAGAAAATACTTACATTATCAACACGATTTACTGTTAGCCGTTCACTGTTAACGATCTTCACAGGAATTTACTCATTTATGCACTTTTGGAGTTAAATAAAATGACATTATTTTTTACCATTAATTTTCTTTTACGGAATTATGGTTCATAATACATTTGATTTATACAAGTTTCCATTATGTTTTCTTCGAGTATTAGGTTCCATTTCTAGAACATGTGCCACAAATCCTCCAATATCCATCCGTCTTTTAACCATTAGGACATTAACACACATTTTGATCGACTTTTCAGATATTATATTAAGCTTCAGCCAGCTGAAACATTTGATCAATGAAAACTGAAAGATGGAGTTTAAAATATTCAAATTTTGAAATATTCAAGAAAATTTGCTTACATCTGATCATGGGATCCATGAAAGGATGTAAAAAGGCGTTTGGTCAGCTTCATGAGATACAGGATATCGTGTGTAATTTTGATTATGCCATGTATCTGAAACTATTTAATAAAACAGCACCACTGGCAAATTCATTTCTGCAATTTGTGTTACATTTCGATTTGTTAGTTTTCAGAGATATTCAAAGAGAGAGATTCTAGAAATTATAAATTGAATAATAGTTAACTAAATATCTATTCCGTTTTTAAGAAGTTTGAAAAAGTTGATTAAAAAGCCCTAAAATCAGCGAAGAAGATAGCAAGTCTTACACAATCACCTTTTAAAATATAAAATATAAATATAGAAATGCAACAAAATCAATGTTAAAAACTAATTGTTCACTAATTTTAATATTTTTTGAAATTTTCGTAGTTGGAGGCGAACATACAATTTTTTTGTATTCTTTGGTGATTCAAAATAACTCCATTCCAGCTGGAGTCAATGCAGAAAGTACGCCCCTTATGCCTGCCCACAAGTTCTTTATAGGATTAGTGTCTTGAGGTTGTACAGACCACTCCATATCAATCAGTTAACTCCCTTGAATCCATCTTCTTTCATTTTTATTTGTATTTTCTGGGTCAATGTCCTTTTCGAACACCAAACAAAAAGTATTTCATAATCTGCAATGGATACATCATTGTTTCCATTCAGTTAAATCAGGCGAGTCCGCCCACTACGGGTTTTATGCAATACATATATTATACTTCATCCATAGCGTGAAGGACATAATCCACTTAATCCCACAGGACTTCCACGATCTATGAACTTTCTGAAGTATTGGGGCCTCTTGTTTTTATTAATTTAATTATGCAAGTGGTGCTAATTTTAGTCCATTTGCATATAATTTCAAATATACATATATGTTGTATACATAATGTATGTACTTATGTATGTATATAAGTAGAAAAATTGTCCAAAAATTTTAACTACTTTTTGTTCCAGTGGTGTTATATCATGGGGCGGTTGATTTTATATATTTAATTTAATTGTTTACTTTGCACTGAATGCGTAATAGATATTTTACATTAATTTATTTAATAAAAATTTAAATTGAATTTTCTGTTTTTTTTTTTCCTATAGCGGTACGGAACTGCTTAACAATTGTTGCTGACCCTGCCCCTACCCCTATTGAGGGACCTGTGCGCTTCTCTTTCTCGTTAACCGTCTCTCGGCTCATGGCTCGATTTCCTGTACGCCTGCTGTGCAACTCTTACTCTCTCTTTGTCTTGCTCTCTTTATCTCTCTCTATCTTTCTCTTTATGTGTCTCACCCGGTATATCTCCGTCTCGCTCCCTTGAAAACACGTTCATGCTCGCGTTCTATCTATAGTACAGTTTGCCGCCAGAGACAGAGAGACGACCCTATTCCGACTCCGACTCCAACTCCAATAATACCAACAACACTGAGAAGGCAGCTCGACTTACAGTTACTCTGTAATCGTTTGCAGACATTCAGCATAAAGAAGATATTCCGGCAAAGGGAACTTTATTTGCAACTTAACTATTAAAAAATAATCAGAAGATATTTTTAAATTGTGGTTACTTGGTCTGCCGATGAGCCCACTCAATCTTTGAGTTGCCAAGCAACAGCTCCCAGGGAAGTGAGAAAGACTTTCATTTTTGAATCTAAGGTTACCAAAGGCTCTCACAGGAAATCTGTTTCTGGGAAATCTCTGGAAGATTACGAAACCAACACCAATTAAATGCATGAAATGTCATATCCCATCAGCTAGTGATCACAGATTAGAAACTAGATTATTTATGACTGACACTATTGGCAATTTGTGCAGCTTTTGATAGTGTGTTGGAGCATTGGAAATAAGTCTCCCATTTTCGGAAGATCGCCCTGGGAATGTGTGGAGAAATTTCTTGATTTGCAATTCATAACGATTTATAGATATAGATACAGTTGCGTAAAATAAAATAGCACCACCGACCAAATCATTTTTTAAATTGGTGTTACAGATACATCTATAAGCTTACAGTGATTCTATAAACATTTTTTAGATTTCGGGAAAGTCCCTAGAAATTATAAATTAAAAAATGTTTATAATTATATATACCGTTTCTAAGAAATTTGACAAAGTTTACTGAAAAGCCATAAAATCAGCGAAAAAAATAATAGCACCACTCTTCCAAAATGACCTTAAAACTAAAAAATATTCATAAAAATGTAACAAAATCACTGTTTAAAGTTAATTATATACTAAATTTAATATTTTTTTTTAAGTTTTTGTATTTATAGGTGTACCGATATTTTAGATATTCACAGTACAAAGGCATCAAGTCGAATTGTTGAAATCCTTGCACTTTTTTTAAGGAATTTGGCTCCAGGACTTCTGAACGGTGGTCCAAATGACTGCAATCTAGTTGGAGTCAATGTAGAAACTCCCCCTCTTAGGTCTGACCACAAGTTCTATATAGGATTACGATCTCTAGGTAGTCCAGACCACTCCATATGAATCAGTGAGCTCCCTTAAAACCATATTCTTGCATTTCTACTTGTATTTTTTCTGTCAATATCCTTTTGGAACACCCAAATCAGATGTATTTCATAATCTACAATAAACACATTACTGTTTTCAATCAGTTAAAAAAGGCGTGTCCGCCCAATACGGGTTTTGTGACATGTATTCTATATCGTCCATAGTATGAACAACGTGACCATATCATCTCACAGGACATTCCAGGATTTATGAACCTTCTGGTGTATTGAGGGCTTAAAACATGCATCTAACATATCGAGGAGACGCTCCACCATCAAATATTTTGATGTTAGAATATTCCGATCCTTAAATATTCCTAGATTTCTCTTTCTGCCAATTTACACGTCCTCAAGCAAACCTAAGATGCTTTGTAATTGGTCCGGCATTCGAGAGTGGGTCCTTTCTGAGGACTAAGACTCATAAATTGTTAGCTCTTATATATCTTCGAAGTCCTTGCAAAATTGCATCTTTACTAAGGTCCTTCCTTAACTCTGCATCGGGTCTTAAAGATCCCTTATTGCCCCCGTCCATCACATAATGGGCGTTTTACGGGGCCAGGACTTCTTTTTGTCCAGTATTTTCGGGATTTTTCTGGATGATTATTGCATTTCTGACATTTTTATTGGAGTATCCATAGATTTCACAAAAATTTCTGTTTAAACTTTCCCTAGACATAGGGTTTCTGATGATTGGTCAATTTGGCCCTCAGACCAGGTGTACAAGCCTCAATTTGCTGCAAAATTGACGGTTGATCTCTGATTTAATGATCCAATATGTGAGCTCCAAGGCAAATCTCAAAAATCCATTCTTTTTATCGAGAGAAATCTAAGATTTATAACGGCTATTACTCAATATATGCCAGCGGTGCTATTATTTTTTTCGCTAATTTTCACGTATATTTTTATATAATGTCAAATAAATATATATAGGTCGGCCCTCCATTAAAAAAAAAAACTTTTATTTCATAGAAGAAATATTAAACTATAAATAAGAAAATAAAATGTCAAAAAATTTGAAAAGGAACTATGTATATTTTCTTTGTTTGGGAAAAAACATTGTGCAGTGGTGCTATTATTATTTACGCAGCTGTATATGATCACTTGAGTGAGGTGTATACAAATTCACCAAAATAAGAGAGAGAGAGAGAGCAATTGATCATTTGTAATAAATCTTTGTTCCTGAAGCGATCCCAAAGGTGCAGCAAACCCCTTACGCCATTCGCGGCTTTTTTCGCCTGTACTTCTGCCTCCCACTCGGCAAGTAGACCGCGTGCAACGTACATATACGACTGATAATGAGTTTCAGGTAGAGTATCCAAAAGGTAGAGTAGCCAAAAACAAATAAACAAACGAACAGCAGCATCGTCAGTCCACAGACAGAGGCGTCGAGATGCACTGGCGGGGAATTATTCAAATCTACTACTCCAGTTTGCAGTTCGCACATAGGAGTTTATTATCGTCTGGCACGCCACTGTAAGCGACCCCAACACACACACATACACACACACATGTACAGACATAGTCACGCACACACACGCTTATGCTTATGCTGGCGATGACGTTATGTGACGGCTATGCGCGCCACTCGGTCTGGCAATGCACATCGTTTGTCGCTCCCAGTGCCGCCTTTTCCTGCCTCCAATGACTCTCTCTCTCTCTCTCTCTCCCTCACTCTCCCTCTCTCTCTCCCTCTCTTTCACGCTGTGCCTAATTTTATTCTCCCATATGCATAAGTGTGTGTAAAATGCATTTGTATGTACATACTTGTTTATGCCTTTACACGTGCATTTGAATGTGTGTGTCGTTGATAGTCTATTGTAACACCTACAGAGTTGCTGCACAACACGTTGCTCCGTACATCGAAAAGCGCGAATAACAACAACATCAGCGACTGCAGCAAATACATATATATACAACCAACACACAAATATAAATCTAAGTGGAGTTCTGTGTTTGGCTATTGCTTTGCTTTTGTTTTATATAAGATTTTGTGTTTCCGTCTGCTGACTTTGTGTTTGCTCTGTACTTCGACTTAGTTTGCACTATTGCAGTGATGCCAATTTGTCATTGGGCTAATCTGGTATAATAATTGGCACTCGACAGTGGTGAATAAAGCAAAGCGACGCAGCGCAAGCCACGTAAACGTTTCCACAGCAAACGCAATCGACTTGAGAAAATTCATTCTACGTCTCTCTCACTTTGGCGCTCTCTGCGTTGTTCGCTTTGTGTGTTGCTCTCGCACGTTCACTTACGCTCTTTGTTATCGCATGCAATGCTGTATTTATACCCTGTGCTCTTTGAAAAACAGCAAAATAAAAGTGTATTAAAGAAGAAGGAGACGATTCAGACCCTATAATATAAATAGAGAAATCGATTGTCCGTCCGTCCATTTGTACTTCTGCACACTGTAAAGAATCCTTCATTTTTCTTGAGTGGTTAGAAGCACTAGACTTTGCATACAAGTTTCCAAAGGATTTAAGTCGACAAATATATTCTATATCGCATTGTGTGACTGTCTAGTATATTTCAATGCATTCGAATAAAAACTTGAAAGTTATTCAGGAAACCAATTTGCCAAGGAATCCTGGGAGCTATAGGGCATCTCATAGTCGAGAACTCTACACCATATTGTTCTGAATTCTTTTTTAGTTTTGTATTTTCTCGGCTTGTGCTCGTGTCGCTTGTTTGTTACTGCCATGCTGGTGTCTGAATGTCTGTGCGTGTCTGTATTTCGTATGGTTGTGTTGTGTGTCGATTTTACTGGCGACAGACTGTCTGGACTGAGTACGCCTGGGCTGCTTGGCCTGGCCTGGCCTGGCCTGGCTGGGCTTTCTCCGTCGCCGTTGCCACTGCCGTTGTAGTTGTCTACGTTGTTAAACATTGTGCATGTGTCTATCTGTTGTTGCCCTATTTGTTTGTTTATTTGTCTGCCTCTGTGAATGTATGTGTGTGTGTCTACATGAACTTTCATACAGTTTGTTGTTGTTGTTTGTGGCTTGCTGATATGGATTCTCGACTGCGTGAATACATTTTAGGTATCCCACAGCTTGCATATAAACATGTACATACATATGTACATACATATGTACATACATAAGTACATATACATACAAGTGCATACACTTGCGAATAATGAAATAGCACCACTGGCATATACATATTTTGTAACTGGTGTTACAGTTACATCTGTAAGTTTTCTGAAATTCTGAAAACAATTTAGAATTGTGAGAGTCCATATAAATTATAATTTGAAAACTGCTTATAATTATATACCGTTTTAAAGGAATTTTACAAAGTTTATGAAAATGCCATAAAATCAGGGGAAAAATAATAGTACTACTTTTCCAGAATGACCTTTAAACTTAAAAATATATATAAAATATATATCAAAGATAATAGTATATAAAATTTAATATTTTTTATGTTTTTGTAGTAGAAGGCGTACCAATATTTAAAAAAAAAAAATTAAAATAAGTTCATTCTAGTTGGAGTCAATGTAGAAAGTACACCCCTTATGCCTGCCTACAAGTTCTTCATAAGATTAGTGTCTGGAGGTTTTACAGATCACTCCATATCAATCAGTTAACTCTCTTGAATCCATCTTCTTTCATTTTTATTTGTATTTTCTGGGTCAACACCCAAAAATGCTGTATTTCATAGTCTACAATGGACACATCACATCAAGGCGTGTACGCCCGCTGCGAGTTTTATGCAATATTGTATTGTACCTCCTTCGTAGAATAAAAAGCATAAAATTTTCATCCCACAGCTTTTCCTCGATTTATGTACCTTCCGGTGTTTTGGAGCTTCAAAACATACCTAAGGAGAAGTTTTATCATTAAAAATTTTGATGTTATCATACCAGTCCTAAAATATTTCGATTTCTCTCGATTTCTCTTCCTGACAATTCACACGTAATTCGTCTCGAGTTCAAGAGTGGATCCTTTCTGAGGATACAAAATTATAAGTTTAGAGCTCATATATTTTGGAAATACTTGCATAATTGCGAGTTTGCTAAAGTTCTTCTTTTACTCTGCAGCGGGCTTCAAAGGACCTTACTGCCCGTCAATCAAGTAAATTATGTTTTTCAAGATTTTTGGCACTTTTCTAGATGATTATTGCATTTCAGATCATTTCATTGGAGTATTCATAGAGTTTACAAACATTTCTGTTTGATATTCCACTAGACATACGGTTTCTGATGATTTGGCCACTTGACCCAGACCTGGTGTAAATGCCTCATTTTGCTCCACAATTTGCGGTTAATATTTGATTTAATGTTGCCATTTGTAAGCTCGAAGTCCAATCTGAAAACTTCACTCTTTTTATCAAGAGAGTTCTGAGTAATTCATCGGCTATTACTCAAAATGTTCAAGTGTAATTTCAAATAAATGTACCTATGTACATATATAGATCGGAACTCTATGGGGGGGACAACTTGTTTTTGCATAGGAGATATATTAAACTATAACTATAATAAAAAAAAACTTTGAAAAATTTTTGAAGTAGAACTTTTTTTGTGCGACAAAGAACATGTAAGAATGGTGCTATTTACATTTTTCGCAACTTTACATACAGCAGTGGCTACAAAGTTTTCACACACAGCTTGCTCCATTTTTATGTGTACACCGTTGTTCTTTGAAAATGTGCAAAAAGTGAATATTATTCGAGTGCAAGTACAAACATATATTCATAGATTCTGACTAGAGATCATTTATAATCAAATTTAATTTGAATGAATGAACATTGTTAAAATGTTCATGAAAATGTTATTTTTTTTAATATTTTATTACTACACTGTATGCACGTATTGAGAGACGATGAATGTATAAACAAGCATCGAAACCTTTTTCTTCTTCAAGTCTGTAGTCTATACATAGTGTTAGCTATTTATGTACACGTGTATGTATGTATGTATGTACGTACATTGCTAACTAATTATACAAACACTACTTACATTAATATTTCCCTGCAATGAAGAGCTGCAGTGAAACTCTATGCTTACGAATTTATATGTATGTATTACATATGTACATACAGACATACGTACATAAATATTATATGTATAAAAATACAACATTCTCGTCTGACTTTTGGTGACTCATTCGCTTTGATCACCCATGGAGCTGTGCTTGCATCGTACGTGAAGTTTCCCCCAAATATTTACTATACATATGTATGTACATACATATGTAGGTACATATTCATGTGCATCTGTACATATGTATGTACATATACAATATCTCACAAAAACTCAAGTAACATAAACAGGATCGACTGACTTGCTTCTTAACCATTTTAAATTCACCGATTTTGCTTGTGGTATAATTTTAATATCTACATTTGTATATTATATAATATGTATGTATTATGTTGTGAAATCTTTGTGCAGGTTATCGTTAGAAGAAAGCATTGTGTTAGTGAAACTACAGTAGAATCTGTTTATAGCGACTTTCAAGGCCAATTTTACTCGTATTTGTCAGTAACATACTTCCGTTTTAGATATAAAGTTTTTCAACCTAAAACTACAAGAAAATGAGAATATTTCAACTTACTTTTTAAAAAAATATCAACAGTGTAGGACTCAAATTCTATTGTTGGGAATCGATTTGGCGAAATCGACTAAATACACCAACTTTAAGGAGCATAAAGTTACCGATACATCGGGGATCCCAAGAAATTCACAGTATATTTCAAAAATACCACTTTGATTATGGATCGATCACAAAATCTTGAATTATCCAAAGAAATGTATTAATCAAAAACTATAGACTATTTTATGAAATATACGTTTTGTACAGGTTCTGGAATTGCTTTGACTAGACATGAACGAAATCGAAATATTTATAGCTACTTTCGGGCATGACTGCAATCGGTATTTTCTTAAAGGAAGTGCACATTGGGGAGTAAACTCCTACATACATACACGTACCGGCTAAAATATATTTATGAATGTATACTGATCTGTTAATAGTATAGGAACTGGGGGAGCTGTCATATCGCTAAAATACGACAAGTGTCAATTACTTTCAGATATGTAAATTCGATGTACAAATATATGTAAATATTTATGCAAGGGATGGCGGCATATGTCAGATGCGCTTATCGCACGATCTGCTTATGGACACGGGTATGGTCAATGGATTGGGACTGTTATTGTGGCTATGGATATGGCCTGAGATTTCGTACGATATTGTGGCTGGTCATGTACACCAATATGGATTCGTTGTAACGCCTATGAGACTAAAGAGACTTGGGCGACAAGAAAGTCGAGTCTTGATTTATGGCTATAGTCAGCAAGTCGCAGACCCAATGCCGGGATCTACTATATATTATATTCTGTATGTCAGACTAATTAGTATTACAGATGCGTTGGGGTCTTGGCTTGACGCACACCCACACACACACACACACACACAACGATCCATTCACATACATGTTTGTACATATACGAATTATGGATTGAAAGTCGTTGCTACTGTATTCGTTTAGACGATCCATAAAAACTATAGATTGACAGACAGCAAACAATCTGTATGCACATGCATACATGAATACATACATATGTATGGATGTATATTCATTCATATTAACAATATTATCATTAGCATAAGCATTAATATTATAATGATCGTGATCACTGATATGATACTTCTCATAAGCATTATTATTAAAGCATTCCGAACACGCTTCGGCGCACTGCAACCTCATTCTGCCCTGGTCTCTTTGAAAAATAGCTAAACAGAGTATTATAACCTTGTGCGAATTTATGCTACAATGAGAAGTATATAAATTTTGACGCAGGATCAATAAAGAAATCGTCTCCCTGTGCGTTGGTTTCTGTAATGTGCCTAGATCTCAGAAACAATAAAGACCTGGGATTTCAAGTATTAAATTTGATTTATTCTTCCAATGCTCAAATTTCGCTTATATTAAAAACCACAGAAGCTTTGCAGGATACAAATTTACGGGGTAAATTCGTTAGCTTTCGCACAAGAGATGCACTAATGATGCAATGACAATTAGTTTTTACGTTTATGCACACACACGTAAATTACTTGCACTATGATTGGCCATAGGGTATCTCATAGTCGAGCTCACTAGACTAACCTTCTGTTACTTTCAAATGTGAAAAGGATGGAGAAAGATATATGTAGGCGTAGAGCAATAGAGATAGGGGCACCTGTTGATGAATTATCAAATTTGCTTCCGTATCTGTACCCTTTTCATCCAAAACATTCCGTAGATATGTATATGCACCTTCATACATACACACAAGCATACATTCCTCCCGAAATACCTTTTGGTGTCTCGACTTTACCGGATGCGGTTCCATTCATCAAAACCGCTTGTCATCGGCTCGCATCTCCCGAACGTGTTGTACGTATTAAGAATTCGACTGCTGTCAAAGGATATAACCATAATATACTGATGGGTAGTTTATGTATATATTAACTCTCACCCTCTCTGGCTCTCTCTCTCTCTCCCTCTTTCGCTCTCTCTCTCTCTCTCTCTCTCTCTCTCTCCCCCCCCTTTCGCTCTCTCTCGCTCTCTCTATAGTTCTATAATTTTCTTGAGATAAATAGGTACAAATAGGTACATTTTCAAGTTTCCCTTATGCTTCAATAAGCCGAACGATTGAAAAGGAAATTATATATATATATATGTATATCGGTTATTCAATTGATTTACGATATGAGCTATACGTGATTGGTAAATGCTTCACTCCGTCATA
Organism: Drosophila quadrilineata; assembly: GCA_018150725.1. NCBI lineage: Eukaryota > Metazoa > Arthropoda > Insecta > Diptera > Drosophilidae > Drosophila > Drosophila quadrilineata. The sequence goes on along the minus strand of JAECWN010000432.1, from coordinate 1,546,612 downwards.
ATTGGTATGCAGAAGTCCGAATTTGTTATAAAGAAACAGTCGGATGAATAATTACTGACATATGAATAATACGCCCTTTAAAACAGGAAAATACGAGGAACAATCTCTTGTGGAACCCTTCATATTAAAAGTCAGATATGTTGCAGTGCCAAGGGACTAAGAGGAATTATACAGATAATATTATTATAGTATACACCATATAGTATATAGAAATTAACAACTATATTAATATTTGTACACTACGAAAGGTTTCTGCTTCCTATACGACATTCGTCAAGTTTTGTTTAGTAATCTAAGTAGGATGCTAACTTGTTGCTGATGAGCATATTATCTAAATGAATGTGCATGTGTGTGGCTATACGTTCAAAAATACAGTCATTGAATGTTAAGCAATTATCAACTAAATTTAAAGAATGTAATAAAAAACAAGCAAAAAAGACATGATAGTTAATGCGTCATCGCGATAGCGCATTTCTTGTAAGGCTACTTGCAATTTTGTAACGTAAATTTGTCTAGTATTATCTAAACTGTATTCGATTTACAGGGTGCATGCAAAATATGAAAATTAAAATGAAACATTAATAATTTTTATGTTTTATACCCTATGCTCTTCGAAAAAAAAAATATGAAATCATCTTGTATAAATGTGCGCAACATTGAGAAGGAGCAGTATCCCAACCCATAAAGTATACATATATATTCTGAGTAGGGATCACTGGGCAAATATAAACATTTTAAGTTGAATTTCTTTTTGTTGAATTTTTATTTTTCGATCATATTAAATGTATTTCAAAGTTCACACACAGTTTTTAACATATTGTTATCAAGATCTATATTAATCTCTAGTTCGAGACAGCTTCAAATAAACATGATAAAAGAGCAGCGGTTCCAGAAGCTCAAGAAGATCTACAATTTCTATAGTCTATTAACATTTGTCCAAACGCACATTACAAAGTAATAGTTTCTTATATTTTTTCGAGCCCAAATCCGTTCATTGGGAATCAATACGTATAGAATAAGTTATTGACGAAATTATATCATAATGAAGTACAGTTATCCAGGTTATCCAAGATAGATTTCATAAATATAATTAAAGTTTAGCTACAAAAATTTAAGTAAAGACACTACTTGTCGTTACTATTTATTTGTTTTTTTTTTAATCACTGTAACTAACACACTGCTGTTTTTGAAGACATTGTCAATATTGACACAGCAGCCTTATAAGTTTAATACAATATTTATGATTAGTTAACGTATTTAATAATAATTAAAAGTAATTTCCCGCAATTTTTGTGCAACTTAAATTTTTATCTAGCAATTTTCTCGACATTTTATCAACGATTTCTCAAAAAATTGTAACACTGGCAAACAAATTCTGGTATCAATTATTTATATACAAATAATTAATTAAATACAAATTATGTCCACCTTTATACACTAGCAGTACTAAACAACATAAGGGACCCAATATTTTGTAACTTTATTTTTGCGAATCACAAATATATCTACAATCTTTACAATAAATTACTAATTGTATAAATGACTCAACTCTGATTTTGACTTCCAACATCACCTGTTGATATTATAATTAGTTATGTTATAATCTGTTCGCATTATCAACCAGATAATGCTTCAAATTCAAACAATTACATATGTTGACCAAACCACGAAAAATTATATTAATCGTGTAGTTGTGCTACATTTGTGTCTAGCTTAAAATGGGTGCCGACATAACTTATAACGGCAAAAATAACCAACATATGTACATATAACAAGTTATATATAACATTGACTTCTACATCTTAACATATGATCAAAGCTTAAACACTTAAAATGTCGAACAAGCTACGTGTGTTAAATTCGTGACCACCACTGTATATTCCTGTATAACTTGTCCAGATGTCGTCTTTAATTTCTAGATGCCACGCCCCCTATTTTTTTGTAATAATTGAATAAGTTGTTCGGTTTTCAGTATTAAAGCTCGGCAACGTAGACATAAGTACTCATATATCCACCTGGGAACAGGGCATCTCAAAGTCAAGTACACTCGACTATAGCATTCTGAATTGCTTCTATTATATCTTGAGGGTTTTGTGCTCTATTGGAGTGTACCTTGATATGTAATTAATAAATTAATTTTTGGTTTTAGATATGTGGGCGTAAGATGCATTCGAATATAAATAGAAGAAAATCCTTCTTCTTTTAACAATATTGTTTCAGAATACATTTTGGTGAATCTTTTAAAAGAAAGTCTATTATTTAATTACAAACTTTACCCCGATTTTTCGATACGATATTCAGAAACACAGCTCTGCATTCAACATACTATAAAAGCGACATCTGATAATTGATAAGCCCTGCAAATTCAGAGCACTGCCTGATAATGGATGAGAGTATGTCACAGCCCTAATGAACAGGTAGCTGCTTAACGCATACACTTTTGGGTGGGCCATAAATGCGAGGCAAATTCTTTGTAGTTTTTGTGAGCGCTTCATAAAATGTTGTGTCATAAATGTGGAATACACTAATATTGACCTGCAATAAAGAGGTACGAGAGAATATTGCGTCTGATTGGTTTTTCCCACGATTACAATTAGCATACCGTGTTGAAATCTGGCCGTAGGCAGTGGCAGTGGCAGGGCGGTCTCACCTCCTCGTGCGGAACTGCAAGCAAACTGCACTAAGTTGCTTAATCCGTCGGGAAATCCAAAACAAATGCTGGCGGATTGTGCGATTTCCCTCTATGACTACCTGCCAGCAGGGTTCGCCTCTTTGAGGTGAGTTTTTGAACTGACTCGGCTCAGAGGGTCGAGCCCAGGAACAGGAGTTTTGCAGCACCTTAAGCCAATGTTAGAGGCAAAGGCCAAAGCGAAGGCATAAAGCGGATCGACGATGGGTTTGGGTTTCATTTTTGGGTTAATGCTCAGATTTAGCTGCCACAAGTGTTACGGTTACGGTGGGAAAGCCCCATTTTCAAGGTGTGGACACATGTGTCAGGTCCTGTTTATGGAACTCCTTGAAACTCGCGAGTTCACAGGAACTTGTAACGCCAGACTGGGGATTTCCCAGTCAGTACTACAAGGTTGAATACCGCCATAGCACAACTAATCGGATATCTGTACTTTTCCACAGCATTCCTGCCAGAATCTGTAAGTCTAGGAGCCTCATATAAAATAAAGACTTATTTATCTTGTACATATTATTGTTGAATAAAAAAAAATTTTTCGTATGATCCATATAAAATGGTAATTACCTAAAATTGTATGGATCATGCGTTTTTAGTGGAATTGCTGACACCAAACAAACCGACAAAGTTCAGAAGTGAGGTAAATCAGTTAAAATTAAAGAAATATATGTATATGGTATATGTACGTATGTATGTATAAAGAAAAGTAGAATGACACGCAGACGACTTTTGCTCAATGTCCACCACCCACACGGGAAACAGCAAATAGCTGATTTAATCAAAAATCGGCTAATTCTATATAATATTATTATTATTATTTTTTTGGCGATAATTCTTAAGAATATTATAAAATACTTTTGCTGATTGCAATGAAAAATAGAGACTCTGTATCCGAATGCGGAAGTTAATTGATTTAAGTAGTGATATATTGTATATAGCCTAGATTAAGTCGAACAATACTTGAGATAAAGACATCATATATCTATTCTTCAATGTATGTATAAGCTTCTTAACAATATTAACGAAATTTTGATGGATTATAATTTAATTCTAACAGAATATAAAGGTATATAAAGGTATCTATATTATATATATATATAATTTGGCGATAAGGATAATATTATGTAGCTGATCATTACATATATTTTCTCTGTAAATTCCATGAATATATATATATATTTTTCTTTTAAAATCAATGCATAATCATATTTCGGAAATGTGCAATACGTCAACGATAACGTCGTCAATAATCCCCTTCTAAGGGAAGACAACACAACAATCCGATTCCGAAGACATAGTTGTTGAAAGCGAAAACCCTAAAAGGAAGAAGATGGGTATGTTTTGGAGACCGATGAGAGTAATTCCGATGACCGCTGTGAAAGGTCGTGCTCTTGCGAAGAAGACAAGAGCATCGATATAGAAAGCTGGTCACAGAGAAGGTACTCCTTCTACCAGGAAAAAAAATTAAAAAGATCCGGGAATTTAACTTGAATTCTCTCCGGGTGGCGATATTGGCAATTTTCCAACCTGTAAATAGCATAGGCAGCTCTGTCTAATACATACATTCATATGTCTTAATATTTTGCCCAAATTATATAAACAAATAAACAAATATTTACGAAAAAAATGTTTTCTTTATTATTTTAATGGTCATGCCATATTAAGTTAAAGGAAATTTGTAAATATATGTATAACATACATAATATATACATATGTACATACATACATGTACATATGCACGTATGTGTATCGTTAGTTACTGTTACACTTTTTTTAATAGTTTTTACTTAATTTTTTCACTTTTCTATAATTTCATGGCGATTTTTGCTACCACATTGTGGTTCCTCTCTTCTTTAGTCAAAGCTTTCCTTTTGCGACTCGCTAATCTACCGAATGGGCTTGAGGGTTTGCTCTGAGTTATCGATAAATATCGATAGGTAGTTTTTACTATAGTTCAAGGTTATATATTGTGCTGCACAACGTCGCTGCCATCACCGACGCTGATCGATGACCACCAATAAGCTCAGACTGTGTATGTCTATGTTTATACGCTTGTGGAAAATTACTGGGCAACATTCCAGAATGAATGCAAGCGATAGCGTGAAACGAAATGAACAAGCTACAGTTAACTATATTTTACAAATGTACACACTTACATACATACATATATGTACATATACATATAAGCAGAATACATCAGATCGGTTGCCAAAGTCGAGGTCATACACATACATATGCACATAAGTATGTAATTTTATTTGAAAAAGGGGCGATTGTGAGCAGTGGGTCTGGTTCGGGGTCCGCTATGGGGATACTTCTGCATATACTGCAAAAATGTAAAAACTACAGAAAATACCAAAAACTAAAATTAACTTTAAGACAAGAGAATCAACAAGAACAAAAAGTGCAGCGACTGCGGCAGCGCTTTCGATGTGCTGTAGGGAATGGTTGGCGGTTGGTAAGGAGGGCGGGGGCACGCAGCGTGTGAAATGTGATTTGACTTTGACGACTGCGCCAGAAGGCAACGGCAGCAACCTCAACCACAGCAGCATTCGCAGCCGCTGCCTTAGCAGCAACAGCAACAAAGCTATAGCTAACGTTAATATTGCTGACAGGCCCGCTACGACACAGAGCGACGACAGTGTGTCTGGCGGCGTAACATGAACTGGCGACATTCTGTCTGCGGCGATCGTGTGCGCCGTTGCCGCACTTCAGCGCATCGCACGATATGCTGTTGAACGTTATGAACATGAGCACGAGTTTGCCTCTCTTTGTCAGTCTATATACATTTACATATATACTTATGATGTATATATATATAAATATATGTATGTAGGTGTGTGAGTGTCTGTTAGTCAGACAGTCTCTGTTTAAATGTGTGCAAAGCAAAGCAAATGAATGAATAAACGACCCACACACAGGCACAGCGACTGAGAGCGAAACAACGGCCAACTCTTGAGTTCACTGCAGCCGAGCGAGCGCAGACACAGCGACGACACAAATGAACTCGAAATGAATACATACAAACATATACATGTATATACATACATGAGCAGAGCCCAAGAGAGCCAGCCAGAGCGACAGAGCAAAAGAGAGAGATTGTGTTCAAGTAGTGGGCATTCATTCTCACACATACCGACTCCCACACATTCGAACACACATAAACGATGGCGTTTGGCGCTTCGTACGTTCACGTTCGTTCCTCATTGTAGTTGTTGCTGTCGCTGCCCACGCTCGGGCTTGGCCTCACCATAGTTGTAGATAGCCGTCGTTGGCGTTGTTGTCGCTATTCTCGTCGTTGCTCGCTCACCTTAACGTTTGTCACTTGCCATGCTCGTGCCCGTGCTACCGCTCCCCAAAATACATAAAGACCATCATACAGCCATGTGTTTGTGTTTGCTGACCCACACCATTGCTATAGAATGTGTGAATACTTAAATTAATTAAATAACATTAGCTTGTGGTACACCTTGCCTGAACGTCAATGTATGCGATACACAGCAGCGGCAGCGGCAACGTCAGCGTCAGCAGCAGCTATAGAGATAGCAACGGCGTCGTCGCCAACGCAGACGTAGAGGCGCCGTTTTGTAGCAGCCATTTAAAGCTTTTCGATGCATCAATATGTTCGTCGTGGCAAAAAGCTCTGCGCTATTTAAAGCTACGCCCTTCTTAGCTTAGCTTTTGCATCCTGCTTGTGAGTGTGTGTGTCAAAGTTCTGAGAATCATCAGATCAATGGTGGTTAGCTTGAAAGCTTTACAGAGTGCAGCTCGACGAAGAACTACTTAGTTCCAAAATCTTGTTTTCTTACTCACACTCTCTTCTGATCTGCACACTAATATTTTTGCGGCATGTTTATAAGTAGCGGAATTTCACACCAAAAGTATAAGTTTAGATATTTATGTAGATACATACATATGTATGTATGTATGTGAATTCGTCAGCGAGTGTTAGATATCTTGCATGTATGTATGTAAATGCGTTACGTATGTATGTAAGTATGTATGTAGGTACATATTGCAAGGCAGCCCTGAAGTTACACAAGCGAGAGATACACAGGAATACACACAATTCCCATTTCCTGTGCTGCCCCCAACCTGTCGTGTTGCAGCCGCTACTCGTTTAGGGCAGGGGCAATTCCAGGGCTGCATGAGCGCCTACGTTGAGTGCGATACGTTGCTCACAAATTTCAGTTGCCATTATCGTCGTTATTGTTGTTGTTGTTGGCGCCAGGGCTGCCGTTGAAAATTAGTTAAGCTGCCGCTCTGTCGACGACTCAATGGAAAATCGACAACAGCGCGTCGGCAGCAACAGCATTGCAGGCGGAGCCGTCAGCAGACATCATAAGTACATACATATGTATGTATGTAGATACATGCATACGTCCATATGTATATACAGCATCACATTCATAATGTGATGTATATACACATGCATACATATGTGTGTATTTGTTTACATGTGTGTGTGTGTCGCCATACAAGGTATGGTGTTGCGGGGCAGCGGGCAGCAGATAGACGAGTTATTTGCTGCGGTGTAAAAACCTGTTTGTTTAAACAACAGTCTTGTACTAAAAATATATGCGCCTCAATCGCACACTCTCACTCACACAGGCACAGACTAACAGCAGCACGAACGGGCCGAGCAGCAGCAGTAGCCGAGAGCAAAAATGAGAGCGAAAGAGCATATGAATAAAATGCTCTCAGCTGCGAACAAATGTGCATTGTGTGGCGCTTTAAGAGCAAAGGCAGAAGCATCCAGCAGCCAAAGCAACGACGTAGACCGCAACAACAACAGGAACAACAAGATGGAGTAGCAGGGGCTGCCAGTGTGTCTGCCAGTGCGCTAGCTGTTGTTGTTGCTCACGCTATGCGATTGTTAGTCTTGTAGATGCCCCGCTGCGACGACAGCAAAGTCGGCAACGGGAGCAGCGGCAGCGCCATTGCAGTTTACCCGCTCGCTCGTTCACAGCACAGTGGTCGGCACTCTATGGAGACGGTCTCCAAAAATACTAACCATTGAGATAACGTAAAGAACTTACCGCAAAAAATTTAAAAGAATATTTTAGATACAAAATTTATACATGCCTATATCGGACAACTCTTGTACATTGCATAAAATTTTCTGCCAAATTTAACAAAAGGCATTTCATTTGAATGAAATTAGGAACATAAAATACTCACATTTCACATGTCCCTATTAAATGATTTTATTATATCCAAATTACATTTATGGGAGCTTGTGGAAATTCAACTAAAACTCTAAATAATCATATTATATGATTCATATACATACATACATATGTATGTTACATATAATTTACAATTAATTAGCCAAAATATATGTAACTTATCTTACTAAAACAAATTTTCTTTTATACATTTATAATATACATATATATTAATAAAATATTTAATAATATTATTTTTTTCCTTATGCGAAAGTAGCATAATTTTTATTTCATACAACATACTATAGGCACTGCTATTTTCGTATTGTACATAAACGACAATCGCATAATATGTAAAGTAAAAAGATTAGATCAATTTATAATAGGTAAATTTGATTACATTATTAAATAATAATATCAGCAATATCATTTTCTAAAGCAAAAACATCGATTTTCAATGATCATAGCCAATTCGATTTGGAGCTCTATCATCATCGTCTGATCACTGTGAAACATTGTTTTCGAGTAAAATAACTCATGAATTAATTACTCCGTTTGCATAACGAAAATTCGCAACATCTTATTATTTGTGTTCTATTTTTCGAAAGTACTACATTTGTGGGAAACTGTGGTATATAAGTTTAGACACTTTACAGACTTCTTGCTTTCTTGTTGGGAAAAAATGTCTTGGAATCCAAGACTTTTGGCCTATAGGCTCGACCACTGTGTGTAGGCGTCCACTGGTCTGGCGCAGTGTAGAGAAACACACTTATCTGTATGTATGTGTGTGTTGTATTTTATGTTTGCAAAGAAATGTGTGAGTGTGTGTGCATATGGTGGCGTTGAAGGGCTCCATTCTCGGGTTTGTTGTTCTTCTCCGAGTTCTTCTTTCGCTCATGCCTAACTACTTATATATGTATGTACATATACATGTGTGTGTATGTGAAAACATGTAGATATGTGTGCATGCACATTTCAAGTTATTTATGCGTTTCGTTAAGTTTCGTTCGATTCATGTTTGGTTTTGCAGTCCAGATATTCCGATATTGACTCAAATTGACGTCAAATGAAGAGTGAACACGTAAGAAGGGTGCGTGTATGTGTGGGGAAGAGCGGGTGGTTCGCAGGTGCCCACTGCCGCCTTCATCAGGTCAGTTAACAGCAAAAGAATGTTGGCTAGCTATGCGACGCCATCAGCAACAGCGACGACGTCAGCGGCTGCAGCGTTTGCTAACTAGCTCTGACTGAAAGGCAAAGGAGATAAAAGATCAAGGCGACAAGCTCTACATATATATGTATGTATGTATATACATATATACATATGTATGTATATGTATGCATGTGCTTGTGTTTGTATGCGTGTGTGGTGGAAGCTTCGCATGAGCAGCAGTCGCATTAAAAATCAGTCGTGGCGAGGCGAAGCGAAACAGAAACAGGCATACAAGGATCCAAGAAATTCCAATTCTTGGAAAAGTTAATAAAAGTTTTGTGTGCTTGCGCGCCAACATCGCCAACGTCGCCGCCACCACCAGCATGCGCAGCTTCGTTGCCGCCTTTCGAATACATTCACGCACACACAATCATCCCTGAATAAGTATGTTTGCGTATGTATATGTATGTATACATATGTACATGTATGCATATTTGTATATTTGTGTGGGCAAGCGTAATTTTATGCGTCTCCAGCTTCGGCGGCCCAATGTCTGCCTGTGCCTTTGCCATTGCCTCCAACACTCTTCTCCCATGACGCTGCTCTCCTTCGCCATGCACTGCGCACAGTGCTGCGCAGTTGGTTTGATCTAGCAGTAAAAGAAACTGAATTACTCCACTTTCAGCGAAAATGGTTTAAACTTTCAATAATTTTATGATCTTTGAGGTATTATCAGAACATTAAATAGAAACAATTGCATGTATTTCATAAGTATTTAAAAGAATGCCAATTTTAGTAAAATATATTCATATTTTTTTGGCTTTTATATAGCTATACTGCGGAAAAAAAGCTGCTATGGTAACACTGGCGCCAACTTCGTGCCTGAGACTTGTTTGACCATGGGGCACGGTTACGTTCCTTAAAGGCACACCGCTTTCTTTTCGAAGAAGAACTACCCATTAGGCGCCTGAACGGAGTCCACCTTCGGTCGCAGACTTCACAACTTAAGCTTCACCTCGGGCCCAATCTCCGCTCCCCGGTCCATTGCCAGACAAAGCTAAGAGTCGTTACCAGGAATCGAGCACGATCGTGCTGTAAATGAAACGGTCGTCAAATGATCCTTTATGTACACTTTGTATACCCTCTGAAAAAATTTTACAATTATGTGCAAATACATATTTATGTACATACATACATTCATACATATATTTATGTATGTATGTATTTAAAGGAAGAAAGGGGAGTTTCTTATCAAATCAAGTATATAGTGTGCAATCATGCATATATTCTGACTCAAGATCAATAGATCAGTGCTCTCCGTGCATGTCTATTGGTGACTACTATATAAGAGTTTGAGACTCCAAACTTGGAATATAGACTCCTGTATATACACTATACCATACGATATCATCAAATTTATTAACGACAACCGATTTAAATATTTACTGAGATTATATTAGCTAGAAGCTAAAGATTTGTCATAAAGATGCCCGGCAATAAAATGGATTTGCCAAATTCTAGATAACAAGCCCATTATTCCCACAAATAGGAAAAATGAATTACCTTAAGTTACTGTAAAGCTCTGATTTTCGAGTGTTTTTCATCATTTTCGGATCCCCTTTGCCTACAAATTGAAAAAGTCGTTACTTCTTACAACGAATTCTTGAAATTGTAAGAAGTAAGAAAGTTATAATTGAACGGGCTCGACTATGTTATACCCTATGTTCGTACAGCGCACAGTTTACCCAATGTAAATTCGTTTTAAGAATGACTCCGTTTTGTATTCAACAGAGTAGAAATTTGCTATGTAGTCGCAGAATATAGTATATATTGTGTATGATATATCAGAAAAGTGTATCTTCAATATCAATTGAGTTATTAAGTTGTTTCAAAATTTTAGTAGATAAGGGCGTAGCATCTACAAAATGAAGATGACAGTATCTGCACAATTTATGCGGAAATATATTTTCCAAATGCATTAACCGATATTATTTACAGTTATTCGAATTATTCGTAAGAAACGACAGTGCTAAACTTATAGTTTCAAGCTTTTATAGTCTCTGACCAAATAGCATTCAAATAAAATTCAAATTTACCTGACGTAAAAGACGTTTTACGGGGCCAGGACTTCTTTTTGACCAAGACTTTCAGGCTTTTTCTGGACGATTATTGCATTTTGGACAATTTCATATGAGTATTTATATATTTCACAAACATTTCTATTTGAATTTTCACTAGATAAAGGGTTTCTGATGATTTGGTGTCTTGACCTCATTTAGCCCGAAAATTTACGGTTAATCTATGATTAATTGATGTAATTTACAAGATCTAAGGTAAATCTCAAATTCGATATTTTTTGTCAAGAGAATTCTGAGTAATACAACGGCTATTGCTCAAAATACCAATTGGTGCTTTTATTTTTTGCGCTTACTTTCAAAACTATTTTCACAAACTTTAAAAAAAATTAATAGATGGATAATAGAAAACAAAACTGTTTTTTTTTTTTAATAGAATAAATTTTAATCTAAAGATAAGAAAATAAATTTTCAAAAAATTCGAAAAGGAGCTATATTTTTATAGCTTGGCAAAATATCATGGTTGTAGTGGCTATTTAATTTTTCGTAGCTGTATATATTTCACACAAAATTATAATACCATTTTTAGTTCTTTTTTTTTAAAACGCAGGGCTCAAGCACATAAAGAAAAGTAGATTGAGCTAATCTATTCGTCTTTCCGAAACTATAAGTGCAAAAGGTATGATCTTTTTCAGTTATAGCTTAATAAGTTTATTAAGGGATGAAATATATTGCTATGTTTTTCAATTATAATGTTGGAAATATAGTAATCCTTTATGTAGATACTATCATGTAATTATGGGACATTGAAACTTAAAAATCACTATGTTCGAACAATTTGTGTGCTCACTATAGGTAAGTAAACTCTTATCATCAGATTCTGGAGATTTAGCTTACACGTTGTAGACTGTTTACACTTTGTTAAATTCAATTTGATTAAGAAGCACCACAAACCCCATTTACAAGGAAATTTCTCAAAATATCATTACTGCGATTTTGGGAAATGGGTATGTCAACGTCGAACATATTAATATTGGTTTATTTTTCGAAAAAAATTTTACGTGGATCTTATTATGATATTAAATTCGCAGAGCATTTACTAATGCCAAATGATTCCATTATATTACTTACATATATAAAAAATATTTATCGAAACTTGCTAAACTAAAGTTATTATATTGGAAATACCCATAGATGGAGCAAAAGTTCCCATAACACTGCAAGGAAAATGATCTCATATCATGTGCTGAACGTAATAACCTTTGACTATATACGACTCGCTTATAGGGAATACTTAGCTTCATTTCCATGCAATTTGATACGAGGCTCGCACATGCCGTCAATCATGATTCGTGCTAATCGTTCGGGTTGCGATGGGGTCATCAGCATCCGAGGTGAAACCAGACATAGAGACGTTACTTGAAGCCTTGGTAACAAGCCAATAAAATTTCAGATTTTTGATTGCACTTAAATCAGCGGGTCTGAAGCTTCGTTTTAAGTCTACTTTACTTTTTATACCCTGTGCTCTTTGAAAATGAGAATACAAGGTATTATAATCTTGTGCGAATGTGCGAAACAAGTAGATGGCGTCCTTTTCGACCACAGGATCGAGAGTCCCGTCCGTTCACTCGTGTAAGTGTGTAAATCTTGATAGACAGTGAAAGCTCTTCTGGGTGGACATTCATCCTCGGACTAAATAAATGTGTCTGGTGATGGGGTTATTCACTGAAAAACTCTGTCACTGTATACAAAAATATATAGTAAAGATACTATATAGTATAAGATGATATGTGCTTTACCTCTATCGAAGTGGTAATAAACGTGATTAAGCCACGTGCGGATTCACCGAAATTGAGGGTTTATGGGAGGGAGCTGGTTGGGGAATGGGTGGGAAAAAATGTTAACACTTTTGTATTTATCGCACTCAACAGCGATGAAACAACTAGTGTAATATGTTCCGTATTGTCACAAAGTACACGAACTATAGAATCAATCTTGTGGTACACGAAAAAGAAGAAGAAAATGCAACACAAGCTAAACACCAAAATTGATCAGCCGAACAGAATGCACGTTCTAAAAAATGGCGATTTATATGGCGATTTATGATTAAATATCGCATACCTGATCAATATACTATAAACGTTTTATAATGTGTAGTACCTACTCACACTATAGACTAGCATATACTATATTAACTGATGTTCTCTGTGCTCCAGTTAGCAATACCTATTGTCTGATGTTATCGCCCGATAAGCAGTGCCAGAGTTCGGTTGAGAAAGCTTTTCGCCCGATCGCCGTTAGTCATCTTCTGGTATAGTAAGTTCGACCCTACACACAGTTATTTCACAACACTTGCATAAACGCATGAAACTGCTGAAAATTTGTATTGTATTGCAATAATATACATATATGATACATTAACACCATTAGCACACTCGATTTTGTAATTGGTGTCAACGTTACATAAATAATTTAATAAACTATATGAAAATATTTTTGAAATGCGATGAGTCCCCGAAACTTGGAAAATTTTGTCAATTCAAATTTTTATCCTATTTATTTTTTTGAAATCATAAAACAGTCCGCCAAGAAATAATACATTTAAAGTTAATAACAATACAAGAAAAACGTTATAATTAAGTGATCTCGCCTTTGAGATACCCGTTGCCCAAGTCCCAAAACAAACAGTGCACCAGGCGGACAGACGGAACCGATTGAGCCGATTTCTCTGTTGAATCAGTATATGTATACTATACTACCTATGTATGCCTTTTTTTGGTATAGGAATCTTTTTATTCTCCCTGTTTAGTCTATTTTCAAAGAGAACAGTTTATAAGATTATAGAAATATGATAAATATCCTTGTTCCATGTCAAGTCTTTATAAAATCTATTTTTTTTTTAATTTTAGTAGATTGGTGTCTTCACTAATACTTCCATAATCGCAGCACAACCCGCACTAATCGAATTAACCAAAATCCTGATATCGTTCCGCGGGACAGATTCAATGTAGAAGCCAGGATCTTAACGTCTGCCCACAAACTTTCTATAGAGCTAGAAATCGTGGCTTTCAAGTTGTATTTTTGAGGTTATTATCCATAGCAAGGAGAAGTACTTCTGATTTAATCATGTCAAATTAGACGTGTTGGCAAATTGTGTTTTCCATCCAATAAGTGGTATACCGGGACTAAAAACTTGAATTGTATACACCTAAGTGAACCTTTACTGTAAAAATTTCAATGCTAGGAAATTCCGATCTATAGAGAATCAGTAGAATCCGGTTATAGCGACTTTCATGGGACCCACGATTTTACGTCGTTATATCCGTAAGACGCAGTAACCAGAAGGAGCTAAAAATCTAAAGAACATTCGTGTCGCTGCTACGCACACAACCAAGGGTGCCGCTCACTGATAAATAGGTACATTGCGTCGTTTGATGCTTACATTTTTTTGCATTATTTCGCTAAATTTTATTTCGGCACGTCGCACTATCCGGTTTGTCGCTAAAAGCGGAGACGGGAGACGCACTGTAGTTTCATATTTATTCAAGCCAATTTACGTGTTTTTAAAAATCCTATCCTGGGATATTGGGTGCTGTGAGTTTCATTTATTTTGGAAGTCTACATAATTCAAATCCCCTAGCCCGACACTGATCTGGAAAGGACTCTTATCCCTAGTAAAAGTATTTTTTCATACATTTTACAAATAACTTAAAAATATTTTTAAAATAATCCAAAAAATTTGTACAAAATATATTGTTTAAATTGGAAATTCTTTTTATCTGAATATCGGAAAACAGCACTGCTCAATAGAATAGCAGTCGGAGCATTATAACTGTGTTACCAATTATTTAAAACAAATTATTGCATTTACGGAGTTTTATACAATTTTGAATTTGGATTTTGGGACCCCATTTAATAATGTTGTTCTCATTGAAGGTGCCTTAGTCTAATTAACTTACATCCTGGCAAGTGTAGTCCTTCTGATACAGGATTTTCCAATTTGATACAAGATATTTTCAATATATGTACATATGTATGTATGTACATATGTATATACCCATATGATTAAGTATGTACATATTTTATTATCGCAGCCTTGTTCAGCAATTGCGTCCCAAGAAATTTGCAATTGTGATTCGTCCATCTGGTCCTTAAGTTGCAAGCACTGTTCAGTTAACATTCAAATTATATCGAATTATATTCATATACGTATATGTATGTATGTATGTATATTCCTCAATTTGGATACGATAAAAGAAAAAATGAATCCAAAGTAGTTTTAGAACCTCATACAACGTATATAACATTATTAACCGACAGATAGCTCGACAAATTTATAGAAGTAACTTAGTTATCCATGGTCAATATAAAAATCACTGCTTAATGCAAATAGAGAGTCAATCGAATAGTGTTCTTTGATTGAAAGTGTTAGTACTATTTGCTTACATTTGTATTTGTTTTCTATCAGTTTAATTGGGTATGCGCGTGCGCAAAAGTCTCCAAGCCGCTATTTGTCTCCAAGTGTCACCCTGTGCTGTCTGCGTTCGCCCGGTTTCCGTGACTTCTCCGTCCCCGGCCATACCACTGGCAATAGCATTCGTCTCGTCTCAATATCTCGCCATCTAGCTAAATACTCGTTTCGTATCGTGACCGTGTATGTGTGCGTGTGAATGTCTATGTGTGTGTGTGTACGTGATGGGGTGTGAGATTATGCGTCGCTTTGAAAGGCAGACAGCACGGCGTCGTTGTCGGTGTCGGCGCTGGCCAAGGCACAGGCCCAAGCTGAACACGACACCGTTCTCTTTCCTACCGGCCCTCCCTCGACGCAACACTACATGTTATGTGCGCATACGTTTCACCGTGGTGCCCCTCCCCCACCACCACGCAGACTGCCCCAACCATTGGATGTGTGATACCCCTTCCATTTCCAGATCCACGGTTAGCGCTACAAAGTGTTTGTTATCCTACCCACACACACACACACACACACACACACACACACACACACACACACACACACACACACACACACACACACACACACAC
This sequence comes from Drosophila quadrilineata, assembly GCA_018150725.1. Classification (NCBI taxonomy): domain Eukaryota; kingdom Metazoa; phylum Arthropoda; class Insecta; order Diptera; family Drosophilidae; genus Drosophila; species Drosophila quadrilineata. The sequence goes on along the minus strand of JAECWN010000432.1, from coordinate 1,530,487 downwards.
ACACACACACACACACACACACATATATATATATATACATATTTATATACTTATATATACATACATACATACATACATACATACATATGTACATATATGCATGTGTCCGTCTATTCCCAGTTGTTAAAGTAAGAGAGCATACTACCAGAGATCATGCTGCGCCCTTTGTGTGCTCCAAGACAAACAGTTGGCCCGGCACCCAAATAATTTTTATTTTATTTCTCGTTTTCAACTTTTTAATCAATTCATGCCTCAGTCTCTCTCTCTCTCTCTCTTTCTTTCTTTTTCCTGCTCACCCTCTTTACTGATCTGTGTGTGTGTTTGTGCATGTAAGAGTGTTTGAGTGTGTGACTCTATTGTGTATATAGATTTTCGATTTTTACGTTACCTTTTTCTCCTTTTTTTATATTAAATTTTTATCTCTTTGCCTGCGTCTTTTCCGCTTTTTAGTCACTTGCGTCTCTTTCTTGCATTCGCTGTTGATGTTGTTTTCTCCTTTGTGATAAATCGATTTAGAAGCCGATGGTGCCACAAAAGTAGAATTCTTTTAATTTTATTTCAAATTAATGTACATATTTATGTATATACATACATACATATGTATGTACCTGCATTTCTATGGTTGTTGTTATTGTTGCTCAAGTTCGTTTTCAACTTATTGCTTTGCTTTGTTTTTCTTATTCAATACTTGGAACTGCAATTCAAAAAGAAAAAAGTAAACACATCACACATTTCGTGTGCAGCCAGCAGCGGCAGCAGCAGCATTGTTGATGGCAGCGACGCCAACGGCAACGGCATCTCCAGACAACACGTCGTCGTTTTGGAGTCTCCTCAGATGCCAAGAACAACGACAACAAGATTAACAAAAATCAATATGGCTATGTACATACATACATACATACATATGTATGTAGGTATGTACGTTTGTACATAGTTATGAGCACCACTGTTCATTGGAACTCGGTCTCACTCACACACAAACCGAACAACACTGGCTCCCATAATGGCATTTGCGATCGCGTCCACCCTCTCTGTCACTCTCTCGCACTTTATGCTTAGAGATCTATCATCGGGCATCATCATCATCATCACTGAGGTAAGCCAATGATTATTTTCTCAACTCTGGTTGTTGTTGTTGTTATTTGTTCATGTATTCGACTCTCCTCCTCATCTTTCTTATTTCGTTCGCTCTTTACTGTGGCTATTCGCTTTCATCTTTTCATACATACACACATTCATACATTTGTACATGCCATACTGATATAAATTTTGCTCCCCAGTTTGCGGTTCGATATCGCACGCGTAAATGATGCTGCCGGGCAACAAGCAGCAACAACACCAACACATCATCATCTCCAACAACAATAATAACAACAACAACAACAAGGTATACAATAACATCGAGACACAAAACACATTTTTCATTTATGAATTTGCATACACACGCAGTCATCACAGCAGTGCAAAAAAAAAAATATATATATATATATATACATTCATATATATAAATACAACAACAGCAAACGGCAAGAGGCACACATAAAGCTATGAAGATATGTACATATGAATGTATGTGTGCATGTATTTCATTCATGAAATCCAGTTGACGACGTCAACGTCGTCAGCGACAATGCCATTGGCAGAGACAGAGAAACCGGCAGAGGCAGAGGCAGCGACTACAGCAGCAGCAGCAACAGTGCAGATTTTCGTTTTGTATCTGCGCGTTCACCGTATAGAAAATTTCGTTTGTCATTTGCAACAAGTGCGGCGCAACTATTTTTGTTGAATTGCCATATCTGCAGGTGTTGTTGTTGTTGTTATATGTAAATACATAGTTGTAGTTATTACCGCTCTTCCTTTTTGTGGCTTGTTTGCTATAATACAGTTTCCACTTAGCTGACGCTGGGGCTGCACTTATGTACACACACATGTACATATGTACGTATGTACATATATGTATGTACATATATTTTTGTATGTACTTATTGCACGTTATGTTCTATGCCCATTTCGAATTGTATTTTACCAATGGCTGGTGGGTTGTTGGTTGGGGGGAGGGGGGACGCAGCGACTATATTGCACCCACCACAGCCAGTCACTGACCAATACCACTTTCATATATACATACATCCATACATATGTACATACATATGTATGTGGATTGAGCATGTGTGTGTATGAAAAAATGCATTGCTCTTTCGCTCAGGCAGCGCATTCAACAGTTGATTCTCGATTGCGTTCGTAGCGCACTTACCCAAAAGTCACATACATTCATATTTATACATATACATACATATGTATGTACATGTGCATGTACAGTGGTGGACACGAATTTAGCACACTTCGATTGCTCGATATACATATATGCCCTGTTCTCATCTAAGAAGAGCAAATTGGGTATTATAATCTTATGAGCGCAACAATGAGTAGAAAGCTATTTCGATTCACTCTAAAAAAATTGCGACATCAAACTTTCAACTTAAATTCAACTTCAATTATTCAAAATTCATTTTTCTAAACATAACTACAATCAATAGTCTTTATTAAGGTATTTTTTCAATATTTCTTATTTATGTCTTATAATTTTTTTATTTTTAAACTTAGCCCTACTAAAAAGTGTACACGCAAAAGTCTGCGTGCAGCTGCTTCAAGCTGTCTGGAATGCAAGAAAGAGCGATTATCGTTGGATTTTTTTGATGCAGATATTTATAACATTATGCTAGCAATTAGTATTGCTCATTTGAAACATAAATATAGCATCATATTTAGCAGAGTCGCAACATGGAGGAAAATGGCAAGGAAATTTCTGTTTTTCACCAATTTAAAGTTATCCTTTGCGAATCCACTATCGAAAATGTAATAAACAATAGCAATTGATGGGGCTTGATCTTCTCAAAGGACCGATCTGGCCAACCACCTTTAATCGCCCATCTCAAAAGATTTTTTCAAATATATGACTAAATGACTGAATAATTCAAGCTGAAAGTTTTATGCTGCATTTTTTATAGGGTGTACGCAGATTTCTGCGGCTAGGTGTATGTAGAAATGTATTTCTGTAATGTAATTCTGGCTAAGGATCCCACAGATAAAACGATTATCCGTTTGTGTGAGCGAGTATATCTCCGAGACTATAAGAGAAAGATATGCTAAACTTGTCAAACAGACTCTTGTATATCGTAAGCTAAGAATGTTTATTAGTTTGTTCACAATGAATAACCATTTTTAAACTTTCTTAGAGACTGTAAGAGTTAGAAGTTTTTTTACAATCGTCAGTTAATACTAAATGCAGAAATTAATTTTTGAAATTTTTCAATGATTCTCCCATTAAATTAGGTAACAATGAAGAAACAATTTTTGTAAATTTGGCATTGAAATTCCTCTAAGCATTGTGCAGAAAAAATGATGTATTTTATTTTATTTGCCACCCTTGGTCCATAATTTAATAAAACTGACTAACTCAATTTTGCAGATAAATTCATCAGATTTAGTGTACCTATGATGTACAATATTTAGCGAAATTAAAAAATGTGAGGGCGTCAAATTCCTGGCCACCACTGTATTTATGTACTTATATAATGAATACGCACACACACGTGCTATATGAATGCACACAGCATAATCGTAGATTACATGAGGAAGAGCCGGGGGCTCAGTTTTGCCGTGGACTTCTCCATCCCTCTCTGTTCACTCTCACCAAATAACACACACACTCAGACAGACACAAACAGCGCTCAACAAATTCATGCGTCGTTTAATCGGTTAGTCGCCAAGCTGTTCAGCTGCTCAGTCAGTAGCTTCGTCGTTTCCGTCGAAGACCACTGAGCGAGCAAAAGCATAACCAAAACCAAAAGCAAATGCATAAAAAACCACACGACGGCCTGGCTGAGCCGCAGTGCCAGAATGTCTGGCAGAAACGACTTGTTCACATATGCATGTATGTATGTTTGTATGTATGTACATACACAAACGTGTATGCAGTCAGCAGAGTGCATGTACATGCAATGAGTGTGTGAGAGTATGCATACAAACAACTGGCATTGCCAACGAAATTGTAGCGCAAGTTGACAGGGGCCTCAGCAACGTGATTTGCAGTTGCTGTTTCTTTCCTGTTGCTGGCGCTGCTTCTGTCTTGGCGCACAGCAAAAACAGAAGCACAGTGGAGCAATTTTTTAAATATACAGATTGCTATTACTTTTAATTTTTTTTATTAAATATGACACACTTCGAGTGTTATGACACATATGTACATACATACATATGTACAGATATATTTTGAGATATTATAAAAATTAATATGTATTTAATATGTATATATGTACATCTACAAATGTATATGTAAGTAATTTCATTTATTGATATCTACTTTTTAACATACGAATTTATTTATTCGCAATCAAGTGATGAAGTTACATTATCATTGAGCTTGGCCTACTGTGCATTCTGTTGGAGAGGACAACAAGCGCGCACAGTTTGTAAGTTAGTCAACTTAGCCGCCTGTGCGGCAGTCGGCAATCAGTAAATCGGGCCTGGGCCGTTCCCTGTGTCGATGGTATGCGGTGTCGGCGTTGTAGCTGTGTGTGTGTGAGGTGAAAAGTGTTAAAAGCGGCAGGGGACAAGAGGAATCGGGGTTCGGCATAGATTCCGTCCCCTTCTTTCCGTCCAACGTGACTGTCGTGGCTGAAAATCAACTCCACGCCAGAGCGTACAAAAGCGCCGCAGTCGCTACAAGAACGAGTCTCACTCACATGTATATACACATATGTACATTAATATATACAAACATACATATGTACATAAATATGTGTGTTTTTATTTGTATGAGTATCCCCCATATGTACATACATACATACATACATACATATTTGAATGTAAACAGATATGCATACATATAATACTAACATACATATGTATGCAAGTATATGTAGATTGTACTCACATGCATTATAAAGGGACGCAGACACCTCACCGAAGATTGTCGTCAGTTTGTCTGCAATGCTCAGCGCCGTAGCGTATTGCCGTTGCTGCTTTTGCTTCTGAGCTACAAAAGCAAAAGCAACAACACTCTTACCAGGGCAGCAAGCAGCAACAACAAAAAGCATAAAGACAGAATACAAAAAGAAAAAAACAACACAACAAAAGCAACAGCAGCAACTGGTTTGGTCTGGCGTCGGCTCTGGTGTCCGCCAAGTGTCTGACTCGTTTATACTCACACATTGATGCACGCACACTTGCTGTGTTGCTGAGCTGATGAGCTATTAGAACACGAACACATACACCGATGCACACGGTTACACACAGATAGAGGCATACTCAGCGTCGCAGGCATACAAACGTGCAGACAGAGCGTCGACTGCACTTATACTCTCAGACTGAGAGGCGCGCTAGCTGTTGCTGTTATCGTCGTTGTTGTTATTGCCGTTTTTGTTGTTGTTGTTGTTGTAGGTGCAGTTTTTATTCTGGCGGCGTTGCCGTGTTGTTGTTATTATTTCTTCTGGTGCTGTTTCTACTGCGTTCATTCGTTCAGCTCAGTTCAGTTCACTTCGTTTCGCTCTCTTGTGTGCATGTGACTGTGTGTATGTGTGTGTGTGTGTGTGTGTGTGTGTGTGAGAGTGACTAACTGAGTGAGCAGCGACGGCGGCGGCGTCGACGAAAACCGACAGCGACAACGACAACGACGTCGGGCCCAGCCAGTCTAGAACGTATCTTTGAAGTAGAACGCAGAAGGCAGAACAATTGTGTTTTGGATTCGTTGCCGTGCGGATGCGGATCGCGTCGCGTACTCAGAAAACAGAAAATACAGAAGAACACAACACACAGTACAACACAAATAAAAATAATATATTATAAAGAGCAAACCAACCAGCAATTTTTTCCTTGTGATTTGTTGTGTTCAACTAAAAACGTTTCATTTTTTTTAATGTTGTTGTTGTGTACAAATACATTTATATTTCTTATACATAAATTTATTCAACAACTACCACTACTACAACGTTATTTACAACTGAACTGCAACGACGGAGAAGAAAACAGAAACAGAATCAAAAAACCAGAGGAGAAAAGAAAAACATTTTTTTTTAATTCAATACGTTGTCTTTTTTTTCTGCGTTAACGTGTTTTGTTGTTACGTTCACGTTCGCTCACTTGTCGCTCGCACTTTGTGTGTGTCTGCCTGTGTGCGCTTGCGAGAGTGTGCGTGTGAGTGCGTGCCTGTGCATGTGTTGTGCCAACGCTGTCAGATCGCAAGTTATGAAAGCGCAAGCGTCGCCAGAAGCGTCGCACGCCCGTAGTCGCAGCTACTACAGCACTGATAACTATTGAAACGAATCAACGACTAAAACAAAATCAGGCAAATCGATTTGTACAAATATACAAAAACACAACAAAAAAAAATTAATAATACTAATATAAAATAAAAAATAAGTGAATATTTTTTATACAAAAAACTATACAAGCAACTCTACGATAATGGATAACAACAACGACAAGAATAATAATAACAACAGCAACAACATCATCAGTAGCAGCAGCAATAGCAACAGCACGAGTAGCAGCAGCAGCAACAGTGCAGCAGTTGCCGCAGCAGCAGCAATGGCAGCAGCAGCTGCCCTTAGTTTCAACCAACAGCAACATAAGCGACATGGCAAGGAGACTTCAGTTGCTGCAGCAGCAGCAGGAGCAACAGCAGCAGCAGCAGCGGGAGCAACAGTTGTCGAACGCCAGCAGCAACAGTTGCCGACGGAAAGTGGCGCCGCTAACAGCAACTGCAGCACGAACGCGTGCAGTCCGAAGATGGGCTCGCGTCGCATCTTCACGCCACAGTTCAAGTTGCAGGTGCTCGAATCGTATCGCAACGATATCGATTGCAAGGGCAATCAACGTGCCACAGCCCGTAAATACAACATTCATCGGCGCCAAATACAAAAATGGTTGCAATGTGAGTCGAATCTGCGCTCCTCAGTGGCCAACAATCAGCATCAGCAGCAACAGCAACAACACCATCATCATCATCAGCAGCAGCAGCAGCAGCAGCAGCAGCAACCGCAGCAGCAGCATCAACATCAACATCAATTGGTGCCACAGATTGTGAACATGCCTCAACAGCAGCAACAGTCACAGCAGCAGCCACAACAGCAGCAGCAGCAACAACAGCAGCAACAGCAGCAATTGAAGCAATTTCACAACTTGCCACATCCGTTGGCACATCACATGCCACATCATCACCATCACCATCATCATCACCATCATGCGGCTGCCGCAGCGGCGGCGGCGGCTGCTGCGGCTGCTGCTGCGGCACATGCGCATTTGCTGGCCAATGGATTTGCCCACCATCATCATCATCACTTGGTGGGTGCACCGCCTCCGCCACCGCCGCCACCTCAGACAACCACACATCAACAGCAGCAACATGTGCATGTGCCGTTGCCACTGCCAGCATCAATTGGCCTCCAACACCAGCAACAGCAGCAAAAGTTGCCGTCACAGGCGAATGGCAACAGTAACAGCAACAGCAACAGCAACTGCAGCAGCAGCAGCAACAGCAGCAGCAACAATCCTGCAACGTTGTCGGCAGCGAAAATTGCTGCTGTTGTGGCAGCCATTGCCAGCAACACCGGCAATACCAATGGCTGTCTGCCAGCAACACCAACAGCGTCTGTAGCTGCAGCTGCCACCACAGCAACCACCAGTGCCACAACGTTGCCATACAGCTCAAATACAACACACCCACATCAACAACAACAACAACAAGTGCCAAATGTCGTGCCAATGCCCAACAGCAACTCCGCTAGCAACAACTCTACCAGCAGCAGCAACAGTAACATTCCTCAGCAACATCTTGGATATGCCTACCATCATCACCATCATCATCAGTTATCAGCGGCCTATTTGCCACTACCTGGGCCAATTGCCACGCCCGCACCCATGGATCTGTCCTTGAGCAGTGCGGTGCGCAGGCAACGAGAACAGGAGGTGGAGCAGCAACAGCAGCAGCGTGCTCACCAGCAACAGTTGCTCAAGTCGAAGGTAGCATGCGTCGATCTAAGCTGCAATCGAAAGCGCGTCGCTCCTCAGATATTTTGGGCTGGCGAATGCCACAACGTATCTGCCACAGATGAGGGCAGGCCTGCGGATAAGATGAGCAAGTTGGAGGCTATCAAGTGTGAGCCCAGCGAGGATGCCGATGCCGACATCGACGTGGACATCGACGTGGATGTGGAAGCTGAAGCCGAACCTGAGCTTGAGGCTAAAACTGAGACGGAGGCCGATCGAGAGAAGGAGAAGTTTCCAGCAGCGAAGCAGGTGAAACTCTTCAAGCCATACCTCTTGGATGAGGCAACAACAGGTGGTGCCACAGCAGCAGCAGCAGTTGCGGTAGCAGCAGCAGCGGCAGCAACAGCAGCAGCTACAACCGCAGATGTGGATGCTGATGAGGAACTGGAGTTGGAGTTGCACGATGTGGACGATGAGTGCGATGCGGATGCCGATGATGAGGAGCATGCCACACACAATGGCGGCAGCAGCAGCGGCGGCGGCAAGAAGAAGAAGCGCGCCTCACCCAAACAGAGGGAGCCCATCATCTGGAGCAATTATCCGTTTGCAAGCAATGCGGCCAATTGCTTTCAATCGCAGCCATTGCTGATGCAGTTCCCTTCTGGCGGAGCACTGCCGGCGGCGGCATTGCCGGCATTTCCCGACGGGAGTCCTCAGCATCAGTTTCATGGCGGCAACAGCAGCTGCAGCAGTAACAGCATCTCCTCCATCTCTTCCACATCATCATCATCATCAGCCTTATCCTTATCCTCGTCCTCCTCCTCCTCCTCCTCCTCCACCGCCACCTCCAACTCCGGTTGCAGCAAGCCCTCAACTCCTCAAAGCGTGCCCAGCCCATTGTCAACGTCGGCGCTCTCACCCACCGGGTTCTGTTGCCCCAAAGGTTCGCCCGTGTCCGGCTATGAGAGCAGCTCGTCCACCTACAGCGACAGCCCTCCCAGTAGCGCCAGTAGCTCCAGTCATGGCTACAGCTTCAACCTGCAGTTGCATGCCGCCGTCTACAACGACAATTTGATCAGCATTATGCAACAACAGCAGCGGCATCAGCAACAGTTGCAACATCGCTGGCTGGACTAGGAGGCGCTGGCCGCCTTGGGCGTGACACGTAGGCAGAGAAAGTGAGAGAGCATCAAATAGTTGAGACAGAGAGTGAAAGAGAGTGAAAGAGAGAGAGTGACAGAGAGAGAGAGAGAGAGAGAGAGAGAGAGAGAGAGAGATCTTATTGAGAAAGGAGAGTACATATCCCACCAAGCAAATTGGAGCGTGGCCATGGGCCTGGTCCTTGGCCTTGTAAGTTAAGAAAAGGAATAAATGATTGAAAATATGCATACATATATTCTTTTAATGAAACATTATTTTTACACCATATACATATATAGATATATATACATATATAAATATAAACATTTTTTTTTTTTTTTTTGTTTATTGTTAACATATAAAAATGAATAAAACAAAAATAAGCTTCCATTAGAAAAACAAAAACATATCAATCCAAATCCACAACCCCCCTTCCTCACACACACAAATACACACTAACGGACTTCGTTTTTAAGTAACATAATGTTAAAAAACTGAAATCGCTGCTAAATTTAAGGATTCTTATAATTAATTGAGTTTTTTACACACACACATATACATTTTTTTTGTGTTTACAGTGTAGGAACAAATTATTCGTAAAAATTATATATTAAGTTCAATTTTTTTTCTCTTAATTTAAAATTTGATTTGTTCGTGTATATAATTTAGTAATATGGAATATATGTATCTGATTGTGTACAAATTAAAATCATAACTGGAAATTTTTTTTTTTTTTAATTTCAATATTTTCAATTGTAAGGGAAAGCTTTATAAACAAATACACACAAACACATACATACATACATATAACTGAATAGTAGCAGTTGAAGAAGAAGAAAAAGAAAAATACAATATATGTGAGGGCGTGCGGACGTGAGGGCGTGGCCAGCCCATTACCGCACACATAATCAAAAGTTAACATAATATATAGGATGGGATCCAAGCAACTTTGTAGGGAAAGAATAATTTTTTAATATAGAACTATTAAAATATAAACGAATAGAAATATACATATATACAAAATGTGAAAGTATGGATAATATTATTGCAAATACATATATTTTTTATATACAAATATATATACAAACATATGTTGACATTTTTTTTTTTACTTTGGAAAATTGAAAGTTCTTGTGATATGAAAAACAAAACAAAATTTTAAGCAAATTGTTAACAACTAATAAAAAAAAATATAAATGAAACGCAGCGTGGTTTTCATATACATACATATGTATGTAAATCGTACACATATAGAAATAATCTATTATATGACAAATATATATATATATACATATACAAAAATATATATATATTTATATACAAACAAAAATGTTATTGTCTACATTAAAAACTTTACATACATATAATAATTACACGCATATAAAAACAGTATTTTTATAAAGTGAATTTTAAAAAAATAAATTGAAATTATAGAAACAACACACGAAAATCTGAAATGGATCTGAACAAAATGAATCAAATATATAAATTGATTATTACAAAAATATTGAAAATTTAACTGGCTTTTATTTGACATTTATTACAGGGTATGCAGCCATCATTGTGTCACGCCCACTTATTACTTACTGAAATTACTTACTGAAATTCACATAGTCACATGTTTGAGAAGTATATCTACGAGCGGACCTGCCACGCCCCAAAGTCAGTGAACATATGTATACATAGCATTACTTAAGTCAAATATGATTCAAAACAACATTTGATATAGGTTAAAATTGAATTAGTTGTGGTCGCCATCTTATAACTTGATAATCTAAGCATTTCTAATGCAAGCTATTTGATCTAAAAAGAAGAAGGAATATTTTCTTTATATATTTTTTCATATGTGCATACATAAAACGAAATGAAAAAAGCACAAGTATTTATTAAAGTTTATTTCAAAGTTTTATAAGGCCTTACACAGAACTATGTTAATACCGGTGTTCTTATTATTTTGGGCAGTAGTGTACAAACATTTATAGCAATCTGTACACATACACAGGAAATAATCGATAAAAATGTGCTCAAAGCTGGTCAGCTTCTAGGGAGAAAGAAACAGTTCGACAGAGAGGTCTCTCTATACAACACACTATATACCTATAGTAGATCTCGTGCCTGATCTCTGATTTTATGTAATCGGCTTGTTGGCATCTCGCCTTGGATCTTATACAATTGTCAATCTGCTGATCGATGATCAGTTACGACGCTACCCAACGATTACATCTGAGGTTTATTATATGTATATACTCTTTATGTAGATTCACATATATCTAGGTGAAAATGATGTATATATATATGTATATATATATATACATATATATATACATCATTTTCACCTAGATATATGTGAATCTACATATAGAGTATATGTATATACCATCTGTTTAGCAAACATCTAAGGGTAGCGCGGTATCTTCCAACTTGGTCGAGGCTCTATGCACTACATTATGCCGAGCTTACGATATCTATCGATATATGATACATGACTATTGACTAGTGCAAATATGGAATTCAATCTCTTCCTGTTATGCCTCCTATAGGATATGTTATTTATTTATTTAGTATATAAAGGTTAGAAAATACATTAATTAATAACCAGTTCGTAGGTTCAACACTGTAATCTAGGATCTTTGGAGGGGGTATATATACATATGTATATATGTTAACCCTTTTCAAGGCAACATCTCCAATATTCATGATTTTTTTATCCATTCGTAATGGTGTTCTATTCTTTTTTTTTATTTCAGATTAACCTTTCTTTATTTAAAGAGTAATCATGCTTAAATGCATTAAATGAGCTTAGGGGTGTATCATTTACAAATCGCCCCATGAACATGATAATTATAATCATGTAATTTATTTGATGTGGAATTGCTTTAGTTGTATTATACTATTCATGAATTTAAAAGAAAATTATTTTGCGGGTTTGCCAAGTAAGGAATAAGTCGTATCCGACCTTTAAAAGTATACAAGTATATTGTTACTCAGGATCAATGCACAAATCGTCTCCTGTCCGTACGGTGATCCAATACATTTTTTTAACTCACTCCTCATTTGCTCACAAAAAATGGAAAAACTTTTTTCTTATAGAGTATAGGTTTGAGTATAGGTTCAACAAGCTTACTGCTGAGTCCCAAGTCATATCCACTTTGCACTGAGCAAAGTAAAAATGCTTCCCTTTTTTTTACCATTATCTTTACATAATACTTTAAGGGTTATGTTGTGATCTAAGGAGGTATTACCTAGATTTATTTGTATGTGGCGTGGCATTCCCGATGATCTATTATCTGTGAGAAGACCTGGCATTTGGCACTTGCCTTTTCTATTTCCCGCTTTTTTTAGCTGTTTGATGATCTTGTGATATTTATTTGTCAGAGTTTTTATAATTTGTTTTTCTTTCTATTTGTGTTTAACTTTGTGTCATTTTGGCCAGCTCATCACATGGCTAATACCCCCATGATTGCAATCTAAGACTGTGTATGTGCATACATATGTGAGTATGTGTGTTGTGGGTATTTGAGTTGCCGAGCAATTCTTCTGTTTGGCACCCAGTTCTCTTTGACCAAGAGCAAAACAGGGTATTATAATCTTATGCGAACGTGTTTAACGGGCGGAAGGAGGTGCTTTACTTCCATGAAGAATAACATATACTACATGGACACAGAATCAATGGAGAAACCTATTAAGTTCTGTTCGTCGGTCTCTCCGATAATGTGACTACCTTTTTCAGCGTCAATCAGAGGTAGTGACTCCAAATTGCGCTTTCGACCTCACACCGATCAAGTTTGTTTTTGCATGCTACGCCCTATTTGTCAGCAAAAGCGGACGATTTTCTGAGAGACCATTACACCAGAATGCTCCAAATTGGCATCACGATAATAATATATAAAAAAAAAATAAATAAAATTTGTTTTCAGTTTTTCAGCATTTACACTTTTAGTTAGAGCCTGCGCCCAGGGTATCGCATGGCCGAGCACACTCGACTATATCGTTCTTGCTTGTTGTTTTGTTATTTCGGTGTTTAGTTTGAGGTTCCGTTTCGTGGGGTTCTTTCTATGCGATTCGCAATTTCGTTTCTGCGCTATGACTAAGCTCAAGCTAAAATTCTATAATGTTGAGATTTTGTGCTTCTGCTTGTCGATGTTGTTGCTTTCTGTGATTTTTTTGTTGTCAATTTATTTCTTTATTTTTATTATTTTTTTTTTTGAGAACGTTTAAAAATAAAGTGCTCTCGTTTGTCAATGTATACTATGCCTGTACGTATGTACATTGTATGTATGTACATATACATACATATGTATGTATGTATTTGCCTCGCATCGCAACCCATCGCATCGTGCCAATCACGAGCCAAAATACATGAGACGACAGCGTAGCGTTCCTCTCTGCCTCACCGACCACCTGCTTACCATGCTGCGCCCAAAAGGACGCCAATGCGCTGACGTAAACACTGCCGTTAGATATTACAACTGTGAAACGGTAGTGCTCCAAGTAAGAGAGAGGAGCAAATATCAGTGAGTTGCTTAGGCTTCCAGTTGTATACCCTTTACCGAAGCTGGCAAAGCGGCAATACAAAATGTATGCCCAATATGCCCAGTTTTCAAATATTGTGTGTTCAAACTGTATACATCGGTATATACATAAATATGTATATATGTACATGGCATGCACATATGTATATGTGCTGTTAATATTACAAATATCGGTACTCCTGCAGCAACAAAAACTTCAAAAATATTACTTTTAAAATTTGTCAACTAACATATATTTTTAATTTAAAGGTGATTGTGGAAAAGTTGCTATATTTTTGCTGAGTTTATGGCATTTTCATAAAACGTTTTAAAATAGATAAACGGTATAGATGATTATAACCATTTTTCAATTTATAATTTCTAGGAACTCTCACAATTTTAAAAGTATTCACAGAATTTCTGAAAACCTAATTACATAACTAATAGCATAAATTTTATAAATGAATATGGCAGTGATGCTATTCCTAACATATTATAAAACGAATTTAATTGTTGATTAACATCCACAGCAGTAGCAACCACTTACAGACTTACTTCTTCAAGAATCACATTATTAGAATATGTTTGTATATATACACACGTATTTGCAGAGTAGGTCCGATCGTCTCTCTACTGCAGATCCACAAAATGGGATTTGGTTTGGGAAATTTCCGGAATGCAGATAATGTGAATGACATCTGAGTAGAGAACACGTCAACCCTCGCATGGCATCTCCTGTCATGAGGACTGCTCATGAGGCCTATTCGCAACTGTTCGACCTTCGACAACAGTGCACACTGGGCCGCATTGCCGAATAATTGGGTTAAATTGAAACTACATTGATGGAAACTATATGTTAGGTCTTAAATGGATTCTAAAGACGGAGGTATGTAAATTGAGTTTATTAAAAACCTATCATTCTTACTTTTAAATACCACACCTGTTCGCCCATAAATAAAAATAAAAATTAAAGAGGAAATAGGGTTTGAGATTCTTCAGATTTGACTGGCGCACGTATTGTTCACAATATTCTTCGTCTACTTTCAATGCGATTAGATAAGAAACACAGAAGTAATTCACCAAAATTAGAATATGATATATATTTGTACATAATGTATACACCGAATCATAAAAATCCATCTCCAAACCGAAACGACCTATTGATTTTTTTCAATAATGGCCGAAGGGGCTTAATGATGGCATAACCAATTCAGGAATATAGTTGCACATTCATGAAAATAGCAAATTTGAAGCTTCTACATTTTATAGTCTCTGAGAAAATCTCTTTCAAAGAAAAAACCCGATTTTCTATTGTGGGCAAACGGGGTGTGGCATGATAGAAAAAAAAAATAAAACAAAAAACTTAATCAGCGTATGGTATAACCCCAATATCAAATTTGGAGCTACTAGCTCTTATAAATTCGGAGATCTGCGAGATCTGTCGGACGGACCAACATACAGACGGACGGACACGGCCCAAAGGATTTCTCTTTGATCCTGAGTCAGAATACATATATTTTATGGGGTCGGAAACGGTTCCTTCTCCCTGTTACTCATATTTCAGAATGGATATAATACCTTTTTTAGCTTAAAGACCATAGGGTATAACAAAGATAATAAATTGCTGATAACTTAAATATAAAAATTTCTGTATTCACTGCGAATAATATCAACATTTTTCACATTTCAGCTAGATTATCTCCACAGGCTTCAGAACATTATCTACATGTCATTTCGTAATTAAAGTCATCATATGAAAGGGCTTTCTTGACGTTTTTCACAACCACTCTGCTTATTTTTAAAATTTATGAAGTTACGAAACTACTTTAAAATTAGAATGTCTCAAAAATATTGTGTTTTGTCTTATTAATATAATAAAATAACTATTCCGGATTCAAAGGATTGCATAGTTTAGTTTAGTCAGATTAAGTATTTGAAATGATTTTAGTTTGAATCTAATCAAATTTATTACAAAATAGTTCAAAATAATAGGTTATTCAAATTTTATTTTTTCAATATAACCTTCACCAATAGAGTCCGCAGCTGCCCCGGTGTAACTTTAAATGGAAGCGTTATAAGCCACTCGTCAGCTCATAAGTACTTGGGTGTCACTCTGGAAGTCTAACTTTTTGCAAGCATATATCGACATTACAACACGCTTACAAAAACATAGTGTCCAAGATGTACTGACTTCTGTCTTCCAATAATAAGCTATCTCTGGCAAACAAAACTAAGGTCTATAAGGCTATACTAGCTTCTAGGCTGCCAAAACTCTGAGAAAAATTTCAAACGCTCCCTGGTATATACGAAACAGAGACATTGAGCGAGATCTGAATGTTCCACTGATTGGAGACAGGATTCAAAAGATAGCTAGCAAATACGCAGAGAGGCTAGAGTATCACCCAAACGCCCTTGCCAGGCGTCAACACAGCGTTGGATTAAGAGCCAAAAGAAGACTTAAACGATTCCACACTGGTGCTCCTAGATTCTCAGAAAATCTCTATGAAAGTGAAAAAAAAGGATTTCTATTGTGGTGAATTGGGGTATGCCCTCCAAAAATAAAGCAATATAAACTTTATCAGCGTATGGAGTCTACATACCAAATTTAGAAAATCTAGCTCTTATAGTTTATAAGAAACATGTACTAACACAGATGGATGGGCATGCAAGTGGACAGACAAGCGGACAGATTTCTATGTTCATCCTGATTCAGAATATATGTACATACATACGGAAATGCCTCCTTCTCTCATTCAATCAAATTAACTTAAGATTGTAATACTTTATATTTTGATATATTCAAGGAGTACAGTAGTTGAAGAGGTTGAAGCAAAACATACATATGTCTATATATATATATATATATATATATATATATATATATATATATATGTATGTTCATGATTCACATAGATCGTAGGGCTCTGATCAAGGGCACTGCGTAAGCGTCTAGGTTTACTGGATGATACATGGGGCGGCTCATCGCAGATGGCATATGAATCGATTGTTTATTGTGGCTTAAATTATTGGTTCCACTTGAGATCGATGCGATCGGCGAGAGCTCCATTTGGACAGAGCAAAGTGAGCGTATCGATCAATGACCAAATGGACAAATATTTGCTCCATCCATGTCCATTTCACTGTGCATAGAGTTCCCCATACTATACTATATATTTTGGCATCTATTGAGTGCTTGGTAACATGCAAAACCCCATCGAATAGATCCATCAACTAGATCGATAATGTCGACAAGTGAACAATAAGTGGTTTGTCAGATAATGACTGATAGAGTAATGGCGGAGAGGGGGGGGGGAGGATAAATCAGAGGGAAGAAGGCTGCCGAAGCATAAACAATTGTTTCCCATTTCACTAGATAAATAAATTTATTATTAATAATAATCATCGAAATCGTAATCGAATTAATCATTCTCAAGTGCGGTTGGACTATATTTACGACTAAATTTAACTCCAGCACGAATCCAATATCAATTCATCCAAAGCATTTCTGACACTTTCAAATTATTGCTCTTCAATTAATTCTATATATACTTGTCTTATATATAGTAAACAAGTGTACGTACGAACATACATATACCTATCTAGAGGTTTATCTATTAAACTATATATACATATATAGTTTTAGAGCACGAAATATCAATGTGAAAAATTGTGTAAGGTCGCCGTTATCTTGACAAATGGATAAAAATCGCAAGTGCGTTGTAATCAATGAACCCAAGCGGAAAAAACAAATCGCAACCAGACCCTCGCTTGCTTCTCTGCAAGCAGTAACTCCCTCTGCCATATACATACCTCACTTAGTTCACTCAGATACATGGGTATATGGTATATCGGTAACATATATGTATGTATATGTTTTCTTTATAATTTGAGCTCTCCAACCTATAGAGAGGCTTTTTTGAAAATATCCAAATTTAACCTTTTGGACTTCGGTTACGTCTATCAAAATAACTTCGAAGTGAATAATGTCCACTGTTGGGGTCAACGAAGAATGTTTGGTTTTAAACTGATTATCGATTATTCGATCGTGGTTTCCGCTATGTGTAAATAAACTGTAACCGTATTTTACACTATGTGGCCAATTGTCCCAATATTTGTCACACAGAGGAGGTGTTTAACTCAAGATTAATAGAGATGTCGATTGAGCCCTATTCATCATAAGACTAAGAACTAAAGGGTCTTAACGTAGAAGAAAAAAGATTTCAAACCTTCACAACTATTTTCTCAGAGACTAAAATACAAGAAGCTTTGGTACAGCTTTCTAGTGCTACTGGCTGGATTCAAATTTCAAGCAATGGGCTTCGGTTAAAGTATGTATACATTGTGACTAAGGATCAAGAGAGAAATCGATTGAGCCATGTCTGTCTGACCTCTGTATAAGCGCCTATATCTCGCAAACTACAAACTAGTCAGAGCGGGAAGATCTTACAGCTCTTTCGGGAGGAACCAACCTCTTTCATCAGAAATAGTCGCTTACTGTCTACTTAAACTTTTAAGCTGCAGCTGTATCAAGAGCAGTTGAAACCAGTTGAGAATTATAGTGACACTTAAGTGAAAAGCTCTAAATTACATTTTGTAATAATATTACTATTATTCACGTGACAAATTTACATGAAAACCCCCATACGATTGCACACACACACGCATGTACCCCATAAGGTGAGCAGACAATCAGAATACCATCACAAACTGGGAACATCCTAGCGAGTTAAGGCTGAATAGAAGCTATCGGCTTTAGTAGAAGCCATAGTTCAGGTCAGAAGTATACAAATTATTCAATAGGCGACATGGTGGGAAGCCAAACCGAAGTTCAAACGCTCTCCCATCGTGTCACAACTGAATGTCGACCACTATGGGGAATCACAGGTATTTCGGATGCAGCGCACCGTACAAGTCAATTGAAGGTGGGTCCACAGCAAATGCGTAGATCCCAGGGCTGCGTTAGGGTAAAGTCAGAGGTGTGACTTTCAATATTCTATATATATCTATATCTATATATAGTTGTTACGCCCCACCAAGTTGGAGCTAGAGCAATGATCAAGGACACATTGTCAATAGATGCACAATAGTCGATTTGATTTTATACTTGTTGTCGTTTCTTTGGTTGTTGTCTTCAGAATTCATGGTGCGACCGATAGATGTGACTATTAGATACCGATATATATGACTATTTGACTATTGTAGTATCATTGAGCCATGCTGTCTGCTTGAATTCTCTGTGACCATAAATATGGTAATAGGTTTCTAATGAACAGGCGGGTGGAGGGGTTCTCTTATAACTAACGACCACAAGAAATAGCACAACTGTCGACTGACTAATGCAAGAATAAATACAAAGAAAATGATCGATCGCATTGATGTGTAAATCTCCTAAGTTTTCAGTTTCGTTTTCATTTCCAATTTACTTTCTGAAGTGCTTTTCGCTTCCAAGCCAGTGTCTTTGTATTTGGGTATAACTGTGTATTAATTCATAAATATATTACATGGTTAAGAATATATAGTACGTCAGCTGTACATTCAACTTATTAGTTATAATAATAGTAATAGATATAATTTAGTGTCTAGTAATTGTAACGCCTGTACATATTTGTATTTGCGATACGATTGCAGATCGTCCCTGGGTTGAAAAAGCTCTGGCATCGTTCACTGGGCAATTCGCTGCAATCATCCATCATCCACCGATTACGATATGGTCTTGTAGTCGACCGATAAATGTAGAAAGTTATCGGGATAGCTTAAGTGCTCGGACATCCATTGTAGCTGCGTTTCTTCGTGTAGATCAATGCCATGCGTACGAAAGCCGACTGCAAAACAAAAAACAGAACAGATAAAAAAAATAGGTTATCTCGCCTACAGTCTAACAGTCTATATCGTACAGTTTAGATATACGCATACAGTAATTGTAATCGATAACAATTGACAATTGTCTTTAAAATATTGCTTTCAATTTATGGGAATTATCAAAAAACTATCGGGAAACATTATCGAATAGGTGCCCAGAGATAGAAACAGAGATAAATGTGGAAGAATTTGCGCCCACGTAAATCAGCAATCGAAGTGGACGAAATCTTAAGTGTTCGACGGATTCATTTGCAAATTTGTTTTCTGTTTTTGTTGTGTGTTTTTGATTACTGATTGACTTTCGTCATTTATAATTATAGCCAGGGTGTTGGGTATTATTGTAATTACTGATTGGTGCCATATCATGCTCTATGTAGTATATGTATATACATATGTATACTATGGAGTGAGTGAGCTGCAAATATTTGCTTTGACAATGCCCAATTATATAGACGCGGAGAGACAAAGATAGAGATATATATAGAGAGTAGGCGAAGGGAATGGATGTTTGCGGGGACAAGCAGCGATAAGATTTGTGCAACACGCAGCTTGAGTTCAAGTAGGGCGCAGCGATAATATGATACGATCCGATACGATTCGGTACGATTTCTGCCCCCTCACCCCACCCCTCCATGAATTTTGGTTTTAAGTCAGTCCTATATTAGATCTATATATGTATATATATTGCAGCACTCCAGTTCTAATCGCAAATTGAGATTTTCAATGAATTGAATGTGTTTATTGTCTTTAAATATTATAGGCATTGATTGATCCGCTCATTCCCGACTGCAACGTAACAGATAAGCCAATCAATCAAAGTGATTGCGTTAAGATTCAGTTTAATCTCTTGCTGAGCTAAACAATTTCAATATATAATATATGGTAACACAATACTTAACTGGCATGAATCATAGAGACAATTGAAGGCGATAGATTTCAATTATGATCAAAAACTAAGTTGGTATAGCTTCATCTATATAAGATGGAAAACTATATTATGCATCAAAAATGAAGCTTACATAGAATAGATTTGTTGAAATCATGTATGAATAAAGTGGAAATCCACAGGAAAAAAAATGTTAAGTTCTTATGAAATTTTTTAATTCTGTAATATTTTCGTATGGACTTTCATCGAATTGCATTTGACATAGAAAATTAAGATTGAAAAAATATCTAAAAGGTGAAATTTAGCGACACAGCTTCATATTTTTGCTCCTATCTTAAGAAATGTAATTTTATATAGTAATGTAAGATATTCTAAGACCACTAAAGTTAAATTTCACAAATTTCGGTTATGTGAGATAAAATCAAACAGACCAGTAAAAATCCTAAAGCTCCTTATAAATAAATGTGATGAACTGCTTTCAATGGATACCTATGCAGTAAAAAATGAACATGGCAAAAATAATATAGAAGGCGCCAGCCGAAAGCAAACTGTGTGGAGGGAAGAAACGCGCCAAACAGTCTGACAATTTATTAATCCCATTTTTATTATCGGCAACAGCAAAAACAACAGCAGCAACAAAGTCGACGAAGTTCCACGAATCATTTTTAAAACAGATGAGTGATAGTGTGTGTGTGAAAGTGTATGTGTTGCGAGAGGCGATTGACGCGTATAGCTCATGCCTATAAATAAACGATTGCAGCTCGAAAATGTTGTAGGTATCTGATAAGAAGGTCCAATCATCATAATAATTTAATAGATTGTGTTCTATAAACTAATAAAATCCGACCGACAATATACATATGTATATATATGTATGTACATATACACTACTGGCCAAAATAATAAGTACACCGGTAGTAGTTCAGTGTAAAGCCTCATAAAACTTTCGATTGAACTCCAATCAAATTTTTTTTTTCGCATTTCACTTTAAAAATCATTGCAGATTATAGAAATTACTATCAATACACTTCTGCAATTCAAGATTTCTGACAGCAACTGACTAACGATGAAATTCATGAAAAAAGGTTGGCCATTATAATAAGTACACTGCTGGTTTTTGAATGTGTTAGATTTGAAACTTCACCTTTTTTTTATTTGTGATTGGTTTTCATTATATTCAAGTGAAAAAAGTTTAGAAAAAATTTTAACACCAATTGGAAAACTACAGTGTAGGTCTTAAAAAAACTTGCACCACAGTAAAAATAATAGAAATAGTGAAAAATAGCAAAATGCTTTGATCAGCTTTAATTTTATTTTTTACACACTTATTAGGAATTACAATATTGTTAATAAAAACGCGAATTGAAATCAAAAAAATTTAGATGACCTGAGACAACAGCCACCAAGTGCCTCATTGGCCTTGTATTTTTTATGGGTGCTGGTGTTTAAAGTCCATTTGCCCCGAAAATTGCAAAGTAATTTAATCTCAGTTTTCTCATCCTAAACTTCAATTCTTAGACCTACAATCACGAATAGATCGGAAAATAATATTGAACCGAACAAAACTTTTCAGGATTATCTTTGATACGCAAAATGTTTTCATTATGGTCACATGGGTTAGGTGGAGCAAAAAAGTAAAATAATGGATAATGATCTGCTGGAAAGATAAATATTTGATTGTGAAATGGATTTACAGAACATATACCAAATGTTAAAGTTAAAAATTTGTAGATTTTATATTAAAAAATGTAAGATACGGTACCCTGGTGGGTGTACTATGGCGCATGGACCTTTTGCATGGTACGGCATCATCCTAACTCGACGTGATGTTAATTTTATATTCGATTTAACCAATAAATATCTAATATATAACATTTTCTAACTATAAAGTGATAAATTAAAATGAAAATAATGTATCTGGAAATCGCTAAACCTTCCACAACACACGTCAAAGGCCTTTCACGAATAGTGTTGCAGCACTCTAAGTCCATGTTAGGAGTCACATGGAAGTGATTGTTGACTTAAACTAATCTGGAAACCTTTCAAGAGATCCTTTTCATTATACTGTAATGAAAACATTTTGAAATTCGGTAAAATTTGAAGAAAATTCAACCAAATATCAGGTGTTACAATTTTGGTTGACCTTTCCGTCAACGTAGAGCTCTTATAGTAAATGGAATTTTCAAAATTTTTCAAATTGTTAATTTTGCCATGGTAAACTAATGCAACAATATTAAAAGCAAAAAATTAATACATAAATTACAATCCACTTTGAAATTTTAGCTAAGTAGAATTGGTGTACTTTTGTCGATTGCAGATTGAAAAGTTGAATTGCAAAAGACTTTTGATAATTATTTCTATAATCTGCAATGATTTCTTAAACGTAATGCAAAAAAAAAGTTTTCATTACAGTTCATTCAAAAGATTTACAAGACTTAAAGTAAACTACTACCGGTGAACTTATTATTTTGGCCAGTAGTGTCCATATAATAGCATTAGACCCCGATCGTGCATGCGCTCGACCTGCCTCCTCCCACAGTCACTCCCATTATCACATTCTCCCTTTCTCTCTCCTTCTGAATTTGTCACATGTGCAAATACTATTCTAGATTATTCCTGCTTCAGATCGTCTATGGAGACCACAACTAAACGTTCCCTATTACATCGTTCTGACTCATAAGTTATCTATGAGGTTACAATTTGGCAAAAACGAGTTGAAAGTCCATATGGAGTCTCGAAAGTCCATACAGAAATTTTTTTATACCCCGTAATCCATTTAAAAAATAAGTGTGAATGTTACAACGAGAAGGTGGCCTTTCCGGCCCATGTATAGATCCGCATATAAATATGTGCTATATATTCTGAATCAGCAGCAATAAAGAGATGATGACCTTTACCTTCCGTTCGTCTCTATGAGCCCCTTTTCACAAAAACTAAAAGAGCTGGAGACTCCAAATTTCATATGTAGACTCCTGTATTTCATACATTATATAAGTGCTTTTTAAGACACTCCCTATTTGTCCAAAATATAAATATTAATAATTTATTAATATATATGTATGTATGTATATATCGAATTTTTTACTTTCTCAAAGGCTGTGAAAGTTAGAATCTCAAGAATTCGGCAAACACTTTACTTGATGCTAAATGAAGAAATTGCTTTTTCGAAATTTTGGGTGACACACCCATTACGCCCACAAATTGAAAAATTTGAATAGCTTGCGAAACTATCAAGATACGTTTTTTATGCATTTGGCTTGTAATTTCCTGTACACATTGTAAAGATGTCATCTTTAGTTTTTATATGTCACGCCTTTTTGGCCAATAATTGAGAAAAACTAAATAAGTTGTTAAGTTTTTAGCAATTAAAGCTACGCCACGTAGACGTACGTACTCACCAGTCCACTGCTTTTTGGAACAGGTCATTTCATAGTCGAGTGTGTACTACTCGACAATAGTGTTCTTAATATCTTTAATTATTTCTTAATGGTTTTGTGTTCTTTTGTTATCTGAGGTATTGTAGACGAGGCTTTTAACAAAACCTCTACAAATGTTTTTGCAGTGTAAGTTTAAAGTTGCTTTGAGAGGTAACTATAATATGATGTTCTCAACTTAGCTTAAATTTATATTGTAAAAATCTTTGTTTGTTTACATATGTATGTACATATGTATATGTTCATACATATTTGTATTTGTGCCTTGTATATCATACAAACAGGAATTGTAAAAATAAAAGTTTATATAGAAAACTCTCAATGGGTATGCAGTACTATATTTTTGCGTTAAGTTAAGACAAAAGTTATTCGTGAAATAAATAAAGATAATGGAAACCTCCTAACGCGCTGTGATACAATTTAAGACCTGGGGTACAGGGTACCTTACAGTCGGTCACACTCAGTCTCAACCTACTTAATAAGACTCCAGAAGATACATACCTACATATATTTTGTTGCTTTAATAATTGCTAAAGTTCTATTTATGTTAAAAGATGCAAATCTTTCATATTGTCTGGGCATTGCTTAAATTTATTATCATCCTTCAATTTTATTTTCCTTATCGCATATACAATCTAATTCCCCTTGTTGCTTTGTCAATCGTTTTCTTCTTATGGTGATTTCGCTACTTTTGCAAAAAAAAAATGGCTAATCAAAACAGTTCATTAGACAGATATATAATTTGTTATTATGTTGGTTAATGAATGAAATCCATAATGGTATTTATACAGATAGAGAAAGAGAGAGGGAGAGACAAAGACAGAGGCAGAGAGTTGTACTTATATCAGCTAAGAACAAAAGAAGGACCAACTTGTTGCTGATCTAAATGCAGCTGTCGTGTCCACAGCCCACCCAAAATGCAAGGGCGTGGCACAAACAATTCACATGCAGACTAAACAATACCGGGAGAGGAAGCCTGAAAGAATCAAAGAGAGACAAAGAAGAAGGCAGAGAGAGAGAGACAGAGAGAGAGAGAGAGAGATAGAGAGACAGAGAGAGAGAGAGAGAGAGAGAGAGAGAGAGAGAGAGATACAGAGCGAGGATCCTGATTGCATTTCGGGTATTGTTTGTCTGATTGACGAAATGCAAACGAAAATGTGTCGAAATGGAACTAAG
The DNA here is from genome assembly GCA_018150725.1 of Drosophila quadrilineata. Taxonomy (NCBI): domain Eukaryota; kingdom Metazoa; phylum Arthropoda; class Insecta; order Diptera; family Drosophilidae; genus Drosophila; species Drosophila quadrilineata. Next base: position 1,505,492 of record JAECWN010000432.1, on the reverse strand, counting down.
CAAATGTAGAGGTGGCACATCCAACACCACCAGAAGAAAAGTGAGACAGAACAGGAGAGGCAGAGAAAGATAAAGAGATGACGATGGCAACGTATCAACGGCAGCCAAATTGTGGTGACCATAAAACTAATGCTGCGGGGCTGCAACAACAACGAAAAGAGCACAACAAGTAATAAATACGCTCAGATGCACACATGTAAAGCGCAAAGCTGTGAGCGTCTGTGAGGTGCGATTTCCGTCGCGCGGATGAAACATTTTGTAGATGATAGGGAGAATGGAATGAAGGTGCAGGTGTTTAAAAAGTATGCAGCATGCAGATTGGAGGTGTAAAAGACAAATAAGCGGAGGTGATTTCTCAGAACTTCCTTTTCACATATTCGAGAGCGCAGTCTACACAAATACAAACATATGCACATTCAGATATATATACGTACATACAATACATGCACAAACATACATGCATAGTACATAAGCACAGAGTGAGGGAGAGAGATTTTCACGAATGCAATGCACAAATCTGCAACTGAAGAGCGGCACAGCACGTCAAAAGAGAACCAAATAAAAGTCAGCGTGCTCTCACCAGTGATGACTCTTCAGCCTTTTTTGCAAATCTTTCGTTTTTCGGTGTGTCTTATTTCACCATTTTTTAAATTTGATTCTTAACTTAACTTACGAACAGATTTCGCAATTTTCCGCTTTTTGAGCAACAAGAGTGAACTTTTTCAAACCGATTGGTAACTGTTAATCGTAAAAATGTATGTATACAAAAGCATGACTGATTTAGGTAAACATACGAAAAGATGCAATTGAGTCAGCGAAGTGCAATCTGTTAAAAGTACCTTGGCTTGAAATGCATAAGATTGTATCGCAATGTGTGAAGATTGATCACGAAAGCAATTTTATTTCATAAATTAATCATAAAAAATGTCCTGTTTTCTAAATTTTCAACATGTTTACCAGTTTTGTATTTATCGTTGTATCACCTTTTTTTGTACATAGTTGGCATCACTGCCTTTCACATAAATAAATACCTGCGTGTTCTCTCGCATACACAATTGGCTTACTGACACTGCCGCTCAAATACACACATTCGTGCATGCATGTATGTAGATGTGCAATGCACGCATCTGTGTATGTGAGAGCACATTTAAAAAGCCAAAAACGAGCTATCGCTGCGAGCAGCAACGAAGCTAAGGCAGACGCTGACGCTGCCTTTCCGGTACACGCCAAATTCGCCGTCAACAACGGCCGGCGGCAAATCATGAAAGCGTCTGCTGTTACTGTTACCCCGCAACCCGCTGGCCACACTATTCTGACGCGACGCTCACGCAATGCCTAAGGCAAAAGCGAAGGCATAGGAAGACGTTAAGGCAAACTGAAACTGAATAGCAACAAAAATGTATAGAAGACGGGGACTGCAAGAAGCGTTCTGTTTTCTCATCGTTCTCTTATTTTAATTTTGACGTGTCTTAGATATGAATGTATGGATGTAGTTGTGGTTGTTTGATTTCCCGGAATGGCATCTTACTTTGATCCACACCCCGGCAACTGCATTGTATATTTGAAATTCATTTAAATTTAAATACAATTTTCTATGAAAATGCACGCATTTCACACACACACACACAAATAAATACATATATACGCACTCTCTCGCAGTATATATACATACTTACGTAAGTATGAATGTACACATACATACAAGTATGTATATGCTGCATTTACGTGAGTTTAAGTACCGCACCAACCCGCCGACAGTTCACCACGTTTGTATGTGATTTGTGGGTGTTGCTGCGGCGGATGTGGATGCCAAAGGCAGCTCGAATAAAATCAAGTCGACTTACAAAAACTTTCAGTTTTGCTGGCTCGATAGAAGCCACTAGAAAACTTTTATGCAGCATTCTGGATACCCTACTCTCGGGCCTCCTTTATAGATACATACACATATATATTTATTTAAAATTATATTAAAATAGACCTGAAAATTAGCGAAAAAAAAAAATAGCACCACTTGAATATTTTGAGTATTACCCGCAATACTACTCAGATTTCTCTTAATAACAAAAATTGGATTTTGAGATTTGGCTTGGAGCTTACATATTGGATCATTAGAGATAAACCACAAATTTTGGAGCAAAATGGGGCTTTTACATAGCAAATCATCAGAAACCCTAGTCTAGTGAAAGTTCAAACAGAAATGTTAGTGAAATCTATGAATGCTCCATTCTCATTCGCAATGGCCGCCAACAAGGAACGCACTTTCATCATGGTTAAGCCCGATGGAGTCCAAAGAGGACTCGTCGGCAAGATTATTGAACGTTCTGAGCAGAAGGGCTTCAAATTGGTTGCCATGAAGTTCACCTGGGCATCCAAGGACTTGTTGGAGAAGCACTATGCTGATCTGTCTAGCCGCCCCTTCTTCCCCGGTTTGGTCAACTACATGAACTCCGGTCCAGTGGTTCCCATGGTGTGGGAGGGTCTTAATGTGGTCAAGACCGGCCGTCAAATGTTGGGCGCTACCAACCCAGCTGATTCCTTGCCCGGCACCATCCGTGGTGATTTCTGCATCCAGGTTGGCCGCAACATCATTCACGGCTCCGATGCCGTCGAATCTGCCGAGAAGGAGATTGCACTGTGGTTCAATGAGAAGGAGCTTGTCTCATGGACCCCAGCTGCGCAGGATTGGGTTTACGAGTAAACCATACTAAGCATGTGATTAAAATGTGCATTTTATCCTTGTGTATTGCTACTCAACTAAGTTTAACAGGCGATTCTTCAAAAGAATAAAAAATTACAAATAAAAAAAAAATTGTCAGAAATGCAATAATCGGAAAAAAGCAAGAAAATCCTGAAGCACTTTAGCAAATATGGAAGAACTTCGGAAATTTTCTTAAAGCCCACAATTTATATCCCCGTATACTCAGAAAGGGTCCACTGTAGAAAGCGAGACGAATTATTATTATCTTAAAAATTAAAGGATCGGTATATTTAACTTGGAAATTTTGGATGCTAAAGTTTCTTTTTGATATGTTAGAAACCAATTTAGAGGCCCCAATGTACCTGAAGGTTCATAAATAGTAGAAGGTCTTGTGGGATGAAATGGATGATAAGTTCGCGGTCTGACACATAGATGGCGTCTCTTATATAGTACTAACCTTTAAATGATTCGTGTCAAAATTTGACGTCTATCAGTCAATTAGTTTGTGAGATAGAGCGTCTTTTGTGAAGCAACTTTTATTATTGTGAAAAAAATGGAAAAAAAGGAATTTCGAGTTTTGATAAAATACTGTTTTCTGAAGGGGAAAAAAAGCGAAAACTTGGCTTGAGTTTCCGGAGTCTGCCCCAGGGAAATCAGCAATAATTGATTGGTATGCAAAATTCAAGCTTAGTGAAATGAGCACGGAGGACGGTGAACGCAGTGGACGCCCGAAAGAGGTGGTTACCGTCGAAAACATAAAAAAAACCCACAAAATGATTTTGAATGACCGTAAAATAAAGTTGATCGAAATAGCAGAGGTCTTAAAGATATCAAAGGAACGTGTTGGTCATATCATTCATCAACATTTGGATATGCGGAAGCTCTGTGCAAGCTCACATTTGACCAAAAACAACAACGTGTTGATGATTCTGAGCTGTGTTTGGAGCTGTTAACTCATAATACACCCGAGTTTTTGCGCCGATATGTGACAATGGATGAAAGATTTCTCCATCATTACACTCCAATCGACAGTCGGATGAGTGGACAGCTACCGGTGAACCTACTCAGAAGCGTGGAAATACTCAAAAGTCCGCTGGCAAAGTAATGGCCTCTGTTTTTTGGGATGCGCGTGGAATAATTTTTATCGATTATCTTTAGAAGGGAAAAACCATCAACAGTGACTATTATATGGCGTTATTAGAGCGTTTGAAGGTCGAAATCGCGGCAAAACGGCCCCATATGAAGAAGAAAAAAGTGTTGTTCCACCATGACAACGCACCGTGCCACAAGTCTTTGAGAACGAAAAATTCATGAATTGGGCTTCGAATTGCTTCCCCACCCACCGTATTCTTCAGATCTGGCCCCCAGCGATTTTTTCTTGTTCTCAGACCTCAAAAGGATGCTGGCAGAGGTGATCGCCGAAACTTAGGCCTATTTTGAGGCAAAACCGAAGGAGTACTACCAAAATGGTATCAAAAAATTGGAAGGTCGTTATAATAATTGTATCGCTCTTGAAGGGAACTATGTTGAATGATTAAAACGAATTTTGCCAAAAAAAATGTGTTTTTCTTTGTTAGACCGGGGACTTACCAGCCAACCTGGTATTTTTCGTACTATGGAGGATGTACATTACATTGGATAAAATCCGAAGTGGGCGGACACACCTTATTTTTTTGGGTGTTCCGAGAGGATCCCAAAAATACAAGTAAAATGCAAGATGGTTTCAATGGTTTCACTGATTGGCATGGAGTGACCTGCATAACCTCCAGACCGTAATACTATATACAACTTGTGACCAGCAATAAGGTGGGTAGTTTCTACATTGACTTCAACTAGAATGCAGTCATTTTGGACCACGATTAGGGTGTCCCAAAGCCAAATTCCCTCAAAACAGTGCAAGGACGTGAATATCTAGTCTTAAAGTCTTTGTATCTTGCATTTTTAAAATATCGGTACGCCTTCAATTAGAAAAACATAAAAAACCTATTAAATTTAGTATACAATTAACTTTAAACAGCGTTTTTGTTGCATTTTTAAATATAATATACATTTTAGTTTTATGGTCATTCTGGAAGAATGGTGCTATTATATACGTATATTTATAAACATTTTTCAATTTATAATTTTTAGGGACCCTCCCAATTCTAAAAATGTTTTCAGAATCTGGGAAAACTTACAGCTGCAACTGTAACACCAATTACAAAAATTAGTGTGCCTGTGGTGCTATGTCATTTTTCGCAACGGTAACCTGTGCTCTTTGAACAATAACAAAAAAATATTTTATAATATTACGGGAATGAGCGCTACAGGGATAGCTAAAAAAAAACTAAAACTATTCTGCATATTCTAATTAATTCAGGTTTTTGACAAATGGTATTTTCAGTTTTCTGATGTCAATTCGAAAAGAGAATTACTTGAGTAACTGTAAAGATACGATTTTCACGTAATTGCAAGTATAAATTATGCAAATAATTTCGTCTCTACCTATTTAAGGATTCACCCTCTTCGCCCACAAATTTAAATAACTCATTAAAGGTCTTTTGTTTTTTCGGCTAGATTATTCACATTTGCTATATACATACATGCATATGTATGCATACATATGTATATTAAATTGCACTTTGTGCCTACGTTGAAAACTTCTATGCGATAGGATTCGAAACACCTAAGAAATATATATTAGAAACCCAAAAGCTGAGGCACTAAAAGGTATAGCATTTACATACATAAATAGTATGTATACCTATGTACATCCAGACGTACAAACATATGCACCTTCTTATTCATAAAGGCATCTGGGCATAGGGTACCTCATAGAGTAGCCCACATAATAACAAACTTCTTAGTTCTTTACTAAAGTTTTTATATCAATGGACTGATTAATAATTAAGACGTTATCTCTAACACATTGTCAATTCTTGTAGTTTGTCAATATCTCCTGATGACATTGAATCAAATTCCCAGTTTTCCCTCATATTTTTAAAAAGTTTTAGAACAAGGATTCAAGACATTAACTTAACTATAGTAAACATTGACAGGAATATTGAGGAGCTACATTTCCAAGCTGACTTGGTTAAATACGAATACAGACCTACGACGATAAGACAGAATACAATATTCAATAGTTCTTCTAGTACGTAAAGAACTGACAGTAGAGTAGTAGAAGGCAACCAATATGATCTGACTGTTGGGACATAGGATGTGGAAACTTCAATTATGGTACTTCTTTGGGTAGCAGTTGGGGCGTTGTGGCATCCAAAAAGACCAACTTCACAGGCGAATTCTAGAAGCAGAGTGTAAAGAAAACTAAGCTATAAACAACTCATGATAAATTCCCGCTATGTCATATCCAGAGGGAAAAGGGAGGAACGCAAACTAGGGGAACTACCGAACCACCACCAGATCGGTCAGTAAAGGAGGATGGAGTCCCGGTTGAGAGGCGTTACTCACATAAATATATGCATTGAATGCGCGTTTTGTTAATGGATCTCCTCACTGACACTGGGGAGGAGCGTGTGCATAAATTATATGTGTATAGACTTGGCTATATTGTTCCGAAGTTTCAAGTATGTGAGTGCTAGCTATGATCTTCTTGGCTTCCCTGAAAATATGGCGAAATTGAAAGACTAAGAATTACCCAAATCGATATCCTCCACTTGTTCAATGTTTTCTATAAGAGAAATATACAGATATGTTCATTACAAAAGGAGAGAGATGATGATGAACTTCTTTTTTCTAAGTATGTCTCCTAGTAAAATAACAAATTTGTAAAAGATTAATAATAATAATTTTTAGTATCATTGTTGAGAATAGATGTTAATAAAGTATTCTATATTTAATGAAATTTTCTCGCACGTTTTTTCCGGAACTCGACTGAACATACATATAAACACATATATAGAAATTATATTTCACATTTTATAAAATTATAATAATTTATATTATAGTTATATAAAGAAAATAATTTATTTTTTACAATTAATTTTTACAGTGAAAATACTAAAATTTTGTATTTTCCATTGTAAAAAATAGAAATTAAAAAAAATGTTGTAATATAAATAAGATTTATTATAAATAAGATTTATTTATTGTTTCTTATAATAACATTTCAATTCAAGTAGTTTGAAAAAGGATTCAGTTGATACGATATAAATAAATGTACAGATGTACGATAGATTTTTGAATTGTATACAATTTATTTAAAAAACAATTCAATTGTTTGTAGGATGCAATTGTTTTAGTACGAAAATTTATTACAATGTTTCAAAATATATTTTAAAAAATCAAAAAAAAATATATATGTATATTTATATAAGTATATATTCGAAATTTGCAGGCTACAAACACTCAACGATAAGGAGAGCTAAATATGTAAGTGCATGTAGTTATAGACCGGCCTCATTGATTCTATTTCTACCGAGATCAATTGCGTTGGTATCCCAATCATTTTGAACCACAACATGAATTAACTTCTTAGCTACATATAATCCATAAAGCTTAGGGGAAACTGATCCATTAGCCCACTTAAGCCACTTTAGGCTGTGTGTGTAGAGGGAGAGTGAGAGATACGAGAGGAGAGGATTCAAGGACAATAATAAAAAAAAATTGTTGCAACTGTCACGTTGGATGACCTTTGGGAAACTACGTGTTGCACTGCATGGCCTGGCATAAGATGATCTTTTCTCTGTTTTCTTCTGTCTTTCCTTGCCTATCCGTTTCGGCGCAGTGCTCTTCGTTTCGAGAATCTATCACCTTTTATATGGGAAATACCGAATTCTGATATTTTGGGTGAAGCATGTAAATAAAAATTTCACACCTAACAAATATACGTGCCTGCCTACGTACATAACGTATGTGCGAGTGTGTGTGTGCGGGAAATACCCTGTAACAGATGTGATCGCTATGCGGATAGGTCACTACCGATAGCTATATGTAGTCGGTTCCTTTCGGTCCAAGTGCAAAAAGCAGCGGGGACTAGACACACAGGAAAACCTGGTTGACGGCTTAGTCAATGAAAGGCATACCACAAGGTGCAAGAGAGACGGAATGAGCAAAGGACGATACTTGCAGTTCAACAAAAATCTGTAAATCCCGACGGGCAGCCACAGGTATTTAGCTATATGTTTTGTTCAACTATTGGAATTCCCGTATCCCTATTACTGCAGATCTCTCGCTTTTCGTTTATACTTCACCATTGCCATCTCAGTCATACACTTGCTGCTGTCGCCGGCGCCGCAGGTCAAAGTTGATACCTAGCAGCGTAAAACCAGAAAGAGAGAGAGAAAAAAGAAAGAAAGAGATAGGCAGAGAGAGAGAGAGAGAGAGAGAGAAAGAAAGAAAGAGACCTAGTGTGGGAGAAATCTTGAAGCATTTTCATTGTTGCCATAGACAGGGTCGACTGCGTTTGGTGAAAATTCGTTTTTCATCTACCGCTGCCCAAAGGCTCATTGGCACAAAACAACTCTTGGCTAAAGAACGAAACAAAGAACAAGAAAATGAAAAAGAGATAGATAGATAGATAGATAGATAGATAGATAAAGGGATATACCAAGAGAAAGAGAGAGATTGAGAAAGAGAGAAAGAGACAAGTCCAACAGGCATTTGTCTAACATGATGCGACTGCCTGTGGGCTATTGTTCATTTTTAACAATTATTATTGTTGCTTGTGCGACATTGATGAATTGAAGAATGATTGGCAGTGCCTCAGGGACTAGCTTCGACCTCGGTATCGGCCTCAGCATCAACCTCATCTCACCCCGCATCGCCTTGCCACCATTGACCCTATTGTCCGCATTTCAAATGAAAATTGTTCAAGACAAAGTGTAGGCTCGGCTGCTACGTCCCAGACTGACTGGCACCTTTTTGGCTAAGTACAAGACGCAGACATTGAGAGAAAATAGAATAGGGAGATCGAGAGAGTCATAGATATACAGTATATACATATATTGAGAATTTGTAGCTCCGCACTCACCTGCCTGTCGCACAGGTGTTGATAATTCGGCCATCAAACCGCTTAGATTTTTTTTGTGTCCGCCTTCGCTTAGAGGCGAAATTAATTTCTGCACGTACGTGAAATCCTATTCAGAAAACGAAAAAGAGGAAGAGCGTCAGTCAGTATAAGAGATCGAACAAGCGTGAGGACCTCACCAGAGTGATAAATGAAAGGTTAAGCATAGTGAACAAATTCGAAAGAAAGCAAATGAGAGATAGTAACCATAAACTCGAATTTCAACTCTCATTTTCATTTCATCTCTCACCCTCTCTATATATATGTATATATTCATTTGTTGGTTGCCACTTACATCATCATAGTAGAATCGCACTGGAATGTTTTTGAATGTCGAGTCCTGGTCACTATACGGCTCCATCAGCCGTCGATTGACTGCCCAGAACTGATCAAACTTATCGTTGATGAGGCCCAGCCACAGTTGATTGTGGTCCTTCTTCTGCATGGCAGATATGACAAGTCCGCGATGCTTGAGGACATCGGCCTCCTTCAGACACGACAAGTAATGTGATTCCAGCAGCTCCCTAAAAATTGCGAAGTATATATCAATCAACTTATGTTTTATATATTCAATTAAATTATTGCTGTTATGCGTATAAATGCAGTAAGCTATGTTGGCTTGTTTTTCATATACAATCTAGACTAGTAACAATCAGAAGTAATTCATTTCCAATACATCAGTTGATTTAAATAAACTCCTACACAAACAGAATATACATACGTATATAGAGGAATCGGAAATCTATAGATGATTCCTCGTAATATACTATCTCGGCAAGTTACAATTAGAAATAATCACAGCAAGTGGACAATAGGATAGAGAACAGATGAAGGAACGAAAGCATGCAAATTCTAGTCCTCGTCAAGAACGTAAATATTATGCTACGAGTATATATACTTGGTGTTGAATTTGACGAGAGTTTCCTCGGGAAAGTTTGAAAAGTGTATGGTGATTGACCAGGGGGTGCTGTCATCGTTTGGATGCAGGAGATCGTATAGCACACCTGAAAGTCAAAAGGGAAGTCAAAAAAGCAATTATTATGAAATCACCAAAATTGCATTTGGCTTGCCATGGTCCATTCCCAAGGACCCATGCTGACAGTCGCCAACAAACCTATTGGATAGTGTAATCGCAGCGGAGTTCCATTAAAATCGAACCAGACGGCGCCATCCTGGTGCTCGGCCGCAATGTAGCGGGAGAAATACTTGCGGACCTTTTTGAAATATTGTGAAACTTGTAACAAATAGTCACATTTATATGCATATTTGTATGCATTTTAAGCTGGGTAATGAAGTGTCTTACTTTGTCTGTGACCAAAGGCAAGTAGCTGAGGCGGGACACCATGAGATAGAAGGGTTCTGGTCGGATGCCGACAATTTCTTCGCTGTCTGCTTGAAAGCAAATACCAATTTGGCCCTCCCATATCATGCGCAGCACTTCTCGGTCGTGTGCCATCGTTGTTAATTTATATAGACAATCTTTCTTTTTCTCTTTTTCTGTGTTGTCTTGTTTTGTCATTCACTGCGAACCATTTAATACTTTGCAATTATTGGTAACGCGTGCGCGATATGTGGCATGCGATATATCGATAAATGCTATATCATTGCGCAACGGTGAAAATAATACAAAACATTTTTAAATTAGCAACTTACAAAAAATAAACAATATAAATAATTCATGTAGTCCTGTTTATTTAATTTATAAATTAAATGAGTTGGTTTTTTTAAATATTATCACTTTAGCGATAGTTTTATGTGATTGGCGCAATCGATCGCGGCATTCGATTGGTGTTGTTGTGCAGATAGTTCGATGTCGATAATATGGCAGAGCATAACAAAACCAATGCAGCTCTGGCAGTGCATAAATAAATAAAGTTGCTCGATATTTTGTAGGCCTGCAGTTTTTATGGCTGCATTTACTTTTGTCGTAGTCAAATGTAAATATGAGCTGTGAATCTCAACGTTGCATTGACCAACAATATTTAACATAAATTCTATGAGCATACTACATATGACAATAGATCATTGTGTTTCGTATATAAATTCAATAAAAACCATCAATTTACACTAGCAGCAGAGAATAAGGAAAATAAAACTAAACTAAATAGCAGAAGCGTCGGTAACAATAACGACAGCGGCGACTGCGACGGTAACGGGCCTCAACAGAATGGATGTTGAAATACCTGTTTTGGCTGGATATCTTAATGTTCCAACACAAACTGGTATCGTATCACGTATCTCGAAAAAGGTAAATGAGCCTGCGCCATATCCAACTCCAACAAATGTGCGTATTTTCTTATAACAAATTGCTCATCGTCCTCCTCATCACCCTCTCTCTCAATTCACTGCATGTTACTATTTATGTAAACTTTGTGTGCCTATCTATTATTATGTATGTATGTACATACGTATGTATGTACATATACATACATATGTGCAATTATTTTTCGACTAACACATATTAAAACAGGACCTCAATTGCTTCGAAGGTATAAGTGTGCAAGTGTATGTGGTATGTGCATGTGTGTATGCATGCATATGTGATGTTTGTCTAGATACATATCTCCATCTGCATACTTGTTGCATACAAATAAGTAGCATAAGGTGACACCAGAGAAACAGACAGACAGTTGTGAGAGCGGGATAGAGATGGAGAGCAACTTGAGAGGCAAAACTGAACGAACATATTTTCGTTTTGCATGTGCGCGCCTGATATACACACATCAACACTGTACAGAGTTATTTGCATGCCTGCATGCATATACATATTTATGTACATATATACATGCATACATACATGTGTGTTTGGGTGGATTCATGCATGTTTCATGCTTCCGTCGACATCGACGTTGACGTCGTCGTCTTGTTTGTTGTTTGTATACATTGTATATGTACATGTATGTATTTTGTAATATGCATACCTTTTATATGTTATGTTCAGGAAATATGCCTGCCATATGTGCATATACATATGTATATGTATGTATGAAGATTAGGCTGGGCCACACTTTACATACATATATGTTAATGTACATATATAGCAGTGTTATGTAAGGGAAGCTCAAAGTTCCGTGAAAAATTTGATTAGCACAACATTAAAGTAAGCTAATTGACCGCTTACAAAATCAACGCATAATCTTGGCCAGAGTTTCTCGTAAAGCTTTTGATTTTTATATTGCAGAAATCATGCATACGATATTGCCTATTGTTTAAGGCTAGTCGCCATGGCATCGCCCGTCTGGAGATCTGCGAGAACAAGGAGGATAAGAATCCAAAGATCTTTACATTGGAGAATTGTGTAAAGATCACTCAGGAACTACCGCCAGCGAATTTCATACAGATTGTCAAACGAAACGGTCAACTGACATTAAACGCGAATAGCGATGAGGAGCTCAAGGATTGGGTGACGGCTCTGCAAATGGTTGCCTTCTGTGGCATCAACCAGCATGTCACCCAAGGTGCCATCGAAGAGGATAATGATTTATACTGCAGCTCATTCGTAAGTAATGGATATTTGGAATCTCGAAATCCTTTGGTTAATTTTTGGAAACTCTTTCGAAGAACGGACATATTGCAGACGGTATAAGAAACATTCTTGCACTGAATCAGCCATATTGGCATATCATATATATGTTTACTTTCTAATATAGTCAGTTTCGATCTCACATGTCAGCAGATAAAGCAATTTGATATTGAGTAGTACTCAGTATCACTACTAGCCTCACATTGTTTAATGTATCTTGTATGTATAGTAGAATCAATTCCTTTCTATTAGACACTTGCTCATCATATTAAGAAATTCCATTCATGTATTTAATATACAAAATAAATTAACATGATGGGAGCTAAATGTAATTAGGCAATGATCAGTTATGAATTATGTATAAGTAGTAATGTTATATTATTTTATAATATTTATAGAGTATTAACAGGTCTTTATATACATATAGTGTGTACATTCATGTCAAATTAAGTGGAAAAGGTTGATTTGTTTAAAGAAATAAATTGTGGGTAGGATTGTGGATGTGGATGAGAATGTTAAGTGGTGAGTAGGAGCACAGAACTCGGATCTAGTATGGACTAGGATAGGGTAGGTGCTGTCCAGAAGTAAGTGGGTTGTGGTTCTAGGTGCAAATATTGCTGATATTGTGGCTTTTATGTGGGTATGAAAGATGATAGACATATAATCAATACAACATATATATGTATTTTCAAAATATCTGTTAAGATTATTACTTCAATAAGTCAACAAATTCGAAAAATGTAATGAGAGAATAACTGAGAGAGTTAAAAAAAACAACCAGAACCTTAGTCAGTCTCATGGAATGGGGAGATGTGGCTTAGCAATTGTCATAGAGAGAGAGAGAGAGATAGCGAGTGGATGAGTGTGGCAGGAAAGCGAGTTTCTGATGAATAGTAACCAATGACTGTATGGGTGCATGTTGAAAACAATTGAAAATGTGTTTTTTATTATAGGACGGACTATTTATAATCACGCTGATACCATCGGAGGCATCTATAAGATGCAACATTGAGCCACGCACTTATATGCTGCAGATGACGCCGACGGAACTCCAACTGAAGTCGGAAGATTTGAATGTGACGATCGCCATGTGGCCATATAGATTCATACGCAAGTACGGCTATCGAGATGGCAAGTTCACGTTCGAAGCGGGACGCAAGTGCACAACGGGCGAGGGTGTCTTCACCTTGGACCATACGAATCCGCAGGAGGTCTTCCGCTGTATGTCGGCGAAAATGAAGTCGATGAAAAAGTTGATCAGCGCCGACAGTCTCAGCAGCATAGAGTGCAACGATAATCACTTCAGTGCCGCTGCTTGCATGGAGGCGGGCTCTAGGAGCCCATTGCCACCATCGCCGTCGAGTAATCCGCTAGCTAGTGAATTCGAGATCAACTCGACGCAGAGCTGCATCTCTATGCGAGGATTCATCAGCTCCAACGATTCGCTGAACAATTTCTCGTCGAATGGCAGCAACAGCGTCAGCCTATCGGTGCCATCCACATCATCTCAGCAGTCAGTGGTCAAGCACATTCCCAATAAGCCACCGCGCAAGCTGCCTACACCACTGGAGAAGCTAACTGTTATTGCCGGCAGCGCAACTACATCATTACCATCATCGTCATTGACATCATCGTCAGCATCGACATCCACATCAACGTCAATGGTGATTAGTAATGCATCATTGGGTCCCGTTGGCAATGGTAGCGGCGGGTCCGTCGTGGGTCCTAATGCGGCCCAAACTCCATGTGATAAATACAAGAATATTATGAAATATGAACCTGTTGCCATAACAACATCGTCGCCATCGGATGCCAATAGCAAGAACAGCGGATCGGCTGTGATATTGAAGCCCGGCTCACCGGATCCAATTTGCTGCCCGGTGGACGATAATCCGCCGGACTTGCCGTTGCGCAACGAGAGTAGTGGTAATGGCAGCGGCATGTTAAATCTTGAACGGGACTACGAGTGCATCGAGAACATAACGGACGCATGGAAGACCCGTGGAGTTGGCGATGTGCGTCATTGTGAACGCATACCCAATACGGACTTCGTGCGCCACCAGCGACCACAATCTCAGCGGGACAAACGCAAGGATCTGTCCAACCTCACCAACAGCATCAGCACCAACAGTCCTGGCGGCAACATTCCCACAGTCACACCCAAGATAATTGACATCGACATTGGAGAGGGTGTTGGTGTCCTCATCACACCGGATGCCACCTACGATCGCTTAGATTTCCTATCGCCCAACAATAAAACATCCAGCGGCTACAAAACCATAGTTAATGTCACGTTGCCAGCAAACCGAGTGCGTTGCAGCCCGCCTCTAGCTAATGAGTACGAGTTGATTGCTAGTCCCGATACGGAGAGTTTTCGCAAGGCCGATGACAGTCATCTGGGTTACGGAGTGCTGCGCAAGCCCGGTAATACGGTGGCCAATGCCAACACCAACTCCTCCACTTCCGGCTCCAACAACAATAACAATAATACAACGAGTAACAATAACAATAATCCTAACAGCAATAACAACAACAACAACAATGCACAGCCCGTAACCAACAACACGAATAACAACTGCAGCAGTGCTGTTACCGAACTATGCCTGGCCAGAACACCTGTCACGCCCACAACAAACACCGATGTCGTCCCGCTCGATCATTGCAGCTACAACGGACTTAACTATACAATCGTTAGCAAACCGAAGCGTGTCTGAATGTATAGTAAGGAACGAAACGGATATGCATATGTACATACAAGCTACGTGGTAATCAAAGAGAGGGGCTCGTGAATAGTGATGTTTGTGAGAGAGATAGAAATAGAAATAGAGACAGGGATAGAAAGGGAGCGCAAAACGTAATCTCAATTTTATATAAAGATAATTCTTTACTTTTCGAATATCATGGAACAAAATTAGACAGAAAAAGACGGTGTTTAAACAGAACATGCATACTAAAGTAAGAAATAAAACTATTTAGCCAGGCAGACAGATAGCAACAACGAGAGAGACACACAAAGAGAGAAAGAAAGGTGGAACAGCCAACAGTGAGCAGACGTATCCAGTGAATCTCCATAGTTTAGAACCAAAATTCTATAAAACATATAACATATTACAAATATTAGAGCTAATGCTAAAAAAATGTCCTTTCAAGATAAGTCACAATAACATAATGTACCATACTACTTTATTTTTTTTTTAGCAAAGGATATTTCATTATCAACATAATTTGTACAGTAGAACCACACTTATCTGAACAATGGCGTGACGGAACAATAATTTGAGGGAGATCGAGTGGAAGTAAAATATATTTGATGAATGCATTTCCGCATTTTCTACAAAAGTATTTTCTGATTTAAAAATACAGAGCCATAAATTAATAGATTCATTGAACTGCCATAACACAAGTGTGTATGTAATGTTTTATTTATTTTTTGTGTACTTTTATAGTATTTTCCTTGCACTTTTTTGTACGTATATTTTGAATCTGTGATTCTACTGTTGAATTATGTATGAACATAAGTACGAAGGAGCTTCAAGCACTCTGTCGACAGCAGTTACAATGGGAAGTCGGAGAACACCCATCACATTTTTTTCATATTCATGTACATATGAAGTTATACATTATATACTAAAATTGTTATACACAAATGATATATATAGTATACAGACATAGCATATACATAGTTAATATATTTACGCCTGTATTGAAACTGTGAAGGCGGGAGCATGTTGTAAACTGTCGTTGCAGATGGTGGAATACATTGTAGTGCAGATTTCAGTGTCCTTCAAAGCAGATTTCACTGTACATATGTATAAGTATATACCAAAATTATATACTAATTTCATGTAATGTTTGTGTGACGTGTTAACATAACATGCGTATTTTTTACACATCATATTTTGTATGTTTATTATATTTTTTTTTAAATATTAAAACTATGGAAAAAACTTAAATATAAAATGTAAAATTTTAGAGTATTTATTATACTACTGTGGGGAAATAGTAAGAATTCGTGATTCATCATCGGTTGACTGTTAGAACACTTACTGATATATTTGGTATATCAGAAGGATCTGTGAGAACCATTTTGAAAAAACATTATATATTTACCTTGTCCTCCTACCAAAGGAATGATGAAATATTAGTTTCCAAGAATTTTCTGATTGGATGTGATTCAGTAGTCACTCTATCCGTAAATATCTATTATTCCGCTCGACGAATTCAAAAATTGCTGATGTATGAATATGATCCACATACATATGTACATACAATTTGGTCATCAAAGTAAATGAAAAAATAGGCTAATTGAGTAGAAATGACGGATAACTTCAGTTTGGTTAAAAACTGAAATTACGAAATTTCAAATGCAACTCATGAATGATGACTTTACCATCCCAAGAACACCTAAAGTTTTGTGAGCTACAAAGTACAGAGTATCCAGAAGTCGAGAAACATCAGCTTTTGTTTCTGTCCGGCGTCAAAGTAGCCACTGACAAACGGAACTCAGAAAGCAGCTTCCTTCCAGTCATAGTTCAGAATTTCAGCGACATTTCACACAAACGTTTCAACTTAAAATCGAGATAATTATAAAAATAAAGTTAAGTTTTTTTATTTTTTTTTTGAAAATTGAGAAATAATATATATGAAAAAGCAAGTGGCAATGTTAACACTACGACGATTCACGAATTGCAACTGGTGTCCTTTGGTTCGTCATTGCTCCGTCGCGATCATGAAGAAGGTAAGTTGCCATTTGCCGCATGCTATACTTACATACATACATATGTATGTATATAGATTTGTGTTATCACCTCTAACATTGCAGGAATCTTATATGGAAAAGATGCGACAAGGCTATTTGGAGGATGAGGCGAAGAATCTCGTGGTGCCAACATTCAAGCGGGCCATGCTCCATCCGGATGCGATTGCTGTGCGGGATTCGTGCGGCGACTTCACATTCTTTCAAGTGTACACGGCTGCCCAGAAGTTGGCCATTCAAATTTCGAATATCTGTGGTGAGTACCGGCGTGAATACTATGTTAGAGGTAGTTACAGTATACAAGAGGAGCACCTATTTAAAGCACTATTGCCTAAGATCTGTAATATGTTCGAGTTTGTCATGACTGTATGGATTCCATCACTGACCAAATAACATATAGATACCCCACTTCATATACTCGTTTTGTTCACAAAAATTTCTTGCGAGCGGTCCCAGCAGAGGCTCAGCGTCGTGAAGAACTTTACAAGCTACCCCCGCTTAAACAAAAATTCTCTGGCAAGCCAGAAATAAGATTTGAGAGCTCAGAAAGACTTCCAAACAAAAATCACGCATACACATAAACATATGTATACGCACAAGAAGCTTTGCGTGTATTTGTCTATTGCCTGTTTGGAGAGTGAACTACGCATACACACGAGCTCAAAACAAAGATCAAGGGACATCATCAATGACAGTGGCAAGCAATAGAGACGGGGGTGGGTTGCTCACAACATTAGTGACAAGAGTGGGAGTAGCATGGCGATATGCGATCTCTATCATGTTTTCTCGCTCATTAGTAGTTGTCTACGCTTCTAAAAGGCGTACATTCTTGCGCAATTCATGCTCTCTCAGCAGCAGCCCAAGTAAGAATGAAACGAAGAGATCGGCTGCCTTCTGCTGAGGCACTTCGTAACGACGCTCAGCCTCTCCTGGGACCGCTCGCGAACGACGCTGAGCCTCTGCTGGAACCGCTTGCAAGAAATTTTTGTGAACAAAACGAGTATACGAAGTGGGGTAATCTACATATACATATGTATGTATGTACATACATATGTTATTTGGTCAGTGATTCCATATAACGAACTCTTCAAAATATTTTCCACATGGTGATATTCTTGGCTCTGAGCCAAATGTAAAGTACTTGTCTACTTTTACTATAGAGTAACTATTTCTACTATAGGTATTTGCATTAAGCGGTATTAATTATCAGTCGAATCAGTGAAAAGAAAGGATTTTTGTCTGACAGCAAAGTGCCAAGGATAATATATTCTACACTCTCGGCAAAACTCAAGTCTCTCCCTCTGGATAGATATAGAAATATTCCCAATATTAACCAATTTCATATTACATTTCATTTTAGGCAGCGCCTCACAGTCAAAGGTGGCAATCCTTTGCCCCAACAATGTACTTTGGCTGGCAATGCAGTGGGGCTGCTGGATGTCTGGGCAGGTGGTAGTGCCGCTGGACTTAACCCTGACCCCCGATGAGCTGCTCGATCAGGTGACTTCTTGCAACACCAAGTTGATGATTGGCGAATCTAGAACGGAGTCAATAACGCAGGAGCTGGCTCTGGACTTGCGCTTGCCAAGCATCGTGGTGGATCACGGCCTTATACCTAGTCTGGATAGCGTCTCCTCGCCGGCCAAGTATGTGAAGCAGCTGGTCGGACGCAATGATAGGATCATATCGGAGTGCACCCTCACCAATGAGTTCTACGCCAGGGGGGCGGCCATGCTGCTATACTCGGCCAACTCGACGGGTGGACGGAATGCTGTGCTCCTTTCGCATCGCAACATTGATGCACAAATGAAGTGTGTGGCCTCCAGTTGGCGTCTGACTGCCACGGACTGTCTGCTCCCGATCATGTCAATGAATCGCACGCATGCCACAATTGGTGCTCTACTTGGCATAGGTGGCGGCATCGTGCTGCAGCAGACATTCGATAGCCACACGGCGTGGAGGCAATTGCTGGGCATCAACAGTCAGTCAAAACAACGGGTCAACCTCTTTTTGGCCAGGCCAATCATCTATAAGAAACTCATTGCCGAATACGACAGCATGTTCAGCGGGGACAAGAGGATGGTCGACTACATCATGTCCAGCTGCCGTCAGCGCAATCGCCTAATGGCCAGTGCCTTCGGCCTGCTCCCCGAGTCTGTCTCCCAGCGCTGGCGCGAGATAACCGGGCAGACTATCCTCGAGTATTACGGTTTGCTGGAGATGGGGTTCGTGCTGGGACCCCAACTGGATGAGCCGCGGTCGTTGCATTCGGCATTGACTAGCAAATATCGCGCAGGCACCTTGGGTGTACCCCTGATGGGAGTTACTGCTCGTTTGCATAATCGCCCGGGCGATCAACTGGTGTGTTTCCCCAGTGAAGCTACTGCTATTGAGCCCGAGCCGAGCCAAGTGATCGGAGAACTGGAGATTTCAGGCGAACACTTGTATCCCCATAAGATCATTCGAACCAACTCCAGCCCATTTAAGATGGATATGCCGTTGGCAGATCAACTGAAACAGGAAGAGAACAGGAAAAGTAATGTAGGTGAGCTGGAATCGCCCCAGCTATACTTCAAAACGGGTGACATTTGTTCCTATGAGAACGGGCTGTTTAATTTTCTGAGCAAGGTCTCCAATGTTATCACTGTAGGCGGCTATCGTGTCTACGGCTCAGAGATCAAGAAAACACTCATCTCGCATCCAAACATCAATGATGCTGCCGTACTGGGTGTTCCGCACAAATCGTGGGGCCAACGCTTGGTCGTCGTTTGCATCCTGAAGCCCAATACCAAGGTTGATATTGAGTCCATCAAGGTCCATTGCAAGAGCCTGTTGCCAGCCCACAAACGTCCCGCTCTCTACAAGACAATCCCTTCTAAGCGAGCTCCGTCTGCATAACCTATATATAACAGAAAGCTGTTTCTTGAATGTTATTTAGATTTTCCCAACTTAAAATTGCAACAAATGTTCGAGTGATTTAATAGTAAATAAATAAATAAGTAAAGAATATAAAGAATATTTCTAGTTGTGGCTCATACAGGCTTTTCTTCATAGAGTTTTCGATTGATATGGATAAATTTCTATAAACATAAATAATGACTTTCCACGCTAAAGTGGACATCGAAGGTTCTTCAAATAAGATGTAGTTTATAAGGAGATTTTTTAAAATGATGGTTCAGCAAAAATGTCATTAACAGTACTGCATTTTCGAAAAAGAAATCAACATTCTTCCATCTTTCATGTTAGTTCAATCGAAGGTTGTACATTTTACTCTATAGTAGTTTGTATTGGAGCTTCATAAACTGAATTTCCCTAAAAAAAATTTTCATTTAGTGAGAAATTTCAATCCAAATCCAAAATTCCAAAAATCCATTATTGTTAAAAAAGCACTCAAAGGCATTGAATGCAAAAAAAAATTAAAAAAAAAATATTAGCTACTTGTAAAGTGACAATAGTAAAAAATTTTACATGATTTTATTATTTATTATTATTTTATTTTTTTTCAAATAGTGGGAGAATGTCATTGCTGGTTTTCTTTTAAATTTGTTTTGGGAATAACTCATTGTATTTCGCGGTGGGCAACCAAAGCTGGACTAGTTTTCCCAGTGATGGGTTGCTTGGTGCCAAATGCACTCGGCCCGTAGCCAGATCCCGAACAAATCAGTCTCGTTCATCACAACATCAAAAACACAATACAAAGAACAATAACGATAGAATCATGCAAACAATCAACTAACTACAGTTGAATAAAGCTACTGCTGGTCGGGTGTTGATCACCAGAGAAGAGCCCACCCTTCCATACGATAGACTACGGCGTGAATAGTCTTGATCGTCAAAAATCACATCTAAATTATTCCTGGGTTCCACAGCCTTCTTTACCCCTCCTAAGGGAAACAACAAAACATTTAGACATTTGAATGTAAGCTCGAAAATTTATTATTTCTAATATTAAATGAAGTAATGAAGCAAGCAACTGATGGCCTGCCAGCAACGGGGGACACCTTTCTGAGTAAAGACTTACATCGGGCTGCAAGGCCCGCAACCATCAAGATTACTGCTTCGGCGATGCACTGACCTTCACAGAATGTGAATCAAAAACATCAAATATAAAAAGTAACAACAAAAACTTATTCTATGGGACACTGATACACATAAATTAAATAAATACTAAAAAAAAAACAAAGTAATTAAACAAAATGGGTCCCTGTGAGGTTGGAGGAGCAGTCGCACCTTTCGGTGTACCTGCCGTGAACGCGTCGCAAATTTGGGCCGAACTTAACGAGTCATCCGTGTTTCCTTCAGCAGCTCCCAATATCCAACAACGCGGCTGACGCCGGATTACAGACTTATTTGATCCGCAGACGAATCCAGGCGGCGTCCTCGCAAGTAATTATTTCAATGTCAAATTGCATAACATTTGGTAGCAATATATGACAACTGCGAATTTAACAACCGTTTGAATTTCGGGTGTTACCGTCTTCAGTCACCCTCGATCTGCCCACGGTTTACGACCGATGGAAGCGCCATTCCGCTCAGACTATTAACTCATTATCTAAAGGGTTATCGATGTATTCAGGGCTGTGTTGTGCAGCATTTTCGTTGGGCTAATCGGCGATCGGCTTTCGATAAATCTAGACTGAGTCGATAGCTTGAGCGGAGTTCCGTTGCCATCGAATGGGATTTCGAGGATGAACGGAGATGGTCACACTAGAATTTTTAACGGTTTAATATGTTCGCACTTGCCATCTCTTTCTCGATGTTAGTATCAGGGTGACCGTTTATGGTATTTTTAATACTTTTTGGTATTTTATCAGCTCAAATTTAGCTCAAAAGTATTTTAATGGTATATAGGTATTTAGTAGTATTTTTCATAGATTTTATGGTATTAAATGGTATTTTCGGTTTGGCCACACTTTAACAATGTCATGCTCTCTTTTTATTGAATAAAAATCGAGGCAAGTCATAATTTTGTGATAATATATTAAAATAAAGAATAAAATAGTGAAAATGAGTAATAAACAAAAATATAGAGCTGAGTGGGAGAGTATGCAGGATAATCAAAAATGGCTATGCAGGAGCGAAAATATGATGGATGCGCACTGCAAAGCGTGCAAAACGGACATTTTGAGTAGGCTGGCGTCAATTAAGCAGCACGCTGCTACGCAAAAACATTAAGATAATATGAAATACTTCTGTGGAAAAACAAAGGTGAGTTTTTATATGCTTTCAAATTATATGTAAATAATAACTACTCTTTTTACAGATTGAACCTTTTTTAAAAGAGTCGAACAACACTTTAGTTGCCTCTATCAAAAAGACAGAAATGATTTTTGCTGCAGTGATGGCTGAACACAACATACCAATGAGAGTAATGGATCATATTAGCGATGCGGTTAAGAATGCGTTCCCCGATATATATTTGAATATGGAATTGAATACGACTGCATATTGATGGTTTTAGTTTTATTTGGACTGAAATATTATTAATCTTGTAATATGAAATAAAAACAAACATTTTTTGCAATGGGAAAACCTTTTTTTTTCTATATATTCAATATATTTGCTATGGTATTTTATGTGGTATTTTGTAAAACATGAAAAAGTATTTTATGGTATATTTCTGACCATAAATTGGTATTTTCCGTTTGGCCCGGCGCGGTCACCCTGGTTAGTATGAAAAACATAATCGCGAGGAAGACAACGATCGTGTTACATAAGTCTAGAAGTGTGCAGTAATTTTAATGGCAACTACATTAAAACTTGAATAGAAAGGCCGATCGGGAGCGAAAGTTGGGAAAACCCGAATGAATGCTGGCGAATGGGGCTCAGAATCCGTTATCGGCACTTTCATTGAATGCATATGCATCTATGTATATACTTGTGGAGGGTGGCCTGCACAAGTTGCTACCACAATACTCCACTAAACCTAACCGGAAGGAGACTTCCAACTACCAGATATCCTACAGAGCTAATGTAGCATCAATGGATAAATCGATCGAGTTCATTAAAACTATAAGAAATTCGCAATCGTATCTGACGTTGAATGCGATTTCCAGGGATGTCGTAGCTAGATTTCTCAGATTTGAAACACGAGTAACTAGAGATCTAGAAGTAAGATGAAATTAGATTGGATTAGAAACGCAGGATTTCTTCAAGAAACAAGCGCAAGTATTCGCACAAAAGATGCGCTAACACGATGACGCGTTTATCTTTCCCTATAAAAGTATATGTATATGCGTACGCACTATTTGAGGACCAGACACCGGATGTCTTGTAGCTGAGTTCACTCGACTTTTGCGCTTTCACTTGTTGTATTCTAAATCAATTTATTCAGAATAATTAGTTTAAAATGCTGATTTGTTATTTTTAACATTTTACAAATCAGTTTAAATGAAACCGATTTGTTCCTTGATGGAGCAAAGTGCTGCATAGTCAGGATTGCTGCCCGTTTGGCATTCCTCAGCGGCCTTGTTGCAGGCTCTGTAGATGGGGTAGCCTATGAAGTTGGATGTGGCGTAGTTGCAGGCGACAAGAAAGTTGACGAACTCATCTACGATGTATCGGGAGACGGCACAGCCCACTGCCACATTTGTGTCCTGTGCCACCATGGCAAAATGACCGATAGCACTGCAAAAGTCCGACATGATTCTGTCATGTGTTCTCTATACATATGTTTATGGTATTAGTCCTCCAATCGAAGGAGGATGCGGGAGGATGTGCGTAATGAATATATACATATATGTACATATAACAGGGAGAGGCAGTGAGTTATACTTACGATCCATTGTAGTTGGCAGGATATTTTGCGAGAATTGCTGCAGTCACATAACGCCCTTCGCTGGTCCAATCCGTGACAGCCTTGTCCAGTATGCCAGCGAGGTCTGGTGGACTACTGCCTTGATAGCCGGTGATGAAAAGATTCTGTCCTACGTACTTAAACCTAAGCGTATTGGCGCAGTTGTCGTGCCGTAAGCTGCACTGCTTCACATTGATCTCGGCCAACTTGGCCAGCTCCTCGTCCCATCCAACAGTCGCCATGCGACAGCCCTTCACCCGTGTATTGCCCCCGCCACTGGCCCATAATTGACGCTTTTTATTGTGTGCTGCGATTATAAAATCCTGCGCGTTCTCATCCATTATTAGGAGCGTGGCATCGGCAGGGCATTGTGGGCCAAAACTCTACGGGGACACAAACTTCACTCATCAAAGTAAACAAATCGATTGAAGCATAACCTTACCCCATCGTAGCCGCAGCCAACATGCCTGACATTTACTGCACACAGCTTGGGATCACAGTAATCGTTGGCCTTGTGTCCCGGTATCAGAAGTGCAAGAAGACAAAGGATTCCCGATATGAGCTTCATCTTTATTGAGGCTCTGTCCGAGTTGAATTAAACTAGAAGACTTCATTCAGCGCACTTATAGGCAGTCGAAATCAAACTGACTTTCGAGCTTGAATGAAATTCGTGAGACCTTATCTACCGTGACTTTTACGTTTATAGGTTATTTTTACTGAATAGCAGCAAATTCTGATAAGAGAAACTTACTTCGGGTGGGAGGGAGTACCTCTGAGGGGCCTATCTTTGGCAATTAGAAGAGCCTCACTTTAGGAATGAAACCCAATTTTAATTACTGTCCAAGTTTTATTTGCTTAAGCGAAACCCATCTACAGGTTACAAGTCGACAACTAAGCATTATCCAAATACACACTATATACAAGTAAGAGTTATAATTACAATAATAATTATAATAATAATTATAATGAAAATAGGGAGAAGTAGTAGGTGGCAGGTTGGGAGAGGAAAAGGTATACCAAAAGCCAATTCACTTCTTGAAGCAGATCTTAAGTATGCGTATGACTGGCGCCTCAAAGAGTGCGGATATGACAAATGCGGTGCCGAAGGACACGACGGCATTGCCCAAGAACATGGTCAGTATCATGGGATTGGTAAGGTGGACGGTGCCGCTCATGTGGGACGAACAGATGAACATGATGATCGGATGGATTAGATAGGCACAATAGGTGAGGCGGGACAAGGGCCACAGGACACGATACGAGAGTATTGCGTTGACTGTCGGCGCCAGACCCCAACAGCAGGAGAGCACAATCCAAACGAGACCGCAGCCGAAGGCCGTGTGTCCCACTCCCACATAGAACGCGGTGCTCACCGAACTCAGTGCGCCTTGCCATACCCCAAACACGACAATCAGCAGCAGACCCAGACTAATACACCATAGGCTGAGATTCAGACGTCTCGGGATCCGTGGCGGCGTCTTCACCTTAAACAACGCATACCCCGCGAACATGCCTGCCAAAAAATGGTATCAAAGGTATTAAAGGTACTCAAGGTAAGGGGAGAGAATACTCACCCACTATGTAGGGTCCCACTCGCTGCCATGGTTTGTCGTATAAGAAATCAAAGGACTCGAAGGGCAGTGCCACCTTATGAGTGTATTCGTGTTGTAGGGATACGATGCCGGCAATGCTCCAAGAGCTTATTAGAAACACAATCAAGGCCAGACCAGCCGCCTTAAAGTATCTGAAATGAATTGCGGATTAACACAGAAAGATGCATATACAAAAAAGAGGGAGATAGAGAAATATACAAATATATATACACTTGCAAAAAATTAAATAGCACCAATGGCACATTAATTATTGTAATTAGTGTTACAATTACATCTGTAAGTTTTCAGAGATTTTGAAAACAATAAAATAGTGAAAGTCCCTAGAAATTATAAATTAATCAATGCTTTGGGATAGTCGATGAATAGGGATAAGATCAGCGAATTAATAATACCACCACTCTTTCAAAAACCCTCTTGCCACCGTCCATCAGTAAATGTCGTTTTGCGGTGCCAGGACTAAGCTAAACCTGAAAAATCCATACTCTTTGTCAAGAGGATTCCGAGTAATATAACGGCTATTGCTTAAAATATGCAAATGGTGCTATTATGTTTTTCTTTTTTTCTGGTCTGTTTTCAAATTACTTAAAATACACATTTATAGATTGAAAACTCTGTTTTTTATCATAGATGAAATATTAAACTATCCATAAAGGATTTAAAAAAAAATCCAAAAAGATCTAGTTTTTTTTTTCGATTATTATAAGAAAAGGCTGCAATGATGCTATTTCTATACAGTATATATAAAGAGGGAGAAGGAGGAGACTCACTTGCGGGCCAGGGCCAAAAGCAGGGATGCCATGACAAAGAACTGCATGTCATTGGCCATATACCAACTCCACATCATGCACATCTCGTGTTGAGGGAAGAAGTTGTTGATGTAGAGTATGTTCCGCCACCAATAGAAGCGACACGTGTTGTGCTCCATCTTCGCTGGCTGGAATACAGACGAGTCCATGCCCTGCCGCACTGCGAAATCATTAAACATGACCACGAATAGATAGACGGGAGTCAGGCGCAGATACCGATAGATGAGCATCACCACAGTCTCCACAAGGCTACGCTTCACGAATCCACCTCCATCCGACGCCTTTTTCCTGTCATGCTTCAGGTAGATCAGTGTGACCAGCAACCCACTTATAAAAAAGAATGAATCCACCGAGAAGGTTGCATTACCAATGATTTGGTACCAGAAGGAGCGTTCTGTGATGACACGTTCGAACTGTATTGAAAGATTTGTTCCAGCAAGTGTTAGATAAATATATAGCCAAAAGAGACAAATGTGTACGTAAGAAAGAGAGAGAGAAAGAGAGAGAGAAAGGAAAAAAATGTTAAGAAAAATAAGAAAAGAAATTTACTATTTAAGAAAAATAAGTTATAAATTTATTACATTAAATATAATACAATTAAATATTATGCATGCTATGCGTGAAAAGAGATAGGCACAAGAATATCAAAAAAAAATTTAACTTTATTTCAATTCAATTTTAAATCCATTCTTCATTAACGTTAGACCACTGACCATATAACACGTACATATGTACATAGATCGGACATTTCATACAAGCGTTTTTGACACACAATTTCTTGCGAGGCGTCCCAGCAAAGGATCGGCGTCGTTAGGAGACGTCCCAGCAGAGGCTGAGCGTCGTTACGAAGTGTCTCAGCACAGCCGAAGGCTGCCGAATGTTCTCGCTTTAAGCGGCCCATCCACAGACGAGCATGTTGGCCGAGCATGTTGTGCTCGACGGAATTTTCATCGTTAGTGGTAGTGCTCGCGTACAAATTTCGTGTTCGTTGAGCCGCTCGCACGAAATAGAAATGATTCTATCTTGCCTGTGTTCGCGACAACATGCTCGACAATGGATGGCAATGCTGGCACGAACATCACTTCAACCAAACATTTGAAGTGAAAACACGTGCTAGCGAGCGCTGCTAAAAATGTCTAAACAATTTATGCAAGAGTTTATGTATATATTATATATATTAATTATATATTTATAAATTTTTGAAGCAAAACTTAATTGAAAAAAAGTGAAATTACAGTGGCGCTGTCGTCTTCCGTTGCCATGTTCACTGCTCAAAATTTGCCACCAAATGATGTTTGCGAGCATGTTGGCACTAGTTGGTGGACAAGAAAATTTTGTCTCGACGAGCGTCGCGGCCAACATGTTCGACTGTGGATGGGCCACTTTAGCAGCAAATTGCTGCCAGCAATGAATGTATGTTTTTTAGGATCGTTAACAACAACAACATATGAGCGAGAAAGCATAATAGAGACCGCATATCGCCATACTACTCGCACTCTTGTCATTAATGTTGTTAGCAATCCACTCCCGTTTCGATTGCTGTCATTGATGATGTCCCTTGATCTTTGTTTTGAGCTCGTGTGTATGCGTAGTTCGCTGTCCAGACAGGCAATAGACAAATACATGCATAGTTTCTTGTGCGTATACATGTGTTTTGTGTATGCGTGATTTTCGTTTGGAAGTCTTTCTGAACTCTGAAATCTTATTTCTGGCTTGCCAGAGACTTTTTGTTCAAGCGAGGGCTGCTTGAAAAGTTCTTCATTCGCAACAATAATTTCAAATGTCATTTAAAATAATTCCATACAAACCGTATATAAACATATTATTTTATAGTGAATGAAGAACTTTTCAAGCGGCCCCCGCTTGAAGAAAAAGTCTCTGGCAAGCCAGAAATAAAATTTCAGACTCGTATAACTCGTGGAAGAGTCGTTTAAGTTACAGCTTATACATAACTATTATTTTTTCCATATATTTACGATTATATGTTTTCGAACTAAGGTCTCGTTACTATTTCAACGTCGCATTTTGGATTTGAGTGTGACACGCTTATGATTTCGCTAAAAAAAATTATTTTTGATATTTTATAAATACAATTTGATTTTTTAATTCAATGTCATGTATATTTATCTAGCTCAGATGGTCTAACGGTAACATTTTGCCACAACCCTAATAATATAGCTGAATACAACCTATTATGTAATCATATTCTATCTACTAAAAATCTACTCAATATTTTACTCCCATTTAACTATAAATGGGGTTTGGTCTATTTAATATTTATATTAAACTGCGTTGTTAAGCACATTGTAAAGTAAAATTAATAAAAAATTTCTGACTATATTTTGAGTTTTTATTTTTATTTATTTACTTGTTTTAACGAAAATGCCTCTTGCTGTAGTAAAAATTTGTTAAATAGACGCTCTAAATTGGGTGGAGAAAAAACCAAATTATTAAATATTACTAATCCAGTCAATAACTTTAACTTTGAATGTAAATATTAATGAAATTCCTTAATGTTTTTTCATCTTTGGCAGAAATATTTACTTTCGCTGACGAAAATATTAAAATTAATGTACATTATTTTTGTCGCTAAAATTTATTATGTTTTACAAAAACAAATTAATTAAGAAACATGTCAGAAAGGAATAATCTAGTGTCGGACTGAGGGAAGGGGGTTGGAAACGCCTGTTTCAAACATTTGAATAAGATTATAATACCCCTTAATCGTTTTTTCCAAAGTGCACAGGGTATACAATACGCATTTTAATATCTATTATAATTTATGAGATATTCCAATGAAGTCTGCATTCTTCTGACCCTCTCTATTCAAATATATCTAAGCCCTAAATAAAGTTGAGAGTAAGTTGTAGCCGAGGAAAGCAGAGAAACTGGAGTAATATTATGGTATACTAGTATATGATCAGACTGATATTAGGTAAAGGTGTTGTAAAGATATGCTCAGAAGAGAAAATGAGAGATTTGTAATAGAAACAGCTAAAGAAGGGCTTTAGGTTACAACCGATTAAAAAATACTAGATAACTTTGCATAGCTAATTAATATTTTGTCGTTAATGATAAAATATTAATAAATAGCTAATTAAAACCATATAATATATTTACCATCTCAAAGTCAAAGCATTTCGTTTCAAATACTTTTTCAAAACCTTTTTTTTTTGATTACGTACATAAGGTAATCTGATAATCGATTTTTGCTGATCTCGGGAAAAAAAATTTCAAAATAAATAGAGAGAAAGAGAGAGAGAGAAACACAAAAAAGAGAGAGAAACACAAAAAGAGAGAGAGTGAAAGAGAGAGGGAGGGCAAGAGAGAGAGAGTAAAGAGAGTGAGAGAGGGAAAGCACTGCCTACCTTGTTCTCGCCAATGGCAAACATCTGCAGGTACGTGTGCACCATCATGGTCCAGAGCACAGAGAAAACGCGCAGTCCATGCAGGCAGGATGTGTTGCTCTAGAAGGTTAAAGTCCCACTTGTACTGACCATAAAGTGAGAAAAGAGGAATGGATGGACTTACATCCTTGGTTTGACTAATATTGAGTATAGCTTTGGCATTTGATTGTAGAGCGAAGCAGAGCAGAACCTGGTGGTGAAGTCCTGGCAGTATGTAATAAAGGGTGAAAAGGACAGGTTTGATTAAAAGAACGAGAACGAGAGAGAGAGAGAGAGAGAGAGAGAGAGAGAGAGAGAGAGAGAGAGAGAGAGAGAGAGAGAGAGAGAGAGAGAGAGAGAGAGAGGGAGAGGGAGAGGGAGAGGAAGAGAGAGACAGAGAGATAGGAGTAAGGGCTTACCTATGGGCTGTTCGGCCTCGTAAGTGCCAGCGGCACTGTTGCAACTGCCAGTTTCCCCCTGGCAATCGGCTATTTGGACTTTCTCCGCAGGTCTGCTGTTCATAGGTCCCACCATGGATGTAGTGGCGGTGCCCTCACCACCGGAAATCCCCTCAGATTCGGCGGTGCCAGGCTCCAGCTGTCGTTGTTGTTGTCGATTGCCATTCATGTCAATCGATACGTCCAGCGTTGTGTCCAAGCTGACGATACCACTGCTGCCCAAAGGTCGCATCTGGAAGAGCTCAAACGGTTTGCCATAGTAGGCGCTTTCGAAGTCTCCGCCTTTTGTGGCAGCATTGCACTTAGCGCTAATCGCTGGTATACCAGGTGCAACAATCAGTCGTCGCTCATCGATTCGCATCTGGTAATAGGTGGCAACAATCATGACTAACAAAAGAGTCAGCAGAAAACTTCTACAAGAGAGAGAGATAGAGAGATAAATAGAGAGAGTGGGAGAGATACAAATAGAGAGAGAGAGAGAGAGGGATAGAGAGAGATAGAGAGAGATAGAGAGATAGAGAGAGATAGAGAGATAGAGAGAGAGAGATAGAGATAGACAGAGAGACAGAGAGAGAGACAGAGAGAGAGAGAGAGAGAGAGAGAGAGAGAGAGAGAGAGAGAGAGAGAAAGAGAGAGAGAGACACACAGACAGACAGACAGACAGACAGACAGACAGACAGACAGACAGACAGACAGACAGACAGACAGACAGACAGACAGACAGACAGACAGACAGACAGACAGACAGACAGACAGACAGACAGACAGACAGACAGACAGACAGACAGACAGACAGACAGACAGACAGACAGACAGACAGACAGACAGACAGACAGACAGACAGACAGACAGACAGACAGACAGACAGACAGACAGACAGACAGACAGACAGACAGACAGACAGACAGACAGACAGACAGACAGACAGACAGACAGACAGACAGACAGACAGACAGACAGACAGACAGACAGACAGACAGACAGACAGACAGACAGACAGACAGACAGACAGACAGACAGACAGACAGACAGACAGACAGACAGACAGACAGACAGACAGACAGACAGACAGACAGACAGACAGACAGACAGACAGACAGTCAGACAGACAGACAGACAGACAGACAGACAGACAGACAGACAGACAGACAGACAGACAGACAGACAGACAGACAGACAGACAGACAGACAGACAGACAGACAGACAGACAGACAGACAGACAGACAGACAGACAGACAGACAGACAGACAGACAGACAGACAGACAGACAGACAGACAGACAGACAGACAGACAGACAGACAGACAGACAGACAGACAGACAGACAGACAGACAGACAGACAGACAGACAGACAGACAGACAGCATTGCTGCTGGCAATCCCCGGACGTCCTGCTTGGCCCTGCCTTCCGCCACCTTATGGTCGAAGCCCAGGAAGCAGATGGCTTCGCCATGGCCCTCCAAAACAACATTGATAGTAGCCTTGCCATTCAAGGCCCACGGCTTGCTCACCATTCGGACGCCTATTCTAAAGGCCTCAGGCGACATCCTCTCCTTGAGGTTCATCTCGTAGAGGTCACTCATAAACTCGTCAGGAGTGGTCTGCGAGTGAACGCCCTGCACCACAACTTTTGGTCCCAGCTTCTCATTCTCCGCTAACTTCTTCCTCTCCACCTTTGATGGAATGCGTATCGTCACGAACGACACTTCCCGTCCGGCGGCACTTATCTAACCGGCCTCTTAGCCGCTCGATCTCCGCAATCTGCGTGAAGAGCAGTACCTCCAGCTCGGCCAGATAGTCCACCAGACTGCCAGCGGCCCTAGCACCCATACCTTCAGCAAGAGCGTACGTAACCACGTCCTTGCTGATCGCCTTCATTCGTTCCACGGGGAAGCCCGTACGAGTCTTTGGCGCCAGTCCACTCATGGGAGCCGCTGGCGCCTCAGCTGCACGAGTTGCCCCCCCATCACTCCCACACAAGTTCTCCTACCAGGCTGGTCTACTTCCAAATCATTTATACTCAGAGAACATTCGCTATTAGCTTGCCGACGCGCCAACAGAGGTTAGGGAGGCTGCCCTTCTAACCTTCTTCTTCAACACCGCCGTCAACGGCGCCAACAGCCGGCTTAACCGATGGCATTACAAGTCATAACTATAAACTAGATTAGTCTTGTCGCTTTTACTTGCCAGGTGCACACAGCGGGCCCTTATCTATTTTTACACACACACACACACGCACCCACGCAAACGCAAGCACACGTGTGCCCTATCGCAGCCAATCACAATCGGCACGTACGTACGTTACTTCGCACAATACGATAAAATCGTACGATGCGAATCACAGCACAAAGCAATCATTACTTACATAAACACTTGGAATTTCAGCTGCCGCCAATGACTGTAGATGCCAGGGACTGTGCGCACACGCAGCACTTGTAACGCCGGCATTGTCATGCTGGCGTTGTGCGCTCCAAGGAGAGTCAGCATTCGAGCGTATGGATCCAGGGAGAGAATCGATTGGACATCATGAGCCGAACAGGATTTTGGGAGACACTCACCCAGATTTAGCACTTGCTGCAAAATTGATTGTTTAATTAATCAGAAGAATAGATTAACTGCAAATAATTGGTTGAATAAATAATTAAGAGATCGATCGGATGAATTCAATGTCAAATGTTTGAATCATAAATTAACTGAATTAATGAATTAATGCCAAATCAATAGTAAAAAAATGAAGATTTATATCTTAATCTTAATCTATATATATGATATATAATATATTCAATCAATTTTAACTGTATATATTATAGATTAAATAAATATATGATTGAAAGGCAACTTAGTGTGTGAATGATTCTAGACATGAGCGAACTTATACATGATTGTGTGAAAAAAAAACAATTGTATAATTATATCGATCGAATGAATTAGAGGTAATTGTAGCTGAATGGACAGTTGAATTACTCCAAAAATAAAGAATTAACCAAATGAAGGAATTACAAATAAATGATTAATTGATAAATTTCTTGGATGATGAATTTAATATATGAGTTAATGCCAATTCAATGGCTAAAGGATTTCATAAGTAAGTAAATTGACTGTTCGATTACTCCAAAAATGAATGCATAAAATAAATAAACTGTTTAAAAATAAATATTCCATTGATCGTCTGAATTGAATAGTATCTGCATGAATGATAAATTAATTGATTCTACTATTGAAAGACGTTTCATGAGTTAGGGAGTGTTTACATTATGATTAATCGATTGCAAGAGCAATTGATTGACCAGATGATTGAAAGTGAATTAAATAAATTAATCAAATCTGATTTGCTGATAGACAAATGATTAATAAAGTAGGGTCGGTTGTCGGAATAAGACCATGACTGTACGATTGATCGATTAATTAATTTTCAATCATTGACATACCGTTCGATTCAAATGTGGCATATGGAGCATTACATCGGCTACATAAAACTCCAAATCAAAGTGTTTTCGATGCTCACTGGGCGATTGACGATTGAGTTCCAGGCAAAATCCCAACTGGCCCAACCATTTGTCGTTGCCAAATAGCAGCTGACCTCGATAGCGACCAGATGCATCATATGCTGTAATAGATGGAGGAATTGCATGCTTATTTTAGGCTGATCTTTCAATCCTGAATTGTGTTGATTGATAACACTCACCTCTCTGTGCCCACTCGTAGCTGGCATGTAACGCAGTCAGATAGGCCTGCATTTCCAGGCCACAGACCTTGCGGACAGTTGTGCGAATCTCAGCTATTTGCCAATAGAAATGATCGTAAAGATTAGTGATGACCTGGAAGTAGTTGGTGGTACCATAGAAGCTGTCATGGATGCTGGCATTGCTGCCATTGATGGAGCCGTTGTTGATCAGATATCGGCTAATGCTATTGATATTGCTGCCAAGGGTTTTGAGCTGCAATTCTTGGTAGGTCGGCTTCAGCAGTTCCCGACCCTTTTTCGGGGTTATTTTATTTCGGAATATTTTAAAGATGTGAGAGCTGGGCGTAGTTGTCGCTAGGCTTACAGCTGAAGTTGTGGATGATGTTGTGTTTCCGGTTGTAGTTGTAATGATACTGACTGAGGATGTGCTGGACTCTGTGGTTGTGGCTGGTGACGTAGCCGTGGTTGGCTGTGTGGAACTGGGGTCTGAAAATTCGGAAATGTCCGCCTGGATAGTATCGTTCTCATTGGGATTGGAGGGTGCAAAGCCAAGCGAATCGACGGCAGCGGTGTTGCTGAGCACATGCTGTTCCTCGCTGGATAAGTCACCCTTCTTAATGATCTCATGCTGCAGATCTTCCAGATCGCCCAAGTTGAAGTCAAAAGTGACAGGATGCAGTTCGAAGTCCTTGAGCGGAGCCGGTTTCACATACTCTATGCTAGGCAACACTTTATCGAGTGGCAAATACGGTTTCCTATTCACTGGCTTCAACAGTGGCACTTCGTAGTCGCTTAGTGTCAAGGGCGGTTCATCCCCACTGACCTCATGCAGTATGGTTATGTTATTGCCACTGGCATTATGGTTGATCCTGGCAAGTTCAGCAAATTGATGCGACGAGGCCAACGCTACCAGTTTTGTCTCGTTGGTGCTTGTATCGCCCGCGTCCGTGCCTAGCATGAGCATTAGCATTAGCATGACCGACAACAACAACAGCAGCAGTGATCTTGTCCATTGGAAGCTGACCTTGAGCAATGACCTTAACATACTGCCCCGATGGATCAAGGCAGTTGCCTTAATTTTCGCCTTGCTGTGTTCCGCGTCTTCTATGTCCTCGTCGTTGTTGTCGTGTGGCCAACTGCTATCGCTTCCTGCTCTTTCGCTTGTCGCTGTCAATAGGAAATTCTTCAATCTCTCTTCACCTGCATTTTCTTTGCTTAACCCTTTAAGTTGTGTCTTCCGCAGATCTGTAGTAGCGTTTACTTCTTGCTGACATTGTTCTGTAAGTAAATGATTTAATATGAGTTCGAAGGGCACATTTATGGGAAAGAGTTAGCGACAGAGATTAGATAGTGCGGTTATATGCTAGCATGTGCTCTAAATAAAACAATGTAAATTGACGAAAGGTAATTAATTTCCTGTTTCTATCTCCTTTCTTTCTTTCCTTTTCTTAGTTATCGTCTTAGGTAAATTCAATGATGCTTTATATTTGGATTTTAAATTTGAAATGTCAGAAGTTGTGATGAATACTTGGTCTTGTTTCTAATCTTGTTGCGTGTTGCCAAATTTTCTGCTAAAAAGCTGTTTTTAACGGGGTGGATGGCAAAAACAAGCTGAAATGTTTTGGAAAAAACTAAGCTATTATTCTAAAAATTTGTAAAATATTTTAATATGGTTATGGATTATCGGGAGATCCACATCATTCAAACTGTTATTTCATATCATACTAAGGATATTATTGGGGATTTGATATGAGAAGCAGTATTTGGCATGACGGCGAAGTTCAAATCATATCTGTTATAATGAGAGAAGAACATCGATATATCGATCTTGTCATTTGACATTATCATTTACCGATGCTGATGTACACTTGCCAGTGGCAAGTTGCCACTCTTCTATTAAATGTTAATTTCAAGTATAACAGTGATTGATTATCGTTGAAGCAGGGAATTGAAACAATATAGAAATCCCGAAAAATAGTTTTTCCAATGCGTGTTTTTCTATGATGAATGCTGTGTTCATATAACGCCTATTTTCATCGCAATTACAAAAACAAATGAGCGCCCATATAAGCTTGGGCATGTCTGATCTAAGCACATCAGTATTAAAGATCAATGATCTGGTAATTCATATACCATTTTTTCTTAAGACAAGGGTAATTTTGAAAAAAAAGCTGAGAAATAAAAAAATTTATAAATAAATAAATAAAAAAATAAAAATCCTGATTTCCCGCTGTTTTGGAATATTTCTAGCAAACGTCTCTAAAAAAGCCAGATTTGATGCGAAAAACCCGGAATTTGTAACACTGAGAGGGACAAAGAGAGAGAGGGAGAGAGAGAGAGAGAGAGAGAGAGAGAGAGAGAGAGAAACAGAGAGAAAGAGAGAGAAAGAATGAAACAGAAAGAGAGTGAAAGAGAGAGAGACCGAAAGAGGGAGATTGAGAGGTGTTCGAGTGGAGGTAGCCGTATTGAGTTAATGACATCGGATTAATATTAAGAAGTTGTTTATGAGCCGATTTGCCATTTTTGGCTATAAATGTTTCTAAGCATCAGGTTGCAAGTGGCATTTTGCATGGAAGTTGCCACAGCCAGTGCCACAAATGTTACTGCGGCCGTTGTGAAAGCCAACCCCAGAAGAAATTACAAAATTTCCTGGTTAAACTTGTTAAACTTGTTGAAACCAGTATCTACGATATCTCAATATATCCAGACTCCCGACTCCAGCTCCATCTTCGACTACGACAACGACGACGAACACAACTACATCGATGACTCTGACTTCGATTGCGAGTGATGCAGATTTATCCGAATGCTGCCTTGAAGCAGACCAGGCGAGAGCAATGGCAACGGCATCGGCAATCGGTGGAGTTGTTGCACTTTTTTTTTTGTTTGTTTCGTTTTTCGTAAATTTTTATTTTCTTTTACTCTCCTATGTTACATAACTTCCGCATCTCGCCATCAATTCGTATTGCTGTGATGATCTTCGCCACTACACAACTACACATGCATTTGTATACAAACACCTACATATATACATATATATGTATGTATGCATACAGACAGAGATTTTATATGATACGATCCGTCTTAGTGTTAATACAGTTTTATTATGCAATTTCCATAATGCGAAATCAATTGGTTTGTTCGATAGATGAAAGCATAGATTTGCTAATGAGTGAATGATTGACCATTTGGAAACTTGTAAACTGAATAATTTGACAAAATAACTACAATTTCGGCACAATTGTTATACTTTGAGGATCATTTCAATATTGATAATGCCTAATATGATTGAGTTTATATTGCGAAAATCAATTGAATTAATGTTGATCATAGCTCTGTGATTAGTGCTTGATTGGGCTCTAGTTATATTTGTTTATTGGCATTATATTGTATTGCATTTCATGTTTGAGATATTCTTCAGTTTGTGTCAATACATTAGATTAAATGTTTTATCTACATTAATGCTAGAGTTTATTCAAATTCTGATCTATTCGAATATTTTTAAAGATATCTTTTGAATTATTTATTATCTTATTTAATTTTTTTTCATTTTTATGTGCTTTTTGTTTTTAATTTTTTTGTGTTGGAAGCAGACTTCGGGTCGCTTTCTACCTCATTTTATAGAGCTCCATTAGACCTTCAAATTCCACCACGAATTTATAATATTCATTTAGTCTAACTGTTTATTTCATGCATGATACTACACAATATATTAAATCTCAAAAAAACGCAATAGAATGATTACTTTTTTGAGAGATCTCTATATTACCACTTCTCTTATTAAAAGTAGTCCTTAAAAAAAGCTTGTTGTGACTTTGACAAAAAATCGATTAATTTCGATAAACACTTGCTCGTTTCTTTTTTTTTTTTTCAATGAAGAGGATAAGTTATTGACAGGCTCAAAAACTAGATCATAATGAATTATCATCCAAAGTAGATTTCATAGATATCAATATGTGTAGCTGAATCTAAGTTATAAGAATTTGAGTCCTTCCTATTTTTTTGTCCCCCATTGTATTTTATGTAACTGTAAATCCCTGTAATGTTAGTTACTCTGTTAACGTAAACTAACATACGTAAGTGAGAGTGCTCTGCAAATTGCTATGTTATCTCGTCTCAAAGTGAGGCATTGCATTTATTATTATTAATTATTTAATTTATGTAATTACTACTAACTGCTCTTATGCTAATAACTAAAACAATAAAATTAAACTATAATAAAGCTTTTGTAAATTTCACTATAGAAGAAGAGCCCTGAGCAAAGGAGTCACAATATGTTAAAAGACATTGAACATTTTTGAACAACGATATTATCCTTGTGCTCAATACATTTTGATAATCACGAATGTGTGAAAGGTGTATTTTGATCAAAAGATCTCGTTAACATATGGTGTAAAGTTTCATTTATTATATTTCACAAGTTTTTTTTTTGAATTTCAGGTTTCAGAATAACTAAAACCTGTACTGGACACCAGATAACAAGTGATTGTCTCTAAAATTCTAGAACACATTTGAGATCTGGCATTGACTGCAAACTGCTACCAAATCGGTTTGGAAGTGACCTCAACCTCAACCTAAACCAAGTTCGCTATATGACAGACTTCTATTAACAGTATCATCAGTTGAGACCCCGATATTCTGGGTAAGACTTGCTGCCAATTAGACTCCTGATTCGTTGACTACTTTGGCAGGTAAAACCGGTGTTGATAAACATTTCGAATTGTTGAACTCACGTTTCTTGGTAAAACTTTGTTTTCTGTATGTGTTTGAGTTGTGGGCGTTGGCGAGGGCGTGACTGAGTTGAGTTAAGCTGTAATAACAAAAAACTGTAATACGTATGTATAAGTACATATGTACATATTGCAACATTTCGTTGTTGCAGCTTAGCTCAGTTACATAATAACTTTACACAGATATAGGTATTTATGTATGCATGTATGTATGTATGTATGTATGTATGTATGTATGTATGTATGTATGTATGTATGTATGTATGTATGTATGTATGTATGTATGTATGTATGTATGTATGTATGTATGTCTGTATGTATGTTCGACACTCGTAACCACAGGACCGAGCTGCAAAAGATACCCACGCAATGGTTCGGTGGCAATTGAAGTGTTAAACAGCAGCAAAAATAACAATTAATAAGCTAGCACAGTAATTGGCAACAGCAACAAACGAAAAAAAAATATGTAAAGAAAATGCAAAAATAAAATAAAAAATAAATCAAACACAAAGCTACATTCGAAATAACTGAAAGCAGAGTTTTTCAATCGAAACGTATACTTTTTTGAAAATGTCCGGTATATAATTCCTTCTTTTTCTTTTAATGATTTTCTTTGAAAAAAAAAAACTGTCTGTGTTGGCTTTGCCACTGAGCTGGCGACGACGCTCAACCGTTGCGATGAAAGTTAAAACCGCGACTGTTCAGGCGCCGCTAAAATCAGCAAAGTTAGCCTTGCAAGCAAATCGACGTTGAGCGACACAAACCCAAACCCAAATACTAAGACAAAGACAAAGACCCAACCAAGCCGAGCTGACACTGGGAGCCGAACAGAGCCACATACCAGACCAGACCAAAGACAGACGCCAGAGTCAGAGCAGTCGTTGCAGAGTTGCAAGTGAAAAAATGGGTAAGTAAGGAGAGATCTCTGCTCAGTGGGAATTCACACATTATATAAAATGATATGAAACTACTTTTTCAATACTCAACAACTTTAACTGTTAATGTTACTAAGGAAGATATAAATTTGACGTTTGGTTCTATTTCCACTCTCTCCTCATGTGATGTTATGGTACTTATTAAGATTTAGGGATTATTTACTTACTAAATATAAAAAATAAATTAATAAAATAAAATAATAAATAATACTTTTATGCATCAAACATAGTTACATATTTAGTGAAACGCTAAAAATTGAAAACAATGCGAAATATTTTCAATTTTCAGCGACTAATAATTTTATTTAATATTTGAGAAATTGTACAAATATTCAAATGAAAGCACTTAAATGAACTAACCTAATTCTAATACTAAGGAATATGCTGTCACTGGTATTATTTTTTCAATAACTAATATCAATCAAATTTAATTTAAAAAATTATGATATTTATGAAAACGATAAATTATAAACTAAGGTAAGGCATAAGTTTACAATTGATTATACGTAGAAACTATGTATTCGTGCAATGCATGTAATTTGTTTTATTTTGATTTTTCTCAATGTACAAAATTTAATTTAATATTACAGAAGTCCCCGCGCTCAGCATAACATTTAAAATTGATAGCAAACATAAGGAATAAATAAATACACACGTGAATATTGACAAAATTCTTATAATAACTAATCATCTTTTAATACTAAACATGTAAAAATGATATCGTCGTGTATGGTTGAATATGTGTCCCTGTGTGATGTGCATATAACATACATATGTATATATCTATTGCAACACGTGAATGTTAATGCGTCATTGCGATAGCGCAGCTTCTATTC
Organism: Drosophila quadrilineata; assembly: GCA_018150725.1. NCBI lineage: Eukaryota > Metazoa > Arthropoda > Insecta > Diptera > Drosophilidae > Drosophila > Drosophila quadrilineata. The sequence continues at coordinate 1,465,263 of JAECWN010000432.1, read as the reverse complement.
GATAGATTATGGAATTTTCATTTAAATTTGTTTCTTGACAAACTTCTGTGTCTAGCATACGGCCACATTTCAATTTTTATATTAGACACAGAGAAGAATTAACTTAAGTATTTATTCAATTGTTCTAATAATCAAAGATGACATTACAAAGAAATATATTTGCCAAATACATAGAACTTGTATTTTTCTCCTTTTAGTTTGAAAGACACAATTTATGAATTTACATAACAAATTTGGAAACTCTAGCTCTCACAGATTCTGTGAACTAGGCACTCACGTAGATATACGAAGAGACAGACAGACAAGTAATAAGCAAACCTATTTAATTTAAAATTTGTAACAGTGTATGATTATTTTGTATTAAAAACTACTTACAATATTGTTACCTCTCACAACCCGTGCTCTAGTGCAGCAATAGCATACTATGGGCATTTTTTTTTTATAGTTTTATCAAACTAACCACATTCGTGATTTTTTATGTAAACCACTACTTATTATCAAAAATATTAATTAAGAGATAAGTATTGTCTGTTAATTGCTGCTGTTAAGCAGTAAGTCCTTGGCAAGTGCAATATTTTGAAGCTTATTTTAAATGTATCATAAAGGTAATGATGAAATTTTCAATAGAAACTATTTATTTTGGTTCCTAGCAAATGATATGTTTCACAAATATTATGTTAATTAACGAAATTTTCTCAAAAATAGCTTTTTTTCAATGTTATTTGATTTTGCCAAGTCTTTTTGAAGTATATGTCGTAGAGCCTTTAATTTTTAATGAACAAATTAAAACAAAATGTAAATTTAAATACTAAATAGAAAATGCAATAGAAAAAATTTTGATAAAAAATCACATAACTTGTCTGCAGAGCGACATTAAACCTTTTATCCATTGAAAATTAACACCTAATTAGATGCTCGAAATTGGCTTATTTGTTAATAGGGGAAGATCTATCATGGATATATGTACATATGTAGCAGCTCTATCCAAAACTCTAGAGAACAACGTCCCAATGTCAATTCCAAAAACGAGCAGAGCTGTCGAAACTAAAGCCACATTCTACTTGCTGAAGTACTTAGTGTATCTCCGAATAGTTAGAATAGTCAAATAGTAACAAGTTTTAAAACTTTTTAGAAACTGTATCAAACAATCCTACTTAGTTTAAAAGTTATTAACATAAATGGGCAAATTCCCCATTGTGCAGCGTTGCCAGTGCAAGCGAATTGTTCGTGTCTGTGTATGTGTATGTGTACGGACGTGTATGGCAGCACGCAATAAAGCAAATCAAGCGGAAATTATGATATAAGTAAAAATAAACGCTCGTACTTACACCCAACCACAGAAGTCTGCGTACACTCTGAAAAAAAATGCGGCATCAAACTTTCAACTTAAATTATTTAGCCATATATTCATATATTTTCAAAATTATTTTTTGTAAACATAACTATAATAAATTATCTTTATTAACGTAATCTTTTCAATATTTTTTATTAATTAAAAAAGAATTTTGAAAATGTATGAATAATTGTATGAATAATTCAGGGTGTACGCAGACTTCTGCGGCTAGGTGTACATATGTATGTGTCTGTGTATATGCTTAACGTTTACTACTTTCGGGTTGAATCCGAGTTCCCTAGAAATTGAACGATTGCTCGTAGTTTCCTTTTGCAACGGCCAGAAATCCGACGATATCCGGAAAGGGGTGAAGAGAGGAAGGCAAATAAAAATATAATAAATTTATATATATGTATGTACATACATAAAAAAAATAAAAGCGAAACGGGCTCCGGTCTCCAACTGCAATTGCAACTGCAACAACAATGATTGCAACTGCCACAACAACACCAACATCAACGACAATAGAGCCGTCAGAGCTGCAAATATGTCGCAATCTAACACAAATTGTACCAAAAATATCTCGAATTTCCAGAAGACAAACCGCTGAGCGGCAGCCCAGGTACGATTACACACCGTGGACTTTAACTGGGATTGGCTGCGATATCGACCCAAATAATGTATAAGATATATCTAATGTATGTTGTATGTATGTGACCAACGTCAGAGACTGTAACGCGTTGGCTAGTCACTTGGCGGCCAATGAAAGCGAATGTGTTTTTAATTGTGTTGTAAATCGTGCTGCAAATCATGTTGCAAGTCGCTAAAAGTTGCATAGCATGGATTGTTATGAATTTTCGATTTTTTCCACTTAACTATTGGTAATAAAGTCAAGGTAGCTGAGGATTCGTCTTACCAGTTTCACGCTGACAATATGTCATGTGGCAAGTTGCAGACAGCCAAATGCACCGCATTGTGGCCTTCGATGCTGTCAATTGAGGAATGCTCTTCCTTTGTAGATCGGAAAGAGAAACACCGTTAGGCAGATAAAAGTTGTATATTGAGTTCTCTTTCTCTTATTGGTCGATGTTGTAAGTTAATCTGTGTGCAAACTTGTGGAATCAACAGTAGAGGTGGAAACAAAATCGATTAAAAATCGATATAATCGATGTTGCCGAGAATTTTAAAAATATCGATGATTTTTCTGCAACATCGATTATCGGCTAGTAGCGACCTTCCAAAAGAAATCAGCAACACGTAAAACCGTAAGTATAAAAATTAAGTATAAGTATAAATAAATAAACCAAAATCCGCCAGGCCATCGACCCGTTAACATTTTACAAGGTTTGTAATTTTTAAACATTTTTATTTTAATCTAATAGCATAACTTATAGAAGAGCCTTTTCTCAATGGACGCTTTCAAGTTTACTGCCAAGCAGTACCTTTGTGTTCCAGCAACTTCTACGGCATCGGAGCGGATATTTAGTAAAGCTGGTCATGTAAGGAGCTCACTTAAGTCCACTTTTTAAATATTGTTAAACTAGAAAACAAAATTTAAAAAAATCGATTAATTCGATTATAATCGATTTTCCCAGCCAAAAATCGACATAATCGATGTTAGCGATAATCGATTTTTTTCCAGCTCCAGCTGTTGATTCAACAGCCTTCTGATTGCGCCGCATTCTATCCCCTCCCCACCATCGCTTTATTGGCACTCGGTGCTGTTCTGGTCGCTGATAGAAGGGGTTAGGGGTACTAAAGGGTATGTCAATCTTGTAATAATGTAAGTAACAAAAAAAAAAAAAAAAAAAAGGAAACGTTTCGGACCGCAAAAAGTGTATTTATTGTCACTTCGGATCAATTGAACTCTGTCATTCTATCCGTCTGCCCGATCGTCCCTCCATCCATTCATTCAACCATCCGTTTATCCATTCGCCCATTGTGAGAAGCCAAGCCTGCTTTGCCCACAATTGAAACCCGTTTTTTTAAGATTCGAGACGTGTATCTCGATATCTAGGTATCTCTCAATCGAGCAGACTCGACATAGCAATTCAAGTATGTTTCGATTTGTTTATTTGCTATTGTTTTTAATGCGTCTGAAGTTGTTTTAGGAATTGTAGCTGCTGCTGCTGTTGTTGTTGTGGCAAGCTACCGTTGCAATGACTTGGTACAGGCAATCTGGAGGTACTGTAAGTGCGAGGCAAACATTTGCGGCGGATGGCTGTGGGCACTCATCGCCATTTACTGACTGTGCCGATTATATACATATATACATGTGTGTATTTGTGTTTGTCTATTAAATAGAGAGAGGGAGAGAGTGTGATATGTTGGCCAACTAGGATTGTGATGCAATTTGGCACTCAGCGATTACGCTAGCAAGCCAAGCAGTTAGGCTGCGAGCTCCTATCTGAAAACTCCAAGTCAGTTTTTTAACTTGGACAGTGAAAATAAAAATTGCCAAACTGTTTGCCCCTTCATCATGCCACAGTTGGCTGACTGGCTTTCTGATGCTTATGCAAGACTCGCACCACTGTGTCACCGCAATATGATTAGCCAGCCAAATGAAATCATGCCAGGCATGACTCGGCACAGTCTCCTCCTGCTATTGCCAGAGACCTCCACTTCGCCCTACTCAATCTTTAACTCCCAAGTGTAGCCCATATTCCTAAAAGCAAGTGTATAAGCATTTCCAAGACTTGTCAACAATTGACACAGTGCTTTTATGTGCCGTCTGTTGGAAAATATTAATTGAAAGAAATCGTTTTAAAAAATTATAATAATAAAAATTATATTAAGTAAATCAAAGTAAACTTAATTCTAATATGATTTTTATATTATTACCTTTGAGCCACCTATAATACTTTTATATTATAGGATAATTATAGCATTCAACAAGAAAACTACTATATAAATATTAATTTATAAATTCTCAACTATTTATTGCATATCTAGATACAGGTTCAGTTTCAAACTTAACTTTTTCAGTATGCAGAAGCGAGAGTTATTAACTCTAAAAAATTCTGTTATGTTGTTTTTGTTTTACCTTGTGATCTTCAAAAAATTAAGTATATATTATCTCACTTAGGATCAATCGAGAAATCGGATGAGCCCTTTCATCCGTCCCTCCGTGTGAGTGCCTAGATCTCATAAACATGCAAAATTTGTATGTAGACTACTGTATACTTTTCTCTGATCATGTTAATATTGCTTTTGCACGCTCCGTTTTCCCACAATAGAATATTTAACGTGTTATGTTGCCATTAATTATACTTAAATATCAGTAAATTTATAAATATAATCATTGGCTGGTGTTTCCTGAATCTGCTGTAAACTTCTATCATGTTGAAAATTATTTTGCAGTTTTTTAGGCACTCTCTTTCGCTTGTTTAAAGCGTATTATTTAAAATAAATAGAATTAAACATGAATAAAAAAAAGTGTATATATACAAGTATAAATAATAATATAATAAATTATATAATATATATAAATAATTTTAATATTAATAGAGGCATGGCCTGAATTAAATTCAGATCAATTTGTTGTTAAGGTACATCATTGTGCTGTACGAATTCAACACTTATTAATTAAAAAATAAAACTAAATAAACAATAAATTATAAAAGGTTAATTGGCAAACCCGTTGCATATTTTCAAGCCCCGGTGATCAGTCCCCGTTCTTTTTCCATGATCCACAAATGGAGTAATTCGTGGCAACAGACAGAGTCAACAACAAAAACTGCAATATTCAAGAATCCCAAAAGTATGCATCGATAAATTTGATATTCACTGAAGTACAGCTCCATTTTGGTCGGAAGATGGGAATGGGGACTTATTTATCTGTATTTAAATTAAATCCATCTGTTGTTCTGCTGCATTTTTGGAGTCTAGTTATTATTTTTTTTCATATTTATTAATTGAATAAAATAAATAATTAAACAGCATCCTGTTAATTTTTGTGATAACTCAACGGATTACTCATGGAACAAAAAAGAAGTAATTGACCACAGTCAGATGAACTTACACAAAACTAATAATAAAATAAAGAAACTTAGAACACAGATGCCTTCGGCTGAACTCATTAATAGATTTTTCGTTACGAATATATATATTCACACAAAATTAGCACGTAAATAATAGTAGTAGTTGCAATTGCAATTACAGCTGCAGGAAACATAAATTGTGCACCCTTAAAGCATGCAACACATATAGTATACTATACTATACTATACTATACTATACTATACTATACTATACTATACTATACTATACTATACTATACTATACTATACTATACTATACTATACTATACTATACTATACTATACTATACTATACTATACTATACTATACTATACTATACTATACTATACTATACTATACTATACTATACTATACTATACTATACTATACTATACTATACTATACTATACTATACTATACTATACTATACTATACTATACTATACTATACTATACTATACTATACTATACTATACTATACTATACTATACTATATATAGAGTCAGAGTCTGAAGACGAATTATGATGGCTTTAACACGTAAGACTAACGGTATAAGGTACACAGCATTTACGTGAGACATTAGAAATGCCAGCTCAGCAGATGGGCGGCCATCACCATTATCATCACAATTGGAATCGTAGTCAGTCTGACTAGAGTAGTTGGCCAGCCAAACTGTGGTACAAACATAAGGCAAACTTGGGAGCGAATTGACTGTGCTCCGTGCTTTTTGGAGGAGGGGAGGTGAGAGTCGGAAGTCAAGCAATCAAGAAATCTTAATGACAGCGTATAATTCTGATCATGCCGAAACAATGAGAGTAACAAAGATGGAGACAAAGGTACAAAAAGAAGAACTAAATGTAGAAATATAGTAGGAATAGAAATAAAATTAGAAACAATGCCTGATTAAGCACAATTGGCTGTGGGTAGGTTCAATGACACCGTGGGTGGTTCTTCATTTTATTTGTCTTCTTCTTGCTCTTGCAGAAAATTGAAATTTACTCTTTCTATGATTTCAGTAAATTGCCTATTATATTCTTATGCAACTTCAACATGTTGAAGTCATGTTGCCACAGAGGCCGATTGAGGCCAATTCGTCAATAGCTTGAATCCCATTGACAACATAGTGTTTCCCATTTTGCTGGCCTTCTCTTATTCCCGCCTGGTTCATGCTAATTTTGCAGTGTCTCCCAATCTACCATAGCATGTTCTTTTTAGCAGTTTAGGCTCGTTAGCGGGCCTCCCCAATGTTAGCCATTTCTCTTGTCAGTCTCTTCCTCGTTCTCCTCCTCTCCGTCTGTTACATTCTCTATATCTGTCTCTTCCTCTTATGTATCTGAAAAGTGTCCCTGTTGTCTACTGTATGCTAACCACAATTAACGGTAATTATGGCAATTCAAAGATGTAACTGTATATATATATATGTGGCAGAATAATCATTCATTTTGGCATGGTACTCGATCGTTGGTAATAATACCGCAATATACATATGTATACTCGAATACGTTAGAATAATAGAGAGAAAAAAAGCACAAGATCATTACTCATTAGCAAAGTATATGGAATGTTCGCATCGCGAGCTCATTTAAGACTAAGCTCGCCGAAACTATATTTCAAATTTAAGTCTATATCCTGGTACTAAATATACATATATTGGAACTTATCGCCTTAACTCATGGTCTTCGTTTTGATGCCCTGCTTTCTAGCATTCCAATAGGACTGCTTTTAGAGTCTGAATGAGATATGGTGCTGAGCCTGAACAGAGTCCTAGCATTCACTTGTGATTATCCCCTGTAGAGCGGGGTCGCCGGTACGATCAGGAGCTACGATTTAAGAATAGACGTTTAAGAAAAATCGAAAAGTTAAAGTTAAAGATCAAGTGAGTAAGTCAAGTCCAACATATTGATTGGAATGGGTCGTTAGCATCTTCTGGGGATCATCATTTATTGATCGTATCAATTTGGCCTCATGCAACAAGGCTTACCTCACGTGGTAATTTTGCCAATAAGTTAGTTGGGTTTCCCTCTTCACTTTAGTGAAACTCGCAGTGGGCTTACTGAACTTGCAACAGTTGCAGCAATTCGTATGCCCCATTGGAGCGACATCTGGTGTTAAATTGACATTTAAATAGCTTTCAAATTGCAGTAGTATTGCTCGATATTGACTGAAACAAGATAAATGGAAGATTTATTATGCTCATCACATGAGTCAGATACATGTACATACTTAAATGTACATACATTACATTCATATACATTCATTACATATACACATATGTAAACCACGTACCAGATTCAACAATTATTCAACTTTTACTTTCTCCGCATGTTAACAGACATTTGTTTATGTTAAAACATAACCCGCTTTCCAAGTATGGCATTAAGAAGAATTATACGCATTATACGTTTTCAGAACCTAAAAAAATGGAAAAATGTTTTCTGTCAGTTTCCCCATCTCGATTTATACTAACTCTCTATTTATACCAAACACAAAGAATTAATTGGGTATGCTGTTTATTAACACAAACATTTCTATTTAGTTAATCAAAATTTTGCATTTCCGATTCCGACCATATAAAGTCTACATATTCTGACTTAGGATCATTCGAGACATTGATTATGTCATATAAATTTTTCTGTTCGTCCGTCCGCACGTGTCCTCGAACATGTGTTTCCCAGGAACTACAAGAGGTACAGGCGCCAATTTTGGTATGTGGACTCCCTTATAACAGATGCTGATCAAGTTAATTTTCTTTTCTTCGTTAAGAGAAATTTTCTGAATAGTGGCTTAAAACTCTGAATCGTGCATATTGTTTAGATTTTTCTATACAGAATGCAGTAATCAAATCATAAAATCAAATTACTTCAGCTACTGAAGGAATTTGACGTATTTGAATTAAACTATATAAATTGTGCAGACAATGAGATCAATAAATTTATTTACTATTAAATGCTAATAATGTTTGTCATAATTGTTACTAATAATATTATGGCCAACAAGATTTATAAAAAAAAGTTTTTAAAAGATGCCAAATATAGCAAATAAATGGCCAAAGTTAAAGCTTTGTAGTTTTATTTTAAGTGGTATGCAGCAGTAGAGCTCATCACACTCGGATTGTTTGCTCTTCTAACCCAGATATTGTACTTAGTTCTAATACTTTTCTCATTTTTGTGTATTTCATTTCGTGAAACTGATTTCATTTTCAACAACAGAACTTGCGGAAATCAAATTTATGATTTGAGGCTATTATTCCTCGTTCTCTCTTTCCCTCTCTGTCGTCTCTCGTTTACTGACACACACACACACACATACATATATACACTGTCTTGATCGGTCCAACTGAACGTAATTCCCAATCGGCATAGATCTGGAGGCGACTCACAAACCATATGGTGTTGCTGAATTCAAACATCAATCTGAACTGATGTGCCAAATTGGGAAACACGAATGCACTATAGGAATTTTTGCCAAAAAGGTGCTAAAAACCCCTTTTATAAAAGTCAAACTAACAAAATAATTTTGATCGCCTTGTATCAAAAAAAGAGTGACCATCAATGTTGCTTACTAAAAATTTTCATAGGTGGCGCCACAGTGGCGAAATCAGGTTTGAAACTCGGCGGTTTGTATCCATGGGCACAAGCAGTGCAGAAGAGCATTTTTTAAGCCTAATTGTCAATATCAAATAACTAGGAATAAAACTATTATCTGATCAAATTTTTTTGATGGAATCGAATCAGTGGGGTTTGTACTGCATGTTTTGGTATCTGAGGTGTTTGAAGTAGTTTTGGTGTCTTCGTAGTTAAATGTAATTAATTGTTGTTTAATTTCATATAGTCAGAATTGCCAGGTTCAACCCGTTTTTTTTTGGAATTTTAACTTGTAGAGCATAACCTCGAATTCAACAGCACAGATGTGTGTTTACCCTTTGGAATGCAATAAATACACATGTATTCTTCATATTTATTAATTTTTTTGTTGAATTATTAATTATAAATTTTATTACTTATATTTTGTCGTTTTATGTCCTTTTTGTAATAATACCAATGTTAACACACACATTATAAAATTTAAACTAAAAAAAATAAATAAATATAAATAGAAAAAATAGGCGGTGCCACACCCAAAATTTTTTTTAAATTATGCCTTCTATTGCTTATATATACCTTATAAAAAAAACTAAATCAAAATATCTTGTTTCATTCATGAGATATTAATATAAAAGACGAAAAGTCAAAAAAGGGCTATAGTGGAATGTAGGAAACTCGCAGATTAATCTAAACATGCAGGAGGCAAGCAGCATACGCTCAATAAAAACATACTTCTCTACTCGTGTGTACTTTTGGGGTCATTAGAACATCTCGCAGTTCTCTAAATTCTCTTTAATTTATATAATTATGGCCCCAGGCCTATACCCAAACCCAGTCCCAGACTCAGACAGAGAACGAAACGCGAGACAAGCTTTCCATCTTACTAAGTGCAACCCAGGTCAATCTATGGCGATCTCTATCTCAAGTGTAGTTTAGACATAAGTTCATATAACATATACCTCTCTTACTTATTCTGACTACCTCTGTCTTTCTACGCCTCGTTAGCATGCATTGTTGGGCGTTGTAGTTTTATCTAAAGTGGATAATTGATAAGAGTCCACAGGAAAAGAAAAAAACAACCTAGAAAGTAATAGTCATTTGTGCTCGACAATGGTATACCCTGTGCCCAGGTCATCGCAAAGCAGATTTGTGTGCTCTTTTTTATTATTATGATATTTGATATTATATTATTATATTTTATTCTATTTTTTTTAATCAATTTAAGTAAAATTAAATTATTTAAATTACAATTATAGTATAAAAAGAAAAAAAAAGGAAATAATAAATAAATAAATCCTATGTTATACATCAGTTTAGTTAACAGCTTCCTTGAACCGTATTTAGTTCACAGGTTTTTCGCCACTAAGCCCAGAAATACTTTTAACTACTTTAATCTATAACATGGTATACAGGAATTCATCAAAATTTTGTGTATATGGCTTTTATAGTTTTTAAGAAACCAACTTTTAATTATCAATGATCCAGATCATAATACCTCTTTTACTCTCTTCCAAAGAGTGTGATATAAAGTAAATACTAATCTCAAGCAGTATTCGCAATAATTAAAATGTGGAATTTCATTATACTAGATCTCCAAATCTAAGTCAAACTGGAATTTAGAAATGATTTAAACAAATTATTTGAACTAATTTATGATGGACTCGCATAAGGTGAGCTTAGTATTTGATTTTATCAATGAGATTAATTATTTATCTAGTTAATGAAGTTAAAGGAAATATAAGAAATTTTAGAATATTACAACAACTTTACTACATCGGCGGAAATTTTTTTGAATTGGAATAGAAAGTTGTGTTCAATTGAGTTTGTCGAAGGTTGATTTAATTTTTTGTTAAAAAAAAGAAAAGAAAGCGAAAGAAAACATGAGATTTATATACGTATATATTCCTGTATCTATGGAAACTATATTATATAGTAAGTGCCCTTAAATAATAGACATCGACATGACTATGAAGTAAAAATAATAATTTAATTAAATAGACGCAGAGATGAACGATCCACAGATGAAGTTGGCTTTTAGCCCGAGTAATTTCCTATGTAGCCTCACTATAAAACTCTATAAAATTAAGTTTTGGATTTTTGGGTTCCTTAACTCGAGAGTATGCCATTTATCTTCAAACTCAGCAACGGTTGGTGTTGATGTTGGCACTGGCACTAGAATTAGTGGCGGTGTTTTGGTATGGTGGCTTTGGTGGCTAAATGGGTCATTCGTCAAGGTAACTTTCATTTAGACTGGAAAACTCATCGTGGAACGTGCGGCACTTAATCATAATTTCATTTCGCCTCAACGTGTTGTTCCTGTCATTGATTTTGATCTTCAGTCTGATTCTTCAACTTCTTCATCTTTCTCTTGTGCTTCTCGTCGATTATAACATTTCTATACGGGTTGTTAAAATGTTGAATTCACTAACAAGAATTTGCCCTTCTACCTCCACCCAACCCTGTCCCATCGCGCCCTTAACTAATTGGATTCTCACTATAGAGAGAGATATTTAAAAAGATGAATAGATAAAGATATAGAGAAAGATAAAGAGAGCGAAAGAGAGTGTGTGAGAAAGCGAGAGAGAAAGAGTGATAGATAGTAGGCTGTTGGCGCGACGAAGCATGACCACCATGTTGAAGGATGTCCAGAATTATATATTAATGGTAAATTAACACCTGCAAGTCAGTATTGCCTGTAATCCCATCGGACTACTGGTCAAAACAAGTCCATGATAGTCGATGCTAATTTGAACCCTTTGACAACTCTTCTTCCACTCAAAACCCAATCTGAAGTTGAGCATGAGCTTATTGGGAAGGTTGAATTGAAAGACTGATACATAATGTAGAACGGTAACAATAGACTGGGGGGCTTTTGCTTTTTGGCGAATCACTTTCATGCTTCAAAATTGTAATTTGGCTTAATTGAATCTTCGTGGCATGGTCGAAATGCCGCATCCTCATCATCAAAAACAGTTTTAAGCATCAAAGTTCGATCTAATGGGCCTGCAGCCATTCATCTATTCGTCTAACTGTATGTCCGGGGCACCTCATCCAATCAGTGATTCAGTGGTGCGACTTTCCCATTTATGAATCTCCATCTCAAAATGAATCTCTTGCATCCATCGTTATTTTCGCCGGCTTTGTCCAACTTGTTGATAAGTTGCGTATTATTATAATATTTACGTGTTTCATGCATTTCTCCAATTCCAATTCCAATTTCTAACTAAACTATATTATATTACACGTCTCTCCTCTCCTATCAAACAGATAAATAGTTTCAATAACATAGCTAATTTCCAACATTCGATTTAGCTATCAGTCTAACTATTGATACAAATATATATATGTAGAAGATACATATACACTTATATACACGCATATAGTATATATGTATCTCTTTCTCTATCGCTCAATGGATCAATTATTATAATGCCTACTGTCACGATATCGAGTCGTCTCTGCAGACATTGATATAATTGTTGTCTCGACTTTCCGCGGACTCATCAAGATATTTTTAAACACCAGACCCGCACCAGCTCGACTCGTTTGTCTATATGTGTATACATACATACAGTTGCGAAAAAAAAAAATAGCACCACCGACCAAATCATTTTTTAAATTGGTGTTACAGATACATCTGTAAGTTTACAGTGATTCTATAAACATTTTTAGATTCGGGAGAGTCCCTAGAAATTATAAATTAAAAAATGTTTATAATTATATATACCATTTCAAAGAAATTTGACAAAGTTTACTGAAAAGCCATAAAATCAGCGAAAAAAATAATAGCACCACCCTTCCAAAATGACCTTAAAACTAAAAAATATTCATAAAAATGTACCAAAATCACTGTTTAAAGTTAATTATATACTAAATTTATTAATTTTTTTAGTTTTTGTATTTATAGGTGTACCGATATTTTAGATATCCACAGTAGAAAGACATCAAGTTGAAATGTTGAAGTCCTTGCACTTTTTTGAAGGAATTTGGCTCCAGGACTTCTGAACTGTGGTCCAAATGACTGATATCTAGTTGGAGTCAATGTAGAAACTCCCCCTCTTATGTCTGACCACAAGTTCTATATAGGATTACGGTCTCTAGGTAGTCCAGACCATTCCATATGAATCAGTGAGCTCCCGTAAAACCATATTCTTGCATTTCTACTTGTATTTTCGCTGTCAATATACTTTTGGAACACCCAAAACAGATGTATTTCATAATCTACAATGAACACATCACTGTTTCCATTCAGTTAAATAAGGCGTGTCCGCCCAATACGGGTTTTCTGACATGTATTCTATATCGTCCATAGTACGAACAACGTGACAATATCATCCCACAGGACCTTCCAGGATTTATGAACCTTCCGGTGTGTTGTGGGCTTAAAACTTGCATCTAAAATATCGAGGAGATGCTTGAATATTAAAAATTTTGATGTTAGAATATTCCGATCCTAAAATTTTCCTAGATTTCTCTTTCTGCCAATTTACACGTCCCCAAGCAAACCTAAGATGCTTAGTAATTGGTCCGGTATTCGAGAGTGGGTCCTTTCTGAGGACTAAGTCTCATAAACTGTTAGCTCTAATATATCTTCGAAGTCCTTGCATAATTGCATCTTTACTAAGGTCATTCCTTAACTCTGCATCGGGTCTTAAAGATCCCTTATTGGCCCCGCCCATTACGTAAATGTGGTTTTACGGGGCCAGGACTTCTTTTTGTCCAGGATTTTCGGGATTTTTCTGGATGATTATTGCATTTCGGACATTTTTATTGGAGTATCCACAGATTTCACAAATATTTCTGTTTGAACTTTGACTAGACATAGGGTTTCTGATGATTGGTCGATTTGGCCCTCAGACCAGGTGTACAGGCCCCATTTTGCAGCAAAATTTAAGTGTGATCTCTGATTTAATGATCCAATATATAAGATCCAAGGCTAATCTCAAAAATCCATACTTTTTATCGAGAGAAATCTAAGATTTATAACGGCTATTACTCAATATATGCCAGCGGTGCTATTATTTCTTTCGCTAGTTTTCACGTATATTTTTATATAATGTCAAATAAATATATATAGATCGGCCCTCCATTCAAAAAAAACTTTTTTATTTCATAGTAGACATATTAAACTATAAATAGAAAAAAAAAATTTTCAAAAAATTTGAAAAGGAACTATATTTTCTTCGTTTGGGAAAAAACATTTTGCAGTGGTGCTATTTTATTTTTCGCAGCTGTATGTATGCATGTACATATGTATGTACATAACATATGTGCATAAAGACAAGTAAGAACATTATAGTCGAACGGGACCGACTACGAGTACCCCGTGTCTTATAAACCAATCTGCAAACCAATAGACTTATTTAGTTTTTAAATAACAAACGAAGGGGCGTGACCGGCAAAATGTGTAGAACCTATATTATCTGCATAAGTTATACAAGAATTTACTTGCCAAATACATACAAATACATCGTATCCAAATACAGACAAATACTTTATATCAAAGATCGTGGGACTTGTTGTTGGTCGCATCAGCTGAAGATTATAATACCCTTTGAATACCCTCTGCTCTTTGAAAATTGCAAAAATAACATAGAGTATAACGTCCTTAGTTGTATCATATAAGAATGTTTCCATGCCACATTTCTAAGAACTTCAAATAAAATATCGTCTGAAGGGGTAAAAAGCAAATCAGAGCAACATCAACGTTAAGTTGAACCTGGACCTGGACCTGGACCTGGTCGTGGACTTGGAGTTGGATTTAAGATTTCCTTGTCGTTGTTGTTGTCAATGCATCTTGTCCAATCTGTTATATACATGTAAGTTGTCTACTCCACCTTCCTCCTCCCTGCTGTAGCAGTCCGATTTTGACTCCTTTTCTTTACAGACATCTCCGTCTAAGATGCGATGAGCATATTTGGAAGTCAGCAAGGGCTACATATGTATGTATGTATGTGCGTGGGGCGTTGCCCGAGTCTCTGGATGCATGCATATCTGGTGTTGTCCGTGAAGTGTTGATGGACTCATACAACATTTGCGATGATTGTTGCTGTATTTGTTCTTGTTGTTGCATAGGAGGCAGCCTTTGTCACGTCACCAGAGGGTTTCAGAGATGTGGTGAGTTGAGGGCCAGAATCTGTCAGGGCTTAGACCAAACATGTTAACCATTTGTCGCGCCGGAGCAGCAAGTCGACACCCTCATCTTCATACATATCCCCATCTACATCCTTAACCAAATCCCTGTCAAGCTCTAGTTCCAGGTGCTGAGTTTGTGCACCGCGGGCGCTTGTTACATATTTTGATGGACATACATGCCCAGAAATTGATTGGCTTTAATGGTGATGATGGTGGTGGTAATGATGATAATGATAATGATGATGATGATGATGAAGATGATGTGGTTGTGGTAGTGGTCGTGAGGCAGAAAAGTGCCAGAATTTTAGCACAAGGTCTCTAAGATCAACACATTTTAATCCTGGCCATAGGCAGCTCCAACTGCACAGCGCAAGGTCAAGTTCAACAGCCAGAAAGCGAAGAAACAAAATACAGGTCATCAACTACGAGCAGCACGACAGCTGCAACAGCCGTGATTATGTTCAGATTTATATTTATATATATGTTTTTGTTTTATATATATACATACATATATGCAGCAAAATAATTTAAAGGAGGCTGTTCAAAATGGCAACAATAGAGATTCTAATGGGGTTCGCCGCTGTTGTTGCTGCTTTTTGGTGGTGTGTCTGTCTGCTTGCACAAATAGAATCTTTTATGGGTCGACACAGTCAGGCTTTCTTTTCCTCGCACATGCTGGCTGCCGAGATGTTCCCTCGTGTCGTCAATGTCCATTTCCTGGTCCTATCGTGGAGACCGTCATGTCTATCTAACTAACGCTCTCCGTCCCTTTCTCACTTGATCTTCTATCTCTTTCTCTCACTTTCTTTGTATCGCATACACTGTGTGATTTGCTAGTGTGCGTGAATGTTTCTGCATAATTTGCAAAATTATGGGAAGCGAAATTCAAGTACGCGCAGTCAGCCAACTATTTTGTCTCACTCGGACTCACTCTCTCTCTCTCTCTCTCTGTCTCTTTCTCTCTCACACACACACACATACACATACACACACACACACACACACACTTTCTCTCTCTCTCTACCGCTGCCGCAGTCGCTGCAAATGCCAGTTAACCAGTGAAGCCGCAACATACCGTTCCTCCACCGGCTGGTACTATCACTACCCACTCTACCGCCTCTATTCCCTTCAACGTTAAGCCAGCAACCAGTCACTACCACAGCCTCTTGATCACAACAATCTATGGGCAATGTCTAAGTTGAAGTCCAAGTCTAAACTGCAAGTACGACTTCGACTCCAACTTCGATTGTGACTCCAACTGCGACTGCGATTCCTACTCCTACTGTAGGGTAAACACGATTGCCCAGCCAGCTTGATTTGCGGTTTTAGACTTTCACAAACGGCCAACTTGCCAGCCCGTAACTTGGCTAAAAGGAATTTAGCTGCAATGAGACTGAGCAGCCAGAATGATCATGATGTTGCTGCCACTTTGGGTTTCTGTTGCTGCTAGAAGTTTTGTTGCCATTTTATGCTTCATTAGGCCAAAAATTATATCGTGGCATCAAACAAACCTTCAACTTGTTGTTGGAAGTGACAGACTACGAATAGGTAATCTCTAGCTAAACTGGCAGCACAAAAAAACAACACACACACATACTAGAAATGCTGCTTCCAAGAAATCTGCTCAGAGGCCGATATCAATCCCTGGGGTACTGCGTACAAAGTCACGAAAAGATCAGGAATCCAGAACCGAACTCTTGGACTTTCGGGACCTCTCGGACCTTCGGGGTATCGACCAATTTGTCTGCTAGACACGGTTGGGACGGTCCTAGAAAAGATTTTGTACAACCATCTTCTCGAGATTGTTGTCGAAAAGCAGGCTCTCTCGGAATTCCAATACTGATTCCGGAAAGCCAGATCTACTATTGATGCCATCAAAGTGGTTGTTGACATCGCCAAAAAGGCGATTGAAGGAACCCGATGGAAAGGGGGCACAAACGAGTATTGCGCACTGATAACGCTGGATATCAAAAACGCATTCAACTCCGCCAGTTGGAGTAGGATAATGGATAGGCTGGAAGAGATCGGACTACCGGTTTATCTAGCAGAAATTATTAGGAGTTATTTATCGGACAGGGTGCTAGAGTATGGCACAGATAAGGGTATTAGGAGATATAGGGTCA
Organism: Drosophila quadrilineata; assembly: GCA_018150725.1. Lineage (NCBI taxonomy): Eukaryota > Metazoa > Arthropoda > Insecta > Diptera > Drosophilidae > Drosophila > Drosophila quadrilineata. The sequence goes on along the minus strand of JAECWN010000432.1, from coordinate 1,448,069 downwards.
CAGCCGGGGCTCCACAAGGATCGGTATTAGAACCGTTACTGTGGAACCTTATGTACCTTAGGCTAGAGCTGCCAAGTGGATGCAAGATAATCGGCTTTGCAGACGACTTGGCACTGGTAGTGGTAGGAAAGGAGATTGGCCTGGTGGAAGCAGAGGCCAAAGCGGCGATTAATCAGATTAGCTTGTGGATGCACAGTGCTAGCTTACAGCTAGCGGGCCTCAAAACAGAGGTTGTGCTATTCACAAGTAGGGAGATAGTCGAGCTTATGACCGTTCAGGTTGGAGGTATCTCGATCAGATCGACGACGTCTCTACAGTATCTGGGCGTCATGTTAGATAATCGACGTAGTTTCAAGCAGCATTTTCTTTATGTTAGTCACAAGGTCTCCAAGTTGCAGGCAGCGCTTTACCGAATGCTGCCTAATATAGGAGGGCCTAGGCAGGGTAGGGTCGTAGCCTCTGTGCTGATCTATGCAGCTCCATTTTGGGCTACGTCACTTGGAGTAAAGAACTTAGGAGAAAACTAGCGGCGCCTTATCGTCTCAGTGCATTAAATGTGATTTCTGGGTTCAGAACAATCTCGGAAGATGCGGCCTTAGTGCTTGCAGGCATAATTCCCATAGATCTGCCCAGCAAAGGAGATGGATGCAGTCTTTCAAAGGAAAAGGTCAGGTATCACAGAGTCCGATGAAATATCGCCCAAAGGGAGGAGCGCTTACCGCAAGGCAGCATAGGTGGAACTCATCGACAAATGGAAGATGAACCTTTAGGTTGATTCCCAGTGTCAGAGAGTGGATAGGTAGGCAGAAGCTGGCTTCAAACTTTCATACTTCCCAGTTTTTAACTGGACATGGAGGTTATAGGTTCTATTTATGTACCACTGTAGCAGATACAGTAGAGTGACGAGGGGAATACCCACCCCGTCGCGGTTAATGGGGTTTATGTTGGAGACGGATGCCAACTGCCTACACGTTATCCGGGATATTATTAGCATCCAAGAAGACCTGAGAAGACGTGAAAGAGTTCGTAGAGAGAGGAGGCGAGAGCCTAACGGAAGTTCTTCCCAACCCCCGTGATGATGCCGCGGGGTTGTGTGTGGAGTGTAGGGATGGGTTTAGTTGGTTTGTGCCGTCCTAGTGGCAAGTCCAACATGTTTTTCGGTATGAGCCGTTCACATCTTTTGAAGATTACCATACGGCATAGCGAAACAAAAAAAAAAAAAAAAACATACACACAAGAGGCCTGTCTAAAACTTAGCATATGCTCTCTCAAAAGGTTTTTTAACCATTTAGATATTTCTACCGCAATATCGCCAACTTTCTTATTATCATCATATGCATTGACGCCATGATCATTATCATCAAATGACCCACACCAATCGCTTGCTTCTGGGCCACCCTTTCTCCCTAGTTGCCTGTCATAGTTCTCAACAGATTTTTCAATTTCCAAATAGATGAGCATTTCTCCGGCTGTCCCACAAAAATCTGTCCAGTTCTAGACAGCCAACAAATTAATGCTTATAATAAAGGCAGTGGACTCGAATACGATAGGAAAAATGATAATGAGAAAATTATGAATTTGTGCAATATAGTTTCCCATTAACTTCAGCTTTCATATATAAATGAGGATGTCGATTTAGCGCTTTCAGATTAATCCAGGCAAAGTCACATCTATCTATCATTACAGAGTATCTGTGCGTCGAGTGAAGTGTGTAGAAGAGCTTTGACCTTAGGACGTTCCTTGTATCATGGGTATGTTGGGAATGCGCGCACCCGCATAGAGGCTTTCCTCCAGCTGTGCACATCGGAGTGGACAGCCTTAATCTATTTGTATCTTGTACCTAGATTCACACTCAACTAATCTACACTAAAAGGAAGACGAGTAGAGAGGAAGAAAAGAAGATAAAGAGAAAGAGAGTGAAAAGAGAGAGAGAGAGAGAGAGAGAGAGAGAGAGAGAGATAAAAAGAGAGATGAGCTGCAACAAATGCAAATGGGTTTCCAGAGTGCAGGCATTAAACGTCTTGAGGCTGCTCTGCAGTTGGTTTCCGCCAAGTTTTGACTGTTTGATTGAGTGACTGAGTGACGGACTGATGGACAGATTTATGCGCTGATTGTGAGCACAATCATTGCCAGCAATCACAGCAATCGCTGAGTCTGTAAGCCATCATCAGCGAAGCGACAAATGAGCAGACAATAAGCCATCCTACAGATCCGCTGAGGTGATCTGAACTTAGTCTAATGCCATACCCCATACTTCATACCTTGCGATTGGATCGTTACATATTCTTTAAAGAAATTTATTTTGAATAGAGGTCCGAATTGTATATTATATATCTATTTCAAATTATGAAGAGTATGGATTATTGAGATTTGGCTTAAAGTTTACTAATTGGATCATTAAATCAAAGAAGAACCGTAAATTTTATCGACAAATGGGACATTCACACCTGGTCTGGATTTCAAGTCGCCAAATCATCGGGAACCCTATGTTCAGTGAATGTTCAAACAGAAATATTTGTGAAATCTATTGATACTCCAAAGAAATTAATCAGAAATAATCATCAGAAAGCATCCACTCTAGAACGCGAGACGAGTTGCTGAACATCTTAGGTTTGCTTGAGTGTTTATATTTGCCTGAAGATAATTCAAAGAACATTTAAGGATCGGAATATTCTAACGTCAAAATATTTTGATTGTGAAGCTTCTCCTTGATATTTTAGATGGAAGTTTTGAGCCCCCAATACGCCAGCAACTTAATAAATCATGGAAGGTCCTGTGTGATGATATGCCATCTTTTTCTAAGAGAATATTGAACAAGAATGCATTTATTTTAGCACCACCATTCAAAAGCCCTGGAGCCGAAGGATCTAAAAAATCAAACAGCCTTTTGCTGTGGATATTAAAAAAAACGGTGCGCCTCCAACTACGAAAATTTCAAAAATTATTAAATTTAGTTCAAGGACATTCTGGAAGAGGGCTGCTACTGTTTTTTTTTCTTTTTTTTTTTTTTGTTGGCTTTTTCATAAACTTTGTCAAATTTCTTAAAAACAGTATATATACTAAAAAACATTGTTCAATTTATAATTTCTAGGGACTCTCCCAATTCTAAACATGTTTTCAGAATGTCTGAAAACTTTAAGATATACATAACTATAACAAAAATTTGCAAAAATGAAAATGTCAGTGTTACTTTTAATTTTTCGCATCTGTACATTCGGACTCAGGATCCAAGCGCAAATAGATTGAACCCATTCCGTCCGTCCGTCCATGTGAGTGCCCGGATCTCAGAAACTACAAGAGATATAGACTTCAAATTTGTTATGTAGACTCCTGTCTATAATACCCTAAATTTTTTTTTTTTTTTTTTTTTTTTTGATACGAGCAGCTAGAGTTATATGGATTTGTTCAATATTATCCTATTCAACGTATTGCCCATTTGATAAAATATACTTATGCCAACGTTTTTCTCTAGCCCTCGAAACTTGTCAAGTAGTTGTTTTCCAGGATAGCCAATAACGACATCTTTGATTTCTTTGATCTCCACAATTTTTTTTCAAAAAGGTTACGAACAACGAGGGCAATGAAATAAGACATTGTAAAAATCCTTAATATTTTTTTTCCACAATGGTTTATTTCTGAAAAATTCCTTCACTCAAAATTTTTAAAAAGTTTAACTATTATTTTTATATCAACGAAAAGTCCGGTATTACCCAAGCCAAAACCGCACGATAGGTTCGGACTCGGCATTGAAAACAGGCCTGAATAATAATATAATATTGCATTCTAGTATTAATATATATTACTGTTTTTATTTACTATTAAATGTAATGTATTCAATTTTATTCTTTTAAATATGTTCATATGTATATATTAATTCGATTTGATTTAAAAATTTTTTTTTCCTAATTTAACTTCAATGATGTTCTATATAAAATTAATTTATTTGTATATAATATGTTTTTTCCTGGTTGCTATACAAGCTGCAGCGCGGCTCGTTTCACTACGCACTCAATCCCCATCCGATGCATTCTCCCCCCGACCTTAATGCGAACTACAGACGTTGCTTTTCTGAAATCTATTGCAGATATGAAACCGCAGCTTTGCGCACTTCAAGTGTCAGCTCGTCCGCGCTCAAGTGTGCAAAAAGATTTTGCAGCGCACCCCAGATGGAAAGACTTGTGAAAAGAGCCTGAAGAGGAGCGACGATGTGGAATCTCTCGCACACAGACGGGGCATGATCTGAAATAAATTGAACTTCTTCAGTTTTAAAGTTGTATGTGAAGTTGCTAGATGAAGTTACATACTTCAATTTATTCTTATTTCCAATTTAGATTATTAGAAATGAGTTCATCAAACTCGGCTGTTAAGCTTTTTACTGTTGAGTTGCAGGCTTGCTATGATCGCAGAGACAGAGATCTACTACCTGGAAATGAGATTATTGCGAAGAATTTTGAAATTTCTCTCTATAAGTTATTAATCTATTTGTTTGAGGCTTGCAGTCTTCAAGTTCAAATTGATATCGACGGGAATCAGGCTTCATCTGCATATTTGCTAACTATCTATATCTGTTCCAGATCCAAAGTATTTCAGTATTGTCATTATAAATATTATTCACATCATTTTCATGAGTGGATTTTGCTAATGAATTCGAATTTGGAGCAAAGACTCGACTATGCCTGTTGGTTGTTTGTTCTTTGTTATCCGCCATATGATCATCATTAAGTGGCAAATGGAGCTCTGTGAATCACGTTGAGTGTTGAACAAGTGTTCTATGTGCTTTTCCATCTTCTCTCTCTCTTCCTCTTTCGCTCTCTTTCTCACATACAGACTCCAGCTTGTCCTAACCCCGAGTGTGAATTGCCAGAGTATTAACAACATATTTGCTAGTCATTTGCTATATGATATGACTAAAACTGTGACTATTCACTACTCTGTATTCAGTATTTGGTATTTAGGCCACAGATTTGCGTGTTTCTTGCTGTGTATCTGTCTCTATTGCATATTAGTAGTCTCACAACATACAGCGGTTAACGGTTTATCAAGCAAGTGCCCTTTGAATGTATAATATAGAGGTATCTGTAACTGTGACTGGTACTATGACCCTGACTGTAACTGTGGCTGTGATTGAGATTGTGACTGTAACAGTGAATTACGTAAGACAGATGAAACCATATAGTGAGAGTGAGACAGAGACAAACTAACTAACTAGCTAACTTAACTAAGTAGATCCATTAAACAGCAAATCAACATCAGAATCAAAATTGTACTCACCGACAAGCTGATTCCGTCAGGCCTTCGCTACTTCTACGCCGACGCCCATTGCTTGTCACTCCGCCATCCTCTTCCCCACCTTACCTTTCCACACTACTGGCTAACCATGTTTATCACTCCCAAGAAGTTTCGCTTCGACTTAAGTCACATCAGTTACAGCTAGCTACGGCTATACCCTGTAATTATGCTCAGCTATGCTTGACAACGGGAGGCTACAAAATGATGCAACCTTAGTTTGAATTCACAGTAAAGTGTGATCGACGATGATATACCCTGTGGTGGAAAACCAAAAGAATTATTGACCTTTTATGTAATGAGTAAGTGGAAATGGAATCCGAAATGTCAAGATAATATTACAAAAATCGACTTGACAATACCAAGCTTAGTATACTGATATGAATGAAAATGTTAACTAAATTTTGGAAAATAATTCAATTAATGTCATCAGTTTAGAACAGTTATGGTAAATATGCAATATTCATTAAATATTTTCTTTAACTCTGCATATATTAATAAACAAATTAGTGGAACTTGTGCCCCCTTCTACTTGGTACCCAATAATAGTGGCCACTCTTCCCCAGCTTATGGAATGCTGGGGGCTATATAGTATATGATGTTTGGAGTTTCTAAGTCCTACTGTCTCTAAGAAAGACGCACTTACACAGACTGAAGAACAATCAGATAAAAATCAATCGATATATATTTTGATCCTGAGTCAAAATTTGTGTACTTTATATGACACTTCCTGTTACATACATTCGCACAACAAAGATATACTCACTTTTCTCTATTTCAAAAAGGCACAGGGTACAAAAATTAAATTTGGCAAATTTATAAGTAGAAAATAAATAGTGCTAGCGAGTTTAAATATCTTAAATTTTATATTCAATTTTAAAGAGTGTTGATAGATGTGACCTAGATTTAGTTTTTTTTTCTTCTATATAAAATCAAATTACATGGCTTAAGTTGCCACAAAGGTAATAGAATACTATACAGCTGTAATCAATATTTCAAATAAATACGATTAATAAGAAAAACATGAAATTTAATTACTGCAGATAATAGATTAGAAACAAGTTTTTTTTTTCAAATATTGGCCAAACTGTAGCCTCATTCAATTTAGTTTTCATATAAATTATGTTAGCTTATTTAGCTACTGGATACTATTAACTACATAGATAATATTTCAACATTTTTGCATATAATGAATAATAATATATCGATAAAATTTCTAGGCAGATTTCAAATCTGAATTATAGACAAATTTAAAACAATAAGATGATGATCGGATTTTATTTGAATTCTTCTATGTTATTAGCTAAGAAAATATTCAACTTAAAATCTTCTAATTCTTTGCTTATCTTATATATCTGTTATATATCTCAAATAAAGTTTACTAAGTTAAAAATCTGATAGATTAAAGATGTTCTATAAAATTTGGCTTACATTTTGGTTGAGGTTTTTTGTCAACATCATTGTCAAGGTGTTCTTCATGATTACAGGGTAACTGGCAGTCGATCAGCTGCTGGCGTGTGTCACTTCTGTCACGCTTGAAAACTACAATTGAGCCAATTGACTCCTTCAACTTGGCTGAAGATAGATGCCGGAGTCTGAACTCTAGACAACTCAGGTAGACAGTCAACAGTCGCTGACTCGTCTCCACGATCCCGATGTTCATGTTCATGCTCATGATCATGATCAGGTTGGAGTGTTTTAGAGTCGCCTGCAAGTTGGAGGCGTGTGAAGAGATCTGCGGCCCATTAGAAGCGAGTCCAAAGTCTGAATTAGAATCGGAATCAGCAAATGTGTGTGAGAGAGAGAGAGAGAGAATGCGAGAGGACGGAGCACTGAAGACAGAAGGAGAGGAAACATCAGAATGAGAACAGCGACACTAAGCCAAAGCAACATAGACAAGAATGACACGGGAGGCACAACATCAAAATGACTAATTATGCCCAGATGACTGTAAAGGGGCTTGTGGAGACCATGAGGCATTCAACATTCAGTCAGCGGCCACATTAGCGGCAAGCGAAAGGGGTGTGCTTTGTGATTGGTAGCGGTGAATGGTAATTGCGAACCGTTATAATGCGAGAGTTGCGCATAATAAGAGCAAATGGCAAACAACGAGATGTGGCATGTGGCATGCGGCAAGCGAAGTAAGTTCTTTTGTACCAGGAAACTGAAGGCCTCCGCCCTCAGTCAACTCTCGCACAATTGCTCTAATTGTCACATTCTGTGTGTGTCTCTCTGTATGTGTGTGAATGTGTGCGTGAGAGACAGAGAGAGAGAGAGAGGGAGAGAGAGAGAGAGGGAGAGAGAGGGACAGAGAGAGAGACAGAGAGAGAGAGAGAGAAAAAGAGACGAAGAGAAAGGGTAAAAATTAGGGAAAGAGGGATTCGCCTATGTATTGTAATGTAATGTAATGTAATGATGATTACGTTGTTGACCCAGTTGCATGCAGTCACAAGCGTCTGTGGCACAGTCTTTCTGTTTCTCCCTCTCCCTCTGCCTCTGCCTCTCTCTCTCTCTCTCTCTGTCTCTCTCTCCATCTATCTATCTAGCTGTCTTTACATGTTCATAGGGATATGGATGCATTTCTTGTTGCCACAAAACTGTGTCAGTAGTTAATGTGGTATGCAATGCACAGTGGTCGTGGGTGTATGAAAATTATCATCTTTCAGTTTTCATTAGAAGTATTCAATCATATTTAAAGAATATAGCAACAATAAATTGGCTGAAACGAACAACTGTAAGTTATAGGACCTCCTTCATATCACCGTGATCGAAAAAAAGTTGTCTGTGCGAGAGGAAATTAGAGTATAGGGTATAAAAAATACTCACATTTCACATTATATCCAGATTATAAATATATTTCAATAAAAAAAAAAAAATATATATATATATATATATATATATATATATATATATATATATATATATATATATATATATAATTGAATTGAATGCATTTTTTTTAAAGTAAAAAGAGGGCCAAAGACCAGAAAAATAGCCTTAAACAATAATCTTTCCAAATCTGGACATATTTTATTTTGATTTCAACAGTAGTAATAAACTTTTAACAGTCCTACTTTTAATTGGATTCACATATACATATATATATATTTATTTATATTAACAATTTAACAAGGTCAGTACGATCAATTTCCAAATTATCAAGATTTTCGATAAATCAATTTGTAATAATCAAATTATCAATTTTTGAAATAAATTTTTTTATTTTAGGCCTATAAAACCGACCAGTGTGCACTGTGGCAATGACAGTGGCTTCGCTTTAGTGTCGCTGCCACAATGAGCTCATTTCAAATGCCACACAAAGACATACGTTGCAAGCTTATGTTGCAAGCTGCATACACTTCCCTGACCTGCCCTGCCCTGTCCTGCCTTGGCACAGCAAAAGGTGTCACACAGATTTTTGCCATATTTGGTTACCTCACTATCAGGTAATGTCGATGCCAATATGGCAACTACACATACACTCGACTTACAGTCCGAACAGTTGGTGGACAATTGCGTTGCAAAAACGTTGCACGTTGCACGTTGATCTTAACTGTATACCAATATGGACAAATTGCATATTTAATAGTCATGCCACAAATATTTTTCGCAGTCAACGCTTCCCCGAAGCATGATTGTGAGTTGTGGCCCTGGATGACTGTCATCATACCGAGCCGAGGCTATTCCAAACCTAATCAACCACACGGTTGGCGAATAACAACATCCCCAAGAGTCCATTTTAACCTTTCCTGGTGATATGACATTAGGGATAGGACAAGCAATGGGTCACGGTCTACATATTCTCGCACAGAAGCCGATGAGTTCTGAAAGTAATCTGCGAGTAATAAGTCGACGTGGCGCAGAGCATTCTCGAAAAGAATGGTCGAGAAACAGGATCATGCCAGCTGTAGTTGCAGCGGCCAACAGTACAACGTTTAGATTTGTCGAAACCTTAAAAAAATAGGACAGCAAAGGAGTCGAAATCGTGATTTTTACTTTGTGGCAGTTTAGGTGATCAAGAAAAATTAACTCAGATTTCAGCTTTTTCTATACCCTCTCCTCCTTGAATACATAGGGTATTATAATCTTGTAAAGTATGCCATATGCTGATCAACTATTTTTTGGATACCTTCGAGTCGATTTTTTATAGATTATAAAGTTATAATCACCACACGTTACTTTACATTTGATACCAAAAGAAGTAACTAATTTTTAGTATATGGATGTCACGCCTATTGCAACCCTGCAACACTGCCACCTATGCACTGAACCCACCACGCAAAAAATCTGTTCCTAACAATCTCCACCTCTGTTGCTCTATGTATGTCGTTACCAGCTACTTGGTATTAGAATTGGTTCCAGAATCTTGAGCTTTTTAATTCGCTGTATCTATCTACGGATATAGTAGATGCTCCGATTTAGTCAGTTAACTCTAACAGTTAGTAAAGGCACATAGCTGAGTGAAGAAGATAACAACTTTGAGATGGAGGACGAGGCGAAGTGGGAGCTGAGATATCAATGCCTCTAGAATTTTTAGTTATTGTTGTTATTGTTATTGTCTTTAGCAATCTCGGCAGATCTTTCTGTTTCGAGTGAAGGCCTACGAAAATTGCTGAAGACAGAGCGACAAAACAAAGAAAAATAAAAAGAAAAGAAGTGGGGAAAAGTGCTCTGAAATTAAGAAAAAGGCGGGAAAGTTAGAGTCAGAAAGAGAGAGAGAGAGAGAGAGAGAGAGAGAGAGAGAGAGAGAGAGAGAGAGAGAGAGAGCGAGAGAGAGAGAGAGATGTCTATTTTTTTTGTCATGTCAGGATTTTTAAAAAAAATTTGTGATAATAAAACCTCTTGTTCGACCGGGTTTTGCGCAATATTTCACTAACATGTTAGCCAGCATCGTTATAGCCTTTTATTCTTCCCTTTTCTTTCTCGGATAACAAACGTCCACCCAGCAGTTTTTTTAAATATGCATTAAATAGTTATTAGATATATAAACAAAAATAATTCAAATCAATCATGTCTGTCTAGTCGCAATATTTGAAATGTCCCGCATAGCGTTGTTACAATTGCAGACAAAACCAAGCCTCAGTGCATTTTTTTACCGCTATTTGAAAGAGATAAAAACACCAGATATAAATCAGAGTTCATAATGCTTTCGTTCTGTCTACTTGTTTTTGTTGTATTCTTCTTTCGCATTCTCCTTCGAGGAATGAATCTAAATTTTTCGGGGTGTCGCATAATTTTGGGGAAGGAGTGTGTAATTTAAATTATATATTTGGAGAAATAACACAAAATATCATACATTTTGTCTTAAATATGAAAAATTACTGCTTAAAAACTTGAAGTATTTTAAATCTCAAATTAGATATGTCGTTCCTATTATCATATTATCGTTCCTATTATCATTTCCATCACTGGGTGTGCCGCATATATCATAGAGATCCGCCTTGCTGCCCTCCACACAACATCATACTGCATATTGCGGTTGCACTGACAGTGGCGCATTAAATGCAGTAAACTGTCAATTATCACTGCACGATCCATGAAATCGGTTGATTGACGTTCCACGCTACTTATGTACCTAGCCCTGCCAAGCAAATTACTTGTGGTGCGTGTGCTTTTGCCGCACCAGCTCCAGCACTCACAGTTACAGTTGTATTATCTCTTCTTTTCAGAATTTGTTGTAATTGGCGCTCGCCAGTTTCTTCCCGTCTTGTATCATACAACCCAAATTTTTACTAGATTCGCCTCTTAGCTGCCTCCTCGATTGATAAGTACAACTATTCCCGGTGATTGGGTGCTCGTGGCCGAGTTCGTGTTGGCAAATCGTTGGCTTTCACTGACCACTGTCTCTCCGCCAGATTGGTCGATTATCAAAAATCACTTTCTTATACCATTTCTAGCTCCCCTCCCCTCTCCATCGCCTTTACACTCCAGTACACCCACAGACTTGTAGATGCTCATGGGTAGATATTGGTCACAGACTTCGTCTAGTCTCAAATTGATTCGATTTCAGTCTATGTTCATTCAATGGGTTGGGAAAGTGCTTGTAGTGGAATTAGCAAATGAGCTGAAAAACAAGGGTCATCAATGAGTGCTTAACTATGATACTATGTTAGTCGGATACCATCAAATCATTTTAATTTTGATTTCGAAATATTGGGTGTATCTAAAAAGTAAACCACATACTAGACAGGTGAAGAAGAAAGTAAAAAGGATATGTCAAAGAAGCGGTCTTAAATGAAGGGAGAAAAAAACATTAAATAAGAAGAAGTGAATCAACAAAGCGAAGAAACTTAAAACGATATAGTCACTTTTGCTATGAGATGAGTATGAGATGTCCCGTGCACAATGCCCTGAATAACAGTCCAATGAGGAGATCCTAAATAAATTTGCTACGTGAATAACTTTTTTGCTTCTTATTTAAAGAATAAAGCTGAGAAATATACCAAAGCCTGCACTCCAAATTGTTGCTTAACAGTTACTCAAAATAATCACTTCTTTTCAATTTGAGGGAGTAATTGGCAGGGCATTAGATAAAAAGTATATTCCTCAGCGAAACCTACTATTCCCGAACTTGAGCTTTGCTGTCGTTACTAAAATCGATGAGGAGAAACTACAACGGAAATGGAAAACTGCTTTTCGCAGCCATTTGGACGTTGTGTCTCGCCATTATCTGCCTCTTCTTCTGTTTCTTCATCATCATCAACATCTTCTCCCTTTCTTCTGTGCCCACTGCGGTTGCGCCAATGCCAACGGCGACAAAATTCTTTAACGAAATAAAAGTTTAAATTATTTTCGTTTGCTACTTTAGACCAACGAAAGCATTTCGCCAGCGATAGGTCCTCCCCAACTCTCTGTATGTAGTACATATATTAGATACCTACGAAGTCCATACTGAAAAAAAGTTGTTTACATTGTTAAGTGGTTTCCTTTCGGCTCTTATATTTTTCTTATTTTCATATTATGCCTTGTATCTTATATTTTTAAAACACAACATAGAAAAGGTTGTATACTGAAAATATATTCTGAATCAGCATCAATAGAAAAATTATGTTCGTGCGTTTGAATCTTAATTTCTCAGAAACTATATGAGCTACAGACCCTAAATTGGGTAGGAAAACTTTTCAGGATATAAAAGAGGCGTTTCCGACTTTATAAAAAATATATATTCTGGCTCAGGATCATTATTGAAATCGTCGCGTCTCGTCGGTTTGAGCGCCTGTTTCCAGTAACTGTAAAAATGCGACTTCTATGAGATTGGCATCTATGAAGGTATATTTCTGCATAAATTGTGTAGATTATTATATTAAAATGTTTAAATGTCATTATTCCATATTGGATACCGATAATTAGAAGCATAGACACGAATGTCGTAAATAATAAGTTCACCAGTAGTAGTGCATTATAAGTCCAGAACTATAACTACGAAATGACGAATTCAAATTCACACAAGATTGTGCACTTTTCATTTGAGGACCTGGGCACAGAGTATCTCATTGTCGAGCACTCTTCAGTTTCTGTATAAGATTTGAGTTTTTGTGCTTCATCCAAGGTATTTTTGGTATCTCTGCAATTAATTTTGTCAGTAGAGAGTAGGTCTGTCTGCCAGTCTCAGCTGGGTCTGAAGTCTCTCTCGTTCCGAGTCTGGGTCTGATTCTGTCTGTGGTCTAAGGTTTTGGGTTTGTGTTGCTGTTTCTGCATTTATTTCTGTGCATGCGGCGGGGCGGAGAGGGGGGAGATCTTTTGGATCTCTTGTTTTAGTTGCTTGTATCTGGAAAATGCTATCTAACGGCATCAGTTACACTACATAGCTGTTCTCACTTTCTTGTCTCGACCTCTTCATTTCAGTTGCCTTTCGCAATGAATATTTATTGTTATCTCTCTCTCTCTCTCTCTCTCTCTCTCTCTCTCTCTCTCTCTTTCTTTTCTCTCTTTCTTTTCCCCTCTTTCTATATCGCTATTGTCGTGTATCCGGTGGAGCCACAACTGGTGTCAATGGCCATTGCTATTACTTGGTAGCCATTACATGCCACCCATACCTACATCGTGAATATTTACAGTGTATGTATATATAGAAATATGTACATATATATATATATATACTGTAAATATTCACGATGTAGGTATGGGTGGTATATATATATATATATATATATATATATGGATATATATATATATATATATATGGATGTATGTATATACACGCCTGGTAGAAATAGATGTGATCTAAACTACAAATTAAAAGAGGCAAATGAGTTTGTTAGGCAAGTTTAAGTGAAATTTTACATAGGAAACGGTCACCCCATTCCTCGCCAAGATAGCGCATCTTTTCGCTTGTCTGACGATAATGAATTGGGTTATTTTGGATCTTATAGCTCCTCTGCATTGTACAACTGACTTAAGAAGCAAACTCAACAAATTGTATTTTAGCTTTGCCAACCAAAACTGGGAATTGTAGTTCTTTCAGTTCTTTTCAAGTCACTTCCGAATTTATTTCTGTACGTATTTTCAAAAGAAAAAAAATTCTCTGGTTCTAATTGTGCATTGGAAATTATTATGTTTTTAAAGTGCGGATTACCATATTTATGCATATCCCAAATTTTGGTTGGCATCCTCTGTAAGAATAATCCCAATTATATCTTTTGATGCATAATATGTACATGTGTGTATGCAGTGCATACTATACACATATGCATGTATGAATGTATGTATGTATGTCAAGGCGGTTTAGCGAAGATGGAGGGGAGTTCAAAAGAAAATTATACATATAAGAAATTAATAAGAATACATGATATTTGAGACAATGGCAGGCGACATGTTGCACCAATAAGCTGGGTATACTGGGTTTCTATCTTCGAATTGCACCCATCATCATGGATAAATAGTGACTTGGACTGCGGCGAGTGAAATCAAAGGCGGAGAGATGGAGATATGGAGAGAAGGTGAGATAGGCAGTCGTAGAGCAGAGACATTTATCAAAATCGTAATGAAAGTAAAACCCATTAGTTTCAATGAATGATGTTGACCATGACAAGAAAGCAGACGTGCGACACGTGTAAGCTTAAACAACTGGCACTGGCAGCGGGCAATGGGCAGTGGCAACCGGACGATATGCTACGATGTAGCAGAGACATGCGTGTATGCGTGTACTTGGCTTGGCCACTTTGGGGCGACATTAAAATAAAATCAAGCTTACACGAAAATAGTGCCAAAACGAAACGAAAGAAACAAGTAAAAGAGAAACAGAAATAGAAGCTGAAGCACAAGCAATGAAAGAAAGAAAGGCCGCATCTAATGTTTACAACAACGGCTAAAGAAAAAGAAGTTTGTCAAAAGCAAAATAAGGTAAATAATAAAAGAGAACGAAGAAGAGGAAAGAGAAGTAGGCAGAGAAGGAGGGGCATGGGTACTACTACTTCTACTAGTATCCGCCCAGTATAAATTAACCTCACTTTACTTCACTACACTTTACTCCACTTCGCATTTTTTTCAGTTCGTATGAGACTCATTCGAGTTGAGTTCGGTTCCGACTTACATCTATGTATGGACTTATACATACATACGTCTAGTATGATTGTATGTGCATACCAATATATGTATGTATGTATGCTTGAATGTGGCTTTTCTTTAAAGTGAAATTTCCAACACAAAATGCTACATGTGCTCCAGCTAGCTGAATGATGCCACATGATAGAGATACGACGGACGGACCAGACTGGACCGATGAAAAGGGTCGGACATGGGTAATGAAAAGTGCGTAAATCATTTCTTGTTTTCTGCTTTCATCGTATTATTCTGAACTGCCACCTGTAGACCGCCCTGTGAGGGTGAGAGGGGCATCGACAGGAGGGTTGATGGGGGGGGGGGGTTGTTTGGTCAGAGCGACTCATGACGACAAAAGAGCTGGGTAAGACTTAGCCAGCAGAACAGATGGGGCGGGGAGCGGCGGGGGCTTACACTGGTATTTTTTTGGGCTTTTGTCGCTGGGCTGCATCTGAACACAATTTATTTTGCGTTTAATTGCTTTAATTGAGAAAATAATTTCGTTTTCATTTTGGTTGCCGAGTGAAATCTATAACGATGACGCTGGCGGCTCTTTAAGATCTTATACACAGTGGGAACTCCCAGGTGTGGATTGAAGTAAAGGAGTACTATAAATCCAGAGAAATAAGAAAAGAGACAGTTTAAAATATACTATGTACAAACACATACATACATATGTATGTATGTACATATATGTAAATATAAGATAAGTTCAGCAACGAATATCTATGCTAGATTGCGCTGCCACAATATGCAGTATTTTAACTGCAAATCAAAGAGTAGGAGCACTCATAAGACATGGATAGATAGAAAATGAGAGAGAAAGATAGACAGAGAGGGAGGAAGCGAAGAGAGCCCCCATTTGGAAAAGCAACTGTAAGTCAAATTTGAGTTTAAAATCAAAGAACTAATGGTTAAGATATCCGTTATAATGTAAGCGTATCTTGGGAGAAGAGATAACGTAAAAGTGAGGCAGAGATAGAGATAGAGAGAGAGAGAGAGAGAGAGAGAGAGAGAGAGAGAGAGAGAGAGAGGGAAAGCAAGATGAGTGAGAATGAAAGGCAGAAGTCGATATAAATTATGCCAATACAAATAGAAATATGAAGGGCACATAAAATTTTAAGAAAGAGAGAACATATCCGAGTGAAGTTCCCTTTAAATTTTCTCCCGCTCTTTCGGGCTCCCTCTTAATGTATTTCCACTGGAATGCTGAACATGCTATAGAACATGCAACTCCATATATCAGCCCCCACACATCCCCAACATACCGTACCACCATGATGTGATCAGCAGGCAAATACAGTTAGCTTCACACGCTGCCTGGCGATGCAGCATGTGGACAGCTCCAATTGATGCCACCGATGAAGACTGATGATCATAATGATGATGATGATCATAATTATGATGATGATCATAATAATGATGATGAGGTGCCCGTCGCCAAGGAGAGTTGTAGTCAAGGCAATACCAGCTACAATGAGACTCATCAGCAGTCCAGAGAGAGAGAGAGAGAGAGAGAGAGAAAGAGACGCAGCGAGCAACAGAGATGGTAAAACAAACAGAGAGAGAGAGAGAGAGAGAGAGAGAGATAGAGAAAGAAACGGAAGAAAATAGGAGAACTAGACTAAAGAAAGAAAGAGAGAAAGAAAGAGAGTAAGAAAGAGAGATAGATACGCTACGGCAGCTAACTGAGATTATGCTAATAAGTTGGCGCTGACAAGTTGCCCGCAAACGGTATTTGTGAACAGCGACAAAGACAGCGACTGAGATAGAAATAGAGACAGAGACAATCGGATCGGGAATGAGAGAGTCATAGAACCGCTGCAAGCTACAAGCACCAACAATAATAACTACTTTGATGGCAGAACGGGCAAACGCAACGGACAGAGAAAACAGTAAAAGATGAAGCTGCTGCATTCTAGGTCAGTGACTAGCACTGGGAGCGCTGATTGCCACTACCACAGCCTCCACCTCTGCCACTGCCTTAACTACTTGCACAGCTGCTGAGTTGCTTTTGGTGTTGGCCAATGTTGCATCCATTTGAGCCAAGCAGGATTAATCAAATAGAAAATCGGTCAGCAAGTGTTAGAAAGAGAAAACCCTGTCGGGTGCACATAAATTTTAAGTTTTCGTTTCCTAATTTTTATTTTTCTATATTCCTACTTTGGAATATGACCTAAAGTTATGGGCTTATTACGGCTGCTCATGTTTTGGCCTAACTGTCACGGGGCAGTGGGTGGCCATGGGAATGTCACACATTTCTCAAAATCTTTAGTTCCCTGCTCTTCTTTTTCCCTTCCACACAATTTCCGTTCCACACATCAACATATATACATACATGCATACGTACATAGACAGAAAAAGACCTTCAGTAAAGCAATTTATGGTGGAATTAAGGGGTGAAGCCTTACCTTACATATCTATATATATGTTTATCCTACAGGTATGAAAGTCAAAGTTTCGGCGTCTACAGAAATGGAAGGAAATCTTTCCTGAGATGATAGACACCTGCTAATGTTTTTGTAGTATAAGTTGTACTCTTATAATTCTGAACTACATTTATGTGCTCCTGATAGAGGCGTGCCTTCTTTTTAAGGATGGAATATATATTTAGTTGGCAAATCTATATTTAACAACTATATCTAACATACGTAGTATCTACGCTTTTATATGTAGGAATCTATCGCTACTAACGACGATGATTATGTTAAAGAGAATATTAATGATAATGACTGTCGGGCAGTCAAGAAACTGATCCATGGAGCAACTAACCCATCATTTACTTGGAGCAACAGCTGCCAGAGGAAGAAACGATACGGAACGAAACGTGAGGAAGGCGACGACAAAAGTAAATAATTAGCAACATTTGCCAACTAGAAATAACCGTAAAATGCGTGACAATTGTGTAATTAATCAATTGACCATCAGTATCCATATGTCATAGATACACACATACATATGTATGTATAGCTAAATATATGAATGTATATACAAATGTATGGAATCAAGTGATTGTTGTTGGTGTTGATTTCATTAAGAATCGCTTTGATTAGCTGACGCATGTTTACGAAGATCGTGTTGAGACGCCTCCATTGATGCTACTTTAACATCACTCACGTTTCTTGATTTTTGGCTGCTTTTTCGTTTTATTTATAGCTTTGTTTGTTGTTTCTGCCTGAGAATTAATTAGCATTATCGTTCTCTTTCGCAATTTCACATACAGCTGCGAAAAAAAAATAGCACCACTGCAAAATGTTTTTTCCCAAACGAAGAAAATATAGTTCCATTTCAAAATTTTTTTAAATTTTTTCTTTCTTATTTATATTTTAATATTTCTTCTATGAAATAAAAAATTTTTTTTTGAATGGAGGGCCGTTCTATATATATTTATTTGACATTAAATAAAAATATACGTGAAAACTAGCGAAAGAAATAATAGCACCGCTGGCATATATTGAGTAATAGCCGTTATAAATCTTAGATTTTTCTCGATAAAAAGTATGGATTTTGGAGATTAGCATTGGAGCTTACATATTGGATCATTAAATCAGAGATCACACATAAATTTTGCTGCAAAATGGGGCTTATACACCTGGTCTGGGGGCCAAATCGACGAATCATCAGAAACCCTATGTCTAGTGAAAGTTCAAACAGAAATATTTGTGAAATCTATGGATACTCCAATAAAAATGTCCGAAATGCAATAATCATCCAGAAAAAGTCCGAAAATCCTGGACAAAAAGAAGTCCTGGCTCCGTAAAACCCCAATTATGTGATAGACGGGGGCAATAAGGGATCTTTAAGACCCGATGCAGAGTTAAGGAAGGACCTTAGTAAAGATGCAATTATGCAAGAACTTCGAAGATATATTAGAGCTAACAATTTATGAGTCTTAGTCCTCAGAAAGGACCGACTCTCGAATGCCGGACCAATTACTAAGCATCTTAGGTTTGCTTGGGGACGTGTAAATTGGCAGAAAGAGAAATCTTAAAATATTTAAGGATCGGAATATTCTAACATCAACATATTTGATATTCAAGCGTCTCCTCAATATTTTCGATGCAAGTTTTAAGTCCACAACACACCGGAAGGTTCATAAATCCTGGAAGGTTCGTGGGATGATATGGTCGCGTTGTTCATACTATGGACGATATAGAATACATGTCACAATACCCGTATTTGGCGGACTCGCCTTTTTTAACTGAATGGAATCAGTGATGTGTTCATTGTAGATTATGAAATACATCTGATTTGGGTGTTCCAAAAGGATATTGACAGAAAAAATATAAGTAGAAATGCAAGAATATGGTTTTAAGTGATCTCACTGATTCATATGAAATGATCTGGACTATCTAGAGATCGTAATCCTATATAGAACTTGTGGTCAGACATAAGAAGGGGGAGTTTCTACATTGACTCCAACTAGATTGTAGTCATTTTGGACCACCGTTCAGGAGTCCTAGAGCCAAATTCCTTCAAAAAAGTGCAAGGACTTCAACATTTCGACTTGATGCCTTTCTACTGTGGATATCTAAAATATCGGTACACCTTCAAATACAAAAACTTAAAAAATTAATAAATTTAGTATATAATTAACTTTAAACAGTGATTTTGTTACATTTTTATGAATATTTTTTAGTTTTAAGGTTATTTTGGAAGAGTGGTGCTATTTTTTTTTTCGCTGATTTTATGGCTTTTTAGTAGACTTTGTCAAATTTCTTAGAAACGGTATATATAAATATAAACATTTTTTAATTTATAATTTCTAGGGAGTCCGCAGAATCTAAAAACGTTTCTAGAATCTCTGTAAACTTACAGATGTATCTGTAACACCAATTTAAAAATTGCATTGGACGGTTTTGCTATTTTATTTTTCGCATGTATGTATGAATACAGTATACGTAAGTATTTAGACATAAGTGTGCGTATTTTGTAGGCGGGGAACGGGCAGTTATGGGCTCTTGCTTTCGTTCTTTGCCCTGGGGTCTCTCTGTGT
The DNA here is from genome assembly GCA_018150725.1 of Drosophila quadrilineata. Classification (NCBI taxonomy): domain Eukaryota; kingdom Metazoa; phylum Arthropoda; class Insecta; order Diptera; family Drosophilidae; genus Drosophila; species Drosophila quadrilineata. The sequence goes on along the minus strand of JAECWN010000432.1, from coordinate 1,428,247 downwards.
CGTGTCTCACTTTCATTTTGATATTCGCACTAAATCTCCACATTTACTTACTGTATTTATGGAACTTTGTATACCTAACATATGTATGTATCATATATATCGTGAACTCTTTTGGCTTCGTTTTGTGTTGTCATTGCTGTTGTCGTTAGCAAAACGCAAACGAAATACAGAAACGGGGAACCGCATTAGAAACAGCAACAACAACAAAATGTTGACCCAGTAAAGGAAAAAGTTTATTTTTATAAATTTTTGTTTATCAATTCATCAACAGCAGTAGCAACAGCACTACTATCGCCATCTCTGTTTGACTGCTTTCCCATCTAAATACATTTGTTGCCTATATTGTAGTTATTAATTCTTAACGGTTTTTATTTTCGCGTTAGAACAATATGGACACAGCCGATAATTATTTCTAAAGATGCCGCAATCTGTTGGCAGCATTCGCAGCTAGCATCCGTCCGTCCGCCCGTCTGTCCATCCATCCGCCCGAGTTTCTCTCGGAAAGTTTGTTGCCTAAGTCTTTTGTTTGCACTACCCCTTTTCGAGAGTTTCTACATATGTACATATTTGGGACTGAGCTCCCTGACAAGTTCTAGCCTAAATATATTATTTATATTGAGCCAACTAACGGTTCGAGAATGACGAACGAACTTTTGCACTGTTTGTTCAAGTTAAAGTTAAAGCTTTAACTCCAATTTTGTTGCCAGTCTCCCGTTCCTCCGCTGCGGTTTGTTTCAGCCTTTCGCGTTTCTTTTTCTGCTTCTTCCGTCTTTTTGCCAAAACACAAAGCAAATAATAACAATAAGAAAACTTAAAGAAAGGCCGATATATGTATGTACATAATATACAGAGATTAAGAGAGAGAGAGAGAGAGAGAGAGAGAGAGAGAATGAGAATGAGAATGAGGGAAAGAAAGAGCAGAAAGAAAAGCAAATATAGACTTAAATGGAAAGCAGAACATAATGCAAATTACAGTGGACAATGGCTAAAAATAAGTTCATTCATTTGGGCCTGACCAACAAAAGCAAAAGAGGTGCGATTAGAGGGAACGAGAGGAGGCACCCAAGACCCCACCCCCTCCCACCCAACAATATAGCAACGCCATTTGGCGAAATTGACTTCTCCATTTCTTCATATATACTGACTCAGTATCTCAGTATTTGCCTAGCCAAACCTAATTATAAACATTGTGTTGATTGGACTTGGTCACTATGTTAACTGGAGCATGTGCTCCACATTAGAAGGGTATTGGTGGGAGCAATCCAGCGGAGCAGCACCCTCTATTGACCAATCCCAATCAATCCCACTTCGCACTATGATAGAAACAACCGATTGTTTTGCATTCAGTTGAAAACTAGAAAGGTGAAATACATATATGTTAGTTTAATTGATATGCCATATTTATTCTTAGACAGCCTCACCATCTTTTCCATAATAAAATTATTAGGAAAAAGATCAATTTAAATACACAACTATTTCACAAATTTTATAAATCCGCGTAAACCACATGAGAGTTCTGTTGAATGAAGACAATGAAGGAAATAAGAAAAATTGTTTTTGCAATGCGTGCTCATCTATGCTGATTCGTCAGATTCGGCTATTTTAAAACTGTGCTGACGGGAAAATTTTGAAAATAGCGGGCAGCGGGAATTGTACCTTTTTTAAAAACAGCATTAGTTTTTTTTTTATAAGTTTTTATTTTATTTTTGTTCCGATGGATGATTTAATATGGATGGATGTTTTTTTTTTTTTATTTTTTGCTTGCCTTGTCGAAGCATCCACTGATGAATCGTAATTGTCGTGAATCTTATGATGACCTTCGTGAATACCTTTTTTTCGATCTATACATATGGACAAAAATACATTCTTTTTGAATTTTATCAAAATTTCCATAAAAAATTCGCTACCTCCTAGCTTTATTATAACCTCAGTTATTGTACAGAGTAGACGTGTCAAATTTTTGCTCTTTTATTATTACTCCGGTTTTGACTACTGAAAATATTCCTGAAACAATTATTTCTGTAGCTACTTCAAACTCGCGTAGCTCTAAAACCAATTTTTATTTCCCGCCTGGCATCAGACACTTCAACTGAAAATGTTAAGGCGTATATTTTAAATAAACTTAATAATAATTGTCCCAACATGACCGTTGAGAAATTCAAATTTAAGCATCATAGAGAAATTTCAACCTTCAAGATATCTGTCCCAACAAGTGTATTTAGTACAATTTTTGTGTACTAATGCTTTTTGGCTGGATGATATGGTTCTAAAGGCGTGCAGTCCGCAAAAGAGACACAAGTCATCAGTACCCCCTTCTCTTCTTACTAATGTTCCGTCAAAAAACTAATAAATGGTTCCCTTCTGTTTGCTTATCAGAGTGTTAGAGGCCTTAAGTCAAAACTTTCTAACCTTTATGTATAGATTTTCCTTTGAACATAACATTTTGGCATTTACTGAGACCTGGCTTAAACCTGATATTCTTGATGCATCTATACTTTCACCACTTTATGTTTTATATATATATGTGATAGAATGGATAGAATGCTGGTGTCCTTATTGTGATAAAATCTAATCTTATATCGCAACTTTTAAATAACTCCCCCACTAATATAGAAATTGTATGTGTGAAAGTGCGAATTCATAACATTAACTTATATATTTCCTATTCATTTATTCCTCCCCAGTCTGATTTATCTGAATACCTAGCTCACCTAACGGTAATTCAATCTTTGTCCATCATGCTTTTGGATAAAGACTGTTTGGTAGTAGTTGGTGACTTTAACTTTCCCGATGTTATTTGGATAACAACGAGCTTATGTCTTCTAACGAGTTTCTGTCGGGACATCTTGAACTTAACTAACTCTCAACTCATTTCGAAATAGTAGGAACCGAATACTTGATCTTGTCCTTGTATCAGATCAGGTATGCGATACTGTTGTAAGAATTGATCCTTTAGTTTCACTTGAAGATGCGTTCCACCCCACTTTAAAGCTCGCTATTTTGCTGTCACCATCCGCGCAGTAATATAAAACATTTCCAACCACTAAACACTACTGCTTTCGTAAAGTAAACTTTAGTGATCTCAATATTTTATTTAATAATTACGATTGGTCGCAATCGTACTCTTCTAATAATTTAGAAGGTGCGATCGATATTTTTTATAGAGCTTTAACTCTATTTTTGAATTGAATGTTCCTAAGGTGTATCATTATAAGTCTACAAAACTACCTTGGATCTCTAGGGAACTTTGTAGACTATAAAATTTGAAATCAAAACTTTACAAAAGTTCAAATTACCTGGTAGGCTTACTGATTTTTCAAGGTATGTTAGCGCTAAGTCTGGCTTTGATACTCTGAACCACCATTGATATAGTGCATACTTAACTCGCTGTAGATTACAATTTGCCAACGACCAAAAGCAGTTCTATAATTTCGTAAATCTAAAACGCAGAACTGCTACATATCCTTCCTCCTTAACTCTAAACGATAAAACGGCTACCGATCAATGTATTTCGGACTTATTTGCAGATTTTTTCCAGGATATTTATTCGTCTAAGATTTACGATTCCAAGTATCCTTATCCTTATAGAATTTATCCATCTAACTCTGTTGATCGTTGATTGTGAGCTAAATCATCTTTTCTCCTAGGCCAGATGGGGTACCTGGCTGTGTTCTCAGATACTGTGCTAATTCTCTCTATAAGCCAATTCTTAAACTTTTTTGTTTGTCCGTTTCGACCGGATTATTTCCTGAGTAATGGAAAAAATACTATGTTATTCCTATTCCCTTACATAAAAAAGGCTCTAAATCTGATGTTATGAACTATAGAGCTATTTCTAAGTTGTCCGCTATTCCTGAATTATTCAAGAATATCATTACTTCTCAACTCCAACACTTATGTAGCTCAATCATCTCACCCATCATGGAGATCCAAATCTACTACCACAAACTTATTGGAACTCTCCTCTATTGTCATTAGTGGATTTCATAGCACGATGCAAACGGACGTTATCTACACTGACTTCAGTAAAGCATTTGATTCTATAAACCATACTCTCCTAATGCACAAGTTGTCACTTCTTGGCTTTCTTCATATTCTTATGAATTGGATTTCCAACTATCTTAAAAATAGAACTCGGAGAGTTATGTTCAATTCTGTCCTTTCTAAACAGATCTTTGTTTCTTCATGGGTGCCCCAAGGTAGCCACATCGGACCATTGCTTTTCAATTTATTTATTAATGACCTTCCGTCTATTATTACGAATAGTGTTGTTTTGATGAATGCTTATAAGGACCCTCAATTGCTCAAAGTGCAAAGCCATGACTTTGTGCAGAACACAACCTGTGCACGTTGAATACTTATTAGATGGCCATCTTCTTGCGAATATATCTGAAATCAATGACCTAGGCATCTTACTTGATCGTAAACTCTCCTTCAATGATCACATTGAGTTAATGGTAAATAAAGCCATGAAGGTCTTAGGTTTCATTAAAAAGTTGGTCTAAGGAATTCAATGACCCTTATACGACTAAACAGCTTTATGTCTCTCTGGTACGTCCCATCCTCGAGTATGGGTCTTGTTTGTGGTCCTTCTCTTTCTCACCGTCCCACCATGCTGGGTGTAACTTTCACTCTAAAACTTATCAAAGGTGATATTAACTCTCCTTTTTTGCTTAACAAATTAAACTTTTCAATTCCTATTAGATCTACCCGTTACTTTTCCTTATTAAAAATTAGCACTTGCCCTACTAATTACCTTATGCATGAACCTTTTAGAGTACTATGTTCTGAGTTTAACAGACTTTACGGGGTTATCAGTTCAGAGTCTTCTGTTTCCACTAATAAAGCCTTAATCTTAGAACATTTACTCACACAATAATCACATAATCTCTGGTGGTGGTCATTGATTTGATTGGGTTTTTCTGGGTTTTCTTAATCCTAGCAACAAATGTTGAATCAATTTACAATCTACTCACCCAAGAATTATTTATTATTTTAATTTCTATTTCTTTTTATTTAATTCTAGTTGTTATTTTCAAATATATAAATATTTAATTTAAGTAATTTTCAAATTTTAATTTTTGTTATATTTTAATAAATTTCTGTCGACTGTTAATAGTTGACATAAAATAAATAAATAAATAAATTGCCCATTTTATTAGCTGACTTTTTTGGTGAATCCAGCTTTTTTTGCTCCGCAAAATTTACATTACGCATACGACCTATTTTCGGCGCAATTCATATAACAAATGTAGGATTTATATTAAAATAGCAAATTCAACATTTAACCGCAAAATTTTTGTTTTCCTGTTAATGCATGCTTCTTAACCAGTGCTGTTTTCAACAAAAAGTCACTAATTCACAATAGATTCCGGAAAGCAGACGTCTACGAAAGTGCAGCCGATTTTAAGAAATATTCAAATTGTGTTCCCTATTTGTCCGCACTGAGAAAGGAAGAGAGCTTTATATGGAACCTAATCTGTAAAATTTTAAAAGAAAACGGTTCATTGGTAGTATATTATGTTTACTGTAATTCGTGTGGTATCTTTTTAAATGTTGTGATAATCAAACTCCCAACTTGAGCCGTAACAAATACGGCCTACTTTACTGAGCTGAAGCCCCTAAGTGATACGGACAAAATGGAATCTTTGAATACAGTTTCCAGATAGATCGTTGAGGATTGGCCCTCATTTTCGTCAGTCACTGGCTCTTGACTTTGGGCTATGGTGCAATTTTGTATTAAGATATGTTATACGTACGGAGAATATGTTAATGTAAACGACTTGCCACCCGATGAAACAATTATTGTCCGTCAATGTCAAAAAGAGGCTGACGATTAAAGACCAGAACTAAGTAGTTGGTCGAAAGACGTGGGCAGTCATGGTGGAGCTTCATTTTGGCAACAAACTCAGCAAGGTAAGCTAAGTGCTATTTGCAACGCTGGAAAATTAAAATCAACCCCATGAAATCAGTTCAGACAACCTTCTCACTAAGACCAGTGAAGTCTGTTTGGACCTACGCTATCCAGCTTTGGGCTAGTACCACAAATCTTGAGATATTACAGCGTTACGAATCAAAAACACTGCGACATATTGTAAAGGCTTATTTTATGTACCAAATGCGATTGTAACATTCGGAATTTTCACAAAGATTTTAATATTCCCACAATATAAGATATATTGACAGACTACACAAGCACAAAAATAATTTAGCTCAAGGTCTTGTAGACACTTCCTAACTGTAAAAAGAGTGAAAAGATATCAATATCACATCCTCGATATCCCTGATATATAAACTAAATTTAAGCTATCCCACAAAATGTAAAAAATAATCACAGAGCTCACTGGAGAACTGCTATTTCTGTTCTCTTAATACTAGTGATAAAACTTGCCCATTGTCATAAAAAATACAGATCGTAAATAAAAAGAGGTTTAAAAAAACAATGCATTTCGAAAGAGATTATGAAATTATCAATATGATATTGGGCTTAAAGTACATGGATTTTCAGAGAGCGAGGATTTTCTTAAAAATCCAAATTCGTTCTTAAATGAATTTGGCATAAATTCAATGAACAACTAAAAATTTACTAACAACAACTAAAAATTAATAGTTAAAGCATTACAGAATTATATTCGTCTAAATTGCAGTTGCCATTTGTTTGCTAATGACTTGCTTATTACTTGCAAAAAGACTATTTGATATTAAAAAAAAGCCAAGTTACAACGATTCTAAGTCTCCTTATCCTTATAGAATTTATCCAGCTAACTCTGTTTTCGGTCCGCAGATTACGGAAAGTTTGCTAGGTTGTGAGCTGAGTTTGGTCAAGCCATCTTTTTCTCCTGGGCCAGATGGGGTGCCTGGCAGTGTTCTCAGATACTGTGCAAATTCGCTCTGTAAGCCAATTCTTAAACTTTTTTGTTTGTCCGTTTCGACCGGATTATTTCCTAAGTTATGGAAAGAATCTTATGTTATTCCCTTACACAAAAAAGGCTCTAAATCTGACGTCATGAACTATAGAGCTATTTCTAAGTTGTCTGCTATTCCTAAATTATTCGAGAAAATCATTACTTCTCAACTGCAACACTTATGTAGCTCAATCATCTCACCAACCCAGCATGGCTTTGTGAGATCCAAATCTACTACAACAAACTTATTGGAACTCTCCTCTATTGTCATTAGTGGGTTTCATAGTACGATGCAAACGGATGTTATCTACACTGACTTCAGTAAAGCATTTGATTCTGTAAACCATACTCTCCTAATGCACAAGTTATCGCTTCTTGGTTTTCCTCATACTCTTATGAACTGGATTTCCAATTATCTTAAAAATAGAACTCAAAGAGTTATGTTCAATTCTGCCCTTTCTAAGCAGATCTTTGTTTATTCAGGAGTGCCCCAAGGTAGCCACATCGGACCATTGCTTTTCAATTTATTTATTAATGACCTTCCGTCTATTATTAAGAATAGTGCTGTTTTGATGTATGCAGATGACGTTAAATTATGCCTCTCTTATAAGGATCCTATTTCTGCTTCTTTGTTGCAAGCTGATCTAAATATTTTCAATTCATGGTGTAAAACCAATCTAATTGCCCTAAATTGCTCAAAGTGCAAAGCCATGACTTTTTACAGAACACAACCTGTGCATGTTCAATATATGTTAGACGGCCATCTTCTTGAGAATATATCTCAAATTAATGACCTAGGCATCTTACTTGATCATAAACTCTCATTCAACGATCACATTGAGTTCATGGTAAATAAAGCCATGAAGGTCTTAGGTTTCATTAAGCGTTGGTCTAAGGAATTCAATGACCCTTATACGACTAAACAGCTTTATGTCTCTCTGGTACGTCCCATTCTCGAGTATGGGTCCTGTTTGTGGTCACCACAGTATCAGACTTACAAAGACAAAATCGAATCGGTGCAAAAAAGTTTCTAATTTTCGCACTAAGAAACTTAAACTGGTCACCACAACTTAACCTTCCGCCATATCCTAGTAGATTATTATTAATTAATCTTCCTTTCCTTTCACACCGTCGCACTATGCTGGGTGTAACTTTCATTCTAAAACTTATCAATGGTGATATTAACTCTCCTTTCTTGCTTAACAAATTAAACTTTTCAATTCCTATCAGATCTACCCGTTTCTTTTCCTTATTAAAAATTAGCACTTGCCCTACTAATTACCTTATGCATGAACCTTTTAGAGTACTATGTTCTGAGTTTAACAGTCTTTACGGGGTTATTAGATTAGAGTCGTCTGTTTCTACCAATAAAGCCTTAATCTTAGAACATTTACTCACACATTAATCACATAATCTCTGGTGGTGGTCATTGATTTGATTGGGTTTTCCTGGGTTTCCCCAATCCTAGCAACAAATGTTGAATCAATTTACATTTATTCACCCCAGAACTATTTATTTATTATTTTTATTTTAATTTAATTCTAATTTTTAATATTTAAAACTTATATATAATTTATTTTATATATTTAATTTAATCATTTTTAAATTTTATTGTAATGTTACATATTAATTAATTTCTGTCGACTGTTTATAGTTGACATTAAATAAATAAATAAATAAATAAATATGATATATACTTCATTAAACAAATTCCTGTATATCCCGATGGAACTCTAATTACACTATGAGTGATAATTGGCTAAAATAGCATATTAAATGATTATAATTTAAATAATATTTAACTTACTTATATGTATATTATCACATTGCACTCATTGGTTGAAATATGTAAAAATTTCGAAATAATTTTTAACGAATTGCAGACTTGCAGATCTGCTCCATTATGCTTTGTCTTACTATCAATTCATAAAGTAAAAAGTCTATGCGTGATTAATAGCGTGAATACTTTAGGCATATTAAAAGTAAAAATATTAATTAATATTATATTTGTGATATTTAACACCACAACTTATCCATCTGTCACAAAGTATCATTTTTATATCCATCAGCTTTTAATATAGAGTCAAATTATAGAAATGAAATTAAAGACTTTGCAAATCCGAAATTGAAAAATATTATAATGTAGCTATATCACAAACTCAACAGAGAACATTTCGAAAAATCTTGAGTTAATACAAGCATCACTTTCTTCAGACATTGCCACTTGTTATATCACTACTGATATCGAATCTGCCAAGCTTAAAAAAATGTTTGGTTTTATCCAACTTAATAAAGAAATCGTTAAATGTTAAAGTAGTAATTACAGTGAAAAAAAAAAACAGATTAGCGCCTAATTCAGTTGGTGAATTTTCTATTTCTTCATGCTTTTCGTAAAAATCAAAATCGAAAAAAAAAATAAGTTTGTTACTTACTATTACCATTACTATAATTAAATAATTATGAAGTTACTGTTTTTCGAGATAAATTTATTATTTCCTTATAAAATTAATAGTCATTGTTATTATTACTCATTAAATAGCAAGTTGTGGTTAATTTTTATTTTCAGTCCAGAACTGTTTGTGTGAAGTGTAATGTGTGTTTATGTTTTTGGTCTTCGTCGTCTGGAAGGAAACCAAACAGAAATGACAAGACATTAGAACATAGTTGACCTACTCATTTTTACTGTTAGATGGACCTGAAGATAGTTATTTTAATACATATAATTGAATCTCATCTGAAAAACAAACATGCTGAACTTCGAAATGTCCATTAATATGTTCATTTTTTTTTTAAGTCTCCTAGTGTGATTATACTAATTACTGTTTGAATTTTCATCAATTTCTCTAACTTCGATTAATTTATTTCTAGCATCCACTGCAGCAGAACGTGATTTTAGCGCATTTTGGTATCCCAAGTCTTCAAAAATGCTAAAAAGGAAGTGTTATTTTTTCGCAAAATTAAGAAAAAATCTCCCTACTGACGACAATCACAATCGTTTGATTTTTGGTATTAAAATACACTAACAACACTTTGCAAATACAACTCATTACAAAATAACGAAAAGTCGATAAATACGAAAAATTCAAATACCTGTACGAATTTTGTTTTTAATATTTAAATTTTTCATTCACTGCAAGGAATAGGCTTTATCACCCGCTTAAACTTCATCACAATTTTTAGTGGATATAATCATTAACTCAATGTTGCATTCCATCAGCTGACTTTGAGAGCGCATCAATTTGAAAGTTTTTTAAAGTTTATATGATGTATGTGCAACAAAGTATCAGTTATTTCAATCATAGTTCAGCGTTAAATGAGAAAACAGGTATATCTAAAGACAAGCATTTGCTGTAGTTAACAGCAATCTTAATGCGGTCTGTTAAACTGACGACACATTTACAGCAATTTACAGAGAAATCGTTGGGGATCCATGTGACAGGATCTACGAAAAGTCTCATTCACGTTGCCATCCGTCATTTGTGTCAGCTGAGTGGCGGTGGGGGAGTCATAGCGGGAAAGAGGGTGCAAACGATCATAACCAAAACTGAGGCATCATTTGGGTCAGGCATATGTACATATGTATGTACATATACGTACATATCACTCTCGAATTAGTCGCCATGCCATCATCATTATCAGGCAATGTAACAAGCCACACATAACATGATCTTCGAGTTGATTTGTCTTTGCTTCACTTGAGCTGCGCTAAGAAGAGATTGGATGGTTTACTACTAGTATGATGAGCATCGATAGGCGGTTTATTATGCACATGTATATAAGTATGATATATGTGTGTGAGCTGCTTATTATCTTTTTAATTTTACTTTTTGTTTTCTTTTTGTGCTGGCCGTTTTATTTCGTATCTTCTTTAGTTTTTATTTTTTACTCAATAATTTGTCTTGTTTCTGTTGTTTTTTTATTTTTCTTTTTTTCTCTCATAGACAACTTTCACATATGAACGTGACGCGTTGCACCGTCTGGCGCGTCTGCTGGCTGTCATTAGCGCATCACCGCAGTCTCCCTCGTACCGAAGTTGCTCCAAGTTAAGCAGCCCGCATTGCGGTGATCTCCAACCTCTGTAATAAGCAGCTCCCACTGTGGCAACTCCTAACTCGGAATGTGGACTTCTATTTTGATTTCTTACAATTGATATAAATAATATTATTAGTTAAAAATTTTATTTTTTTTTTTTTTTTTTAAAATTGTACTCAAAAAATATTATTTGTAATTAAATAAGATTCAATGTAATAGTTTCCTGATTTCATACTGGGTGCTCATTGGAAAATGTCAAAAATAAAGAAAAAGTTTTTTAAATTTTTGGATTCTACCATGTGGGTGACCCAGAAATCGAATGAGTCATGCATTGCACAAGTTGCAACTGAAAAGGTACAGTTGGAATATATTTCGAAAGCATATTTCTATAAATATTGTGAAGATGAGCTCATCCTTACTTTTCGGATGTTCGCCCACAAATTAAAAAAGCTCAGTTTGTCGTGTGCTTTTTAATGGTGCGGTTTTTTGTGTTTCAAAAATAATAAAAATAATCAAATATATTGTTTACGAAATAAATCTAATGTAAAAATGGGAAAAGCTGCCGTTATGAGCTTATTGGAACGTCAAAAAATAGACTTTTTTCACTCCCAAGGATCATCAAATCGAAACATTGCAAAACAGATAAATCCAGCTCCAGGACTGTTGATAGATTTTTAAAAGATCCAGAGGCATATGGAATAAACATCAAAGGCAAGAAAAGAGCACTATCTGGACGAGCAGTTCGCAAAATTGTTAGAATTGCTTCAAACTCGACCAAGTCTGCAGCTAAGATAAAGCAGTTAGCAGGAGTAATATATGATATTCTGCGCACACCGTGTAAAATCAGCAAGTGGTCCTTCGCATTTATATACATAGATATGTATCTGTATCTGCATATGAATACACATTCACATGAGCATGTACATACACGTATTTACATATTATGGGACCTGGGTACAGGGTACCTTATAGTCGGGCCCACTAAACAATAACATAACAATAACAATAACAATAACATTCTCAGTTGCTTTTGCTCTAATGTCAGCAATTGTTGTTGTGGCTGTTGAAGCTGTCAGTTGCTGTTGAAGCTATAAGTTTAATATCGAGGTAAAGTTACATCTTATTTCTAATGTCCAACGTCGAAATGGGCGTAGACTTTGACATTGGAAACAATGAAGGCGACACCGCAGACGCTGAAGATATTATCATCATCGCGCAGTTGTGGCAGGGTGGGGCAAAGCTAACTCTCTCAATCTGTGTTGTGGGCGGGGAGTGAAACGATGTTGTGGCATCGTGAAGCAGCGAGATATAAAGATAATTGTGAGACCGGTGGTGCAGCCTTGCCCTTGCTTGACCATCATTAGTAGTTGCCAAGTATTTCACTTATATATATCCTGTATATATAAGAGTAAGAGCAAGCCGGGAATATATCATAACTCTTAAGCGAATATATTATCAGGCCTATTCTCATTGGTAGGCATTGCAAAATCGCACGCTCCGTTCGAATTCTGATATAAGAAGAGGTGTGTAAATGTACATGTTAATTTAACTGGAGTTTGTATTTCATTTCCATTTCGCTGTGTTGTCGACTATTGAGATGATGGGAAAATTGATATCAAACATACACCAGATATCTCTAAAAATCACTAGAAAATGGTCTGAAAAATAGTCTTCCGCTCAAAATGTTGTACTTCTTTTTAGTGGTTATTTCAGTGAGCGAAAGGGAACACTATAGAACGAATTGATAGATGATGAATGGAATGACTGAAGTCGACTCAGAGACATAACAGCTGGAGAAGAGGAGTAGGTAGACTGAAATGAAGCTCAAAATTGAACGCTCGCTGTGGCCGCATTTGAAAGCTAACGGTTAATGGCGTTGCTCACTATGATTAACTAGGGATGTATGATAACAACTAATTAACTGGCAATCAAATCGAACCGCATATAACAAACAAACAAACACTTTGCCCAGGGAAGTGAAAGGTTATGCACAGTTCTCTCTCTCTCTTTTTTTCTCTCTCTCTCTTTCTCTCTCTCTCTCTCTTTCTCTCTCTTTCTCTCTCTTTCTCTCTCTCTCTTTTTTTCTTTCTCTCTCTCTCTCTCTCTCTCTCCCTCTTCTATATTCTTTCGCTTTTCTATCTATCTCTCTTAATTTCCCTCTCCTCTCTATTGCTTTATCCATACAACTGATAACTGATGACCGGAACAACAAGCGATGCCAAGAGTTTTTTATTTGAGTCAAAGAGTCACAGCAAAAGTAAAAGCTGGCTTTTATAACAGGCTCAAATAGAAGTAGAACAAATTCCAGAACCAGTATCGAGAGTCACAACCAGAATCCAATTGGGAGTAGGAATCCAAATCCCAATGCGAATGGGAGTTTTGCCAAAGACAACTCAGAGTGACAATGGCCTGTGCCAAATTTGTGAAGCAAATATTTAGCACATATCAAGAGATAACTCGAAAATTCATATTTACTCAAGTTACAAAACACAATTTGTTAGTGCTACAAGTACTGTGTGCCAGTCAACTGTGAGTACAGATTGCCGCTATAACAGCTGTCAAATTCACAAGTTTGAGGCCTCGCGTTACCTTTACCGCAGGTCTTGTGCATTGTGGTTTTTGGGTTTCATATGTAAATGTCATTTATGAATCGCTGCCATGTTGTCGTTGAAATTTTTAAGTTAGGCGTAGAAATATATAAAAAACCAAATCGGAATCTAGAATTTACAAAAGCCAACTGGCTGATCAAGATTTTTTATAATTGTGGGACATAAAAATGACACACTTTCACAGAAATAAGGTTGCCAAATCATTCTTTGTTTCTTTTTTATATATACATATATAGACTCCATGAGTGTGGCATCCAAGATTAATTTGATTAATGATTGGTATACATGTAGGAGTCTATATACCAAATTTAAAATCTATGACCCTTTTCTTTTTTGAGAAACAGGACAATCAAAAGGACTACAAGACTGGCGGATTGAACTCAGTTGATTTCTCACTTGAACCTAATTGAGAATATATCTATTTATATTATGTATGAAGTCGAATAGTCCTTCTTTTTCTGTTACCCACATTGACCCAAAATTATAATGCACTTCTTTTTTGTCAAAGACTACAGGGTATTATAATAAGAATCTGTATATTTCTGAAAGAGCTGTACAATCTAGTAAGTATATTATTGTGAGTATGCAGTTTGAAAAGACCTTGATCTACTCAAAAATAAAATAAGCTATTTAAATGGTACTGATGGCCAAAAATATTAGAAAAATCATTAATACATAAATACTAATAATACTAATAAAAAATAAAAGCAATAATAATGTAATAACTATTTAATTTAAATAGAAATGATATTAACGATAATAAAATAAACAATTTCGTTGAGAACAGCCAACATCGCCGTCGACTGAAAAGGCACCACCTCCTTTTTCCTCTCCTTTATACCAGCTAAGGTGTCGTAGTAAACACTTCATTGTAATACCCCCTAAATGTAAAAAAAAAATATAAAAATTTTTCTGTCATTCCCATTGTAATCGAATTGACTTATTATCTTTAGATAGATAGATTGTAAATAATAAATTAAAAAAAGTAAATAATGATGATAATAATACAAATAAAAATAATAATAATACTATTATAATAATAATACACGCTCGATAATGGAGAAAACTGTAACAACGGTGAATTTTGCACTCTTGTCATTACTCTTATCTACTTTGTTTTCTTTGGGTTCTGCATTTTTTACTTACTTTCATATTTACCACATACATATTAGGCACTGCAGTGCCTACAGTTTTATAGTCAGTGCTGTTAATGTGTAGTTGGAGTTTGTGGATGGGGTTTTCGGAGGATAGTGTGTGAATGTGCGGGGGTGCACAATGGCACAACGGCAGCAACTTAAATAAGCGGAACCAAAAGCGTCAAAGCAATTTTCTTATTTTAAGTGATTTTTTTACGCTTTCGCGGCGGCTGTTTTAAATTTAACAGTCACAGAGCAGTCGACGCCGATGTCATAGCAGCTCAGCAGCGGCAACTGTGAATGCAACAGCGACTACGACTGCAACAACAGCTACAACTAAGGCTGAGACTGTTGCTCGTGCAACACATTGAATCTAATCTTAATTATTGTCATTTGCAGTCTGAAGTCAATTCTTGAGCTTCAACTCCAGCACCAGTACCAGATCCATCTCTATCTACATTTTCATCTGTAAGTCTGCAGCGCCGCAAGACTCAACTTGTAACTCCCACCTCCTTTTCACCTATAAATTTGCTTCGTCTGCATTTCATTTGCTGTTATGTCAAGCTCACGGGACCCAGTTATCCCCCATGCCCCCTCTGTAAACACTGTCTAATTATAGCTGCGCTCTAATGAATTATGATTACACAGTGGTAGCGACACATATGCACACTGGTCGGAAATTTGTTTAGTTTACCTTACACAATTTAGATAACGGCCATAAATATGATATGTTCGTAGTTTTTTGACCAAAATATGCTTTTAATAAAATATATGTCGGCTACGCACATTCGCACAGTATTATAACATCCACCCTTGCTCTTTGATAAAATGGAGATAATTAGCTTTGTCAAATTTTGCGAAAGGTATATTGAAAAGAAATATTGATCAATCGATTCCAAAGTAGTTGTTTCATGTGTTTTTACTACGGACTGGTAGCACTGTGCAGCGTTTAGCAACTCTACAAGGCTGTGCTGTTAGCTTGGCAGTCTGTTAAAGTAGCTCCCTGTTAACATTAGCCATGCCAACAGCGCCGTGAGCAGCATGGCAATGACCTGCGACTGCGTAGAGTTGACTTGACTAAATTCCCACAACACTGCCGCCACAGCCTAGCGACCTCGGCTGCCGTTGTGATCGCAGTCGCACTCTTGGTCGCAGTCGCAGTCTTTGCTGACGTCGCCATCGTTGTTATTATCGCTGATGGCAGACAGCCTCTACTTGAACAGGCGGCCAGCAACTTTAATGTTTGTTTTCTTTATATTCTACTACTTTAGTTATGGTTGTTGCTGTTGCCAGCTCCGTTAATGTATAATGCAAATACATGCTTATGTGCAGACACGCATACCTATACACACCCTTTCGAGCAAACAAATGCACATTTAGATAGACACCAATAGAGACAGAAGCAAAGAAAGACAGAAGACTCCGTATACACAATTGATATATGTATGTATGTACATATACACAGACATTCATGAATATATGTACATACATATGTATATAAATATATATTTTTCTTAATATTTGTAATATTAGAAATGGCTGTGAAATTTGTCGCCCCTTTGCTTTAATTGGCAAAAAACCTCCAGATTGACAACTTTCTATTCACGAAAATTCCAAAAATAATTCAAACAATAAAGGAATGAAAATTTTTATAAAAAAGAGTATTTAAAAATAATTTCTCGAATTTAAGCAGATCATAAACTCTTAGTACAACATTACCAAAATATAGATATAGATATGTACATATACATATGTATGTAAGCTTATTTTCTCTCCTTCTTAGTTTCGAGTTTCTATACCACCTAAAAAATTTTGAATACTTGATAAAACGGAGTAATAATTAGCTATAAAAGTATATACATTTAATTGTACTTACATATGTTTCATGGAATTGACAAAGCGAACTTTGCAGAAAAGCGCTTAAGTCTGCTACTTGTCGATCTGTCTTCGGTTTTAGACTGATCGGCCAATGCCGATTTAGTCAGGCTAATTAAAGATTTATGTTTGCTCATGGGGAGTGTACGTGGTTGGAGTATTTATCATTATGCTACCCCGATGACATCGCACTGATTGCACAACATTTCAAACGTAGAAGTAGTGAAGTTGCCACTGTCGCTGTGACTGGGCGTCTATGTAATTCATTAGCATATTTATCAGTCAATAGCAGATCATCAGCTGAAAGATGAAGAAACAGAAGATAAGAAAAAAATAAAAGAGATCAGTGGAGAGAAAGAAAGAGAGAGACAGAGAAAGGGAGAGAAATAGTGAAGACTTCAAGTGATGCTGGCAAGATTATGCGATATAGTCAGATCTGCTAAGCCACTAATCCGCCTAATAGTTGCGCCCCACTACATCGCTCGCTGCAGTTCCTCCGTTGCTCACACACTTACACTCATACACATACATATAGGCACATAGACACACATAATACATATAATAGTCAAAACGGTAGCCATGCAAATCGATGTGCTGGAACAGGTGCCGTTGTCCCACCATGACTCGTTCGTTCGTCCATTCGTAACATTAGTCTTCGCTTGTAAGTAGTAAGCAAGAGCGACGTGTGCGCACGAGACATCCACAGCCGCTGAGAGAGAGAAAGATTGAGCTTGAGTTTTTTTCTGTTAAGCGTTCAAGTTCAATGCTTCGCGAGATCGCTGTTAATGTTATTGGCCCACTGTTAAGCTTGAACTCTCCAATGCTAAAGCTGGAGCGTAGAGTGCGGCTTCGCATGCGCTCTTTAAGTTTGGAGAGTTTTCTCTCAGTCTCTTCAGGCTGTTCTGCTACATTCGCTCATTTATACCTCTATGTTACCTCTTACTGGCTGGCTATACGTGTTTTATTGTCGACGTCCCTCTGTGTGTTGGTTAGAAATGGGCTCGCGCTTTTCTTCTGTTTCGGCTTCTGCTTCGTACGATTACAATGCTGCTCTCCCACTGCCTCTGACTCTGCCACTGTCGCTGTCGCTGTCGTTTCTGCTGTTGCTGCTTTTGCTGCTTCTACTGCTGTTGCTGCCAACCGTCATTCTGCTTTAGCAGCCGCTGCAAAACAGCTTTCTTAAGCTAACGCTGAAACGTCGCTTTCTCTGCATCTGTTCTTGTGTGCTCTCTCAGCTGGCTGAATTCTGGTTTGTGGTTAGTTAGCGTGGTGGCGTGGAGACCTCTGGGAAAGGCATAAAAGTGGCACAATGGCTGGCCCACCAGGCATTGCGCGTAATGCAATTGAAGAGCTAACATCGCCGTTCACTCAGCAATAGAAGCAGTGACAGCCACAGCGACAATAGAAGCAGCAGCATCGTGGACATTGCAAACAATTTTTCAAATTAATTTTTTTTTTGTTAAAGAACAAATAACATCGAACAACTGCCAAGTGTGCTCCTAGTGAACTTAAAAAAGTGTGTGCAACAAATCAACTGCTTCCTTTACCCTTTAACTGGGCCAAGGCAAACAGCAACAATACCAACCACATCGACTACTGTCGAGTCGAAAGTGTGAAAGTGCAATAATTTTTTTTCTGTCCAATTTAATTCATATAAACGCGAAAGGATTCTCGCAAGAGCAAAGAAAACGATCGATAAGAAAGCAAGTGATCAATCTTTAACGAAAGCTAAAATAACCACAATAATAACAACAATAAACTGCAATTCTATATTAAATAACTGTGCAATAAATTTATACAGAGAAGGTAAGATTTTCCCCATCTTGCAATTCCCATGGGAATCAACTAATGACAATAAACCTTAAACTATGAGGAACAGCAAATTGCTTAAGTGAAACAACAAAATATTTTTTTTAATTTTTTTTCAACTTATTTTTTGTGATTACAAATTGAAAAAATATATTTTTAAAAAATGTGAGAAAAGTTGAATTTCTTTGTGAAGAAAAATTCCAAGTACAAGCAGCCAAAGGGAATTGAACTTCAAAACCTGCTGTATGAAAAGCTATGCCAGAAATGTTTTAAATTTAATTTAAAAATATGATAACTTTTATTTTGGCATGCAAGTGCAAAAAAAATAAATTATATTTGACCTTGTTGACATAGAATGGAATAAAATAGAATAGAATAGAAACGTACATATGTACATTTGTATAATTGAGCTGAGAATCGCTGCAAGTATTTGCCGCTGAGTTCGTTTTGGTCCCATTTGCGGAAATGTACATTATTATCAAGACAGAGCTGCCAATATCAATTCTCTATTTCTCTGCGAGCGTATCTCTCCCTCCCTCCCTCCCTCCCTCCCTCTCTCTCTCTCTCTCTCCCTCTCTCTCTCTCTCTCTGTCTCTCTCTCTGTCTCTCTCTCTCTCTCCCTCTCTCTCTCTCTTTCTTTCTCTTTCTCTCTCTCGCGTAGTCTCTGTCTAAGGCACTGGGAGTTGCATTTAATATTGTTTGTGCTGTAGTCTGCTTTGAGGTTTCTTTTGTTTGCATTTGAATTTATTATGCAGACGCTTGCGCTTAACAAAAGACTTAGGCAACGAACTTGACCAAATGCATCCCAGAGATATGTAAAGTTATGTGTGTGGGCTTCTCTCTCTCTCTCTCTTTGTATATAACACACATACACACACACATATATACATACATACACATGTTTGTCCAGACACTCGACTTTACTCAATTTGCAACATTTTCGCTTCATCGGTAAATGCACTTGGTCGGAAACTGTCAAAATCTCTCTCTTTCTTAATGTTGCATATATCCACTTTTTCTCTTATGCGCTCTTCCATATTTACTTGTGCTCTCTTTCACGCGTTAAGTTAAGCTATTTAGCCACTTTGTTGTTTTACTGACCATTATATACATATGTATGTATGTATATCCATACATACATATGTGCACATGTTTGTTTTTCTCTTTTTTTATGATCATTTTAATGCCTTGCGCTTTATATTTTCTGTTAAAGTCATTAACGCAATTAACCGTTATTACCGGGGCATCGTCGTAGTTGTCGCCGTCGCCGTCGTCTTCGTTGCTGGTCACCCAATTCATTAGTAAAGCATTTTGTGTAAGAAAAATACATGTATGTGTGTACATGCATATGCACATATATAGAGAGTGTCAGTGTGGCAACAACAGCAATAGCAGCAAAAAGCAACGGGCCGAGAGCATGAGAAACGCATGAAGAAATAGATATAGAAAGAATGAATGAAATCTGAAAAATAAATGCGCACGCAGCAAAAATAAAAGAGTTTAAGCGGGCACCCCCTTCGTTATCAACTAACAATAAGTCTTATACTACCATCAGTCGTAACTCTTCTATTATACTCTCTAGCTCTATATCTCTCTAGCTCTATATCTCTCTATCTCTCTCTCTCTCTCACTCTCGCTCTCTCTCTCACTCGCTCTCTCTCTCTCTCGCGCTCACTGTCTCTCACTCTCTCTCTCTCACTCTTTTTATCTCTATAGCGATCTCTTTCTCATCTCATTGTGTATCTCAGCTGCATTGTAACTATCTCAGTTCGCTTTGACTATTTGGCCCGGCGTCATGTTTTATAGCATTCAACACATGGAAGGGTAATAGTCGAGGGGTGGAGAGGTGACTGGAGGGGCATGCAGAACTTAAACAGAAACAACGTTATGTTAGTTGACTTTGTTGAAATTAAAGTTTATTGTTTTTAGGAGGTTTGGCTTTGGCTTTGGCTTTGGCTCTGGCTCTGGCTGTGGCTCCGGATATAACGTAATAATGTAGCATAAAAAATGACTTGTTCTTTTATAATCGAATCGTAAAAAAAAAGATCCAGAAAAAAACTCAACGCAACAACAAAAAGGTGGAAGAAGAAAATTATTGCATGGAAAAAAGCAGATGAAGATGTGCTGGAAAAGCAGGCACAGCAATCAAGATTTATAAGAAAAGCGACCGCCAAAGTGACTAAAGCCCCGACCCCATCTATCTGAAATAATTTTCAGAACGTAACGTGCTGCACACACGCACATACACATACACAAAAATTAATACAGGTGGCATAGCTAATAGCATAATAAAAGACTTGAGCAACGAACAACATACACATACATACATACATACATACATACATACATACATACATACATACATACATACATACATACATACATACATACATACATACATACATACATACATACATACATACATACATACATACATACATACATACATACATACATACATACATACATACATACATACATACATACATACATACATACATACATACATACATAAGATATAGTGCCACCTCTGTCAGCATTTGCAGTTTTTACATTCTTCAACGGTGTAATTATCGCATGGAGATTCGCTGCAACTGTTTGTGGCACATGTATAAAGAGAAGTTTCTCTGTTTTCTTTCTCGACCATGTTTATTTGGAGCATTGCGTGTCTGGAGCAGCCTCAAAATGAAATTAAAGTTAAAGAAAAAAACACCAACAGCAAGTGGCCCAAATGCGCCATGGAGCGACAACAAATTCACATTGATCTAAACGCTGAAACGTTAAGCGGTTAGTTAGAGCCTTAGTTCTTCTTTTGTTGGCCCAGTTTATAGTGAGTCCAATCCCGTCCAATCCAGCTCGTCGCGATTTTGGCCACAATCAATTTACCAGGTCAAGTCACTTAGCGAAAATTAAAGAAATCGATTTTCATCAGATTAGAGCACGCCCACGAAGATAGTATGTGCTGAAATGGCGCTCAGCTGAAGAATGGAGAAGAAAGGGGAAATGAATTCATACATACTATAATATAACAATATAGACGTAGCGACTGACAACGACATTGGCTGAAAATTTGCAGTCTAAATGGAAACGTAAGTGAAGGTAGTGCCTGGAGTAGAGGTTGGGTTTGTGGAGACATCACTTCGCAAGTTGAAGCGTAACAAGTCTTCACCACTTTTGGATTTCGCGGTTTCATCTTTGCCACGAAAAGGGTTACACATTATATCACTGCTTTCTAGTCCCTATTCTGCTCCTGCTCCTGCTCCTGCTCCTGCTCCTACTCCTACTGCTGCAGGACTGAGTTAAAGAGTCACTAGACAAATTGGCACAATGAAAATTAGTGGTTACTCGCCAGGACAATGATAAATCTTTTCGTTTGGATTATATGCCCAAATGAGCTCTTCTTCATCTACATGATACTCCTCCCCCCCTCACTCACTCTCTCTCTCTCTGTCACTCTATCTCTCTCTCTCTCTCTCTCTCTCTCAGTGTGGGACCGCACGCTCTGACAAATTCGAGTGGTTGTTGAATGGTTAGCGATACGAGTGTGAATCGCCAACGGAAATACAAGTGAATATAAGTGAATACTCGGCTGAAACTCGAGTAGCTCTCAATAACACTTTTGCACCAACACAGCAAACAACAGCATTAACAGAAGGAGAAAGAAGAGATAGAAGAATAAGCTGTAAAATTGATCCAATTCGAGAAACAGCAACATCCAAATAATGCCGAATGATGATCCAGCACTTTCGTGGCTATGGCCATAACCGTCATTGCCCAGATCCGTTGTGGTTCTACTTGAAATATTTTCGTTTTCTTTTAGTAACATGCCACATACATACATACATAGATACATACATAGATACATACATACATACATACATACAGCATACAGCATACAGACAGATATACATAGATATGTATGTGTAGAGTGGAGGGAGCGGATAGCCTACTCTTAAGTATGCTAGTCAACGGTTCTTTTGTGCCGCTTTTAGAGCCACAGCACGCCCCACTGACCAGACTCCGCAGACACAATAGAGACCATCAAAACCATTGTAGACTGTGCATCCACTTGGTTGGTGATCGTCTTCACCATAGTACCATTTAGCTTTTCATATGTATTTATGCCCATATAATGCCTACCAACTGTCGTCTCTTTCACTCCTCTGCAAATTGGGTCAACAAATTATGCATCAAGAAGAACAGGAGAGCATAGCAAAACAAAACAAAGCAAAGCAAAGCAAAACAAAGAACGACAAATTAACAAGTCCGACAAGCAAAAAAAGAACCAACAAATCGAAAAATAACATCATAACTTAAAGAAACGAATTCTATTTAAAACGAAAGTAGTCAATGAAATAAACACAGGTTATTCATTCTACTTCCACTTGCCACTGACTTTCACTCACATGTCTTAATCTCAAGTTCTTGCAAAATTAGTTTCGCTTTAATCTGCTGTATTTAGTTTCATTTTTAAAAAGTGCGATTATCGGCTTCTTTTTCATCTCAGTGAACAGTTGCTTCTTTTGTGCTTTCTGTTATATATCATATGTACATAAGTACATACATACATATGTACATATGTGCTACTAAACCAGTTATATATATGTATATATATATATATATTTTTCGTGTTTGAGAATTCCTCAACGTGTTGAATTAAAAAGTTCACCTCATCGCGCTCGACGCACTTGAGACTCCGTCTCCAACTCCACATCCGTCACTAACACAAACTCCAGGGCAAACGTGTGAAAGTGTTCCCATTTCAGTTAGACAGCGACGTCATCAGCGGACACCATGCTGCTCCATCTTCTTCTTCTTCTTTTTCTTCTTGGCCCTAAAGCGGTTTTCTCAATTGTTGTTTTGGGCTCTTGCCAAGCTTGAAAATGTTTGGCGCTTCTTAAATTGAATGATATCATTAGATGTCAGACACACATACACGCATACTCTCACTCTTTCTCTTTTTCTCTCCTCTCTCTCTCTCTCTCTCTCTCTCTCTCTCTCTCTCTCTCTCTCTCTCTCTCTCTCTCTCTCTCTCTCTCTCTCTCTCTCTCACTCTATTCTTCTCTTCCAAGGTCAATTTCAACTGTCACATTTTTTGTAATCCATGCTCAATGAATTCAATTTGATTTCAAATCTTGGCAAAACATTGTACGTGCTGCCAAGATAAATTCGTTGCATAGAATTCAGTTTTGGAAACTGGAGCAAGTGCAGTAAGCCAGGCGTTGCACAGTTCAGTGGGCTTTAACTGTGATTTGGCACTTGACGGAACTCGCAAGTTTGTGCTTTAAGTCTTTTGATTTTGTTGTTTTGTTAAGTCTTTTGTTGTCTTTTGTGTTGAGTTTCGGTCAAATAATCAAAGAAAAAGCACATAATATTTATTGCAAGCAAATGTAAATGTCATCATCTGCCAGCTCTCTCTCGCTCTCTCTCTCTCTCTCTCTCTCTCTCTCTCTCTCTCTCTCTCTCTCTCTCTCTCTATCTCTATCTCTATCTCTCTCTCTCTTTCATATACATATATATGTATGTATTTTTGAATGTCTGTATGTATGTCCGAACGTATGAACCTATATATGTATGTATGCAAGTATGTATGTATGTACATATGTATGTATGTAGATGCACAACGTGTAGTGTGGCTAGCATAGACAGGGAACGAGATGCAGATGTATATATTGAGATTTGCGGCGCAACAATTTCTTTTTGCATTTTCCACTCGTTGCGCTCGATCGAATGTTGACTCGACTCAGTTGGCAAGTATTCGTAGTTGCCTATTTGCAGGTTATCTGCGGCAAGTTGTAGTTGTAGAGGCTGCGGTGGCAATCTGTTGCCAGCCATGAGTCGGGCTCTACTGCCTACAGAAAGGCGTGGTAGGTGAGGTCCATTCCTACAGCTTGCCTGAACGGTGTATGCCCCAGACCCAGCCACGACCACTGCAAACGCAAATGCAGATTCAACTTCAGCTTCAACTTCAGCTTCAGCTTCAACTTCTTCTTCAATTCGTTTTTCTTAGCGAGTTTATCAAAAACCCATTTGACGGGGCTCGGAGCGAGTTCTGTATACCGTTACGCAGCAACTTTTCAAATTAGTTACTAGAGAGACAGAGAGAAAGAGAGATAGAGAGAGAGAGAGAGAGAGAGAGAGAGAGAGAGAGAGAGAGAGAGAGAGAGAGAGAGAGAGAGAGAGATAGAGAGAGAGAGAGATCAAGTTGGTAGAAACAAGAATGAAATGACGGCCAAAGCAACTTCATTATGAAATTAATGATGATGACAATAACATCAGATGCCATCAATTGATGTTATTGCTGTCGATTGCAATTGCTGTTGTTGCTGTTGCAGATAGATGTGGCAACACAAATACTTTCAAGTATTCACATAGCCTTATTGGCTAAGTGAGTCTCAGCCTGACCTCGAAAATGTCGAGTAAAATGAGAGAAAATCTGAAAATAATGGATACACTTGTCACAAGTGAGTTGTGTGCAGTGTAGATGCAACAATTTAAAACAAAATTAAAACCTTCCTTCCCTTTAATCATAGAAACGGAGTGGTTAATCCGTCTCAGGTTGACTATTTTTGAAAAGTTTGAAATCAAATGTTGATTATCTTGTTCATTGAAGGTGCAACTATGATTTTTGACATCTGCAGGACTTTATATGTAGCAAGGACTACAACTATTTTGAACATATTGTATGAAAAATTGATCACTTGGTTTTCTTGCCCCTCATCCACTAATCTTCATTTTTTTCTACTTAAATTTACTAATCTTCTTTCCATCAATATCCCCCATACGTTACCAACATAATTTGGATCAGTAACTAGAAGGACCCCTCCTTAAAATGAACTTTGTTCTAAAAAACCAAATCGTGGCAAATGATCGGATTTTATTTTTCAGGCATAGAAGAATTACTCTTGAGAATGCATTTTGGTCAGAAAATGGTCTATAATCCCCGCGTGCGTCTTGACATCTTTTGAAAATTAGCCTAGTTGGTATCATACGACTAGTAACTGATTAATTAAAGTCATATTTAGAAATCCTTCTACTAAAGGACTTAGTGATTTTTTGATTTAAGTAAAGTCCTTTCTGCGAATTTCTCTGCAGTTGCTCGCTTTCTGTATCGAAGGGCTGCTTTATTTTTATTGTGAGTATCAAAAATACTTATATTCTATAGATCATCATTAGATCTATGAATATCACCATGAATTGGGCATCTTCAGTTAGACCTAATGATTATTTCATGAGGACATCAGAACAGTATACCTCACAACATATTAAGGCTCTAAAAACGCAATATAATGATTTATTTTTGGAGAAATCTCAATATTATCACTTCTGTTAATAAAAGCAATCCTAAAAATAACATTTATTGTGATATTCACCCATAGAATCTATTAACTTCGACAAATCAAGTGCTCGTTTCTATTACTTTTTCCAACCCAAGCCCGTGCGCTTTTAATGAATCGCTTTGCGGAGGAAATGTTACTGCCGATAAGTGGTCAAAAAGTACATCATATTGAACTATAGTTATCTAGGTCTGATCCCGGGTAGATTTCATGAATATAAGTAAAGACCAAGCTTAGCTAAAAGGCTTTGAATAAAGACACTCCTATTATTTTCCCCAACACTGTATATGTATGTATGAAAGGAAAAGGCAGCATCGTATGCTGCTCGTAGCCAGTGTGAAGGAAAATATAACTCGATTGAAATTTTATGTGAATGATTTGTAACTGGAAACAGATTGAGTGCAGACTGCAGAAGGACAAAATAACTGAAAGCATAAAATTATAATGTTGCCACAGCAATAGCAAACGCAACCTCAATAGACTTAACCACATCCTGCAGATGGAGAGTCAATGTTGGGTGAAAGGTCAACATAATTTGGAATTGATTGCGAATTCCAATCAACGGGCCAAGAGTTTCCAGCTAACATCCACGATAATAGCCATCTGAAATTTTCTTTAAACTCTCTCTTTCTCTCTCTCTCTCTCTCTCTCTCTCTCTCTCTCTCTCTCTCTCTCTCTCTCTCTCTCTCTCTCTCTCTCTCTCTCTCTCTCTCTCTCTCATGTGTATTTAATTGATATGTCCTGACATGACTAAGCAGGTTTCTATTCACCACCCCACCAACCTAGAACCCTCCCTCTTTCGTCAAGTTCAATTCCCCTAGTTTATTTAACTAAGAAACTGTGTCAACTTGAACTTGACTTGTTTTGAGTTGACTTTACTTGACTTGGCTAACCAAATTTTGTGAATTTTTCCTTGCTTCGCAGTTGCCGCAACAACAACGACGAGTTTAGCTGCTGCCACACTGTGAGGTGAGTTGCACATATGTACATATGTATGAACATATACCGCTGGCGTGGCAAGTAATGGTCAACAGATGCAGAGTTGATGAGTTTTAAGCTTCAGCGCATTGACTTTGATTTGTGCGCCGACAAAGAGAGAAACAAATTGAAAGAGATAGTGAGA
The DNA here is from genome assembly GCA_018150725.1 of Drosophila quadrilineata. NCBI lineage: Eukaryota > Metazoa > Arthropoda > Insecta > Diptera > Drosophilidae > Drosophila > Drosophila quadrilineata. The sequence goes on along the minus strand of JAECWN010000432.1, from coordinate 1,401,421 downwards.
GAGATAGAGAAAAAGGGAGAGAGTGAGAGAGAGAGAGACATAGAGATAGAGATAAAAATAGAAGGAGAAGTACAGAATGGAGCACAGCTGCAACATCTAATTGCGCCGCCATGTGGCAGCAACTTGTTGCCAAGGTGGGACTATTTATAAGCCAGTCCATCGCCGTCCCATTGCAATCAGTTGGCAATTAGTCACTCGGAGACATGCACTGACTGAGTGGCAGCAATGATTGCTGCATGTAGCACTCTCTTGCCTGCCCGCTTGCAACATAGCCATACTTCACAATTAGGGCGCTCAGTGCGCTTCAGATAAATGTCAGTTGGCCTTTGCTGTCCACCAACTAATTGACGAGCAGGCCAAGCTCTGAGTCAATCCCAATTCCAATCCGAGTCCCAATCTCAACCCCAAGTCTCAGGCCCAAGACCTAGTCCATGCCCGGCATTGGGGCAGTTGAAGGCGGCGGCTTTTGTCTGTTTGTCTGTTGGTAGCTGTTTTGGCGGTAGCGTTGGCGGCATCCAATGACATGGAGTAATGGAAGCAAGGCTTTGAGAGCAGCACCCTGCAGTGGCAGGAAGCGCTTCGTTGCCACAAGTTGCAAGTTGCCGCATTGAGTTGACGACTTGACCAACAATTAAAGCTGTTCTGTTGTTATTGTTTCTCCGTTGCGTCTGTGGTGGCAACATGTGGTTGCCGCTGACAAAACGAAAAAGAACTGCCGCTTTCCAAATGCTAGAAGACGATAAAAACATGCAGCATGCAACAAGAGGCAATAATTTTTAGCCAGCAACGCCTCAAACACAACACAACTTCAGCTTGGGCGTGTCCTCAGCAACTCCTTCTCTCTCGCTCCCCAAGTCACACTCTGCCCTCCGTCTCGTTCTGTACTCTGGCGATCCAATTAATTATCTGATGCAGCTGTATGTCACATATTCATGCTGCCCCATCGCCATCGGCATCGCTGTCATAGCAATTAATTTCATTGTCTTCTTTTAATTCAACGCCCACAAACAGGGATCCCTGCCCCTGTCCCTATTCCTGCCCCTGTCAGTTTTGATTATTGTGTTGCACTCTCCGATAACGGTACTTAGTTGCTAGGCATGCAGCAGCTTGTGTGTGTGTGTTTTTTTTTTTTTTTTTTTTTTTGGTTTGCATGGTGCGCCATGCGGAACATACATACGGCCCGTACCGTAAAACATGCTGGACTTGCCACTAGGACGGCACAAAGCAATCCCACCCCTACACTCCACTCACAACGCCGCGGTATCACCGTTAAGTATTACTTCACGGGGATTGGGAAGAGCCACCGTTAGGCTCTCGCCTGCTAGTTTCCTACTCTACTTCCTCTTCTCTACGGATTCTTTCCCGTCTTCTCAGGTCTTTTTAAATGCTAATAATAACCCGGCTAACGTGTAGCCAGTTGGCATCCGTCTCCAACATGAACCCCACTAACCGCGACGGGGTGGGTATTCCCCTCGTCACTCTACTGTATCTGCTACAGTGGTACATGACATGCTCAGGATCCTCGTGTTACAGAGAACATTTCGAGAAGTACGAACTTGCTTCATGTCGGAACATACATAAATAGAACCTATAACCTCCATGTCCAGTTAAAAACTGGGAAGTATGAAAGTTTGAAGCATCCCTCTCTGACACTTGGAATCAACCTAAAGGTTCATCTTCCATTTGTCGATGAGTTCCACCTATGTTGCCATGCAGTAAGCGTTGCTTCCCGCTCCTCCCTTTGGGCGATATTTAGTTCGGACACTATTACACCCGACCTTTTCGTTTCACAGACTGCATGCATCTCCTTTGCTAACAGATCTATGGGAATCATGCCTGCAAGCACTAAGGCCGCATCTTCCGAGATCGTTCTGAGCCCGGAAATCACCCTTAATGCACTGAGACGATAAAGCGCCGCTATCAAAGCTCCTATCAAGTGTCTTGGCCCAAATTGGAGCTGCATAGAGCAGCACGGAGGCTACGACCCTACCTAAGAGAAGACGCGTTTCCTGCCTAGGCCCTCCTATATTAGGCAGCATTCGAGAAAGCGCTGCCTGCAGCTTGGAGGCCTTCTGACTAACATAAAGAATATGCTGCTTGAAACTAAGTTGATTATCTAACATGACGCCCAGATACTTTAGAGATGTCGTCGATCTGATCGAGACACCTCCTACCTGAACGGACATATTCTCGACTACCTTTCTGCTTGTAAATAGCACAACCTCTGTTTTGTGGCCCGCTAGCTGTAAGCTAGCACTGTGCATCCACAAGCTTATCTGATTAACAGCCGCATTGGCCGCTGCTTCAACTTCGTCTGCAAAGTCGATTAGCTTGCATCCACTTGGCAGCTCTAGCCTAAGGACTCTATCGTACATGAGGTTCCAAAGTAACGGTCCTAATACCGATCCTTGTGGAACCCCGGCTGTGACCCTATATCTCCTAATACCCTTATCTGTGCCATACTCTAGCACCCTGTCCAACAAATAACTCCTAATAATCACTGCTAGATAAATCGGTAGTCCGATCTCTTCCAGCCTATCCATTATCCTACTCCAACTGGCGGAGTTAAATGCGTTTTTGATATCCAACGTTATCAGTGCGCAATACTCCTTTGTGCCCCCTTTCCATCGGGTTCCTTCAATCGCCTTTTTGGCGATGTCAACAACCACTTTGATGGCATCAATAGTAGATCTGGCTTTTCGGAATCCGTATTGGAATTCCGAGAGAGCCTGCTTTTCAACAACAATCTCGAGAAGACGATTGTACAAAATCTTCCTAACCGTGTCTAGTAGACAAATTGGTCGATACCCCGAAGGTCCGCTAACTGGCTTATCCCCTTTTGGAATGAGGATTAAGCGTTGAATTTTCCACCTTTTTGGAAATACTCCTGTTCAAGGCATTTCGTGTAGCATTGCACGAAAACATCCGGCCGGCAAGAGATCGCCAGCTTTAGAGCTTTATTGGGGATCCCATCCGGACCTGGAGCCTTTTTATCTCCTATTATTTTAGTCGCTGCCATCAGCTCTGACACTGAAACTGGAGGAACATCCTCCGGCTGACGTCTGTTCCTATCAAGATCTACCACTGGATGTCTTGGAAACAGTACTGAAACTATTTCCAAGAGTTCGGTGGGGCACGAGACACAGGTAAAGTGCGGATTCCTGGTCTTTTTTGTGACCACTTTATACGCAGTACCCCAGGGATAATATCGGCCTCTGAGCAGATTTTTTGGAAGCTGCGTTTCTTGCTGCTCTTAATAATCTGCTTCAGGGCCCGCATTGCCTCCCGGAATTCTTCAACACGTTGGTCAAAGTTCGGACGGCCCCTAGCTCTCTAGGAGCGTCTTCTAGCTGCTAGGCAGGCCTTTCTTAGTGAGCTTATTTCCTCAGTCCACCAGTAGAAGGGTTTTGAGAACCTACTAGGCCTCCTTTCGGGCATTGAAGCATCACAACTGGCTGCTAGGACTTTGTTTAGGCAATGTGCCAAGTCATCAACATTCTCCGTTCAGCACCCAGGAAAGAGTCGACAAAAACCTGTTGGTCAAGTCCATCTGCTTTCCATTTCGGCCCAGTCATCACTGGCCGTTGCTTGGAGCCCCTTCTATCTTCTTGGGTACTGAACAAGATGGCCTGGTGATCACTAAACGTGAAGTCTTCACAGACCATCCACTCGGTTCTGCCACAAACCGAATTACTAATAAAGGTGAGGTCAATAATTGATCCTCTACCATTTTTCCTGTACGTCTGTACCCGCCCGTCGTTGGCTAGGCTAACATTAAGCTTGGAGAACTCCTCGAGAAGAGAAGATCCCCTTGCATTTGTCAAAATACTACCCCACTCTACCGCCCACGCGTTAAAATCCCCTGCGATGACTACAGGGGCCCGCCCACGTGCATCTATTGACACTGTGTCCAAGAGTCCCTGAAACTCGCTCAAGCTCCAACTTGGTGGTGCATAACAACTGTAGAAAGTCAGCCCTCTGACTTTCGCCCTAACGAAGCCCTCGTGGCTTGTGTCGACTTCGCATACTGGTGTCATTATGGACCACAGTGCTGCTTTCCCGCATTTGCTGCGGACCCACCCACTACCTGGATAGATAGACTTGTACAGTTCGCAAATGATTGCTACATCTGAACGATTATCTCGTACAATGGTTGAGATTTAGCTGTATGCACTTCACTTTGGATTAGTTGACGGTGTACGCCTTGACCTCGGACATCTGCCACTACCAGCTAAATGGTTTGCATCAGTGCCGGTGCCAGTGCAGAACATACACCGGGGATCTTTCTGGCAGTCCCTCGCCAGGTGATTTCCCCCCCTTCGACGACACAAGTTTGACCTGTCGATCGGACTCTTGCACTGTGATCCTCCTGACACCGGAAGCATCGTGTTACTGTAACACGTTCCCGGAGTCTGGTCATTACCCACCCTATTCTAATCCTGCCCGACTTCAAAGCCTTTTTGGCACAATCCGCGGGCATTCTAATAAACGCTGTTTGGGTCTGTCCGAAAGCCTTACGCATCGTAACATCTCCAGCAGCTACATCTACCAAACCGAGCTGAGTCTTAAACGCCTCAACAATGTCCTCCTGCGTAGTGACTTCATCCAAGTCCCTACATTCTAGTGTGACCCGATGGGAGAGCGTCCGCACTTCCGCTTGGCTCCCCAGATTGTCACCTTAGGACGTCCTAAAGGCCGACGTATCTGCCCCTGACTTTCCTATTTGGAGGAGAAGCTCCCCCTTTTGAGTTCTCCTCAACCTAACTACGGCTTCTCCTAACGCCTTAAGCTTTTCTTCATTTTTAACTTTTCTGAGGATGTCCGCGTAAGACGCGTCACCCCTTGCAGAGATGTCAATTGCGTCTTTGCGCATCTTCCCCTTTAGACCGTGGCCATTTGGATTTGGTCCCTTCGGTTTCTCTCCTTTTTTGTTTTTACCAGTAGCACCCTTTCGTACTACTTTACTCCAAGATGGCCTTTCCGCAGGCAACTTGCTCGGCTGTAAGGCCTCTACAGGCGACCCAACGTTGTGCGATGGGTCTCCACTCGGTTGGCTGCCAGCTACCGCCCTCCTACCTCTCTTAGGACTGAGCGTATCCACCTTGTCCGGGCGCCTTTTCCGTTCTTGGGCTTGACCCTGGACCCTAAAAATTGGCGATGTTTGGCAGGACTTATGTGTCCTTATCACCGCGACTGCGCTCGCGTCATTAGAGCTAATTGCGATGGCCTCGAAGAGAGAACTGATTCTCTCAATTGAGGTCCTCATGAGCTGGTGAATGGATCTTCTCTTACCATCCGCCAACATCTCCACCAGGTTTGCGATCTCTTTCCCAAGATCGCCGAGTCTAGTGGCTTTTTGGGGTTCACTAGTCGCAGCTTCGACCGTGGGATCCCCCTTCGCTGGTGACCTTGCCATTTTTGAGCATTTCTCAAAAGGATCGCCTATCTCCTCATCCCCATATTTTGGGCTACTCTCCTTCTCTTCTTTTTTGTTTTGGAATGACGTCATAATTCTATTGGGTCCCAACTCCAAGTCGTTATCAAAGGTCGAGCGTACAGTTGCGACAAGACCTCATGGTTATCTTTGCAAGCAGGGAGGCCATGCGAGGGTTGACATGTGCCCTTATGAGGCGTCACGTACAGAGCCAGGTCCGCATTAGTCAGGAATTATCATCTGAGCCTGTACCCCCAACTAAATGGAGACGATCCTTTGAGCGTATTTGGAGACCTGCCAGGGTTTTAGTGGGACGGAAGCCGCTGTAGCATTAGCCCAAGAGCCGTTTCAGCAAGATTGCACTCCGCTTACTAGGGTAATGAAATACTACAGCAAACTGCCCATGGCTTCAAAATAAGTCCAGTGCGTCCAGTATTCTGTACAGGACCTACTGGGTTCAGCCCTGATGCCACACTTAGTCGCCTTTTACGAAAAGCAGTGGCCCGCTGTGGTGGTATTCTGAGTGGCCGCTCACCATAGGGCGGAGTGTGTGTTTTTTTGTGTGTGTGTTTTTTTTTGTGTGTGTTTTTTTGTGTGTGTGTTTTTTTGTGTGTGTGTGTGTGTGTGTGTTTGTGTGTGTGTGTGTGTGTGTGTGTGTGTGTTTTTTTTTTTTTTTTTTTTTGCATGGTGCGCCATGCGGGATGGTAATCTTCAAAAGATGTATACGGCCCGTACCGTAAAACATGCTGGACTTGCCACTAGGACGGCACAAACCAACTAAACCCACCCCTACACTCCACACACAACCCCGCGGTATCACCGTTAAGTATTGCTTCACGGTGGTTGGGAAGAGCCACCGTTAGGCTCTCGCCTGGTAGTTTCCTAGTCTACCTCCTCTTCTCTACGGATCCTTTCCCGTCTTCTCAGGTCCTTTTGGATGCTTATGATAACTCGGCTAACGTGTAGCCAGTTTGCATCCGTCTCCAACATGAACCCCACTAACAGCGACGGGGTGGGTATTCCCCCTCGTCATCCCACTGTATCTGCTACAGTGGTACATGGTATGCTCAGGATCCTCGTGTTGCAGAGAACATTCCGAGCAGTACGAACTTGCTTCATGTCGGAACCTACATAAATAGAACCTATAACCTCCATGTCCAGTTAAAAACTGGGAAGTTTGAAAGTTTGAAGCCCCCTCTGCCTACCTATCCACTCTCTGACATTGGGAATCAGCCTAAAAGTCCATCTTCCGTTTGTCGATGAGTTCCACCTATGCTGCCATGCGGTAAGCGTTGCTTCCCGCTCCTTCCTTTGGGCGATATTTAGTTCGGACACTGTCATACCCCCCCTTTTCCTTTCATAGACTGCATGCATCTCCTTTGCTAAGAGAATCATGCCTGCAAGCACTAAGGCCGCATCTTCCGAGATCGTTCTGAACCCGGAAATCACCCTTAATACACTTAGACGATAAGGCGCCGCTAATTTTCTCCTAAGTTCCTTACTCCTATCAAGTGACGTGGCCCAAATTGGAGCTGCATACAGCAGCACGGAGGCTACGACCCTACCTAAGAGAAGACGCGTTTCCTGCCTAGGCCCTCCTATATTAGGCAGCATTCGAGAAAGCGCTGCCTGCAGCTTGGAGGCCTTCTGACTAACATAAATAATATGCTGCTTGAAACTAAGTTGATTATCTAACATGACGCCCAGGTACTTTAGAGATGTCGTCGATCTGATCGAGACACCTCCTACCTGAACGGACATATTCTCGACTACCTTTCTGCTTGTAAATAGCACAACCTCTGTTTTGTGGCCCGCTAGCTGTAAGCTAGCACTGTGCATCCACAAGCTTATCTGATTAACAGCCGCATTGGCCGCTGCTTCCACTATTCTGATCTCCTTTCCTACTACTACAAGTGCCAAGTCGTCTGCAAAGCCGATTAGCTTGCATCCACTTGGCAGCTCTAGCCTAAGGACCCTATCGTACATGAGGTTCCAAAGTAACGGTCCTAATACCGATCCTTGTGGAACCCCGGCTGTGACCCTATATCTCCTAATGCCCTTATCTGTGCCATACTCTAGCACCCTGTCCGACAAATAACTTCTAATAATTTCTGCTAGATAAATCGGTAGTCCGATCTCTTCCAGCCTATCCATTATCCTACTCCAACTGGCGGAATTAAATGCGTTTTTGATATCCAACGTTATTAATGCGCAATACTCCTTTGTGCCCCCTTTCCATCGGGTTCCTTCAATCGCCTTTTTGGCGATGTCAACAACCGCTTTGATGGCATCAATAGTAGATCTGGCTTTTCGGAATCCGTATTGGAATTCCGAGAGAGCCTGCTTCTCAACAACAATCTCGAGAAGACGGTTGTACAAAATCTTTTCTAGGACCTTCCCAACCGTGTCTAGTAGACAAATTGGTCGATACCCCGAAGGTCCGCTAACTGGCTTATCCCCTTTTGGAATGAGGATTAAGCGTTGAATTTTCCACCTTTTTGGAAAAACTCCCTGTTCAAGGTATTTCGTGTAGCATTGCACGAAAACATCCGGCCGGCAAGAGATCGCCATCTTTAGAGCTTTATTGGGGATCCCATCCGGACCTGGAGCCTTTTTATCTCCTATTGTTTTCGTCGCTGCCATCAGCTCTGACACTGAAACTGGAGGGACATCCTCCGGCAGACGTCTGTTCCTATCAAGATCTACCACTGGATGTCTTGGAAACAGTACTGAAACTATTTCCAAGAGTTCGGTGGGGCACGAGACACAGGTAAAGTGCGGATTCCTGGTCTTTTTTGTGTGTTCCAAAATGTTAATATAGTCCTCCTGTCCCATAATACACTCCTTAAATACCAAATTTCCCACTCCACTTCCTGTGATGAATCGAAGCTTGGCTTACTTATTTTATTTACATACATATTTCGAATTATCTCAAATGGACTCAATTTGACTTTCCATTTGAGTCCATTATCGGTGCTGCCAATTAGCCATAAAAGTGATGAACATATAAATCGATAACAACGAATCGATTGTTTTAATACATAGAATTCAATTTCGTTTTCAACTTTTTGCGATATGGTGCGTTTTCGATTACACGGTATTTATACACCCAATTGCAGAAGTCTGCGTACACCCTGAAAAAAATGCGGCATCTAACTTTCAACTTAAATTATTGAGCTATTTATTCATATATTTTCAAAATTCTTTTTTGTAAACATAACTATAATCAATTGTCTTTATTAACGTATTTTTTTCCAATATTTTTTATTAATGTCTTATAATTCATTTTTAATTTTAAACTAAACCCTACTAAAAAGTGTACACGCAAAAGTCTGCGTACAGCTGTTTCAAGCTGCGTGGAATGCAAGAAACAACGATTACCGTTGGATTTTTTTGATGTAGATATTTTTAATATTATGTTAGCAATTAGTATTCCACATTTAAATCATCATCATATCATATCATATTTAGTAGAATCGCAATATGGACCAAAATGGCAAGAAAATTTTAGTTTTTCAACAAAAATTATTTTAAAGTTATCATTACCGGCGCAATTATGCAATAAAAATACTGTCCTAGTTGATGGAGCCCACTCCTATATCCAAAAAGTAATAAACAATAGCAATTTATTAGGCTGGATCTTCTCAAAGGCCCGATCTGGCCAACTAACTTCGGTCACCCATCGCGAGCGGATGATTATTGTTCACCTTCTAGCCCAAATTTAATAGGGTTGTGATACAAATTGTGTTCCATGATGTTGATATAGTCGGCCTGTCCCATAATACACTCAAAAAATTTCAAATTTCCCACTCCGCCTTCTGCAATGAACCCATACTCAAATATTCCGCTTCATACATACTACTGCGCATTAACTAAATTATCTGTTTTTAGCGATTCTTCGCCTGGAGAAAATACAAAACATTGCAAATATTAAAAATTTAGTTTCTTCCGAATATATAACAATATTTCAAATGCCACAGATCTTTCAAACTGATATATTAGCGAACGGTAACCGCTAAAAACAGATAATTTAGTTTGCACGGTAGTATGTGTACGAAGCCGAATGTTGGTGTAGGGATTCATTACAGAAAGAGGAGTGGAAAATTTGAAATTTTTTGAGTGTATTAAGGGACAGGAGGATTATATCAACATTATGGAACACAATTTGGATCACAACTCCAATACATTGGGGCTAAAAGTTGGACAAATGCCGTCTGCTCGTGAAGGTCGATTAAAGGTGTTTGGCCAGATCGGGTATTTGAGAAGATCCAGCCAAATGAATTGCTATTATTTATTACTTTTTGGATATAGGAGTGGGCTCCACCAACTAGGACAGTATTTTTATTGCATAATTGTGCCAGAAAGGATACCTTTAAAATAATTTTTGTTAAAAAACTAAAATTTTCTTGCCATTTTGGTCCATATTGCGATTCTACTAAATATGACGCTATATTTATGTTTCAAATGTGAAATACTAATTGCTAACATAATATTAAAAATATCTACATCAAAAAAATCCAACGGTAATCGTTGTTTCTTGCATTCCACGCAGCTTGAAACAGCTGTACGCAGACTTTTGCGTGTACACTTTTTAGTAGGGTTTAGTTTAAAATTAAAAATAAATTATAAGACATTAATAAAAAATATTGGAAAAAATACGTTAATAAAGACAATTGATTATAGTTATGTTTACAAAAAAGAATTTTGAAAATATATGAATAAATGGCTCAATAATTTAAGTTGAAAGTTTGATGCCGCAGTTTTTTCAGGGTGTACGCAGACTTCTGATGCTAGGTGTATGTCATTGGCCCAATATGATGAGCTCCTAAAACTAGCCTGATGATCATTAACGCTAGGGCAATCGTTAATTTATCGATTTCAGCTAGCCTCGAGCATTTATTGATTCAACTTGCCAATTATTGAACAAATAAACTCAAAAATTATTGCATGCCGCAGAAGATAAGAGAAAAACGCAACACAAGTGGCAGCATCACCATCGGCAACAGGCAAGGCGAGTGCAACAACGAAGCACACGGTGGATGAACTTGCCACAATGTTGTTTCAAATTGCATTTGCCATTGATGCGGCAGTTGTTCTCGCCGCTGACCATGCTACATAGCGACTATGCCCCATGCCTCATGTCACTGCCCACCTAGGTCGGTCAATTGCGAAAGCAGCAGCTGGCCAAACGTTCCCTGCCATTTGTTTGCGCACTTTATGAAGCAGCAGCAGCTAAAGACGCAACTCGCAACTTGCAGCTGCCACACTGCCAATAATGTCAAATTCATCTTCGTCTGCTGCAGCAGTAACAGTAACGCTACACCTCCACATCTTCCTCCCACACCCACACACACACACATACCCCTCCTCACTGTCTACCTGACACCTGATTGATGGTTTCTGGGATTAGCATTAAAGATCGTGGAACGCAGGCTCCATCAATGCCACTGTGAATGCCGAGACTTAAATGGCGAACTGGCCAAAACGGAAGAGCCATACAGAAAGTCGAAAATAGAGACAAAGAGTTGCCTAGTCGTCAACTCGCAACTCTAAGATGAAGTTCAAGTCAGGAACTTGCTAAGCCTCGGGCTGTTCGATATCGATCTAACAGCATCAGCCTCAGCTGTTACTGCTCTGTCTGAATGTTATGCAATTTGAGCTACTTAATGTCCATCAGTCAATCAGTTCAAATGTCTCTCATCACATCTAAATAGAATGCTGTCTGTGTCGCCTCACACTCCCTTGCTCGCTCACCTATTGTTCTACAGCTTGGCCAAGTCTGTCTTCACACCATGCGAACTAACAATTGTTGGGCTAGCATTGAGCGAAAAGAGGGCATATGGATAGGGCATAATAAAAGAAAGAGATTATCTTAGTATAAGGAGAAACAGAGAGAGAGAGGGAAAGACAGAAAGAGAGAGAGATTACAACTTAATTTGTTTAACCGTTGAAGCAAATAATTAGAAGAAGCTCAACCTACCGCTTGAGACTGTTAAGAGACTGATAGGCTGTCACTGTTCAACACTTAACCCCTGTTAAGCTGAACCACTGACCAAATAACATAACATAACATATGTTATTTGGTCAGTGGCTGAACAGAAGAGAGTGCTTGACGAAGGGCAGTTGGAAGACTGTTCCACACAGGACAGTCCTATTTAATGGGTTGTTCGCTCAAGAGAGATTCTCCTTCTTCTTAGTTATTTTCTTTTTTGCCTCGAAGCAAGATGACAATATAAGGTGACAACTTGCTGTTACCTTTAATCAGGAGAGTTTGCGTTACTCACTAGAATTGGAAGAGTTGGTATTAACTTTGACAATTATGGAGTTATTGCAAATCAGGAAAATATTATTTCGTCACTCAAGCCAATGACACACATACACCACTGAGAGAGAGAGAGAGAGAGAGAGAGAGAGAGAGAGAGAGAGAGAGAGAGAGAGAGAGAGAGAGAGAGAGAGAAAGAGAGAGAGAGAGAGAAAGAGAGAGAGAGAGAGAGAGAGAGAGAGAGAGAGAGAGAGAGAGAGAGAGGGAGAGAAAGTTCATGTAATGATGAAACCATTACATTGATTCTAAATCGATGCCAAGAGCGAGGTAACCAAATTTGGCAATTTATCCATCAACGAGCCTTCAAATTGCCCCCACCAGTTAGATACTATATACAATCCCACATACTGACACATATTGACTGATGGAGAGACGGACAGACAGAGTGAATAGCAGTTTAAACCTCATTTAATACGCCCCAAATGCTCCCGCTATGCCACTGGCCATACCAAATTCAGGTTGCATTCCCAGGTAAAATCGGTAGTCTGTAACTAGCAAGTTGCAACCTCGTATTTCCATCTATAGAATCTGCATTCACGCATCATAAATGAATGAGAATTATCATTATTAATGAAAAAATTTGCTTATTCCTTTTGACTTGTGACCTCTATTACTTTGAGCCGCAATAAGCTGCCAGCTACACACCGCGAATTTGAATACACCTTTCCATATTTTCCATAAATGTAATTATGTAAATATTATATATGTATATACATAATAAATTAAATTTTGATAATTTCCAAAATCAAACTATTCGACTCAACTGTTTGTCAGCAAATTGGTCAATTATTTCTCGCAGTAGATGTCACCATACTTTTAACTGTACACTATGTGAGTACCCCCACTCTTTTGGACAGAAGGCCCCTTTACCTGCTGCTCCCACTCGACTCCTGGTGAACTCTAGGTCTATGATTCCCAACGAAGGCGTAGGCATATCTCTTTGTTCTGCATTTATTTGCATTTTTCTTTTCTGTGCCCAAGTTGGAAGTCGACATACTCCTGACCAAATCAACAATACACACACAATCACGCATACAGTAGAGTCCCCGTAACTTGAACTCCTACAATTCTACAGTTATGACTAATAATTGGGACTTTTGAAATTAAAGACATTATTATGACATACAAAAAAATTATTAATTTGAGTCGCTTCGGTCTCAATTTATCTAGTTAAAACAAATCGAATCTTCATGGAAATAAGTTAAAATCATATTTTTAACATTAAAGTAAAGAAATGCATTTGAAGTTTCAAAGATCTGGCAAAAGTGGGATATACTATGTCGAAATTAAGAAATTCTCATAAGGACTTATCCTTAGGTTGACGACAGTTTAGCATCCATTAACGTTACTCTGAGGTTTGCCTTATTGAGTGTTTACGTTATGTGTGAACGTGATTTTCGTTGCGGGAGAGAATGTGGCAGCGTCTAGCTGCTCGGTTTTTGCTTTGCTTTCGTTTGTTTATGCAACTCATTTGAATGTAGACGCTATTTCTGTTTTATGCTGAAGTAAGATAACATGCACAACATGCATCACACACACACTCACACACACACACACACAAAGCTACAGCTCAACTTTAAGTTGAAGTTAATGTTGAAGAAGAAGGAGCTATACTCAAGTTCGGGGTTCAGCTTCAACTCTTGTGGAGCTCATCTACCCATCCAGTTAATGGCAACATCAGTGCCCGCCTCATGTTTCATGCCCCTTGCCCCCTGAGCCACTGTCCCCGGCCAGTTAACAATGTTTGTCTGCCCTGTGGCATGCAGAATCTTGCCGCTGCACAGTGGGACAAACGGATTATTTATTTGCGATTAATTCAATTAACTTCAAGTTTAGTCGCGGCAATATTATCGTTTCAAACCCGCATAATAATACTCTACATCCAATCATCCAAGAATACTTTTAGAGCACCTTTTCTGTGACAATTCCCATAAAATGTAAGTACATATGTAAATACATATACATATATGTACTTCCTTCGATACGTAATTGAGATTCAATCTCCGATTTAATAATTAAAGTATATCTATTTGATTTTATATAGTTATACATAGTATTATATATGATTATGATTCTTGAGCAAAAATCATGAACTCAAATATTAAGCGGATTCGTCATTTCCATATCAGGCGTCTCCCACTGTGCATTGCGAGCCTTTTAAGGTGCACTAACCCATGCAAAACACATACATACACACGTACATACATTGCAATTTGGTAAGGGGGTGATTGGGCAATACGCACACACACACACACACACACAGACACAGTCAGGAACGTGCAACACACCCTGACCCTGACTATGACCCCGCTCGTCGCTGTCCATTACAATACATTGGTTAATGTGGCAAGTTGCAGAGTGGAACATGGCTAGCAGTTTATTGACTGATAGCATGATGCACCTCCCTCCTCGTTCTGCCTGACCATAAATCAAAAGTTAAAGAAAACCCAAACTAAACTCTAAGCAGACATCTCAGCATTTGTATCTATCTGACTTACCTAAAGTACTTCCTCTGCTCGTCGCTCCATTCTCTTCTTCTTCTTCTTCTTCTTCTTCTTCTTCTTCTTCTTCTTCTTCTTCTTCTTCTTCTTCTTCTTCTCATTTTATGTCTTTTTCTTACACACCGAAACTGTGGATGCTGCTATTGCCATTTGGTGAAAGAGACTACAGCATTTTTAAAAAGATGTTATAAGGCTTCTTATAAGAAAATACTTCACAATTTTATTTGGCACATATTTTATAATAGAGTATCTATCACAATAATAGAAATCACACTTTGTATAATGAATGTCATATTGCCATGAATAGCATATATATGATATGTATGTATGTAGTCTGTTTGCCAATTAACAATAAATTAGCTTTGTTTCCACATACAAGAATAAAATTTAAAATCAATTTAGGTATGGGTTTCCAATTGGAATTTTCAAAAAATTGGCAATGAAACTGTATACATATTTCACTCGATCTTTAACAACACATCAATTTTCACTTTAATACAATATAAGAATAATTTATATAAACTCTACACACCTTTACACACATTCGAGATTCGGTCGTTGTATTAAATGCCAATTTGGAGCTGAATTCCTGGCATTGTCAGAGTCTCATTTACATAAGGCAAATAGACAAAGAAAGACAATAGACCGAGAGAAAGACAGAGAAAGAGAGAGGGAGGGAGTAAGTGATGGGAGGAGACCAAGTCGATCATACAAACTTAGATAGAAGTGAACCAAAGACAAAGAGTCAACAAGAAGAGTGACAGCTTGCTGTTTCCCTCTGTGTCTCTATCTCTCTTTAGTCATATTCCAGATTTTTTTGTCTCTCTCTCTCTCAGAGCAAAGAAGAAAAGTGGTCAGTATTGTGCTGAAAAACGAAAACGATAGAAAACCTCAATCTCATGCCAGAGCTGGAAGAGACCTTGTCTTGTGGCAACTGAAGTTGGCAAAGAGTTTGAAATTGCATTTGTTAACGGCCAACAGTTGTGACTTGCTGCAGATGGAGATCATTAGATTAAATAAAATCTTGGCTGAATAAGGAGCCAAACAGACTACATGCAACCTGGAATATGGAACAACAACAAAACTACCAGCCGCATACCGACATGTGGTGTGCACAGCCGGAAAAAGGGAACAACAAATAAAACTAATTGAAATTAACCTACTTTACTTGCAAAGTTGCTATAATTGGCAATCTGAATAGCAAACTTAATGATTTGCTAAGATATACCACACAGTTATATGCATATATATTTATATTTACATATCAATCTATATAAATAAAAATATATCTGAATATGTTTACCTTTACAGCTTCTCCACAGAAGCGTTTTTCAATAAAAGAAAATATAAAATAAGTTTCATAAATTCCGTTTAACAAGAAATTGGCATTAGAATAGTGTTGATACCATCGTTAATATGTGGTGAGAGATTAGATCTGGCAATATCTTACCCTAGAGAATAGAGCTTAAGTGGAAAGGAAAGACTGCTGTATGTTGAAAAGCTTCAATATATTAAATAATAAGGTTTCTGATGCAGCTAGGAGATGTGGGCTTTAGTATGGAGAGTGGAGGTCACTCCACACTGCCCATCAATCATTCCACGTACTTGCGGCTGCTCCCATAAGCACTTGCCCAACCGCAGAATATTAGAGCTGAGCTTCGCTGAGTGTGGGATTTCATATCAATGTCGTCTCCCATTGATCAACTCTGAAGTGCTACATTTCAGATGCAATTTTTAGGTTAACCGCGTTATGAAATTGTAAAGAATAAGACGGACAGGGGAAAGAGGAGTAGGAAATTGCTGTGAAGGCGCAATACAAATGTGGCATAACGAGGAAAACTCAAGAAACGCTAACTATGAAAAATCTCAACCACAATCAGGTTGAATAGAAAACTCTCATCAGTCTTCCCCAACACACTTCACCCTCCGGCAACTGAGGGGCCCCTTGCTGGTTTCAATATCACCATGTACCAGCAACGATGCCAGCTTTACTACGGCTCTGGAGCAGGGTTAATTGATTATTATGGCGAAGTCTGTAGCGACCAGCAGCTGCAGTTGCTGTTGCTGTTGCAGCTGCCACAATTTGAGTTTTTTTGGAGACGCATATTTAGATCAGACTCTTAGCCCGCGAAATGACAAACCTCATGAGATCACAGCATAAAATAAAATAACTGCGAATGAAGCTCAAAGACGCACATGTAAAAACGCTGTAGTAGAGAGTGCGCGACTGTGAGATACTCTGTGTATTTAATGTGTCATATTGCTTGCGCATCCATTGTGGATTTCCTATGTAAATTTCATTAGTCAATAACTTCAGTATTTCTTCTTCGACTGCATTGAAATTTGCATATTTAAGGCACAATAGTTCAAAAAGAATCTCGCTGAAAACTAGTCGACAATTTTTGCATACCCTGTGCTATTCCGAAAAGAACAAACAATGGTATTATAACCTTGTGCGAATGTACGTAACAGGGAAATGGATGTGATTCCTACGCATAAAATAATTGGGGTCTTTCTTTAAAGCAAACAGGGTATACAAAAGTACAAGATTACCATACAAAAATTTTTAAATATATACTGGCAGTATATAGTGTGGCATGGACGTGACTGCTGCCAGTTGCAGTTGCAGCACCAAATGCCAACAAAAATCAAGTGATTACTGTCTGGCATCACGAGTAATGAAACGTGACTCAAATCGCAGTTAAACACCCCAGCGCAGGAGACAGAGACAAAGCCACAGAAAACACAGACATACGTATAGTTAGACACACGCAAGCCAAACTCAATCCTCAATTCTTAACGGTCAATTCTCTAGTCAATCCCAATAGCAATCCCAACCGCAATTCCAGTCCCGAAACGAACACAAAGGAAACGAGGTAAAACACGAGACGAACAGCAATTAGAACAGTCCAAAAACATCTTGAAACAAGCAGCAAGCAACCAAAACTGGCCTAGCCATGGACAAGATGTAGCAGTCCCCCAACCTCAGGTCCCACAGCCAACGTTCCCTACACATCATCTTTGTCGTAACATGACAGCCATGTGGATAATGGCGACCATTTACCGATGCCAGCTCCTTAAGTGTGCTAGAACAGTAGACTTGGATACCCCAGACCCGGATCCAGCCCCAGTTCCTCCTTAAATAAATTCCTCCGCCACCCACCATCCCTCTCCCTCTCTCTCTCTCTCTCTTTCTCTCTCTCTCTCTTTCTCTCTCTCTCTCTTTCTCTCTCACTCTCTCTATATATCTTTCTCTCTATTGCCACTTTCTTTATCTTTGTCCAGAGGATTCTGCAGGAACACATTGCGAACTCTCTTGTGTGTAAGGCCAAAAGGGCTTCTTGACAAGATTAATGCTTGTTATCTACCTCCGAGTCCCACCTTAACCTCATTCTATCACCCATCCATCCAAACATGCATACATACATACATACATACATACATACATACATACACACATACATACATACATACATACATACATACATACATACATACATACACACATACATACATACATACATACATACATACATACATACATACATACATACATACATACATCCATACATACATACAGACATATATACATACATTCATACATACATTCATACATACATACATACATACATACATACATACATACATACATGCATACATACATACATGCATACATACATAAATACATACATACATACATACATACATACATAATATACATACATACTTATGTACATACATATGTACATACATAACCCGCGTCGCCTCATAAAGCAGCAAGAGTTTAGCGCACACACCATTTTAATACAATATTTATTTATCTATTCATCTTATCTAGATGTCGATATTTCTATATATCCTCTCATCCAGCTACTTTCTTCAATTTCGATTTATTCGTTTGTACATATATTTAAACCACAATCCGTAAATGGATGATGCCCTTTTATATTTATATTTATCTTTCGATCTGTTAAATTGTTTCTATCTTTATCTTCTACCTATCCATTTTTCATTTCATGAGTTGTACTGTACATATAAATATATGTTTAGCTATAATTATTGTAGCTTCGGCTTGCCCCACCTAATTAGTGGCACTTAATAAATATATCCAAAATGAGCATCGACAGCAACTTCGAATTGAATTCGTTTCAATTTGCGGTCAACTTGCGATCTCGCGAGTTTAACTTGGCAACGCCGCATCTGCGACCAATCCGACCAGAAAAGGTCATAAACAAGCGCAGGCATTACACATAGCCAGGCATATGCCAAATGTCATACGTGCTATTGGCAACCAACAACGTGGCCATAGCCATATTTGCTAAGAAGGCATTTGCATAAGATTTGCAAAATATGGATTGTGCTTGTGCGTTGTCCACTTTTTGAGGTGGCCAAGAAGTTCCACCGTTAGAATTTCCACTGCGTGCATGGGATAGTGGGTGTGTTAGTGCGAATTGTTCCGCGCTTTGTTTGCGGATGCAAAACATGACACTGCCACACCAGGTCGAGCGACAAAAACAAACACAAGCAGAGGCAACTGTGATTGCCTCATAGCATGTCTGACACTAGTTGCCGGTGCTCAAAATATTTTACAGTTGACTGCGGTCCAAACCGAACACCGCGCCGCTTAATACAAACGGCAACCGCAGCAGCAAAGGCAACGGCAACTGCAACCGCTACCTTTTGTTGCCACAACAATCGCCATTTACATTTGTGTTTAGCTACTCTCTCTCTCTCTCTCTCTCTCTCTCTCTCTCTCTCTCTCTCTCTCTATCTATCTATCTATCTATCTCTCTCGATCTCCCTTTATCTCTCTCTCTGCTAGGATTCTTGGGCTAAATGTAATTCATGGCATTAAGACATACGGCAAAGGCCTCAAAATGGAAAATTGCATGCATAACAATCTGTGGTTGCCGCTGCTGGTGCTTGTTCTTCCATTTCTTGTCAGCTTTTTGTTTATTATAAAGAGTTAGGCATATGTCCGTGGAAACTGCGAACTGCAAACTGCGCAAATCGAACTCTTTGAGAAAGGCATCAGAAAAATGACACAGAACAACAAACACAGCTAAGGAGACAGAGAAAAAGAGAGAGAAAGATATATAGAAAGAGAGATAGAGAATACGCAGAGCAAAGAACTATTCCATGAAACTTACAACCTCATAGTGCGTTCTTAAATAAAGTCAGGTTTTTGAGATTACCATTTTCAGTGCCGTTAGATTCGACCCTAGACAAGATTAGACAGCGAACAGAAGACATCGGACTGCAGTCAGCAGAGAACAGCTCAGAGTTGTGCAGATCAAAAAATCTGGTTGGTCACCTAATTTACTAATATCAATTGGCAAACTGCGGTCGTTATAGATAAACTACGAAGCCAAGACTGAACTATATTATATTGTAGAATACATTTTTAGAAAACAGTTTAACTACCTGAGAGGTACAGAGCTGGGGACTAGTGATGAAAATAATTCTGTTGCGAAACTGTGTTCCTGCCAATCTGGTTTTAATAAAGTCAAGTCGACAACACTGTTGGATGAAGGCTGACCAAAGATTCGGGGTAATATAATATTTACGGCACACAGACTTGTAATTAAGTCATCGCAACTCATCAACCGCAGCCACAATTTCAGCTGCAACTGCAGTCAGGGCCAGATCAATTGAGATGAGCAGCACCTGGAAGCGCGACAAGGCAGCTTATGGCTTTGACTGCCTAATTCAATTAACTTTCACTAAGCATCAGCTAACTCCAACTCCAGCTGCATCTCCAGCTCGGTCTTCAGCTCGATCTCCAGTTGCATTATAATGGTCGGCAGAAGCAACATCAACTTACAAATTCTTGCAGAAAAATGCAGTTTCTATTGGCGGCCTCATCTCATGGTTTACATTTGCAGCACGTTTAAAGTAGGCAACTCCAGCCCCTACCCGCTGCCCACGCCACTTTACTGGCCCGCTGGTACGTGTCGTGTGTCATTAAGTAACGGTAATTTACCACAACGCCAATGCGATATGCGACTTGCCGTAGGTTAAGCAACGAACATTACACGTAGAGTCCCCAACCCCAATCTCTCTCCAACTCCATCTCCAGATAGTGAACAGTCTGAGGATGAAATGTGCTCATAGAACAAGACCAAGGGGTAGAAGTGGGTTGAGTTGCGATCACAGTATGCGGGCTTTTAGCCAGCATACCCCTGCTTTCATTACGCCAATTTGCTCTACTCTTAGTCCACATTATACGCCTACAGCAAAACTAGCAGCAGCACCAGCAGCTGCGAACCTGAAGCCGACAAACTCGTTGATGAAAAACTGAAATTGCGAATGCTTAGCTATCTCTGAGAATATATACATAGTATACGTATACGTATTATACATATGTATATGTTTAATAAAAAATTGTTATTCTCGCTATTGATACAGTGGTGTTCTTCCGAAAAGTATTTAATTTTCTTTTATGCTTTCGTCTACTTACAGTTTCCAAGAGCGGCACTGTGCAATAAACACAAAGGTAAGAATGTAACTACTATCTGTTGGTATACATACATATTTATAATTTGATATTCTGTTTCTCACCGAGAATTTCTATTTGCGATGATGTATAACTCATGACAAGTAAGAACGATATAGCCGAGTGTGCTCGACTATTAGATTTCTATGCCCAGGTCCCCAAATAATTCTGTAAATAAATGTAAATGTTTCATCGAAATTCCTATGTAAAACAGTTTTGTGTTTTTATCTGAATGACTTGAAATTCAAGATTTTTATAATATAAACCATATTCATAAAATCTAAAGAGCCTGTCTTCAAAACCAATTGACTTTTCAAGCTTCTCTGAAATTGTAGGCGAAGAGGGCATGGCATTTATAACGTAAAGGTGACATTATTTTCATAATTTATATAGGAATATACTCAACTTATTTGATTTGATTTTTTTTTCTCCATTTAATGCCAAAGAACCAGTGTTCTAAATTTCTCGTCTTAATAGTTTCTGAGGAATTAGCATTTAAAGAAAAAAAGATGTCAAATTGTAGGCAAACGGGACGTGGCAGAATATATATACTACATATACTTTGTGGTCGAAAATGATTTTATTATCCTCGTTACCTACATTTGCACAAAATTAATAAAGTACATTATCAGGCCTGTTTTCAATTCCGAATCAGAACGAAATGTGCCGATTTGTAATTAACAGCTATTGCAAATCCGTACGTCAAATAGTCTTTTTTGGATCACAGGGTATCTATGAATGAAACAATGCGAAACCTTTATATGCATTAACAAAAGCAGACTCAAAAGATACACATAGAGAGGCAGTTAGAGGAAGGGACGAGTGAGGTGTGGGCGACCATCATTTGCGACACGTCTATTTCTGCTGATATTACCATTACCCTGTGATGTAGGTTCATCGGTTGAGGCTTCGCTTTCACCAAAATCATTTTATTTATTGAATTGGTTGAATGTCGAGCACGTTTCACGTATACAGCTGTCCGGGAAAGGGAACAAAGAGAAGTATCGCTACATTTCGAAAAAATAATCGAATATCTGAATGTTACGAAAACGCAGTCGGTCAGGAAGAAGAACTAAAGCAAAGTCCTAAATAAAATGGGCAACAATTGCCTTAAGAAATAGAAAGAGAATTTTATTGATGATAGAGGAAGGGGAGAGATTGTAGTTTCAGCACATGTTGGCATACTGCAATAAGTGCATTTATATCCTGCACTCTGTCAAACAGATGAACTAGGGAATATTAATCTTGAGCGAATGTAGGTAGCAATGCGAAGGTGTCATTTCCATACATTTACATACATTTGTATTTGTATATGTATGTCTTAACAGGGTAAAAAGCCATTTTTCGACCTCATAAATATATATTAATTTTATTTAATTTTATTTCAGTCGACTAAAAAAAATAAAAAGATGATTTTGTTTGTAAAATAAGTAGAAAATGAATCAATATTGAGAATTGAAAAATTAAATAAATTACATTTGCTGGGAAATCCCAGTAAAACCTAATCAAATCTCTCACCTTCACCTAAACTTAATGGGCTATTAATCTAAAAGTTGGACAATAAAATGATTATTCTATAATAATAATTTATCAACTAAATAGATACGTAATAAAGTCTTCAAATGGAAATTATTATTAGCTTTTGAAAATATGCGATGAGTCTGCTTTAGGACGAACATAAAACTCTAAATGGATCAGGCAAAGTGAAGTTCGATCTACAATGAGAAAGAATGAGCGGACTCTATCAACGAGTTAGTTTAGAATGAACTGTAGTTGAGTTGGGATAGTAACTGAGAAGAGTCGATATCACCTTTTATAAGGTTATAAGGAAAGACAGTGCCAAACATTGTTCTACGGTTAGCTAAAGAGGGGAGGTTAAACGATTGTGCCCCCTGCTAAGTTATAGCAGCGTCTTGGATCCTGAAATTCAAATTCATACATCGCAAGCGCACATGATATGCGCCAAAGCGATGACGCATTTTTATGGGCACTGATATTTGTCATAGCCGAGCAAGCTTCTCAATTTATTGTTTTTTTTTTTTTTTTTTTTTTTTTTTTTTAATAGTTCTGTTGATTGGGTACTCTGTGCCCCCGCTTGCCTGAGTGGAATGTGAATGAGCGGTGAATGAGGCAGTGAAACTATGTTACCTTAAAATTTGTTCGTGTTAACGCTTTCATTGTTGTGCCGTTTCTTCTGCTTGTTCTTGCTCTGTTTCTAACCAGAAATTGTCTAAGGTCGTGCCAAACACAACAATTGCAACGTCAATAACCTGGCTGAGAAAATGAAAATGAATAACTCTCAGTCAACCGAAATTGTTTCCAATGAACGTGAAATTTATTGCCAGGGCACGTAGTGCTAGAAGAGAGCCTGAGTTAGCGAGGGAGCGAAGATGAAGAGAGAGCGTCAAAGACGGAGAAATAGAGATAGGGAGAGACATAGAGAGAGAGAAAGAGAGAGAGAAAGTAATAAACAAAGTAAAGTTGCTTTGCTCCACATTAAACAGAAAATGTATGTATTAAATCGATAAGTTTATTAGAAATATTGATTACAGTTGAATAGTATTCTATTACCTTTGTGGCAACTTAAGCTAATGAGAAAATAATAATTAAAAGTAAAACTATGTCTAGATAAACTATGGTTGGAAATTTACAATATAAACAATTAGGAATTGGGGTCTAAGATAATTTCTATTCGAACGATACTCTGGGAGTTCACGACGTCAAGATCCGTTGTGGGAGATTTTGAGGGTGGAATCGTTGAACAGAAAATGTAGAAGTAGGAAACGAATTACAATAAACAACGGTAAAAATAAAACTTCAATGAAATGTCAAAGTGAAAATCAGAGCAAACTCGAGAGACAGCTAGTCACCTACTGAGCGAGCGAGACAGCAATACAATCAGAAATACAGATAGACAGAGTGCATATAAAGAGCAGAATTGTGTCGCAAATCGTTAAGTCGTAGTCTGACCGTAATTCGATTTGAAAAACTTAAGTTTTCAAGGCACATTTAATCGAGACTCAGGACTTCACTGCCAAACTCAACACAGAGAGAAAAATTAAAGATCAAGAAAAGGGTTACCTTCATTTGTATATGAATATATAATAGAAATTTAAATAAAAGTTGAAACGAAAATAATAATAAAAACAATAAATAGTAAAATAGAAAATGGGTCGAATACTCCATCTAAGGCCGGTAGTGATTGCAACCACAATTTGTGTCAAATCAGAGGATGCTGAGATAATGTGATAGCAACAAAACCAAAGTGGGGGAGGCAGTAAACTGGTTTCTGATTTATCGGCCAAGTTCAAGAGTTCAAATGCCGTCAAATAGGAAAAGAAAATGAAAAACACGTAAAGTCGGTATAGTAAGTGTGCTCAACTTAAAGATATCCTGTATATGAATGCATCATCGTGTTATTGCATCCCATGTAAATTCGTTTTAGGTTTCTTATCCGATCACTTTGAAATATCCAACAAGACGATGATTACAGTATTTAATATGAACACTAAATCTGTACAATGTATCTGCAACCTCAATCGATGTAAAAATGGCTTTATCTAAGCAGTGTAGAGGAACCCAGCCCTTGAATTTAGTATTAAGAAAGGTTGTATCTGTTACAGGCATCGAGGATATTATATATCATATATTATGTTAAGTGGCATCAAAATCCATAAAATGTATCTTATAGTTTCTAAAGAACAATCAAGAGCTCCATTGATCTTGTGTTAAATACATTACATTTTAACATACATGCATTGTTTCTTTTCGCTCTAGATTAATAATTGCATTTTTTTTTAAAAAGAATTTGATTTAGATATAGAAATAAAAATAAAGAGGAAACAGTCGGTACAGATATGAACAGTCGGTACAGATTGCAACTTCCACTTGAGTAGCGGCTGACCCACAACCAACAATCTTGAAATTGCATGCCACTGTCAACAACAACTGCAGCAGCGTCTTTTTGTTGCTCTGCGTGTGTGTGTATGTTATGTGTGTGTCTGTTTTGTGAATGTGTGTATGTGTGTGCTGTGAGACTTGGCCCACATCTATGTGATGTGACCTCATTTGTGGGTCTTGGCTCTCCCAAATGCACGTTGCCAGTGGTATGAGGCATGTAGCACGTTGCAGCTTTGCCACAGCGCCAAACTCTAAGCGACGTCTCTACCGGCAATGCCAATATAGAGGCAGAAAGAGAGGAAGAGGTTCGGAGAAAGCTAGAGAGAGAAAGCACAAACAAATATGCACAACATACAAATGTTAAAGGCACTTTCTCAACGCGACACTGTCAACCGTGCCACATATGCTGATATACGCTACAGTTGCAAAATGTGGGAGCATCAAAAGTCAAATATTGTGCGAATCATAACGACAGACTTTGCTATTTTTGGGCGGCACGTAATAAGTGGCATGCGAGACAGGCCACATCAGGCCACAAGCGCTGAACAAACAAACCGCCAAATGCATTAGGGTTGGGGCAACTCGATCAATTCGGCAAGTTTGGGAATTATGATGATGATGATGATGATGATTATGATGATCATGGTGATGATGATGATGATGATGATAAAAATAAAGATAGTAATGATGATGATTACTGCTGATGATCAGGATTGCTGCACTAATGACAGAGACTGAGAATCGCGTCCACATATGTTGTTGCAAATTGATAGATGTTGCCGCTGCGGCAGCTACAGCTACGTAGCATTTGGCATGGTCAACAGGCGGACCATCTACCGACCCTTTTCAACCACCCAGCTGAAGAAAAGGAATTGCTAGGCGGCAAGCTGACACGTAAAACAAAAAGGCACTTTGAATGTGCCCCATTGTAAGGTGAATAACAGGGGCACAAAAACAGCAACAACACAACCATGGCAATAGACAGCGCAATAGAAACTGTTTGTATCGTAGAGGCAATCTGCTCTAAACTTGGCCAAGACGGCGAAGTCGGAGTTATGCAGTCATTTCTTAAAGATCCCAGAGCCGCTTTTGTTACTATTGCTGCTATTGCTGGTGCTAGTGATGGTGATGGCAGTGATGGTGTTGTGGTCATGCTTCATTCCCGTTCTTTGCTGTTGTATTCTAACGCTTATCTCAGCCTGTTAACCAGGTCAACTAACGGCCACGGCAGCAAGCTGTTAAAGCCAACTTAAAAATAAAAAAGAATAACATTCATTCATTGCAAATCGCAAGCGCTGTCTTTCTCTAGCCGCCTTCACCAACTCTTTCTGTCTCTCTTTGTCATATTCTCCCGCTTTAACACTCGCTGTTATCCTCTCTCTTTTTTTCTCTCTCTCTATATCACTCGCTCTATCTTGATCAGTTTCAATTGTGTTTGCAATTTACCCATACATATTACGAGCACATTCAATTTACTTGCTAGTTTTTTACAGGCGAAGAGAAGGAGACAGATAGAAAGAGAGTTAGACAAAGAAAGCAAAAGAGCAAAAGAGAAATAGAGAGAAAGAGAGAGAGAGAGAGAGAGAGAGAGAGCGAGAGAGAGAGAGAGAGAGAGAGAGAGAGAGAAAGTGGTTGATTTCCTGTGGTTACGTATAATTGATAATGGCAAATAATTGTTTTAAATGCGAGTAATTTCTCTTTACCAATTCGAATTGGTCAGATTTCTAAGCCGATTTGTCTAATGTCCCAAACAGTTAGGGCCAAATAACAGCAACATCTACAGAAAATGGTCATCAACAATTGCATCGGTTTTAGGTATGGACTGGGCATATTGGCCTCCATTTGATGCAGCACCAACTCCATCTCTAGTCTCACTTCAGCAGCTGCCGCTTCTTCCTGTAGCCATCTTCTAATTGACCATTAACGCGGCTAATGACTGCTAATGAAGCGGACATAGCCAGAAACAACTGCCAGCAATTTCCATTTGATTGCAATAAATTATAAGTAGCAGCAACAGCAGCGAATGTTGCCCAGTACAATATTCGGCACACAACAACGCAAAAAAAAAAATGGGAAAATCAGCGCAAGTTTGTTGCCTAAGTCTTTCGTTTTATCTCACATCGTTTCGCTTTTAGACATGTTGCAGCTGCTGTTGCTTATGTTTTGCCCTGTACTTTATAAAGGGAACAATTCAAGGGAATATTAACACTGTGCTAATATGTGTAACAGGGAGAGGCAAAAGTTTCTGTCCGTAAAAAGAATTTCACAATATGTACATATTTATACATACATACATACATAGATGTGCTCATACAAATATTAGCATTTTCGAGTTGAAATATATTTTTTTTATAGATAAATGAAATAATATTAAACTTTTATCACTTTCGAGTGAAAAAATAATAATATTTTTTTTTAAGATAACAGAAATATATTTTTAAATTACAAAAAAAAAAATTTTAACATGAAGAATTGTTTTTTATAAGTACAGGTGCAAATCGCTGTTCATTGGAAAAGTCTTGCCAGCAAAAATATTTAGCAATCAAACTAATACATAGTTAATAATTGTTTAATGGTTTTATAATGTCTTAATACTATTTTCGATCATCCGACAAGTCTCATTGGCTTGAAATTATTTATTTTATGATTTGATATAAAATACGCTCAAATACGCTCAGAGAATCGTCTCCATTTAGTTGGGGGTAAAGGCTCAGATGTTAATTCCTGACTAATGCAAACCTGGCTCTGTACATGGCGCCTCATAAGGGCACATGTCAACCCTCGCATGGCTTCCCTGCTTGCAAAGATAACCATGAGGTCCTGTCGCAACTGTACGTTCGACCTTTGATAACGACTTGGAGTTGGGACTCAATAAAATCATGATGCCAACAAAAAATAAAAAAGAAGAGAAGGAGAGTACCCTAAATATGGGGATGAGGAGATAGGTGACCCCACCAGCGGTCGATGCTGCGACTAGTGAGCCCCAAAAAGCCACGAGACTCAGCTATCTTGGCAAAGAGATCGCAAACCTGGTGGAGATGTTGGCGGATGGAAAAAGAAGATCCATTCACCAACTCATGAGGACCTCAATTGAGAGAATCAGTTCTCTCCTTGAGGCCATCGCAATTAGCTCCAACGACGCGAGCGCAGTCGAGGTGAAAAGGACACATAAGTCCTGCCAAACATCGCCAATTTTTAGGGCCCAGGGTCAAGCCCAAGAGCGGAAAAGGCGTCCGGACAGTCCTAAGCGAGGCAGGAGGGCGGTATCTGGCAGCCAACCGAGTGGAGACCCATCGCACAACGTTGGCTCGCTTGTAGGGGCTTAACAACAGAGCAATTTGCCTGCGGAGAGGACAACTTGGTGCTTGGAAGGGTGCTACTAGTGAGAACAAAAATGGAGAGAAACCGAAAGGACCAAATCCAAATGGCCACGGTCTAAAGGGGAAGATGCGCAAAG
Organism: Drosophila quadrilineata; assembly: GCA_018150725.1. Classification (NCBI taxonomy): domain Eukaryota; kingdom Metazoa; phylum Arthropoda; class Insecta; order Diptera; family Drosophilidae; genus Drosophila; species Drosophila quadrilineata. Next base: position 1,373,311 of record JAECWN010000432.1, on the reverse strand, counting down.
ACGCAATTGTCATCTCTGCAAGGGGTGACGCGTCTTACGCGTACATCCTCAGGAAGGTAAAAAATGAAGAAAAGCTTAAAGCGTTAGGAGAAGCCGTAGCTAGGGTGAGGAGAACCCAAAGGGGGAGCTTCTCCTTCAACTAGGAAAGTCAGGGGCAGATACGTCGGCCTTTAGGACGTTTTTAGGTGACACTCTGGGAAGCCAAGCTGAAGTGCAGACGCTCTCCCATCGGGTCACACTAGAATGTAGGGACTTGATGAAGTCACTACGCATGGGGCTCCAAGCAACGGCCAGTGATGACTGGGCCGAAATGGAAAGCAGATGGACTTGACCAACAGGTTTTTGTCGACTCTTTCCTGGGTCCTGAACGGAGAATGTTGATGACTTGGCACATTGCCTAAACAAAGTCCTAGCAGCCACTTGTGATGCTTCAATGCCCGAAAGGAAGCCTAGTAGGTTCTCAAAACCCTGCTACTGGTGGACTGAGGAAATAAGCTCACTAAGAAAGGCCTGCCTAGCAGCTAGAAGACGCTCCTAGAGAGCTAGGGGCCGTCCGAACTTTGACCAACGTGTTGAAGAATTCCGGGAGGCAATGCGGGCCCTGAAGCAGATTATTAAGAGCAGCAAGAAACGCAGCTTCCAAAAAATCTGCTCAGAGGCCGATATTATCCCTGGGGTACTGCGTATAAAGTGGTCACAAAAAAGACCAGGAATCCGCACTTTACCTGTGTCTCGTGCCCCACCGAACTCTTGGAAATAGTTTCAGTACTGTTTCCAAGACATCCAGTGGTAGATCTTGATAGGAACAGACGTCAGCCGGAGGATGTTCCTCCAGTTTCAGTGTCAGAGCTGATGGCAGCGACTAAAACAATAGGAGATAAAAAGGCTCCAGGTCCGGATGGGATCCCCAATAAAGCTCTAAAGCTGGCGATCTCTTGCCGGCCGGATGTTTTCGTGCAATGCTACACGAAATGCCTTGAACAGGGAGTATTTCCAAAAAGGTGGAAAATTCAACGCTTAATCCTCATTCCAAAAGGGGATAAGCCAGTTAGCGGACCTTCGGGGTATCGACCAATTTGTCTACTAGACACGGTTGGGAAGATTTTGTACAATCGTCTTCTCGAGATTGTTGTTGAAAAGCAGGCTCTCTCGGAATTCCAATACGGATTCCGAAAAGCCAGATCTACTATTGATGCCATCAAAGTGGTTGTTGACATCGCCAAAAAGGCGATTGAAGGAACCCGATGGAAAGGGGGCACAAAGGAGTATTGCGCACTGATAACGTTGGATATCAAAAACGCATTTAACTCCGCCAGTTGGAGTAGGATAATGGATAGGCTGGAAGAGATCGGACTACCGATTTATCTAGCAGTGATTATTAGGAGTTATTTGTTGGACAGGGTGCTAGAGTATGGCACAGATAAGGGTATTAGGAGATATAGGGTCACAGCCGGGGTTCCACAAGGATCGGTATTAGGACCGTTACTTTGGAACCTCATGTACGATAGAGTCCTTAGGCTAGAGCTGCCAAGTGGATGCAAGCTAATCGACTTTGCAGACGAAGTTGAAGCAGCGGCCAATGCGGCTGTTAATCAGATAAGCTTGTGGATGCACAGTGCTAGCTTACAGCTAGCGGGCCACAAAACAGAGGTTGTGCTATTTACAAGCAGAAAGGTAGTCGAGAATATGACCGTTCAGGTAGGAGGTGTCTCGATCAGATCGACGACATCTCTAAAGTATCTGGGCGTCATGTTAGATAATCAACTTAGTTTCAAGCAGCATATTCTTTATGTTAGTCAGAAGGCCTCCAAGCTGCAGGCAGCGCTTTCTCGAATGCTGCCTAATATAGGAGGGCCTAGGCAGGAAACGCGTCTTCTCTTAGGTAGGGTCGTAGCCTCCGTGCTGCTCTATGCAGCTCCAATTTGGGCCAAGACACTTGATAGGAGCTTTGATAGCGGCGCTTTATCGTCTCAGTGCATTAAGGGTGATTTCCGGGCTCAGAACGATCTCGGGAGATGCCTTAGTGCTTGCAGTCATGATTCCCATAGATCTGTTAGCAAAGGAGATGCATGCAGTCTGTGAAACGAAAAGGTCGGGTGTAACAGTGTCCGAACTAAATATCGCCCAAAGGGAGGAGCGGGAAGCAACGCTTACTGCATGGCAACATAGGTGGAACTCATCGACAAATGGAAGATGAACCTTTAGGTTGATTCCAAGTGTCAGAGAGGGATGCTTCAAACTTTCATACTTCCCAGTTTTTAACTGGACATGGAGGTTATAGGTTCTATTTATGTATGTTCCGACATGAAGCAAGTTCGTACTTCTCGAAATGTTCTCTGTAACACGAGGATCCTGAGCATGTCATGTACCACTGTAGCAGATACAGTAGAGTGACGAGGGGAATACCCACCCCGTCGCGGTTAGTGGGGTTCATGTTGGAGACGGATGCCAACTGGCTACACGTTATCCGGGATATTATTAGCATCCAAGAAGACCTGAGTCGATGCGAAAGAGTCCGTAGAGAGAGGAGGTAGTCTGGGAACTACCAGGCGCGAGCCTAACGGAGGTTCTCCCCAACCGCGGGGTTGTGTGTGGAGTGTAGGGGTGGGTTTAGTTGGTTTGTGCCGTCCTAGTGGCAAGTCCAGCATATTTTTCAGTACGGGCCGTTCACATCTTTTGAAGATTACCATCCGGCATGGCGCACCATGCAATACAAAAAAAAAAACACATACACATACATATATTCGCAATGACAGGGTATCTCATAGTCGAGCACACTGCACTATTCTGTGGCATTCTAACTTGATATTTATGTTTGTGCTATCAATCATGCCACAATGTGTTGCAGTATCGCTGAACTTCAGCTGCACTGGCAGTTGTAGCGCATTTCTAAAGCGATCGCGTGTTGCGTGTCACATATTGAGCTGCAAATGAATTGTGAATGCTTTGCAGCTGGTGTGTGTGAATGGATGCATGTGTTGAGTAAACTGCCATAAAAATAACAGATCACATAATTCTCAACAATCGGCAACAGAGATGGCTGCAACATGCACAATCCGCATGCAGCACCCGCCACATATCCTGCTGTGATTTAATTAAATGCTACAGAGTTTAAAATTGCAACTGCAAAATGAGTCACATTGGGCCAGTTAAAGAGGCAAGAACAACACTGTGGAACAGACACATGTTGCACCAGTACGAGCGCCACTTACCAGCACACTAAGCAAGACACACACAGAGAGAGATAGATATTGAGAGAGAGAGAGAGAGAGAGAGAAAGAGAGAAGCAGGGAGAGAGAGAGAGAGGAGTTTAGAGTGACCGCATTTGCTTACAAAGCAGGTTGCGTTTTGCTTGTTGGCTGTGGTATGTTGTCAAATAGCAAGCAAATTGGTCATCTTCATGTGGCATCTGCAAAACATGCACCAGTAACACCAGGATCAGCAACAGATGCTTACGCTGATGCAGATACTGATGCTGATGCCACATTGGCGCAGACAATTATTTCCATGTTCTGATTGTTTTGTCGTAACGCATTTTACCTTAAAAATTAAAAACAAATTGATGAGTTGAATAAAAATAAAAAATAGTCTCCAATTTTAAAGACCAAATGCTCTCTCTCGCTTTCTCTTTCTCTCCCTCTCTATATTTCTCTCTCTATCTCTCTCACAGTCCGTCCCACTGCTTGTCTTGTATTGTACCGCAGCGTGAGTTGCAGTTGCAGTTACAGTCGCAGCGCCAAGTCTCAGAAGAATTGCAATGAGTTGCAGCTAAGGACCGCAGAGTGAACTAAACATTTCACACACCTTGGACGCCCTCCACCTGGTCACAATTGGTGAATCCAGCTAAAACTGCTACCAGATAGTCACTCAGTGCATTAATAATGTCCTTAAGCGCTTGATGAGACAAAATTTTTCAATCGCTGTAAGGATTTGTAAGAGCTGAGTACTTCAGCTCCTCATTTTAAATGTCATGAACAATAGAGTGTTAAAACTGATGGATCGTTTAGCAGTCGAAATGCAATCAAAACAGTCGCCAAAGAATTGACAGAGGTCCTGCATATTACCTTTTGTGATCTGCTGAAGAAAACATTATGAGCAATATGAGTTTGGAAAAAAATGTAAATTACAGTCTGTAATACCCTTTTTATACGGTTTTTAAAGAGTACCGTATAAACAGAGTGATGATCGACACCCGTCCTTGCTTTAAGGAAAGTTAGGTCATTGAGCAGGTTAATGCAGAATGATTCAAGTACTCAAGCGATTTCTCTATTGATACACAAAGGGTCCAGCTCTTCTTCAATATCCGCAATATTTACACGTATTCGAAAATATGGATACCATGTTTTCAGATCATCGCCATCAACAGTCAATGCGCTTTTAAAAGCACATCAAGGCTCTACGCTGCAAACTGTTCTAAAGAATTCCGTAAAATATTATAATTAAGAGGGAAAATCCTTTTATATCGGTTGATTATTTAAAGATTAAATGCATTTGATTGCAAATTTATAATGTATCAAAAAATATATATATATATATTTTTTTTTATTAAATTTGAAAATAAAATAATTTACGTAATTTTTTGTATTTTTGTTATTCTCTAATTGAATTTTCTTATATTTTTTGTAAATATATTTGTTTATTAAAACCAGTATTAACGAAAATTTAAATGACTTTTTCACTGTAAGAAGAGAAAGAGACAGAGAGAGAGAGAAATTGACAGAGATTGTGGCAATTAATTGTAATTTCTTAGTACATTGAAGCCGCATCATCATCATAATTGCCATAAATCATGCAACACTGCACTTGCCACTTGCGGCACCGCCCCGATGTACGATCTCAAATGTACACGCTGCTCGCTCGTCTGTGTGTGTGTGATTGCTGTTTGCCTGCAGTGTTCTTTACCACATTCCGCGACTCGAAAAACGCTCTAATGACTCCTGTTCTTTGTTGTACTTCAGAAGATGCCTATTGCCAGTTAGCAGTTACAATGCAGCTTGAAGCTGCAGCTTTTGTGGCATAACTTCCGCGTAGCTATTGTGCTGCATTTGCCGCGTGGTCGGTTTTGCCCGCGCTCCCACAGAGGGGCGAGCGCCCACACAACTGATCGAAATCGAGTTTCCCCAAACATGTGCCACTCAATTCAACGATCCATACACACACCCACAATTAACGATCCCAGCTCTTCTTCTCTCTCTCTATCTCTTTATCCACTTCTGTCTCGCATTCTCTATCTATGACTGTGGCTCTCTTTGTCTTTTCTGTGTGTATTTACATGAGACGAGCAATCTTTCAGCCAATTTCAAGGAGAATTTATGAAATGTGGCACACGGTCTGACCTGCCACAGCCATATTACCGAGAAGCGGCTCTGCAGCGCAGCAGCCATGGTAACTACAGTGGTCATGGTCTATGAGCAACTTTCGATTGCTTTCTTAATTCTAATCTCGTGCTGGCACCCCTGTTGCTTTTGTGGGCAGTCACCACTGTTGCAGCATCAATCAGTAAATTGGGCAAGCCCATCTGGACGAACGTGGAGCATGAGACCTCGCCACACCCTGATCCCGTTTCTGTTGTGGGCTCAGCTTGGGTTTTTGGTAGTGACTTTGGTTTTGGTTGGGATGCGTCTGCGGCCAATTGCTAATCTTGAACCTGCATCAGCCGCCACTTTTAAATATACATGTTTGCCCCCGCCCTAGTGGCAACTTGAACTTAGAACAACTGTTTGTTGTTTGCTGGGCAACCTTGAAGCAAGTTCAGCAGCTGCGTAACGATGCTGGGGCAGCAGTGGAGGCAGCCATATGTATGGGTGCATGCTTGTTATGTAATAAATTTCCGGTTCTACTTGCAACAGGTAACCAGGCAGTCGGTCGGCTGCCACAGCATTTACTTTTCTCTAAGCATCACTTGACGATCTCTCTCTCTCTCTCTCTCTCTCTCTCTCTCTCTCTCTTCTCTTTCTCTTTCTCTTTCTCTTTCTCTTTCTCTTTCTCTTTCTCTTTCTCTCTCTCTCTCCCTCTCTCTCTCTATCCGGAATGCCATTTTCAATTCCACTGCTTCTTATTATTCCTCATATTCTTCTTCTGCTTCTTCGGATATCTTTTTCTTAATTTTGTCGTTCGCTCTTCCATGATATTTTCGTTGTCATAAGATACAAATTATTCTTGAGTCCATTAAATTGAACTTATGAAGGGCAAAGTCAAACATTGCTTCACATTGCGCTGCAACATGCCACTGCTCTACACCCATTTCACATTCTCTCTCTCTCTCTCTTTCTCTCTCTATCTCTCTCTCTCTCTCTCTCTCTCTCTCTCTCTCTCTCTCTCTCTCTCTCTCTCTCTCTGACTCTCTACCTCTCTTTGTCATTCTCGCCTCTCATTAGACATGAGAGGCTTTCATTTCATTTGGGGTGAAACCGGCATTGCCACATCAATGGTAATGCATATTGCCAGTCATTATGTTGTCTTTAAGGTGCTGCAACCTCTCTGCACGCCACATGCCACTCAGATAGATCTCACACCTGTCTTTGAGTCTGCCTTTCTGTATCTTTTTCGCCATTTCATTTATTTTATGTATGTATGTATGTATGTATGAATGTATGCACTTATAATTTAGCTCTTGCAACTCTTAGTTGCCACTTGTGCACTGCTATGCCCCATTAGACGAAGGCCGCCGCAGACCAGAGGTTTCTCCTGCCACTTTTTCCTATTCTTTTAATTATAACTTTTAATATTCTACACATCGAGATGAAGATTCTCTCTACTCGGTGAGTGTTGCATGCAGCTGCGTGTTGCTAGTTTGCCGCTGCCTTGAAACGACTCCATTGTTCGATCACAATTATTGCAGCTTGCACTTCTATTTCGCATTTAGCAGCCTAACTGGGGGAACGGAACGCGAACTCGTCAAGTCAGACACACACACATAAATATTGAGATATACATATGTATGTATGTATGTGCATAGATAGAAAGAGAGATAGAGATATTGACATAGACTGAAAGTGTGGAAGGAAAAGAGATAAATGTAGAAAACTGTGCGTATAGCAGCTGCAGAAATGTTGCACGTTCTTCATCCGCTTTCTCGCTCTCTTTTCTTCTGTTTTATCCTGTCACTCTTTTTCTCTTTCTCTCTCTCTCTCTCTCTCTCTCTCTCTCTCTCTCTCTCTCTCTCTCTCTCTCTCTCTCTCTCTCTCTCTCTCTCTCTCTCTCTCTCTCTCTCTCTCTCTCTCTCTGTCTCACAGACTTTAGATCCTTTGACTATGCTGCTGCTGCTGCAATTATCACTGCGATGATGGAAAATTGCATAATTGCAGCAGCACCACCAGCAGCAGCAGTAGCAGTAGCAGAGGAAGATTCGAAAGGCCAAAGGAACGAGACAAACAGAGAGAGAGAGAGAGAAAGAGCGGGAGAGAAGCAGTCGCGTGTTGACGTTGACAGTGGTGTCATTTCAGCTTTTTTCCACCCGACACTTTTGGCGTTTTTTAATTGTGATGACGTTAAATTAGAGAACACCGGACAGCGAAAATTTTAGTTATTTGTATGAAACTTCAGCAGTTTTTCTTGAAGTTGTACTTTTTCTCCAGTTGCATGGAACCTTATTGAGATTGTGGAAATTAGTAGGATTGTTATGGAGGCCCTCTGTCTGACCTGCCGCAGGCAGATGCCTATATTCCGAAAATTTTTGAAATATGTCTTTCTTAATTACAAACGCAGATTTCTCCTCTTGAGAAGCCGCTTTTCTAACCTTCTTTTTGGTAAATCCAGCTTTTTATTCAGAAAAGAATGACATTACTGCGTGTTGTCGCAGCAAATTGAATATATGGCACGCATTCCATTTCCGTTTGAACAAAGTAGTCAAGGATGGATAAACGTGCAAACAATCGGTCGGTTTGGCCAAACACCCGTTCGAGTGCTAAGAGAAGCTGCAGCTGTGGACTATACCAACAATCGAAATTGCAAGCGAGACAACGAAATAAACGTGAAAGATAAGCAAATCCTTAAAAAGAATTGAGGCATAGAGAGAGAATTAAAGATAAATATACCTTAGCCGAACCGAGCTTCTCTCTTACGCACACAAAGAGGACGAAACTCTGCGGTTATCTGTACAGAGGCTGTCCCCAACTACAGCTTTCCCTTTACAAAACATTTAAATTGCATATAGGATATGCTGAAGAGATGTAATCAAGTCCATTATTCAATTACATATGTATATGTTAATAAATTGATTGAAAATAAATGCAATCAAAATTGCTTCAGTCCACCACGTTAGCGCATCTCTTATACTTCCCCGATTCTTACAGTTACCCTTCATTGTTCAATGCCAAAAATAAAATTAAGGAGAAATCAGGGATTCTGTATGCCAAATTTGAAGTTAAATGTTGAGGAAGATTTTATACTCAGGAGTGCGATGCTAAGAAGTCTCCATTACCAATTAGCAGGGTTAATTCGGGAACGTCTCATTTTCCGTGTTTCATGAATTCGCATGAGATTTGAGTGCTGTTTTAAGCTCTTTCTCAGACCACTGGGTTGAAGAATTAAAGGTCTGAAGTCGAGCTTACAACAATTATGAGAATAACTGTCACAGCAACTAATTAAAAGTGGAACTCTTGTCATTAAGATCTTTGTTTACGTTTCCCGAAAATCTTCCGGCATTCTAAAAACCGCAACACAAGAGAAAAGGCAATAAAAGCGGAGATACAAGAAATTATTATAGAAGCTGATTCCATGAAAGGGGGAAAGTACCGTATGCTCAAAGTTTCTGTTTATGCTTCTTTTTTTTCCTATTCATCGTTAAAGATTGTGGTATTCATTTCATTTTCATTTCAATTTAATTGAGTTAATTCCGTATCTATCTATGTCTCTACCTCTCTCTCTCTCTCTCTCTCTCTCTCTCTCTCTCTCTCTCGCTCTCTTTCTCTCTCTCTCTCTCTCTCTCTCTCTCTTTCTCTCTCTCTCTTTCATACACAACACACTCTTACTATCTCCCTTTCGTCGCCATTTGGCTATGCTTTTACAATGTGGAAAAGTGAAGTTGACCTTTCCAGGGTTTTCTAATTTATCTAACGAAATCCTCTTCACCTTGTGACTTCTATTTTATCCCGACTTCGTAATGGAGGTCTACAACTATCAATGGCACTATCGCCACTATCGATGGGTTTGCATTATCGAGCCACCATCGATGGTAGCAGACACCTTCGATAGTGGCCGACTTCCAAATTGCAAATAATTAAGTATATTACTTTGACTCAAACTGATTTCCCTGTCATTGGAAGCCTTTCGCCATATATCTTTGCATTTCGGCTACGTCCGTGGAGTCTGAAAGAACATTCAGCAAGGCTGGCCAAATAATATTGGAGAACCAGGCTCAAGGAAAAAAAATTGTACATTCTTTTTGTTTTAAATCGCAACTCTTGGCTGTAAAAAAACATATTTCATTGTATTCGTTTCATTCTTTTTCTTTTAAATCGTAACTTTGTTAAAATAAAGCATAACCTTATTATATTTGCTTAAAAATTTTTCTTTTGTTGGGCTATGCTACCGAGCCACTATCGATGGCACTATTGACACTTCCCTACCAGACACCACTCCCCCTCCAATATACCCCACCCCATCCAATATACCCCCCCCCCCCCCCAAACCACCTTATGCTGGCTACCGCAACTATGGTTAGTAATTATAGACCAAACCAGGGAAGGAAGTGAACGTGGCTAATGATAACCTTTAGTTTAAGCGTCAAGTTACGGGGGTACATCAGTTGCCACAGATGGTTTGCTGTAAGTACCAGCAGGGGGCGCCTGAAGCCAAGGGCATACTGCTCTGAACTAACAAAATAAAAAACGAAAAAGCAATCCCAATATAACTAACAATCCCGATAGCCATAACACAATCTCTTCTACCTTTTCTTCATCTTCTTGGTGGTACCATTGCCTGTCTGGGCTAGTACGGTATAAAGAGCAATCGTGCAATTTTCATGATTACTAGTTACACACATAGCCCTACCCATACTTATAACCAGAGCCGAAGCCAAAGCCATCCCAATAACCGTCTTCAGTGCTATTGCCATTGCCAGCTGGAGCGAGGGCATCATCCATCTAACTAAGTACGCGCCACTGACCATACTCATGCCCAGCTCAGCTCACCGAATATGCGCTGCCCCAAAGGAATGTGAGTACCCTCACATCCGTATCCAGAATTTTAATACCAATCGGCTTCGCACTTATGTATATGTATGCTAAGCCCATCATGCCTGGATATTGTACTCATTTTTCTGCAGTTCAAACTCATGTAAATCCTTACGCTCATCCTCATTCCAGTCTTCATGCCCATGCTCATGCCCATACCCAAGCCCATGCTTGGATCATGATCATGCCAGACGCTTGCAGCGGGACAGCTCCACATGCAACCAATGCAATCTAAGCTTACTATCATCTAACACTTCTATAAATAATTTGGTATAGTTGTGTCTCCAATGTATGTATATATAGTATAAATTTGACGGAAAATAACTAATGATTTTCACTTTAAGAGAACATTGAATACCGCCTAGTCAGATAATAGATAATTATAGCTTCCTAGATGATATAAGCAATATACTGAAACGATTTTTATATTATTTTTGTGAAAGTTATTTTAAGGGCATTTTTGGAAAAGGTGAAACTTTAAAAGGTATTTGGAAAAGAGAAGAATGAGTAAGGGGGTTTGGATATCTAAATACTGATATTCAATGTATGATGGAGATAGTAAAAAAACGGAGATTGATTATAGATCTATTTAGTGCTTAGAGAAGATAGTCTGTTAAATGGAGAAAATCAGCTGGTAACAGAAAATATGTGAGCCAGGATAATGGATGAGAGCAAAAAGCTTTGATTGAATAGTAAAACAGAAGAAACTATAAAAAAGCATTCAATATAGTTGAGATTGACTTGATAGCTCTACTATTAGAGGTAGATTGTAGATAATAGACAGCTCAGATTGTGAGATAATGGATGAGAGAAGATAGTATCCATACTAGATGGAGAGCAAAGAATGTGAGCTGAAAGATAAGGAATGCAGCAGTGCAAGAACAGAATAAATTAAACTACAAATGGATACTGTACTATATCCTGTGCGGAAAGCGTAAGAAGCAGAGTGAAGAGTAAGTCTTTTATAAAGAGAGAGTGCAGCTGAGAGTGACGGAAAGTGCTTTGAAGAATTAATAAATGTGTGGAGTATGTTGAGAAGAAAAGCATATAGCGAAAAGAAAATTGTGGATTGGAATAGTGGATGATATAGTATCGGGATCTAGTTGAGTCAACGATTGCGGACTATTTGACCTGAATGCTGATGGCATTTTTCAGTGGCAATAGCAGCTGTGTCAAGGCCCACCCAGTTGCCATATGTTGCACGGCCAGCTGGGCAATGGCATTAGCCAGCGGCACTGGCATTTAGCAGCAGATTTCAGCATGCAATGCAGAAAGCTGCAATTATTTCAACTGCAACTGCAACAGCAACTGTCGGCTGCCTTCAAATTAGAAGGGGAACTGAGGACACGGTGAGACAGGAGCAGAGTGGGACAGAGGGAGGGAGGTAAGATGAGTGTTGTCCGTACTTTTAAGTCAAGGACGCCCCAAAAATAAACTTATGCCTGTATTTTGGGCTATAAATAAAACAGAAGTCGTGACGGCTGCTTGCAACATTACAACTTAAGTTGCAAGCCGCAACCGTGCAATCGTCGGTGGCAATGACATCAAATAGAATGCGTTGCAACTGCTTAGGCGTTTATCTTGGCTAACATATCGACTTTAAGTTAAACTTCTGCAGCAACTTCTGGTTCATGTAATTGGCCCCACTTGCGAATTGCAACTTGCATCTTGCAACTTCAAATGGACAGCTGCTTATACTGATGTTGCCGTTGCTGTTGCTGTGTCTCATGCAGATTGCCAGAGTGCAGCAAAAAAAAAAGTTGAAGGCGACTCCCTGCCATGCTACAAGTTGTTGTAGCTAGTGGCAGCTGCTGGGAACATCGTACACATTCCGCTCACTTGACTTGCCACCTATTTTATACAGTTGCTGTGGTCGTTGTTGTCAATGTTGCTCATGTTCAGCCCCATGTTGCAATATTGTCCCACCCCACTTCATGTCTGCCACACTGCGATCGGACACGGCATTCGCTGCGCGTACCTCGAGATTCCTCATTTACCATTCGCTTTGGCAAGCTTCGAGTTAATATTGTTTGTAATAGCCACGTTCCACAGTGATGTAATCATATGATGCCCCAAACATTCGACATGCCGTAGCTGCCCGGCCATCACCACCACCCCCAATCTCTCCTATTCTAGCTGCCACTGCTGCGGCTCCTTCTCCTGACCCCGTTGTGGCTCTCCCTCTCATAAATAATTGTGCTCTGCACCTTGAACATTGGAAATTGCATGGCAAGATTGCCAGCAAAAAGTGTTTGCCAGCAAACAAATTGAATCGAATGTATGAGCATAATTGCATGACTCTTCGCTGCACTCTACGAAACGTACCTGAACCTACACCAACACCAACACCATTTTAAATATAATTTTAAATATCAAAGCTCAGCTTTAGCCATTTTTCTTCACTTATGAAGATTGCTTAAAATTGTTAAGGAAACATTCAGGCCTCTTCTCAATCCCGCAACCTGGTTGCTATTGCAAAACGTACATATGTAATATGTACGATTCGGAATTCAGAAGAGGGCTGATAGTGTATAAACATACCAACAACAGAGCAGCGATATTTTCGCCCAAAAATTGCCACAGAAGATAACTGATCAGCTTAATAAAATCACAATTAGGAATTGAAAGGAGAAAGACTTAGAAAGAGAAAGCAAGAAAAATATATACATAAATTTATTGAGACAATGAATCTTAACTTCTGTAAGGCCACTATCATATGAATTTGTCAAAATCTGGATCTAAAATTATTTCAATACTTTCACGAAATATAACTTAATGATTAAAAAAAACCCCTTTAAGTTTACTCATTTTTTAATATTTACACATGACTAAAAAATTGTTTTCCTTCATTGACATTTGCAGATGGAAAACGTATCGAACAGCAGCCGGCGAGCGGGTAAGGCAACAAGACGCACCACTTTGCCGTCGAATGCTATGGTGTGGACAGTCGTGACGGCGACTCTGCTGATGATGCTGCCAGGCCAGACAACGGCCAGGATGGCTTTCGAAAAGCTGACAGACTATGACTTCGCTGGCACTACCTATTACAGCGTGAAGAATCTTTCGCTGTACGAGTGTCAGGGGTGGTGTCGGGAGGAGGCGGATTGCCAGGCGGCGGCATTTAGTTTTGTGGTGAATCCATTGTCGCCATCTCAGGAGACACACTGCCAACTACAGAATGATTCGTCTGCGGCAAATCCATCGGCGGCGCCACAGCGTTCCGCCAACATGTACTATATGGTAAAACTGCAGCTGCGCAGCGAGAATGTCTGTCACCGTCCTTGGTCATTTGAGCGTGTGCCGAACAAGATCATTCGCGGCCTGGACAACGCCTTGATCTACACCAGCACCAAGGAAGCGTGCCTGTCGGCGTGCCTCAACGAGAAGCGCTTCATCTGCCGCTCAGTTGAGTACGACTACAACAACATGAAGTGCGTGCTCTCCGACTCGGATCGTCGCAGCTCCGGCCAGTTTGTGCAATTGGTGGATGCCCAGGGCACGGATTACTTTGAGAATCTCTGTTTGAAGCCCACACAGGCATGTAAAAACACTCGCTCATTTGCTAATGCCCGCATGGGTGTCTCCGAGGAAAAGGTGGCCCAGTACGTTGGCCTACACTACTACACGGACAAGGAACTGCAAGTGACCTCCGAGTCAGCCTGTCGCTTAGCCTGCGAAATCGAATCAGAATTCCTTTGCCGCTCCTTCCTCTATCTGGGACAGCCCCAAGGGGCCCAGTACAACTGCCGTCTCTATCATTTGGACCACAAAACTCTGCCCGATGGCCCATCCACCTATTTGAATCACGAACGTCCACTGATCGATCATGGCGAGCCCATTGGTCAGTACTTTGAGAATCAATGCGAGAAATCAACCTCATCGGTTGGAGCTAGCGCTGGCTCTGGTAACCCACCACCTGGTACTCTCGACAAGATCGACACGTTGCCTGTTAGCCTGGACACCATCGAGGATCCCAACCTGACCAACATGACACGCAACGATGTCAACTGCGATAAGACAGGCACCTGCTACGATGGTAAGTTGGCTGAGTATTGCCCGATTTGTGGCCGCTATTAATACGTCTTCATCACAGTTTCAGTGCATTGCAAGGACACACGCATCGCTGTTCAAGTGCGCACCAACAAACCCTTTAACGGTCGCATCTATGCCCTGGGACGGTCCGAGACTTGCAACATTGATGTCATCAACTCCGATGCGTTCCGTCTCGATCTGACCATGGCTGGACAGGACTGCAATACTCAGAGTGTGGTAAGGTGGACTATAAATCAACATTCATTCAGACATTAATCAGATCATTGGTACTTCCTTTAGACCGGCGTCTATTCCAACACCGTTGTATTGCAGCATCACAGCGTGGTGATGACCAAGGCCGATAAGATCTACAAGGTGAAGTGTACCTATGACATGAGCTCTAAAAACATAACATTCGGCATGATGCCGATCCGTGACCCTGAGATGATTCACATCAACTCATCCCCCGAGGCACCACCACCAAGGATTCGTATCCTGGACACAAGGCAACGCGAGGTCGAGACTGTGCGAATTGGCGATCGTCTCAACTTCCGCATCGAAATACCAGAAGACAGTAAGTCACGAAAAAAGGCAGCTATCTTGGATCATCCACCGGTCTTACCCCATGCTACTTCTGCCTCATTCTCTATTTTCAGCTCCATATGGCATTTTTGCACGCTCTTGCGTTGCTATGGCCAAGGATGCACGCACCAGCTTCAAGATCATCGACGACGATGGCTGCCCCACAGATCCAACTATCTTTCCAGGATTCACCGCCGACGGCAATGCTTTGCAGTCCACCTATGAGGCGTTCAGATTCACCGAAAGCTATGGAGTCATTTTCCAATGCAACGTCAAGTACTGTCTGGGACCCTGTGAGCCTGCAGTCTGCGAATGGAACATGGAATCATTTGAATCTCTGGGCAGAAGGCGTCGTCGTTCCATTGAAAGGTTAGATCACATAACGAATATTCAAGTTGACCATGATCCTCATTATTATAGATTCTTTATTTTCCACGCAGCCCCAGCAATGAGACCAAGAGCGAGGATCATATGAATATCTCGCAGGAAATTCTAGTGTTGGACTTTGGTGATGAGAAACGTGAGTTCTTCAAGGCCGATCCCAGCACGGACTTTTCCAAAGGTAAGCGAAATTTTTGAGAATGTGTTCAGAAACAAGTTCCTTATCCACATCTCATGGTTTTTTTTATTCTGCAGACAAAACCGTCACGATTATCGAGCCGTGCCCCACAAAGACATCCGTCCTGGCGCTCGCTGTCACCTGTGCGCTGATGATCCTACTCTACATTTCCACATTGTTCTGCTATTACATGAAGAAATGGATGCAGCCCCACAAAATTGTAGCATAAGTTAAGGGGACATGCAGCAGAAGCAATCAAAAACGAATTCATAAAGTAAAAGAGCAAGGGAAGAACAGTAAAATCAAGCAGAAAAAAGGAAAACAAAAATCATACACACAAATTGTCATCTAAATTCATACATACGTACATACCTACATACATTCATTCACACATACATACATACATACATACATACATACATACATACATACATACATACATGCATACATACATACATACATACATACAGACATACATACATACATACATACATACATACATACATACATACATACATACATACATACATACATACATACATACATACATACATACATACATACATACATATAATGGGACAGTAAGTGTCTTAAATTCACACTCATTTGCTATGTCTATCTATCTCGCCTTAAGGCAATGCCTATGCATTGTATTGTATTGTTGTGTGATGTTGAGCTACATTTGTATGTATGTTATGTTTTGTTGTGTTGAAACTCAGCATTCTAAGCTCTCTAAGTTGCGATAGCGATGACCTAATGCGTATAAATACCAACTATCGATCGACAACAAAGCCTCACACACATAAACACAGATACATGCAGTTAAGAGCAGCCTGAAATTAACTGACAAGCGTATATTTTTGTTTTTTTTTTTTTAATTAATTCCTATATACAATTTATTTATTTATATTTATTTAGATTTAGTTGGTAACACACGTGAGGTAATTTCCAGGAATTTTTTTTTAGAGAAATGAAAGTAAACCAACGAAAGTTTTTAGCAAAGAAAAAATGTAACACAAAAAAAATTCCCTTTTAACTTTATGCGTAACGTAAGAATGAATGGATGAAAACGCAATAGCGAAGCGCATAACAAAAAAAGCGTGCATGTACTTTCTATAAAGTTGCAAAAGAGACACCAATACATTTGCAATAGAAACTAGCTGACAGAAAATACTATGATAGACAGAGAGTAATGGAAATGGAGATTGAAACGAAAGAAGATCTGCAGCTAGTTAGCTATCGCCCTCTTTTGTAACTTGTATAGAGACTGCGGCCGTACACTAACACTAACACACAGAGACGCCTGTGCACACCCAGCTAAATTCCTTAATTCATTAAAACTAGCTTAAAACTCACGCACATAAACACACATTCATGCACACGCAATAACTAAAATTTAATATTTTAATAAAAGCATGTAAAGGATTTCCGAGAGGCAAAATTAAGTAAATTAAACAAACATTTTATAAGAATGAACAGAGAGGTAAACTGAACAAAAAAATTTAATAATAAAAATTAAGCAAAACAGAGAAATTTCATAGCGTGTACAATAAAATTGTGCTTAAATGTATTGCATTTATTTAATATAAATTTATTTATCAAAATAAAGGATGATAACACAAAACAGAATGTTATTTTTCTCTTAACGGTCTATCGACAGCACGGACTATCGATAATAAAACAGTCACATCTACTCTTAAAGAATACATGTATATGTATGTACATACATATGTAGATATATATATATATATAAATACATATACATATCATACATACCACAAACTTATTGGAACTCTCCTCTATTGTCATTAGTGGGTTTCATAGCACGATGCAAACGGACGTTATCTACACTGACTTCAGTAAAGCATTTGATTCTATAAACCATACTCTCCTAATGCACAAGTTGTCACTTCTTGGCTTTCTTCATATTCTTATGAATTGGATTTCCAACTATCTTAAAAATAGAACTCGGAGAGTTATGTTCAATTCTGTCCTTTCTAAACAGATCTTTGTTTCTTCATGGGTGCCCCAAGGTAGCCACATCGGACCATTGCTTTTCAATTTATTTATTAATGACCTTCCGTCTATTATTACGAATAGTGTTGTTTTGATGAATGCTTATAAGGACCCTCAATTGCTCAAAGTGCAAAGCCATGACTTTGTGCAGAACACAACCTGTGCACGTTGAATACTTATTAGATGGCCATCTTCTTGAGAATATATCTCAAATCAATGACCTAGGCATCTTACTTGATCGTAAACTCTCCTTCAATGATCACATTGAGTTAATGGTAAATAAAGCCATGAAGGTCTTAGGTTTCATTAAAAGTTGGTCTAAGGAATTCAATGACCCTTATACGACTAAACAGCTTTATGTCTCTCTGGTACGTCACATCCTCGAGTATGGGTCTTGTTTGTGGTCCTTCTCTTTCTCACCGTCCCACCATGCTGGGTGTAACTTTCACTCTAAAACTTATCAAAGGTGATATTAACTCTCCTTTCTTGCTTAACAAATTAAACTTTTCAATTCCTATTAGATCTACCCGTTACTTTTCCTTATTAAAAATTAGCACTTGCCCTACTAATTACCTTATGCATGAACCTTTTAGAGTACTATGTTCTGAGTTTAACAGACTTTACGGGGTTATCAGTTCAGAGTCTTCTGTTTCCACTAATAAAGCCTTAATCTTAGAACATTTACTCACACAATAATCACATAATCTCTGGTGGTGGTCATTGATTTGATTGGGTTTTTCTGGGTTTTCTTAATCCTAGAAACAAATGTTGAATCAATTTACAATCTACTCACCCAAGAATTATTTATTATTTTAATTTCTATTTCTTTTTATTTAATTCTAGTTGTTATTTTCAAATATATAAACATTTAATTTAAGAAATTTTCAAATTTTAATTTTTGATGTTATATTTTAATAAATTTCTGTCGACTGTTAATAGTTGACATAAAATTATATAAAATAAAAATATTTTTATTTAAATGTACATACATATGTACATATTTCACATTGCAATACGTTTATAATAAATTACACGATGTACGATTGTATCTTAATAATAGATTTGTGACACCAATAGGCATAAGTCAGCTTGCACAAAGAGAAATACTAAAAAATGCTAAAAGCTTAAAATTTATTAATCGCTGGAGAGCGTTAAATAATGTTTATATGTGTATGTATGTAACTGATCTGATTGATTATATCTGGACGGTATCCACTGTCAACTACTTATGTACATACATATGTATATACATAATATATGCATGTACATACATATATACAAATCTGAGGTCATCGAAGCTTCAACGGTTGCACATGGGCCACACCGTGCTCGGGTGGACGAGACTTGACGGTGGCCAGACAAGTCTGCTTAAGAGACTTGCCAGTTGGACGCTTGCTGCACTCGTCGAAGTAGCACTTCTCAACGTTGTGGAGAAATTCAATCAGCAGCTTGGCATCACCTCCATTTGGTCCTGCGAAATATTCACACTCATATCCATTCTGCTTAAGATCACGCACACAACAATCGAGAAATTCAGCATTCGCTGAGAACCAATTGTTATGTCGCATGAGAGGAATACCCAGCCGGGCACGCACAATACCCGTCAGCCAGGTGTCGTCTATCCAGAAGATTGAACCCCGCTGCGCCTCGGCAACTAGCCGTGCAGATGTTGCTACATTCGTGATATATAGCCAGCCAGATAGATAGGCGGGATACAGAGCATGTGGGTATTCATGCCGTGTTACATACCACTTGTTCGCCTGATTCCTTATGGGAGGCTTGGCGTCAAGCACATAGCCAGCCAGCAATGTGCTGCTTGTCGCAAGAGCTGGCTGGTTCACTTCCAGGGTCTCGAGATAACGCCGCAAGTGGAATATATCATATATAATGTCATCGTCCAGCTTTATGATGAACTTGCTACGATGGCGACACTCAGTCGCTGCCCACTGTAATCCCATCACATGCTTGTAACTGAGATTGCGATAGTCTTCCACAAAGTTGCCCTGCAGCAAGTCACCAAAGCGCTTCTGCTCGTCCACTAATTGTGCCTGAGTCACAAACTTCTCGCGAGAAGGTAACGTGGCCAGGAGAAATACTCGCTGCAGTCCCATTTCCGACAATTTACTCTGAGATATCGCCTGGCGATGGGCGGAGCGCAGTGCATCATGTCCCGCATACGAGGTGACAATCAGCACAGCTGCAGCAATAGGAAAACAATTGAATTATGCTTGGCAGTACTGTTAGTGGATGGTACTTACCCAACAGTTCCCGCTCAGCCCGCCGACAAATATTACTCGCCTGCAGGTAGTCGAAGTCGGTGAGATTCAGCAGCGGACCAGGATGTGAGGAATGCCCATGGCTGGCACTGGCAGCATATACGTTCCCGCTGTGACTCTCATCGTCGTACGGCAGTTGAAACAAAAACTCATCCTTACTGTCGATACGACTGAAGGAAGTTAAGGAGGATGAGGAGGAGGTAGGTGGGCTGTCACGTTGATGATTCGATATATAGCTAATGCACAATATTATTATAACGATTAGCGATAATAGAATTACTACCAATCTGCGGCCGCGCATGCGCATCTTCTAACATTCTATTTTTGTATGTTTGTGCGGGTCTAGCTGAGTGGTGAGAGCGTGTGTGTACAAATACGTAGATAGAGGCAAATATTCGAAAATAATAGTTAATAAACAAATGCAAACAATTACAAGATATACATCACATACACAAGCTCAAATTACATCAACAATTATTTGTACATACATATGTATGTATGTATTATAACACCACATATCGATAAGTAGTCAAAATACCGATAGTGTCACTCGCAAGCGCAACAAGAGATTGCGCGTTCCACTACAGCCCTGCCAACCTGATTAATGGTATTTACAGTTACAAAGCGCCACAGCTTCAAAATGCTCTTAGAATCATTCGATATACATACATACATATAAGCTATTTCAATTATGTTAAGTTGTAAAAGCAACAATTCAGAAATATTTTAATGATTGTTTAATTACAAATAATTCCACTAAGTCTAATGGCGCGCACTGCCTACGAAGTGCAACGAGACTTTGCACTCTCCAGCGGTCTGAGATCCAAAGTCATTTGGGATTCGTAAGATCTATTATTGAGGAATGTATTTTTGTTGTTGCTTGGTAATATCTTTCTGTTTGCAGATTGTCGGAAAATCAGGCAGATATCCTGAAACAAAAGATCAGCAATATCATATGGGAGAAGGATGGCAACGCCAAAACACTGGCAACCCAGCGTCAACAACTGTTCACCAATGTCTGGAAACAACGAGTCTACACAAATCGTGCGTTACTCTCAGCCATTATCTATGTGCTGGTCAGCAGCGAGCAGGATCCGCAGCTAGCACTACAATCCACGGAGTACAGCTGTCACCCAGTAATACGTACCCGCAAGTGCATCCGCTCCGACGTGGAAAGCCGCAGCGAGGGATGCTGCATGATCTTCATCGATGAGCATGGGCGCATCTATGACAATTGGAACAAATACTTGTACTATAACGCATTGCCCAAAGGTACTTTGATTGCTCCCAAGGGTGGCATCTACACATTTGGCACTGCGAACGATGAGGATGTTCAACTGGAGATCCTCTCGACGCCTTCGTCTCATATCAAATCCAGAATTCTCAAAATCTCCGATACTGTGGCGGTTGTGGGCGGACTGATCGCTGCAATGCCTGTAGCTGCCACCTTGGCGATACCTGTGGCAACCCCGGTTGTGGTTGGTGCCACTTTTATGGGCGTGACCACGTCTGCGTATAGTACGGTGAGGTCGGCGTCGCATCTCATCGATCGCCGCCAGCACAGCCAGACCACATCGCTGACCGACAAAGAGGCACGCGGCAGCTGGTTGGGTGTAGCCGCCGGGGTTGTTGGACTGGGAGCAACTGGAGTCACCCATGCACTATCCGCGTTCGTGTCCAAATCAAGCTCTACTACTCACCTAGCTGTCAAGGCCATTAATGTATCCTCCCTTGCTGTATCCGGCACAGGCGTCGTCAATGGCGTTTATGACCTCTATATTAAGGTGAGCGATGAACAGCCCCTCAGCCGCTACGATGTTCTCCAGCTCGCATCCAGTCTGTTGATATTCACCCATGCCATCAACAATATGCGCATCGCCTCCAAGGCCACAAACGGCCAGAGTTTGCGACGTGTAATTCGTAACCAATCTAAAAAGGTTCTGGATCGCATCTCTGATGAAACCAATAAACTCCACGGCGGAGGATCTGGGAATATCTCCTTCAAGTTTGACATCGTACGCACACTTAACGATATACCCATTAAGGAGGTGCTTCTCAGTCTCCACACAGTCCACTCACATCTCGTACAGGGTGCCACTTTGTTGGGGGCAGTCGGAGCAGCTAAGATCTTACCCAGCTTCATGCAGCTTGGCGATGGTGGATCGCTGCAGTTGAATATGGAATCGCTAGCCGCACAGTTTGGTTTAAAGTTCATCCAACACATAGGTAACATCAACAACTTTATGGACGTAGTGGATGCTCTGACTAAGTACTTTACTGATAAGTCCGTTGAGTTGCTGATGCGGTTGACTCGCAGCTTTGTGGAACAGCATGTTGATAGCATTGATCTCGTTTTGAATACATTTGTATCCACTGAACTAGTCCTCTATCGAATGCTGATGCACTGCATCACCACCTACAAGGAAGCCGGAGTGGAATTCTTAGAAAGTCGACGCCAAGAGATTCTGGAGGTGATTGCCAAATACTTTGACTACCTAGTGCCAACGCCGCCTGTCAATGATGACAAGTCCAAGAGCAAACGTAAATGCCCAACCTGTGGAGGTGTTTACTATATATGTAAATTGTAATTGATGTGGAAGAAATTTGTAATGTATTTTGTACGCTAACAGCTGTTCTTAAGTGTAATGTCAAATAAACTGCGACTGACATGATATATGTATATACTCAATATTTATTAAATGGCAAGGACTATCAAATATTGGACACTTGATTTTAAAAATATATATTGTGAATTTGCGCCCAAAATCAATATTCTGCAAGTATCGCAATCAATACATCGATAGTGCTACAGAGCAACTGAACAGCTGATTCGCGTAACAGCGACCTTTAACAGAACAGAGAATTAACAGTCCAAAAAATACTATGTAGCCGTTAATACAAACATCCAATAAATACTAAAATATATATTTACTACGGTGTGTAAACAAGCTAAATAAATTTCCCGCCCATTTATCTTCACATAAAAGTAATAAAAACTATTGTTACTTGAGTATCTTAACACTTGAGTAGTAATATATTTTATTTAATTATATGTATATGTATGTAAGTATGTACATAAATATGTCTATGAATCTGACTTCGATATATATGATTTATATGAAATATATAATGTAAGTAATTCGTTAAAGTCAAGTGTGTATTTACATATGTATCTATATATTCTACATACCTTGCTAAATATTAATATTAACGAAAAAAATCAACCCGTGATTGTCATCGGCTTTTATTTTAGAAATTGGTTATCGGTTCAATTACAATGACACCTACAAAATAACATAAAAATCCCATAAATAAATACTAAAATACTAATGGCTATAAAAATGCTGAATGATAAATGTATTTTTAATATTGACATAAGTACATATGTATATACATACATACAGATGTACATGTTCATGTAGCCAAGCAAGCTATCATCAGTAAACAGCGAACAGTGTGAGCGAGTCGACGACGAAGACGGCTCGGTGAGAGTTACGCACTGAGAGTATGTGCGCCAGCGGTGGATAACGGCGGACGGATCTTAAACAAAGTGTGCGTGCGTGTTCATGTATGTGTGCTCTAATGCGTGTGCGTGTCGTGGTTTCCTTATTTTCTGCTGTAACAACAAATATTGGTTAAATCATAATTGCATATGTATGTATTATAGAAAATGGATCTGCAGCACGCGTGCGAGTGTGTATATCTGGAGTAAAATGTGTTTATATGTGCATATGTATATACATAGATATGGCTCTGTGTGTGTGCTTGTTTACTTGTGTTAGTGCCAATTGAATCGATTGTGATTGGGTTTTAAAATCACGAATTTAAATGCAATAAATAGCCAAAAAAAAAAAAAAACGAAATCAATATAAAAATTTGCATTTGTAAAATTCTATAAATATGAACAATTTTGCAATTTAATTAAAGTTTCGTACATACGTACATATGTACATTCATACAGTGCTTAACTGCTGTTAACAGCAACACAAACAGTAGCATCAGCAGCAGCGTAGCAGCAGAGCCGTCAGCACGCTCGTCAGCCAACAAGAATACGAAGAGCAAGACGAAAAGTGAAACAACAGTAAAGCTGGTCATATTCACACACCAATAACAACAAATAATATATAAAGAGTAAAGAAAAAAGAAAAATCAGCAAGTTGTGTGAGCTAATCCGACTCAGTAGAGGGAGGCAGAAAAGTGTTTCTTTTTGTTTAGATTCAATCAATTTTATTTCTTTTACAATGACAATGTTAAAGTTAATACTATGTTAAAACGTTTTGCAAAATGTGTTTTCTGTGAAAATGAACAATTAATGTATGTATATACATATGTACATATGCATGTACATATATTTATAAAAATACACTAAGCTAACACAATGGCGACGCTACTGCTACAGGCGCTGCCGCAGTCGACGGCGTCTCGTGGTGTCAACGTCAAAACTTCATGGTGCTCTGTGGATGGTGCCGCTGCTGCTGCTGGCGCTATTGGCTTGCTCGTGCTTCGTGTTTGTCTTTACCTTCCCGCACATACATGTGTATGTGTAAATGTCTGCGTGTACGAGCGCATTTCTCTGTGAAATACGTATGTATGTCACACACCCTTCTTATAGTGTGTGTGATTATCAGAAGCCACTTTTAAACTATCGAAAGGAGACGCATTGTTGCTTGCCGAAATAAGTGCCGCTGCTGCTGCTGCTGCAGCTTCCGTTGCTGAGTGGTATTCTCTTTGGCAACTGTTTGTTGCTCTGGACTTACGCTAAATTTTCTAATGGAGACTTGTAAATCAGCTAAAACAAATGAAATAGATATGTACATATGCATTTGCATGTATGTACGTACATACATATGTGTGCGTATCGATGTTGAGTGTTCAAATCTTATCGCTAAATGCCCTCTCAACACCAGCAACCACCACCCACCCCTCCGCGTACGTTTGCACCTAACATACATTCATACATTTATATTTTTCGGTCTCCTTCAGTGTGTACTTGCTATTATAAATAACTTAGTGTGCGGCTCTATGTTTGTGTGTGTGGTGCGTACCTGCCTGTTCCGGTACTCGTGGTGTATTTGTGTTCCGAATTTTTATTTCGTTTTGTTTTTTGTTTTGTAGCAAAAAAGGCAGATCGAATAGTAAAGCTTAGATGCACTCCACGAGCAGAAATGAATGAAAAGTGATCAAATCAAAAAGATACCAAAACCAAGTGAGCAACAACAAAGAGAGGACGATTACATTTTTACTACATTTGCCATTGAATTTGGCTTGTTAAGGAAGGAGCAGTTAAAGGGGCCTAGGATACTAGAGCCTGGGCGCCAAGATGACGGACTATGTGGAACTGATGAACAGCATGTCAAGCAAATTTAACAGCGACTGCGCCACAAGCACCGCTGACGGGGGTACGCTTCTCAATTTGGACTTGGCCGAGGATAAAACATTGAAATGGCGCAATTTAGCGAATAATCAGTTCGCCTGCAAGGATAAGGATAAAGATAAAAAGCAAAATCAGCGTACCGATGATGTCAACGCAGAGAAGCAACAGGAGTCATCTGCAAACGTTGAAGTAGTAGCAGTCGCAGCAAACGCAACATCACCTTTAACAGAAAATAGAGAAAAAATGGCGCTTGATGCTAATGTTAAGGTAGAGACAGAAGGAGTGGCAGCGACGGGGGCCAATTTTCCATCAGCAGCGGGAATTGAGCTTCCACTGTCCACAGGCCACAGCCAAAATAACGACCGCGACGCAGTTGACGTCAATGTTGAGAGTGCATCAAGTGCAGGAACAGCAGTCGTAACAGATGCATCGGCAGAGCCGAATGCAGAAACAGCAACTGAAGCAATGCTAACTAATGTAATGCCAACAACAGCCCCTTCTACTACAACAGCAACAACAACAAAAACAAAGGCGACGTCGACGGCGGCGCTTAACGAAATAAAAGCCGTAGTATTCGATAATACGGACGATGAAGTTGCCGATGATTTTGCCGAGCACGCTGCCGATGCTGACGACGGCTGTGACGGTAACGTCAACGCCGGCGCCGATGCCACCACCGACGTTCACAGTAGTGACAGCGTCGCTGCCACAGCAGAAACACCAACATCAAATGAGAGCGAAGAGCAAGACAATAAAGCTGCAGAAACTTTAACGCCAACGGCAGAATCACTATCATCATCATTATCATCACCAACAGCAGCTGTTGCTGCACCTACATCACCATCATCTACGCCACTTGAAGTCAAATTAGAGCAGGAAGCTTTTAAGAAGCCAACCGTGACAACAAGAACAGTGCGTGAGCAAGTAGCGGCCTCAGCAGAGAACACAGCTGACACAAGTTCAGCAACGAGCACAGCAACAACTGTTGAAAGCATTAAGACTGAATCTTGGGTGGCGGAAAGTTCTGTCTCGGCGCTTAAAGTTGAGTTTTTCGAGGAACAACAGGAGTCTGGGCCTCCAAAAACCGTCAATAATAAAGTGCAGTTAAATGAGATAGCGATGAATTCGCAGCTAGAGTTGAGCTCAGACATAACAACAAACGCTGTACCCACAGCAGCAGCATCGTCTACCGAGGTCACAGCATCAACACCAACATCAGCACCAACAACATCAGCATCTCCAGAGTTACTTTTAGGTGACATTGTCGCTGTTGCTCCACTTGTTAAGTCTGCTGCTGTCGACGTTGTCGTTGACAGCGGCGCTGTTGACGGAACAGATTTAACATTGCTGAATGCTGTTAATGTTGGCAACGACAATTTAACATCAGCAGCAAAAACAGTTCCAACAATAACAACCGCAACTGGTGATAAAACAACGGTAAGTATATGCTCCAAATCCACACATGTCTTTTTTTCTATCTCGGTGTGTGTATGTCTTTGTGTATATGTGTGTGTGACTGTGGCTCTGTGAGTGTGTGCTTGTTTGTTTGTTGAGTATGTCTTCACATGAGTATTAATACTCAGCATTTGGAAGATCGTTTTTGAATTAATCTCCTAGAGGAGTCTTTTTCGAGTCGTTGAAATGATTAAAAAAAGAGTCATTTTATAAGCGACTAAAAAAGGGCTCGAAAATAACTCGAAACTGACTCGTAAATGTTCTTCAAATACGATTCATGAAAAAGCAAAAACAAAATAGTAAGGCAATCGAAAATTGATCGCCCCGGTGATTGAAATGAGATAATGCGTCTTTTGCCTTGCACTTAAATTCGGTGAGAAAGCTGAATCGCATGCTCTCGCTCTTGCACGCATTCTGCCATCTGCCTTATCTCATCGATCTTTTGCAAACTGTACTTAACATGTAAGCTTAAAGCTTTTGATCTAATGTTCTGCATTTTTGAACATCAGTTTTAGTTAAAGAGTGAGTGAGGAATGTTTTCTCAGACCAATATTGGTCTCATTTTATAGTTGGAAGGGCACCAAGCCAAGCGCTGAAAAAAGGTATATCATAACAATAATAAAATGTGTTTGTACATAAAAATAAAAATTTTAATTTTTCTCTCTTAGACATGTGGCACATATAATATTATTGTTCAGACAAGCACATGAACACAGTGCTCCAGCAATTTTTTTCGACGCATAATATCGTTTAACAAAAAAAAGAAGCGTGTGGAATAATTTTATATATTTTTTATACTTATTAATTTTTATTTAATTACATTTGAAAATCATCATTTACTATTACTATAATACTATATCATTATAAGTAAAGGAATATATTAATAAATATCTTTCTTATTATAATTTACAATATGACTTGAAGA
This sequence comes from Drosophila quadrilineata, assembly GCA_018150725.1. Taxonomy (NCBI): domain Eukaryota; kingdom Metazoa; phylum Arthropoda; class Insecta; order Diptera; family Drosophilidae; genus Drosophila; species Drosophila quadrilineata. The sequence continues at coordinate 1,345,917 of JAECWN010000432.1, read as the reverse complement.
AGAGTAATTATTGATAGAAATATTACTCGTAAAAGAGTCGTTTATTGCTAGAAGAACGACTCAAAAACGAGCGAAAATCGATTAAACTGTGACTCGAAAAAGACTCGCTTCACGCGAGAAAGAAGAGTCGAAAACGACTCCTCCTGAGGTGTCGAAAACGACTCTTTAGGAAGTGTCGCGGCTAGGGTTCCATTTTCTCCCGAACAGAGTATCATTTTCGATCAGAAAACGCGCGCATTTATGCTTATTTTAATCTTCTAGAAGAGTCGAATAAGACTCGAATTCGATCAGAAATTTCATAAAATGCTTGCTGGGTTATGTGCCAGTAACAGCGAAATTGTTAAGTCTGTGAGCGTGTGTGAATGAAGAATTTTTATAACCTGTGCTCTTTGAATGGGAAGGTGCGTACTAGGGAAACTTAGGGTTTCGCACCCAATAAAGTATATCTTTTCTGATTAAGGATCAATAGAGAAATCGATTGTACCTGTGATTGAACTATTGCTCAGAAACCCTGTATACCATAAGTCGATCGCCCACAAATTAACAAAAAATTCAATGATTCCTTTCATTTTTCAAAATTTAAATTTAAAAACCCAACAATGGATTTTCTACCCAATTTATCCTAAAGATGATACTCATTTTGTACTAGGTTGTTCCTTTATCAATTTCTATAAAAATCAGCTTAGGCAACTAGAAGGCAATCTGCAATCTCTACATCGTTTCTCAATTTTTTTATGTTTTATATGGACTTGTTTCTCTCCGCCGTTTATTTGGCCATATGCCACGCCTAACTAAACTGCCCGTAATACGTCTGTGTTGCAAGTGTGACATATATTTGCTATAAACCGTTACTATGGCAACGTAGGATGTCCAATGGGAAACGTGAAGTCGCATTAATGCAAATGGAATGGAAAATCCTTTGCAGTCTTTTTGGTGTCATATTTACGGCAAGGCGGTTGCCGGCACGTTCCACAACCCCTTAATAGATCTCGGGAGAACGTGCATACGGAATGACTGTCTGGATTAATTCGGGAAAGAAAGCACATATCACCTTTGGCATTAAAATTAAATTTTCTTACTGTTTCAGGATCAAAATGCTGCTTTCAGTTTACGCCGCTTGCGTCGTACACCGCGTCCTCCAGATGTGGCTGCAGATGAGCAGGGACAGCTTGAGGAGCTGACGCCGCTGGAAAAGAATGAAAACTCGGTCCGAGGTGATGCGAAAAAGGAGCAGGAAAAACCATTGCCAATTACAGGTGGAGCAGATGCCGAAGTGGCTAGTTCCACACAATCAGCACAAAAACGTGGCAGAGGACGTACTAAAAAGATCAAGCCCGATGTGGATGAAATTACCTTACTAGCGGAAAGTGGACACGACGAGCCCCCAATACTCGACCGCAGAATGGGGCGCAAACGTAAGCTGCCGGAGGAGGAAACTCCGGCAGAGTTCAGTCAACTAGTGGTGGTCAAGACAGAGCACGAGGACGAGCCAAGCACCACATCAGCAGCTCCGGCCAGCAACGCATCCAATCGAAAGCGGCGCAGTGTCCGACTGGGCAATCGGGTGGATCAATTCAAAGTCGCCGATGCCTGGTCGGAGGAGGTTAAAACTGAGCCAATGAGAGTTCAAGAGCTGCCGTCGACTGGAACAGTTGCATCTGTTGACACAGCTCTCGAGCAGCTGCAGCAGCAACAGTTACCACCCACTAGAATACTGGATGAGAAGACGCCGCCAAAAAAGCGAGGACGCAAGGCAAAAATTCAGGCGGTAGCGCATCCGTCCCTGCCGCATACACTTGCCATAGCAGCAGCGTCTGCTAGTGTACCTCTTACAGCCCATATCAACAATGTGGGGGCCCAATCAAATGGGAACAAGCGTGCCACGCCCATGCCAGCAGCGTCCAACCATTCGGCAATTAATAGACTAGGAGCGGGGGATGTGCAGTTGCCGAAGCGTTCGAAACGTCGCATCAAACCGACTACAAAGATCCTTGAGAACGACGAGCTACGATGCGAATTTGAGACGAAGCATATTGAGCGCATGACGCAGTGGGGCGCACTTGGTGATTGCAATGTCGGCATCACATCCCATCACTTGGAGACGACGCCGCTGCAGTCGATGGCTGGCTGCAACTCCTCCACGTCGCGCCAGAAGAGCGACAAGTCGGAAGGTGGATGCAGCGGATGGGAGCAGCATCCCGCTGGCACGAGTGCCATCAAGAAGCGTTTGTTCTCGAAATCGCAGCGCGACGTTGACAACTCTCGTTCGGCATTGATGGCCAAAAGCTTGGTCCGGCCATGTCCGGATCTTCAGCAGTTTCTCAACGACATTAAAGCGGCCAAGTTCCATGCGAATCGGTCGCCCGAGGAGCGCAAGCTGAACAAAAAGCAGCAGCGCAAGTTGGCCAAACAGAAGGAAAAGCATTTCAAGCAATTGGGTCTCAGGCGCAACAACAGCGAGGAGGCCAGCGATATCGATAGCTCCAACACCGACAACGAGGAGTTTGTACCAACAACACGGGTAATGGTGGGTAAGCCGAGTGTCACTTTGCGTCTGCGCAACGCCAGCAAGGAGGTGTCTCCGCTTGCAATTCCGCCACCTGGTCCACGTCAAGGACCGCATCAAGCTGGCGCTCGCTTGAAGCACACTTTGCCACCGGCAGTAACGCCAAGTGGAGGCGCCAGCAAGATGCCTCGTCGCGCAGTAGTTCGCAATGCGGTAACAGCTGTGGGCCACGCGGCAGCTACGAGCGACGCCATTGCCAGCACCTCAGCTGCGGCGGCAGCCTTATCAGCGACAGCTGCCACACCACTCACCACGTCTGGTGCCAAGTTTATCTGCTTCTGTCAGAAGAGCTCACAGTACTATGCACGAAATGCACCGGATGCGTCCTATTGTTGCGCCATAGACAACATTGATGAGCAAAAGATTGGCTGTTGCAATGAGCTCTCGGCCGAGGTACACAATCTACTCCGTCCAAGCCAGCGGGTGGGCTATATGATACTCTGTGATGAGCACAAGAAGCGACTGCAGTCCCACAATTGCTGCGCCGGCTGTGGCATATTCTGCACCCAGGTAAGGAAATCCGTAGAAAAACTGCAATCATAGTGCCATTGCAACTAATCCAACTCCATTTCTAGGGTAAATTTGTGCTCTGCAAGCAACAGCATTTCTTCCATCCGGATTGCGCGCAGCGTTTCATTCTCAACAGTCAATTTGATGTCCAGCAGCAGTTCTCGGGAGGAGGCAGCACCAATGGGTTCGCCAGTCCTCTCCTTGTGCTCAAGTGCCCACACTGCGGCCTGGATACGCCCGAACGCACCTCCACAGTCACCATGAAATGTCAAACTATGCCCGTCTTTCTTCCCGCACAGAGGACCAAAATGTGAGTCTCCTTTTTACTTCGCATGTTTCCATAAAATATCGCTAATCCCAACTACCTCCAGCAAACCCGCTAAGTTGACAACCTCGGCGCATCTCATGCAATTCGGCAACACAACGATTGGCGGAGGAGCAGAAAACGCAGGCAATGTGTCTGCCAAAACCAGTGTTAAAGCGACAGTCTCTGCTGCTGTCAGTGGCAAGTGTGGCAACTCAGTAGGTGTGTCAACAAGTGCCCCAGCTGTTGTGGCAGCAGCCGCAGCATCTGTCGCTACAGTCAAATCGAATGGAAAAACAGCTGGCAGCTCCAATCCACTAACGATCAACATGATCAACTTTGAGCAGCTGATACCTGAATCCGTGATGAATGTGGTGCAGCGTGGACGCATGGTGTCTTCTAGCGGTCGCGTAACCACCGAGTTCAATTCCCGTGATATGTACTATGCAGTGCAGAATGACGATCTGGAGCGTGTGGCTGAGATACTGGGTAAGCGAAATGTCCTGTTACTTCTCTATATTTTTTCTTTCTTATTTCTTTCTATTAAATCTCCTACATCTATTTATACCATCTCTCGCACTTTAATCTCTAACCATCTTTCGCTCTTTTTCTCTCGCCCTCCGTATTCCTATTCCTGTTTTCTTACCCTGTTTCTCATGCTCTCTGCTTTTCATTTAATAACTCTCTGTGCCGGCAGCTGCGGATTACAATGTGTTGACGCGGATTCGTGAGTTTTTGAATGGTACCTGTCTGCACCTGGTTGCCCACTCGGGCACACTGCAGATGGCCTATCTTTTACTCTGCAAGGGTGCCAGCTCCCAGGACTTTGTCAACATTGTTGACAGCGAGTTGCGGACGGCTCTCATGTGCGCCGTAATGAATGACAAGTCCGATATGTTGAACCTGTTGCTGCAATGTGGTGCCGATGTGTCTATCAAGGTGAAACATCCACTTTAGTCCAGCATCAGAGGTTTCTAATCAATTTCATGACAGGGACCAGATGGGATGACGAGTTTGCACATTGCGGCCAAATTGGGCAATCTTGAGGCAGCGCAGTTGATTGTGGAGAGTTGTCGTGCATCACGAAATATCAGCAACTTTCTTAGCTTCATCGATACTCAGGATGAAGGCGGTTGGACAGCCATGGTTTGGGCAGCTGAGCTCGGCCACACAGACATTGTGAGGTAAGTCCAAAATCTCATCATTTGCATTTCTTGTTTGAATACCGCATTTTCTTTTAAGTTTGCTGATCAATCATGGTGCGGATCCCAATATCTGTGACAACGACAACAACACTGTGCTGCACTGGTCCACGTTGCACAACGATGGCCTGGAGACGATCACCGTATTGTTGCAGGCGGGCGCAGATTGCAATGTGCAGAACGTGGAAGGCGATACGCCCCTGTAAGAGCACAAAGTCACCTCATCCATATTGCTAGCTGACTCCTAACGATCTCTCCATCTTTCTCCCCTTGCCTTGTGGCATCTATTTGACTCCTGCAGACACATTGCCTGCAGGCATTCGGTGACGCGCATGTGCATCGCTCTGATTGCAAACGGAGCCGATCTGATGATCAAGAACAAAGCGGAGCAGCTGCCATTCGATTGCATACCAAACGAGGAGTCGGAATGTGGACGCACTGTGGGTTTTAACATGCAGATGCGTAGCTTTCGCCCGTTGGGTTTGCGGACGCGTGTCGTCTGCGCGGATGCATCGAATGGCAGGGAGCTGCGTCCCATACAGGCTGTGCGCAATGAGCTGACAATGTCAGATCACGAGGATGAGGCGGATACGTTGATGTGGCCAGACTTTCGCTATATCTCTAACTGCATAATTCTGCAGAATTCGGTGCAAATCGACAAGCGCGTCTCCCAGATGCGCATCTGTTCGTGCCTGGACAGCTGTAGCAGTGATCTCTGTCAGTGCAATGGCGCCTCATCCCAGAACTGGTATACAGCCGAGAGTCGTCTCACTTGCGATTTTAACTATGATGATCCGGCTGTCATATTTGAATGCAACGATGTCTGCGGTTGCAATCAGGTAAGTCTCCATTCCATTGCAACATTTCGGCATCCCCTTCCACCTCCACTTGCACTTCCATTTGCACTTGCAGCTGTCGTGTAAGAATCGTGTGGTACAGAATGGCACCAGGACGCCAATGCAGATTGTCGAGTGCGAAGAACCAGCCAAGGGGTGGGGCGTTCGTGCCCTGGCAAACGTGCCCAAGGGTACCTTTGTGGCCAGCTATACGGGCGAGATACTCACCGCACCCGAAGCAGATCGCCGAACCGATGACAGTTATTACTTTTACCTGGACAATGGTCACTGCATCGATGCCAATTACTATGGCAATGTCAGTCGCTTCTTCAATCATTCGTGTGAGCCAAACATTCTGCCCGTTCGCGTCTTCTACGAGCATCAGGATTACCGCTTTCCAAAGATAGCGTTTTTCGCCTGTCGCGACATCGATGCTGGTGAGGAGATCTGGTATGTAGCATAAGGCAAAGTAAATTCAATGTCGTTCCCATCTAAATAGATTCAATTCCCCTTTCAGCTACGATTATGGCGAGAAGTTTTGGAGGGCGGCGCAGCGTACTAACGGAGGTGGTTGTCGCTGCCTAACCTCTAGTTGCAAGTATATGTCTCATGCTACCAGCACTAGGAGCGGGAATCCATCGCCAACAGCAGTCGTTACTGGCGATGAGCACGCAGTACCACCAGCATCACCCGGTGGAGCAGGAGTAACCAAAGCAACATCAGCTGTTATTAACTAAACAAGAGCTCAAGTCAATTGTGTATATAAGATAAATAGAGAAATCGGCGTAAAGAGTGTTCCAGAAAGAGAGAAAGAGAGAGATTTAGTGAAATCAGATGGGTTACAAGAAATACATATATATAAAGGCCATATTAACCATAGCTAACAAGTTAAATACAAAAACAATGACAAACAATATACAGAAATCGAAAGAACAACAAAATTGTTCATAGTTATTGTTGTTCGACTGCCAAAATATTTTAAAATTCGTTTTCCATCGCATTTTTTGTTTGAATTAGATACCATATATAGTTCTATGGATAAAAGTGTTATATTTAGTTATTTTTATTTGATTATTTTTTTTTTGTTGGCATAATATGTATTTTTATTATAATTAATTTCATTTGTGAATACATTTTTAATGGTTTTAAAACTATTTTATTGATAAGGTTAGGCAAAATGTTGCATATTGCAGGTATTTAATATAACAATATACATACACATATGTTCATACATAATATGAAAATATGTATGAATGCAGTAAACATATGGCTTACATATCTGTAAATGTTTGCATTTTAATTTTCAACTTAAAGAGAGACACAGAGATAAATGAATTAGTATCTAGTCAGATGAAGAATATTTGTTTACGTACATATATAAATATTTGTATATGACTTTAATGTCAATTTGAAGCTGTTAAAGAGGATAATGAGTAAAAAAAACACTGAAATCTGTTGTTTGTCATTCCACTTATAAATAGTTATAGTTAAAACTGAGCAACGTACATTTACATGTGAATTAAGAATGATAAAGATAACCACTGTTTTCTATTTACTATATTCCCAATTGAAAATGTACGACAATTCTGAAATACTGGGTGAAGAACTGATTGTCTATAGTTGACAAACATATTTATAGACATACATTTGATAATTACACGCAAACTTGCAGATTGATAAACCTGTTCAAACTTTCCATTCGTATTTCAACAAAAACAATGAGAGCTTAAAATTCAAATTATGAATGACCATAGTAAACAGTAGCATAGCAGTAGCGGTTCCTGTTAAGCAACAGAACCGCTGTTATGATACCAGCTACAGCCAGTCTTGCATTGCATTCTGGTTGATATTGGCTTTGCTTTTCTCGAAAGCCACAAGTGCCTCAGAAGAACAGAACAGCTTACAAAGATTTAAAATCCAGTTTCACTCCCTATCAAATAATATAGGGCGTGGTATATAATTATGGTTAGACAAGTATTTTAAAGTATAAATATATATGAAAAATTGGGCTGCAAATCCCAATTGTATAAATCCCAGTATGTATAAATACATACATACACATATATACAATTTAAATTCCAATCATATCCCCCGCGTCTAACGAATTACATCACGTATCAATTAAAATATATAGTATCCATACATACACGCATACATACAGATGAAGGTCGTTGGAAGTAGAGATGTAATTTAATAATTATATAAATAATTGTGTAAATGTTTATAATATAAAATAAATAGAAATGTTAAGTCGATAACATCTAAAATAGTAGTTTTACGTTGGCAAATACATATGTACATATGTACATATGTACATACAGACACACTCATTACCATTCTGTACAGTCAAAGGAACGTCTCGGTTAATACAATAATATGTATGTACATACATATGTATGCATGTACAGCGTTGGAAAAAATAAGCGCGAGGACTCATTTTCGTCATGTTCAGATTTTGAACACTCAATTATCTTATTTATTGAATTTGCAGCCATAATTTTTGACATCCGAAGGACTTAAGATGTAGCAAGGACTTCAATTGTTTTAAACCTATTGTGTGATAAATTGATCACCTGGATTTCGTGCCCCTCATCCATAAGCTCCGAACATAATTTGGATCAGTAATGAGGGGAGCAGCGTTTAGCCAAACGTACCAGTTTATGTCCCAGCCTAAAAGTAGGCAATTTGGCTTTATAAAAGACTTCTGCTATATCTCACTCAAAATTAACAGCAACGGAGAATTAGAGAAAGCATTAGAAAATTACGGGTTTCGATGGTATAGTTGGCCCACTTTCTCTCAGAGATTAGCAGAAAAGACAAATGGCGTACTTTAGGATGGCGTCGCTCTCTAAACCCTTAAATAGGTGCGAACCTTGATTCGTGGGTCCATTTAAATTTCAAATCCAAACGAGGAGACAGTGCAAGTTTTCCTACGAAAGTGCCAATTTTGTGTTGTAAGAAAGAAAAAATAAAAGAAGCCAACTCAGGGTAAGTCTCACTTACAGATTCAAGTGGCTGAAGTCTAACAATTAAGGCTAACGAATATTATTGCGACCGCCTGCTTTCAGGTTGGCGGCAATTTTAATCTGAAATTTTGGTCCAAGGAAATATGAATAGATCGGTTGAATAAAAGATACCGACCTATCAATTTCATTAGACGAACTAAGTTCTTCAAATTCACTCAAATGACGACCCAATAAAAGTTGGAAAGAAGTCAGCTGATGAGCATAAATGGGAGACGAACCTTCACCGAGTCTGGGCTCGCTGAGCCAGTTCTTGCGCGCATTCATAACGTCTCGTGTTGCCGTCGCTGGGAGTTTTATTAGTGGAAATATAGATATACATTTATAGATATATATATTCATATCTCTAATTGCACATCCTCACCAAAAGTATTATTTGGCTGATAGAATGTTCAGCAAGTAAATAGGAACTACTTAAATATTAGATTTTAGATAAGTTTTTTTTTTAGCTAATTTAGTTTCTAAGAAAAGAAAGAAAAAAAAAGAAAAGAAAAAAAAAGAATGAAAGTGAAAGAAACGTAAAATGTGCCGGTTTGCTCGTTTTTTTTATTTTTTTTTTTTGAGTAAAAAAAAGAAGAAAAGTATTAAAAAGTGCAAGAAGAACGCCGAGGAAATTAATGTGAATTGTGCATGCATATGCAGAAAAAGTATTTAATTATCCCACAGCCTGACCCTGCACCCCAATGGAAGCGCTTTCAACGGTGGATCAGTAGGGTAAGTCAAAATTTAAATATTTAAATTAAACTGCAAATGAAATGTTGCATATTTAAAATTGAGTGCATTCTTCGATTAGTTAGTGTTTTTGTAATTTTTACATCGGTGCACTGACACCAGATGAAGAAGGAGAAGAAAAAAAAGAAGCGAACAAATTAACGGCGCAAGCACAGCAGAATCACTCAAACTTAACTGTTCGTTCTTTCCTTTTTCCTCATTTTCTTTGATATTCGATTTGAGTTTTTTTTTATTATGCACAGTAATACCGTGAATTATGTTATACCCTACTTAATATGTTAGGATTATTTAATTTAAGTTTGAATATTTTATATAATTTTAGTTTCATAATAAATAAGTCAATTATTAAGGTTATTATGATTGGTTAGTGAACGTGATAGTTCGTTGAGTAATTATTTCATACTAATTTTATTATGATTTTTCTTCTGCTTATATAGCCTTCTGAAGTGATTTTGGACCAACGCTGAGATGTTTACCAATGCATTGCAATGCATCCAGCCTTCCCTTTCTGATGTGTGCCAGGAGTCATAAATTATTCTATGCCTAAGTGCTAAGTGTCCCAAACAACTGTGACCTTTTATTTTATCTATGCTGCTCATGTTCACGCAGCGTGCGAGTAATTGTAGGCGTTCTTGAACCTTATGCCTTATCGCTCCTGTGTGGTTTCACATGTCGCATCGCGTTGATTCTTTGGGTCTCTGTTCATAGATTTATGAACAGTTAGTATCGTTGATTTGGGGCCATGCAAGAGGATGAAATGACAAGTGAAGCGCTATAATTATTTCGTGGGATCACTGTCAATAGTTATAAGAGGGCTCAGTGATCAAAGGTAGGGCGGGCTCAAATCGGTGCAACAACATCGCGTCGTCAATTTATTGTCCAGCTGTTTGGTAGTCTTTGGGCAATCTATCCTAATTCTTTTTATCTTTCCTTCCTTTATCTGTCCGTCCGAGTTTCAGCATTTTGAGTAATTGATCGTCAAACCAACATCTGATCCAGCATGCGAATTTTTTTTTGTAATTTGTAATCTTCTACTGGAAATAGTGGAACCCCCCCGCATTCCACCGACGAGAGCACAAGCCGGTAGCAACGCATGCTCCAGTAGACAGGGACTAGTAGAGTCTGTGTGAAAATGACCTGCTACAGTTATTTACATGTAATATATTACAGTAACTAGAAGGATCGCCCCTTAAAATGTACTTTGTTTTAGAAAAACCACATCGTGGCAAGTTTCGGCGAGGGTTGGTGGCCATTATCCTGGTTAGCTATCTAATATTTTTAAATTTTTTGGATCGGGAAATGCAAATATTATGTCTCTAAGCATTTGAACATTAAATAAATTATAGTAATTTACCTGTCTCTAAGGCAACAGACCAAACACTGGACTCCAAGTCACCGCCATGTAGTGCAGTTCTACACGCCGCATGCAAGAGCGTATTCAAAATAATGAAAGGTTTCTTTTTTGCTCCTAACATATAGTCTACCATTAAATGTGAGCAAATTTATCATTTCCTTATAAATTTAAAGGATATTTATCCAATGTGATCGGATTTAAATTTCAGGCATAGAAGAATTACTCTTGAAAATACATTTTGGTCAGAAAATGGTCTATAATAACCGAGTGCGTCTTGACATCTTTGAAAATAGCCTAGTTGGTATTATACCACTAGTAACTGATCAATTAAAGTCATTTTCAGAGGTTCTTCTTCGAAAGGACGTAGTGATGCAAGTATATATACATATACTAGAGGATTAAAGTAAACTAAATTTTCATTATGTAGAGAGGCTATTGTAATTAATTAAAGGCGCATGTTTTGTGTTCCTCCCGCAATTGCAAGTGTTTTCCAAAGGCAGCATTTTTTTTTGCGTATTTACATACTACGCATAAACGATTTATAGTTTTAATAGTGCTTTTGTATATGCATGATACACGAAAATAAAGAATATTAAGTAGATTTGAGTTTCTGTCTCTGAAAGCTTGCTCTTGAAAAAAAGCAAAAAAAAAAACTTATGTTAGTCCTCGAGCATCTCCGACTCCATAAAGTATCCATAATAAAATCGATTCTGTTCGAATGACAGTTTCTCAGAGGTTATAAAAACTGCATATGTCAAAGTTGATACTGATCAAAGAAATCTTTTTTTTTTTTTTTTTTTTTTTTTTGGCATGCCACGCCAGTTTACCAACAATTTTAAGAAATTTAGAAGTGAAATGCTTCTGAGGAAAAGTCCTTTAGAATAATGCTCTCTTTTTGATGTGATCGCTTAAGAAGCATATAAGATACGATAGCGCGTTGACTATATTCACTTTCAACAATTGTAAATGCAAACACATATACATGCGTACTGTTATTTGAGGCACTGACCAAATAACATATAGCACTGGGCACGAGCGCAGGATATCTCACAGTACGTCCCAATCGCTTACAATGTTCTTATTTGTTTTTTTTTACGCTTTAGCAATCATGTATTTTATATACATAAATATATACCATGTCTCAATAGATGGAATATGACAAATCCAATATTTTGATTAGAAGAAACTTTACCATAATTATTATAGAGTCTATTACGCTCTCTTTATATGAAATTTTATTTTACAGTCAATGGTATGTCACAAATTTATTAAATTCCAAGATAATTTTGTAATGTATTTTTTAAATTTGTTATCGTATATACAAGAAAATGCAACTCTGCGCACAACCACAGTGATTGACTCAGCTGTAGCTGTATAAGAACAACTGGTCACACAATTTCGGCAAATTGTTGTTTTATAATTTTGAGGTTGGTTCTTGAAGATTTATTTATTTATTTTAAACGATTTTTTTTAATGTGCTTACACAGACAATTTATTTTTGATAGGTCAGTAGCCGCTGACTGTGCAGAAGGTAGCAGAATCACAGAGCTGTTGTTGCAGCAGACACGTACCGAAGGCAAAGAAACGACACCAACATCAAAACAAATCGACTGCCGGAATGAGTTTCCCAGACAAGTCTGAGCGTGCCAAATGCTGGAGCACACGTGATGAATACTGGAAGTGCCTTGATGAAAACGCTCCTAAGCACAGTTCAACGAGTGGCGAGAAGGTACCAACTGCCTGTCAGCAAGTGCGTAAGACGTTTGAGAAATCATGTCCCGGGCAGTGGGTGAAGCATTTTGACCGTAAGCGTACATATGAGCAGTTTAAAGAGAAGATGGCATCAGGCTACGATCCTCTGGAAGAGAGAACAAAGGCACAAAATGCAAACAAATAATTGATTAGGTTTTGGACATTATCTTGTGAATGTTCATTCATCGGGTCTTAATATATTTCATATATACATATATATATACATAAATATATATATATATGTATATATATATTTTTGTTTTGTTGATATTAGAGTGTAAATAATAAAAAAAAAAAAAACAAACAAACTGGTTACAAGTGCGCTTATTTAAACAACTTATTGGACTGTACATTTATATCGATAAATGTGTGCACATTATCGCTAACATCGATTATGGCGATTATTTGGCTGAGAAAAATCGATTATAATCGATTTAACCGATTTTTTAAAATTTTGTTTTCTAGTATAACAATATATATTTATTTCGAGATCAAATACATGTTCTTATTTAAAAATAGTAGCAATAGTCACCTGATCCTTCCCCCTTCTTAAAATGCTTCCAAACTTTTGACGTCTCCTTTTTTCTTTTGGGACTATTATCAATAGTTTCCTCGTTTTCGCCCAGCACTTGATGTTTCTGTAAAAAAAAAATTGTTTATTTTTGGTCACATTGCTATTTGGAGCACTTGTTGTACATATACACACGTACGCTTTGTACATATGTATGTATGCTCATTTTTCTTTCAAATTACTTTTAATAAACTTATCCATGGCTCTCCCACGATCGCTGCTAACACCACCAATTATATTCTGTAAATGTTAATAGTAGGTATTACTTTTTATTAGCAATATTCATATTTAATTTTTATATTTACGTTTTCACGTCTTGCTGATTTCTTTTGAAGGGTCGCTACTAGCCGATAATCGATGTTGCAGAAAAATAATCGATTTTTTACATTTTCCGGCAACATCGACTAAATCGATTTTTAATCGATTATGTTTCCAGCTCTAGTGTAGAGCTGGGAAACTATCGATGGTTGCGCCATTCGATATTTTCGATGGTTTGCAAACGAAAATTCGATACTATCGATAGTATCGTTTTTCGTGCGGCTCGATGTGGCGGGATCACATAAAAATTTAGGTACTATGTGTTAGAGCTGGGAAACTATCGATGGTTGCGCCATTTGATATTTTCGATGGTTTGCAAACGTAAATTCGATACTATCGATAGTATCGTTTTTCGTGCGGCTCGATGTGGCGGGATCACATAAAAATTAAGGTACTGTGTGTTTATTACTCGAATCATTATGTTAAATAAATGTTATTTATGTTTTTAGTGCCAATTGCTATAGTTACCTTCCAGTATACTAGGGGATCATCATTTTCATCAGAAAATCAGAAAATCAGGCATCAGGTAATGCCGTATGTCGACAATTGCGTCAGCCATTTTTGTTTTTGGCAGTTCCTCAACTTTTTTTTGTACAAATTGAAATAGGGGTTGACTGTTTTGAGGTGATTCGCGGCAACGAAAGCTCTTCATATATTGACAGCCTCGTTATTGAGTTGTCTATTAAAATAAAGTCAGGCTGACAGACTAAAATTTAGTCACTAAATGACTAATGTAAGTGATTTGAAAATTGCCCAGCACCATCGATAGTGACAAAAAACTATCGATAGTGGCTCAGAGAAGGAAATATTCGATACCTCGATAGTGCCATCGATAGTTTCCCAGCCCTTCTCTAGTGCACATCCCAAAGATGTTATAAAAAGTAAGAAAATTGCCTAAAAATGCTCAAAATTATTTGTGTTAATAAGATTAATAAACAAATTATTTGCTGAAAGAAGCAGGCGCTGACGCTCTCATCGCTAGTTATATAAATGTCACCATGGAGTCAGTTACTTTCGGGATTTTGACAAGTAAGTTACATCTCACATTACTCACTACAATAAATCGAGCAACTTCACTCAACCGGTTACAGTTAGTGACACCTGTTACCAGGAGCCGGCTAAGGATAAAAGTGGGCCGCGTTTAGTGAAGCTGGTGGCTCAAGCTTTTCACAATGCTAAAGTGATTACTAAGGTTTTGCCTGATGAACGGCATCAGATCCAACAAGTGCTGAGCAACTGGATCGATTGCAGCGATATCAGAGTCATCCTAACCACTGGCGGCACAGGGTTTGCGCCCAGAGACGTTACTCCGGAGGCGACCAAACCCCTGATTGACAAGGAGTGCAACCAATTAACCCTAGCCATTGCACTGGCCTCCTTGCAGAAGACCAAGTTTGCGGCCTTATCGCGTGGCGTCTGCGGCATATCTCGCAACACTCTAATTCTCAACTTTCCTGGTAGCGAGAAGGCCGGGGTAGAATGCTTCGAAGCTGTGCGCGAGCTACTGCCCCATGCACTCCATCTGATGGACGATAGAATCGCACTCGTGCAACGGACCCATGCCGAGTTGCAGAGCACGCTCGCCACGCAGACGCTGAAGCGGGATCACGTGTGTCCACATAAAACGGGCGCTGGCAACGATACAGATCGCAATTCGCCATATCCCATGCTTCTGGTACAGCAAGCTCTCGACACCATACTGAGCATCGTTCATCGGAACACGAACATATCCAAGAAGTTGGTGTCGCTGGCATCTCCGGTGAATATACCGCCGTTTCGAGCCTCGATCAAAGACGGGTATGCGATGAAGTCGACGGGCTTCTCGGGCACTAAGCGTGTCGTGAATTGCGTTGCAGCCGGCGATGAGGTCAGCTTTTATCCACTGCAGGAGGACGAGTGTTTCAAAATCAATACGGGCGCACCGTTGCCGGAGGACGCGGACTGCGTGGTGCAGGTGGAGGACACCAAGTTGCTTCAACGCGACAAGAACGGCGAGGAGAGCCTTGTCGACATATTAGTCGAGCCCAAGGCTGGTCAAGATGTGCGGTAAGGCCAATCGCCACATATCTCCATATCATGCTTACTTATACCTGCATATTCTCCAGATCCATTGGCCACGATCTGCGCCTGGGGGCCAACGTGTTTTCTGCATTCGATGCGTCTCCAATGGTCATCAAATCCCTGCTGGCATCCGTGGGCTGTCAGCTGGAAATTTGCAAGCCCAAGGTGTCTATAATATCAACTGGCAGCGAGCTGTTGGCTCCCGATCAGCCCTCGGCAGCCCACAGAATCTATGACTCGAATACAACGATGTTGACGGAGCTGATGCGTAGCTTCGGCTTCGACTGCATACAACAGCATGTCCTTGGTGATGAGTAAGTGCATATACAACAATAATAGCATTGCTCATCTTACTGCTTCACGTTATTCTTGTGGCTTAGCTTGGATACGATTGTGGGCGCACTCTCCAATCTCTTTGATACCGTAGACTTTGTGATCTGCAGCGGCGGTGTCTCCATGGGCGACAAGGATTTCATCAAGCCCGCACTAGAGTTGCTCAACTTCAAGCTGCATTTTGGCCGCGTGAACATGAAGCCCGGGTAAGCAGACGAAGCTCTCTAGAAACGCTATCATACCTAAACCCAAACTGCATATTTCCCAGCAAACCGATGACATTTGCCAGCCGAAGCAAAAAGTATTTCTTTGGGCTGCCCGGCAATCCAGTCTCGTCCTTTGTCACCTTCCACTTGTTTGCGTTGCCAGCCATTCGCTGGGCAGCAGGATGGGAGCGCGCCAAGTGCCCGCTACCCGTTGTCAATGTGACGGTAAGGTACTGTTAACTCACATTGTGAAATTCAGACTCAGCTATGAACGCATACTACAAATATAGACAGCAAAATAGGTACAGAATATAGACAGAGATAGACGTAGCAAAACAGGGCACTTGAAACACCTCAACACATCAACCAGCTGACATCAATCAATTCAGATTCAAATGACACATTTGTTGTAATAGATCGTATTGTGACGTTCGAGTCTTACCTCAGAGACTCTTATCACGTCCTAGATAAGAGCTCAATCCACAAAGAATCGTTTCTAAATACGCAGATCTTCAAGTAGCAAAGCAACTATTTTCCGCTAGTGATAAGGGGCGTAATTAGGTAGAGAGAGAGAGAGAGCAAATATTGCTTAGATGTTGCTAAAGATAAAAAATACTTTAACCCAAAGGTGAAATGCTAAGACTACAACGATAACAAATTGGTTACGACTATACCTCCTATACATACTATACATAACACTAATGAATGTTGACATCCATGTCCCTCATTGCCACGGAGTACAGTGATCATTGATCACGTGTTTTCACTTCAAATGTTTGGTTGAAGTGATGTTCGTGCGAGCATTGCCATCCATTGTCGAGCATGTTATCGCGAACACAGGCAAGATAGAATCATTTCTATCTTGTGCGAGCGGCTCGACGAACACGAAATTTGTACGCGAGCACTACCACTAACGAGGAAAATTTCGTCGAGCACAACATGCTCGGCCAACATGCTCGCCTGAGGATGGGCCGCTTAACGAGGAAAATTTCGTCGAGCACAACATGCTCGCCTGTGGATGGGCCGCTTAAAAGACATACATTACTGCGCATTTCATGTGCTCTCGGCAGCAGACCGAATGAGAATGATTGATGCTAGAGCTGGAAACAGAATCGATTAAAAATCGATTTAATCGATGTCGCCGAAAAATTAAAAAATCGATTGTTTTTCTGCAACATCGATTATCGGCTAGTAGCGACCCTTCAAAAGAAATCAGCAAGACGTGAAAACGTAAATATAAAAATTAAATATGAATATTGCTTATAAAAAGTAATACCTACTATTTACATTTACAGAATATAATTGGTGGTGTTAGCAGCGATCGTGGGAGAGCCATGGTTTATTAAAAGTAATTTGAAAGAAAAATGAGCATACATACATATGTACAAAGTGTACGTGTGGATATGTACAAGTGCTCCAAATAACAATGTGACCAAAAATAAACGTTTTTTTTTACGGTAACATCAAAAGTGCTGGGCGACAACGAGGAAACTATTGATAATAGACCCAAAAGAAAAAAGGAGATGTCAAAAGTTTGGCAGCATTTTAATAAGGGGGAAGGATCAGGTTACTATTGCTACTATTTTTAAATAAGAGCATGTATTTGATCTCGAAATAAATATATATTGTTAAACTAGAAAACAAAATCTTAAAAAACCGATTAAATCGATTATAATCGATTTTTCCCATCCAAATAATCGCCATAATCGATTTTAGCGATAATCGATAATTCTCCAGCTCTAATTGATGCTCGGCGAAAACGTTCGGCAGTCTTCGGCTCTGCTGAGACACTTCGTAACGACGCTCAGCCTCTGCTGGGACGTCTCGCAACGACGCCGAGCCTCTGCTGGGACGCGTCGCAAGAAAATTTTGTGTCAAAAACGCTTGTATGAAATGTCCGATCTATGTGTTATATGGCCAGTGATAGTATCAAATGCTGATCAAGTTTATTTTATTTTTAATTATTTCTTTGGATGCCATACTTCATTTATCATCATATGAATCACGATTCTTTATTTCTATTAGTGTAACTTTCTACTCAGTCTGACAAGGGATGCGCTCACGTTTTGCCACATTTAGATTTACACGCATACGCACAACCACATATGTATGTATATGGTCTGTTAATTGAGGGCCTTGGCACAGGGTGTCTTATAGCCGTCGTGAATGCTAATGTTGTTGAGTCATGAACTAATTGAACATAGTGTGCATAATCAAACTAATTCTATTTAGTTTTCGAAACTCTTAAAAGAAAAATCTTTTTTTTTTTGACAAGACTCTGAGCTACCCAAAACTAGCTTTAGAGCAATACAGGTCGCGTAAAATAATCAATTTTATTACTAAAAAACAAACTTGAATTAAATGATCCTAAAAATAAACAATTAAGGATTCACCATTTTAATTTCCAAAGAGCACAGGCTGTAAAATATGATTCTATAATGATGGAGCTGGTAGGAAACTGTAAACCAAATCGAAAAAGCAAGTTATCCTACAAATTATATTGATTTTAATTTTTAGACGTACGCTTGGTCTAATCTATTATTTTTGTAATTGAAAAAATGTAATGTAATTTTTGAACTTATGTACAGCTGCTCAACAAGGCGATTGATCTGGATGCTCGTCCCGAGTTTGTGCGTGCCACGATCAGCAGTATCAAGGGCCAACTGTATGCCAGCGTCAATGGTGATCAGGTGAAGATCCTTTTACACTTATTTGCTAATTTATTAATGTGCTTGAATTGTATATGTCTTTAAACTAAAGATCAGCAGCCGCCTGCAGAGCATTGTGGGCGCCGATGTGCTAATCCATTTGCCGGGTCGCACTGTGACCAAAGCACAAGCTCTTGCAGGAGATGTCTTCAGCGCTTCCGTTCTGCGTGTCGACTTCATATCCAAATACGAGTGATATTAAACTACTTATTTGTATATTAATGAATTGAACTTCGACCTATGACAATATATGTATGTGCATATATATGGAATTTATTAAATCATTCAACATGTTGTAAATCGTATCATTAATTATACGCAATGAAAAATTGCGGCTTACCTTCCCCCGGGGGTGGGATTTGCGTGTTTATACATAGTACGCCAAGGTCACGAATCGAACTCATGCGGCTTGTCATAAACTTCTCTATCTCTGGCTGTATGTATGTATGTACATACATATATGTTTATGCTTAAATACATGCAGATGCATAAACAAAGAATTGTATGGTTCATAGTATGATGTACATAACTGTATGTATGTATGTAAAGAGTTGTATTACATACATATGCATATATAAATACTTTCTGTACATAGTGAAATTCCTACGGTATGCCTATACATATGTTTAGAGATATACTGTTTGGGTTACACTATGTGCAGAAAGTATTTGTAAAAGGCACGCGATTTCTCTCTTCCTTTCCTTCTCTCTCTCTTTTTCTTTCTCTCTCTCTCGCTCTCTCTCTCTCTCTCCCTCTTTCTTTCTCTCTCTCTCGCTCTTTCTCTTTTTTTCTTTCTCTCTCTCTTTCTTTCTTTCTTTCTCTCTCTCTCTCTCTTTCTCTTTCTTTCTTTCTCTCTCTCTTTCTTTCTCTCTCTCTCTCTCTCTTAATGTTCTCCATCTTCAGATGGAGTTCGATGCTGCGGCTTTGGACTTCCGTCAGTTAGACAGATTGTGTGGCGTCTTCAGTGGTCCGATGCAGCCGCAACGAGGAGCGGCATGGCAACGTGAATTGATATTTGTTGTGGGATAACAAAGTATACCGCTGCTGGGGCACAAAGTCCCACAGGGCACGTTCGATCACCTGCAGTTCATTCGTGCTCAGCACATCCGCCGTGTATTGCGTTGGTGCCCCTGGAACCTGTGAAATGGCTAAAAGGCCAAAGTACATTTCACATTTAATTGAATGTCTTCATTTTATATATATGTACATATAGAAATACATATGTATCTATGAGTACATATGTATCGAGTATTCACTTACTCTGTGCAACCGGGGCTTTGTATAGAGATTCAACGGTCATACCGCATGTGTCGAGTGCCACAATGCTAACACCATATGGCTGGAGCTCTTTACGCAACTCGTCGGCACACTTCTCGACGGCCACTCGTGAAGCGTTGAAGGCCACTAGGCCGTCGCCTCCGATGCTGGCGCCCGCGGTGCTACCGCCGAGGTACAGCAGACGTCCGCGTGTTGGACGCAAGAAACCTACGAATGCCTTCGCCACTCGCAATGTGCCCAGAATATTTGTCTTGAGCATGTGCTCCCATTGCTGCACATCCTGGAACTCAACGCGGCCCCGATAGACGCTGCCGCTCGTGTTGATGACGGCGGCAATGCCACGTTCATTGGCATTGAGATGGGCGCCTATCACAATTGATGCCTCGCGCAGCACATCCTCGCGTGTCACATCCAGGCGCATGGGTATGATAGTGCCGCTTATGGGCTCCTCGCTATACTCGCGTATCTTCATCCAGCCGCACAAGAGTTTCGCTGGCAGCGAATCCTTGGCCTCTTTCATGCCCGCAAACACTCGACAACCCTTGTTTGCCAAATACGTGCAAAGCTGCAGACCCAACGCCGTGTCCGCGCTTGTCACCAGCACCACACGACTGAGCTGCTGATCCGCATTGCTGGTCTGGCTCTCCTCTCGCACTTTGCATATTAGATAGATCAAGAGGGCTCCGGCAATCGAGAAGAGCGCCAGCAACTGGAAGGCCAACACCAGCATTGTCATTGGCTCCATAATGGCATCTCTGCAAAAATGCAAAACAATGTTAATATATACTACGTACACATCCATATTTTTTAAATATTTATTATTAAGAAAATGTATTGAACCTCACAGGAGGTATTATATAAAATATTTACTTTAATCCCAATACTTCTACCTACTACCATAACAACAACATAACCCTAACCCACATACTACTGGACTGCACCTTCCCTACCTTTACCCATACTAAATCCATATTCTTCGGTTGCTCCTGACCAACCCTACAAACATTAACATCGTAACCACAATTAATTTCTTTAAACAAATTACCTTCGTTTACTTAGTTTGATACATACATACATAGTATATATGTATATACATATATATAAAGCGCATATGAAAACCTAAAAATACTCTGTAAATATTATACAATAGGTTACACCTAATTATATTATATATATTATATATATATTCCATCCAGTCAAAGCCCCTAGAAAACAATGCTGGTCCTTCGCAAGGTTATAAGTGTAGTTAATTATAAAAATAAAATAAATAAAATTTTGAATCACTTTTCCATTATTAATTGTTGAATTTGAATTAAATACTTATTCTAGGTTTGGTTTCTCTACCTATCACCTTCAAGGTATTGAGGTCAAAGATCAGTTGGAATTAAATGGTTCGAGTGGTCATTTTCGGTAAGGAATTTTCGATAGGACGCGGAAATTTTCATAGAATTTCGGTTGGAATATAAAAACTGCTCGGGGAAGTTGATAATATATACTTCAAACATTAATACTCGCCTTACATACAATATAGTTGAAGATGAATTTTAATTATTGTGTTATATACATATGAGTATAAATAAAATATATCTAAACAGCTTTATGTCTCTCTGGTACGTCCCATCCTCGAGTATGGGTCCTGTTTGTGGTCGCCACAGTATCAGACTTATAAAGACAAAATTGAATCGGTGCAAAAGAAGTTTCTAATTTTCGCACTAAGAAACTTAAACTGGTCACCACAACTTAACCTTCCGCCATATCCTAGTAGATTACTATTAATTAATCTTCCTTCCCTTTCACACCGTCGCATTATGCTGGGTGTAACTTTCATTCAAAAACTTATAAATGGTGATATTGACTCTCCTTTCTTACTAAACAAATTAAACTTTTCACTTCCTATTAGATCAACTCGTTTCTACTCCTTATTAACAACTAGCACTTGCCATACTAATTACCTTATGCATGAACCTTTTAGAGTACTATGTTCTGAGTTTAACAGACTTTACGGGGTTATTAGATTAGAGTCTTCTATCTCTACCAATAAAGCCTTAATCTTAGAACATTTACGCACACATTAATCAATTTAATCTCTGGTGGTGGTCATTGATTTGATTGGGTTTTCCTGGGTTTCCCCAATCCTAGCAACAAATGTTGAATCAATTTACTTTTACTCACCCCAGAACTATTTATTTATTATTTTTATTTTATATTTTTTCTTTTTTCAATTTAATTATAATTTTTATATTTTTAATATTTAATATGAATAATTTAATTATTTTTAAATTTAATTTTAATTTTACACTTAATTTTAAATTTCTGTCGACTGTTTATAGTTGACATTAAATAAATAAATAAATAAATAAATAAATAAATAAATAAATAAATAAATATCGAAAAAGAATGGATGACATTATCTGCATAATCTGTTCAGAAGTCCGCATGCCAATTACATTCAAGTGGTCTAAAAATCAACCATATCCCTTCCTATGGAAATTTACAATATAGACGCAGAATTTCGTATATAATATATTAACTAATCTGGAGAATCTATTTTTACAACCAATTGGCATATTCATGCTGTTAAGTTTTGGCCGAAGGGGACGTGGCATGTAAACTCAACTCAAAATGTGTTGGCCACAGTTTGAAATCATATGTAAAGGCTGTAACTTGGCAGATAAGGTTTGTATTTAAGTGACCTTTACCCTGTGTGCGAGAATCCAACTTCAATTTCCTGTGTATGTAACTGGAAAATTGAGGCTTGGGCGAAACCAGAAAGTGAAGGCAGTAGGCAACGCTCATCAATATCACGATTATCATAGTAATGATATCCCTTACTAAGGGATCCAATAGTTCGCCATCTCTGCAGTTGTCTCTGTGTGGTCCATCTTTTTTCTTTATCCCGCTTTCTGCGTATGTCGTATTCTCTGCTAACAGTTCGTCCGTTCCGTTTCTTTCTAAGTGCTCTTTGTGCCCTTGACTCCCTGCCTCGTTCGCTTTTATTGCTGCTGTCTTCCTTTGCGGAAGCAGAGAATGTCTACTTTAAGTGGACAGCGTCGAATGCGGAAGTAACGCATGGAACGCTTTTGGAAGTGGTTAACGGGTGAGTGAGCGATGTGGAGACACAGATGTGTTGTTTTTTTTTTTTTTGGAGGGGGGGCAGCCAAAAGTCAAATATGGCGTAGCTATTTCCGTAAGTCGATGGGCGATGCGTTGCAACCACTGTGTCGCTCGAAATGCAATGCGATTCCAGCAAACCATCTAAAGAAGATGAAAAAACTATAGAAGTAGTAGATAGAAGACGATGGCGAAGGCGGGAGAGATTAATTAATAATAAACTGGATGATGTAAAGTCAGAAATATACATATAGGTATACGAACATACATATGTACATGGATGGGATGGGATGGGACATGGAATGAGTTGATTAAGTTTGGGATGGGTTGAGTTAAGTGAGTATCGATAGCTGGTTACAGCAACTTTTACTTTAGCAAGCAAAGAGCAGCTGCAGTCAGCTAGCGTCGCTGCCGCTGCCGTAGCTTCTGCCGCTGTTGCTGTCGGCGTCATGGCGCGTGCAGTGAAAACTTGTGAATCACGTACACATAATTTATTGCCAAATGCACGAAACTTTTAGCTGGACACGCACTGCTGGGCACGTCTACAAACATTCAACACATATAGATACACTCGCATAGTTTAAAAGTGAAGTCTTGGTTCGATTTCTTCAACGGAGAGACAAAGTAACAGCAACAGCAAACAGCAACTGCAAAGCCAAAGCAAAGCTAAGTGGCCGTGGCTGGTGGTGATAGAGACAGAGATGAGGCAGGCATGTGGACAGGGGGTGAGGCCAACTATGACCAAACAGATACATATGTACATACATATGTACGCTGATAGACAACAAGCGTCTAAGCGTTTCGAAAACATTAAAACTGGAAATGAATCTAAATGTGAGGCAAATACCAAAGACACACAGATACACACACACACACACACACACACACACACACACACACACACATATATATATACATATGAATATGTTCGGATTGGACATTTCACACTCAAATTAGCTGCAGGAGATTTCAGCAGAGGCTGAGAGTTGTATGCGAGAAGGCCCTCCAGCAGCAGTGATGCCTTTCTTTCATGGACTTAACACTTTTCAGCAACGCGAAGGAACTGATTAGTATATACATGTAATTATATACAAAAGCAATGGTGTCTTGTGTAATCACATCAAAAGGAGCGTTAAAACATAAGTTTAATGATTAATTGCAACAACAACTCGTTTTCAAATCTCAAATCTCCAAATGTTTGCCAAATAGGACAACACATGACCACTAACATATCAACCGAGATATATGTACATATGTACATAAGTCATAAAAGGGCGTGAAATGTTGTAATTGGGCAGGCTTTTCTAGCATTATTAGAACTTTTTATTGGATTTAGTGTCAGGTAGCCTGCCACATCTGGGCTGGTACAAGTGTAATCACTTAGCTGATACAATTGCATAACATGCTGTACCTTTCGTCACCCTGTGCTCTGTTGCAAATAAACTAGACCCAAACCACATTCAATCTTAATTTCAATCTTAATCTTGATATGCATTATGATTCCAACTGGAATGGATAGTTTATTGGAAACATAATGAGAAGTTGGAGACTTTATCACTAACTTAATGTTAGCCATATTGTGTTCTTGTGTTGCGTCAACTTTGTGTTGCATCAACTTTGTGTTGCATGCAATAACTCTTCGGATGTGATTCGAATGAAAAGGAAAACAATTCTCTCCTGTCTGTCGTGTGATATTTGGTGACACATTTAGCATATCCATGCATTCGTCTTCGTGTCCACTTTTGTCACTTGGGAGATGAAATATGTTATTAGGATTTAATGTGAGCTTTTTAAGCATTAATTTTCTCAAGGCGTTCTATGCAGAAATCTAAAGAATCATTTCAAATTTTAGGTCTTCACAAATTATTACATAATAATTATACAAAATGTTAATTCCAAATAAAAACATGACTTTGAAACACATAAAGATCTTATAACCAAAATATAGAGTTATTATTAGTTAATAAATTTTACAAGTTTTCCTTTTAAATAATTTAATTATATATTTTTATATATATTTTTTTTAATCATAGGCGCGAAACAAAAATTTATTTCAAAATTTTGTATGACAAGACCCGATTTATCCGAAATAAGTTTAAATCTTTTAAATAAATTAAAATAAATAAATAACAGAGATTTGAATGAACCTGAAATTTCACCAAATACTGGTTTGTTGGTCAGTTTCTAGGATAACCCCATATCAACAAATAACAACTAATAACTTTATAGTCGAATACGCACGACTTTAAGATATCCTATGCTTTGCTTCTATGTCCATACATAGCGAATGTAAATCCATCATCGCAAAGGCGCAACTCTTATGCGGCCACTTGAGGCATTCCTATGTAAACGAAATATGGAATGTGAGATTAACATTATATATTCACTGAAGAATCTATCTTAAAAACCAATTGACATTCAAACATTATTATCGTATGGTTTACAAGAGTAAACATACTGATTTTGGAATCTCTGGCACCTACACGTACAGACAGACGGACAGGGGTCAATCGATTTAAGCCACAATATATACGGCTCAGTCTTTTTGAAAGGCACATTTGAATCGACTAGCTTAAATTTATGGATGTTATGGGATGTTTACTGTACGAGAAATGCAATTCATTGAGGTTTGTTTGCACTTGGCTCAGTTACTATTGATAAATAAGTGATTTAATGGTTGACAATTAAACCCAGGTATGTACATGTGTTGCTTTGAATTAAACCTGCTACTAGTTTGCTTTTTGAGATATGTATATCGACATATGCAGTTGTAGATAGAAAGAAAGCACCGAACGTGACTCTTCAATCGCATTAACAAACCATTAATGAACTCTGCGGGATTTTCGCTGAGCTGTCAATGCTTAGTTTCGCCGAAGATTACAATACGAGTTCATTGTGTTCAAACGACGCGAAATTGTAAACTTTATCCAATTACAGGTTATTCGAAACAGACTCAAACTACTCATGAATACTTTCGCATATTTAGACAAAACAGTTGTTCGAAACTATTTCCGAACATTTCCTTGAATGCTAATGAAATAAACTAAGAAAGATTGATGCTAATTGAAATGTTTTTTGAATCTAAGTTGAACACATACATAGTTCTATCTATATAGATATAGACAGAGAGAGAGAGAGAGAGAGAGAGAGAGAGAGAGAGAGAGAGAGAGAGAGAGAAAGAGAGAGAGAAAAAGAGAGAGACAGAGAGAGATTGGGAGAGATTGAGATAGAAAGAGACAGACACTTAGATATACTTACATACTTCAGACAATTTACAAGGTAAAGCCAAAGCCACATATACCAAAGAACCAATGTCAACAAAAACAAGACACATATTCAGATACAAATTGAGATAAAAGGTACAAATATCCTAATAGCTTCAAGCACTTACATACATAGGTGTTTATGTGTGTACATATAGAGTCTGCGGTGATCTTGTCTATCAGGTTTAAGTGTGTGTAGCTTTTAGTCATATTCAAGCACAGATAATTTTGTCACATGCCGGCAAATACCAAAGAGATTCATTAACAGAAACAAGTACGAAATTTTTATTCCACTGTGCATGCTTATCAGATACCCTGTGCATAGGTACCCAAATAACATTTGCATATTGCCTGCACAATCTATACAAAAATTTCTATTTATCTCCGATCTTTGGGCATATTGCGCATATTATTCATTTATTTTTAAATTTCTCAAATTATTATCGATGAATATCGATGTGCCATATATAAAGATTCTAGTATTTTTACTTGAGAAATCACGTGTGCCCTTTGAATTACGTAGCAAAGTTAATTTTAAACTTGACACTCCCCACTTACAGGGTATATGCTAGCCAAAGCCACACTCACGACATACCCTGCGCCACTTTGACCCCTAAACTTTGAAGCCAAACTAGTGGAACAAAACTAGTGGAAAATGTTCTCCTGTTGGCAAAAAGTAATATGAACATAAAGAGAAATTAGTTCCTTTGTACATACATATATAATCAATTATGATATTCATAAAGGTCTATACATAGCCCTAATTATAAATTAAACAAAAGTAAAGGCTGAAAAGATTATTAATAAATCGCACGACCATACAATTTTTTAGATTTAATTATTTTAATACACAATTCTCACCGTCCAAGACAGTACCATGTACTGTATCCTGTACTGTACCATGTACTGTATCATGTACTGTACCATGGACTGTACCATGTACTGTACCATGTACTGTACCATGTACACTTATTTTGGTGATAATTTCCACTGTACATTGACGGTAACATACATATATTGTCTTAGTGAAATATCAAATTTTTGTTCTTCAAAAGCGATCATTTTTCGGCGGTTTCTAGGATAGCACATTTTCCACAAAATCGAGTAAAAACGTTATAGTCGATCGGGCTCGACTAAGAGATGCTCCCCAAATGACAGTGCACATATATATTGCAAATTACAGGGTGATTGAGGCAAAGCAATCATCTGTGGGAGCTGTGTGCGATGCAGCTTTCGGCTTTCAAAGCAGTTGCCAAAAATTATTCTGTACCTTATTAATATATAGTCCATGAAAACTGTCGGCAATATAAGCTTATTCTAATGTAAATAATGAATAAGCATTGCAACTATTCTTTCATTAAAAGTTGATATAAATCATTAAGAAATAATTTAAGTATTTTTTATTTAGCCTTTCCAAAAAAACTAATAGTTATTTTATAAGAATTATATTTTAAATTAAATAATTTAATTAAAATAATTCAGATAAAAATGGTCAGTAATTGCATTTGATTGAATAGGCCTCAATCTTCCTATGTTTAATTAATATACCCTTTCTGCTCTTTCTCAAAGAGTACAGCGCCAGCAAATTTGTAAATATCGATAAGTTTCGCAAATGGCATTTTTTTTAAAGCTACATATGAATGCATATATGTATGTACATATGTTATGTATGTACGAGTTTTGTGTGATTGTGTTGCTAACACACGCTGCATAAAGAACAAGACAAACATGAATACGCGTGTGTGTGCGTGAGTGCGAATTCAGTATGGCTGCCGCTAGCAAGTTTCCTCTTCTGTGTTTCTCATCCGATCACATTCAAATTTCAATTTAGAATCAGACTTTCGTATAATATCAATAAACCAAATCTAACGAATCTAGCTCAAAACCAAATCGAATTATAGAGTTTTACATAAAAATAGCACATTTACGGTTACTCAAGATATATGTGCGTAATGGGCGTGGTATCGAAAAGTTAAAAACTTTTCTCCCATTTTAGTAGCAAAGACCTTGGAGCTTCTAGCTTGTATAGTCTCTGAGGAAAATGAACTCAAATATATGTACAACACGTTTTATGAGCATCAAAAAAAAAAAAAAAAAAAAACCTCTTAATTAACGTATGGTATAAAGGGACTACCTATAAGCCAAATTTCAACTCTCTGGCTCCTATCGCTTCTGAGAAACATGCACTCAAACAATCAGATGGACGGTCGGGCAGATTTCTCTATTCATTATGAGTAAGAATATATATATTTTTACACAGTGCTCTTTGACAAAGAGCAAAGTTCAGTTTCGCTAACAACTGTCCTTGCGTCTGCCATCCTTAACAAAATTTCAAGATTAATAAGTTTTAATTTCGAATTTTCCATTATTTGTTGCTTTTGCGTTTAATCACTTAAAAGGAATGATTTTCAATGCTATATATAGCGACACAAAAACATTTGAGACATCTTGAGATTAGATCATCGAATCGAGCTAAGCTGATTGCGAGGGAGTGTCATGCCGCAGATGACGACACTTAGCGGGAGAAATCTTGTTAAATGACAGGTTACTGCGATTATGATGTATACACATTCTAGACATGATGAACATTAGAGAGACACACAGAGAGAAGAATATAAATAGATATTTAGATATTTGATCAAGCGAATGTTATTCTAAAATAATAATAAATTGTACATTAATGTTTTGATAAATATTTATTTAGTGAAGTAGCTAAATGTAACGAAAAAGATAATCTTTACTTTAATACCACTTATGCTGCAGTACACGTAATAGTTTTAACGCTGGAAGTTTGAATTTTACAGCATGCCGTGCATAGTTTAAGCTGAAAGCCACTGTATATAATAATTGAGGTTATGACAATATGAAAGAGCTTAAAATAAGGACAAATATTCGAGATTAAAAAAGAAGCTATAAACTATTAGCCACATAAAATTTAGATCTAATCAGTAATCTGATAAATATGTTGCACATATGACTAGTTAGTTATTTGAATTACATTAATTTAATTAAATTTCTCAGAATAGAAACTGTCAAAATATAAAATACATTTTAAAGCTAACTGAGGGGCATGCACAGCAGGTAAAGTCACTACTGAAAAATAAGCTTATTGTCCCCTTCAATATTATGGCTATCTGCAAAAACATGTAATATGTACGTGTGATAGGTTTTAAAACTTTTAAAAGTTTTTTGTCTTCCATGATCACATTATATTTATCATTATCACATTGCACGGAATTTGATGAGGAAATAGTACAATAGTACTTAGGCGTCGAACTTGTATCTCACGTCATTTTCGCATTTTCGCATTTTCTGTCTTTCTTCTGCTCCTTTTTCTCAGATTGTTGATGATGACCTGTCATGCCTAAACCCAAGCCACAAACAACGCTTCGAATAGACACGCAATGTCCCAAAGCATGGGTACAATAGCGAATTAAATTTATTTAGATTTACAGCCGCTTTATGAATCAGTTTGATGGTGGCTAAAGTTGCTATTTAATCTAAACTGTTTTCGGTTTTGCATTTTGAACAGTTTAATATGCCAATGTATAACATATTAAAATAGTTAACCGCCTATTATTAGACACACTACGTCTCTGAGATATTACCTCATTTCTCGGGCTCCAACAGCGCTTTTTCATGCTGATGAGGGCACCAAGCTTGCGCCTTTTTATAAACTTTTCTCTTTCATAGATTCGATCAATTGTGCAAACTTTCGGAACAGACAGTCAGAGAGAAACAGACACATAGTAAAACACTTTTGCATGTTTTTAACAGAACGGAAACACTGCTTTACATTGTCGGTTTATAATAAATTCTTATACTATTTATATGTTTCTATTTTTAATACATATATAATAAATGATAAAATACATATACATATAATAAGTAACTGTCGGAAACTGTAGAATGTATATAAATAGTGTAAGTGTGCTCAATCCCTGTCCAGCCAATAATGGGTGTCCCGGCAATCAAATCTATGGTAAATATAAGCGACGAAACTTATAATGGTAAAAATAATGGTGAACATTGACAACTATATGACATACTTATGGATATGTAACATCGACTCCGAAATCTTAACAACAACAAAGTTAAATAACTTCGAATATTAAGTAAGCTGCGTGTGCTGAATTCGAGGCCACCTCAGTAAGGAGAGTAACGCGTTTTCGACCTCAAACATGTATAATATTCAGACGAAGAATTAGAAGAGTTATTTCTTAGAAACAATAAGAGCTAGAAATTCCAAATGTAATAGGGAGGAGTCTAGAAACTCCAAATTTCGCACACATGTTCTTATATAATAAGAATATTGATAGTTTTTGTCATTTTTTTTATATCACGGGGATTACCTTAACTTTATGACTCCTGTGTTTTTTATACTTTCGTATTCAAATATACAATATAGTGAATGCAGTTTCCAAATATTTGGAGTTACTCAAGTTATTATATTTTTTTCGACTTGTGGACTCGGCACCCAAAATCGATTAAATGATGTGAGTAAATGGATAAATAGATAAATTTACTCAGCCTATGGTGTGCAAATTTCGAATCCCCAGCTTCTATAATTTCTGAGAAACAAGCACAGGATTCATTTGGATTCTTAATTGATTCTGAGTCAGATTATTTGGTTATACTTTCTGGGGTCGAAATCGACTTCTTCTCCCCAGGGTATAAAAAATTTCAACTTTACGCTTCATTCAGCTTTTAAATTGGTTTGTGCCACTTTTAAGTTGAATTTTCTCGCAGTTTTTTTTTTGTACCATTCTATGTCTTCTTATAAGCCTACCTTTGCTGCAATGCTTTGACCAACTTTTTGGCTATTTGTTTTAGTAACTAAATGCAACAGCAGCATTGCTCCACATACCACATACATACTACGTAAAGCTGAATTGCAAACAAGACACACAGAGAGAGACTGAGAGAGAGAGAGAGAGAGGGAGAGTGGGAGAGAGAGAGAGAGAGAGAGAGAGAGAGAGAGAGAGAGAGAGAGAGAGAGAGGGGGAGAGTGGGCAAATGTTGATATTGTCCATTAATGTTGCTGGGGCGATGCATTTCGCGTTGAATCAGAAATAGGAATTTCTGCAAACACTTCTTATATCACGTTCAATAGTTCAGAATCTCATATTTTCATTGATTTTTCTATAAATTTCACATTGTTACTCTGGAAAACCACTTATGTACATAGAACGCAAGTCAGACATAATTTATACTTTTAAGGCAATTTAACCATCAACACAAATATAGTACATACTGTTAAAAGTAAGTTTACTTTATGTGAAGTAAATTGAAATGTCACACATATCGGCTGCTATTTGGGAACCCGGGCAGAGGGTGTCTCATAGTTGAGCATACCCGGCTATAGCGAACCATCTAGTTTTTTTTAATAAAGTTCACGCTTGCATAAATTTATATATGTATGTACATAGTATGTTTAATTTTCTGAAAATTAAGTTTCCAAAGAGAGAAAGAGAGAGATAGTGAGGGAGAGAGATAGAGAGCCAGTGATGGGTGGGAGGGTGAATGGAGGAGGGTCGGTTTATTGCTGGTTTGTAAGATCCACTGAAGCGTCCTATTTGGATTTGTTGTTGTTGCTGCAGGTTCCTGATGCCAATTATGGATACACCGCAACAAGGTGAATTTTCAATTTCACATTTCTCTGTATTTGCTTCTTCATCCTCATCTTTAGCTTTTGCTTTCGGGCTTTGATTTTTTATTTTTAGACCCTGTGCTTCTTTAAAAGAAAGGCAAGCAAGGGTATATCAATATTTTGCAAATGTATGTCACGCGTAGAAGGAGACTTTTTCGTTGTCAAAAGGAAAATAAATTCTAATTCCGAATAAATAGAGCTGCACATGTAATCCAAACTAATAATCAGTGTTTCGCTTTGACCTCAAATTAAACGGAAACCTCAGCCTCCACCTTAGCCTTACTTTTAGCGTAAGTATCAATCAAATGTTGAATACTAAGGAGTACTTACTGTGCCTCAACGACAGCAACAACATCAGTATAATCACTGACCAAATAACAAATATGTTATTTGGTCAGTGGTGTAATGAACAACAAGAAACAGAAATTTAATAAAATAGTCGATAATTCTTTAAATTTTCCACAAAATTTAGAAATTATTCCATTCCTACTTAAATTAAGAACATTAAAATTATTTTATTATTTTATAAATTCCTCCAAATTAAATATATGACCTGATTAGATTTAGCATAGACCACCTCTCTTGCGATACTATCAAGCTGCTCTTCATTTTGAGTAGATTGAGCTTGAGCTCTATCCGCCTGCCTGTCTGTGTTATCTGTCCGTCCGACTGACCGTGTCAGTGACTGTTTCTCATAGCATATAAGAGCTAGAAACTCGAAAATTGGTATGAAGGTTTTTGAATGCCATATGCTTTGTTTTATTAATATTTCTTATTATCGATCAAAGTAAGATAATTTATTCACTATACAAATCTACATCAATCGGTCGCAAAAGAGATGTGCTATCGAAATTTACATTCATATGTGCATAAGAATTGAGCACAGGGTATCTAATATTCGAGCATCATCAACTATTGCGTTTTTTCCTGCATTTTGTCTCTATGCATATAAATACATATGTATGTATGTCATACATATTTACATATTTATGTATATACATATGTATGTACCTACATACAAAGTGGGGATGCTGCCTGAACTTGACTTGCCCTCGAAGCTTGTCGTATTTTAGTGATGACCTCAGCTGTTGCTTTTTTGTTTTCCATCGGCAGCCGTTGCTTTCATAAGATTCCTTTTGTTAATTTTAAAAGTTTTCCCAATTTTATTTACTTATTTCAATATATACCTACATATATATGTATATATTTTCTGTCATTCTTGTATGTACGTGAAAAGTCTTAGAGGTATTCATTATAAAGAGTTCAAAGTTCAATCGATATATTAACAACATTATCCAGGTGGAGTAACTTATACTTCTTGCATGATTATCCGACTCAACGTCACAATATATACTATAGAATGTGAACATGAAGATGGATCCGATATGTTGGTCATGTGATTTTATGCCAAGCTGCCCAATCTAAGAGCAACAAAACTCAAATATAGCTTTGCCTCAAATGAATGATCTAATGTCTATGCCGATGTCTAATGTTTAAATCTTGGGGTGTACAACATCTTATTCGACTTTCTTGTCGTGTTGCCCGCTGGCAACCTGTTAAAACACAAACTGTCACATAGAAGGTTTTTCTGCCACATTCATTTGCATACAAAGATTGATAATAATTCCAGCATTTTGGCACACGAAAACCTCAGTCATTTGTAGGCCGCATTCTCACCGAATTCACCCCAACCCCCTTCCTTCTAGCCAAGCTCCCTCTAAAGTTAACTGACGTCGCACTAATACATGCACTAATACATATACATATATACATATAGATTTTAATATAAAAATATATAAAAAAAAATTTAGTCGGCCGTTACGTGACATAACTTAGCTCATCGAAGACATTTTTAACAAAATATTATCGATGCTCAGCCGATAATCTGCGCTTAAATGCGCCATAGCTAATCGAAGTGATCGCTGAATGCCGATACTATTTACATTGAAGGTGAGACACCTGTCCCATTCCCATTCCCATGCTGACCCCCCAACCGCTTGGCATTGTACTAAGTCATGTATAGGGCGGGCTGGGGCAGTGCAGAGCACGACGAGGCGGGTGTTTGGATGATCGGCTATAAGAGGTTGGTACTGAGCTTGCAGTAGCAAGCCTCGGCTTACAGCTATCAATTAAAAGCTATTCGCAAGTATGGACATACATGTACTAATATACATATATAGATATGAGCATATGTATGTATCTTGGAAATAGTACGTATATATAGAAGTAGACATTTATTGCTTTCATAGACACATGGTCACATTTATTTATGTACATACATACATGTACATACGTATATACAGTGGTGAACACGTACATATGTAAGTTTGTTGAAAGGACGTTTTTGAAGCTTACCCTTGATAGAAATACGTGCGGTAAAATGAAGACAAAGTTGAATTCCTTGTTATTTTATTTGATTTTATTTAATTATGCCTTATTGATTTGTCTGTTGCTCACAAAACTTAAAGAAACTTTATTAAATTTGTATTGGAAAAGAAACAAAACACAACACACAAAAAAAAACCATTATAATTTTGCATGAAGCGACTTTTATTATGCGTGTTCAAAGCAGAAGAAGCAGCCGTAAGTCATTTATGTAGTATGTATAAAATACTAAATAAATAGTTGATAAAAAAAATAAACAAAAAAAAAACAAAAAACAAAATAAATGCAGCAAATTTTAAAACACGCAGACTCCGATCAAAACAGCCAATAATAAAACAGCTTTAAAAGAATAATAACAACAACAAAACTGTTGAAAATGGTCTGGAGTTGTTTTTGTTACTTTTGTGGATGGCTGGAATGTAACCGCACAAGTTTCGCGCTTGCTTTTTGTTTTTGTCTTTTTTGCGTTTCTACCAATTTCACGCACAGTTTGGGCGCAACTGGTGTTTCGTGTCTGCTACGACGAGCGCTGATCGTGCAAATGTATTGATGCAGACTTTACATATACTCAACACACGTTTCCATACGTACACACTCACACACATACAGTGTCATAAAAGCGCAGTCCGACCAACTTAACACATTGAGCTCTAACTACGGACTGAATCAAAACCTCAGCTTTCGCACTGCGCTGTCGTTGCATACGCGCTACTTTGTCGCTTCGTTAAGTTCGGGCAGCCGAAGTGTAAGACAGTATTTTAACATTCGGCACTGCTCTTTGAAAAAGAGCAATGCTGGTTATTATAAATTATAATTTATAATCTTATGCGAAAGGGCGTAATAGGGAGAAAAAAACTGTTTCCGACCCCATACAGTGTTGGAAAAAATAAATGAAAGGACATGTAGTGTCTTTACTTAATGCGTTATAGCTAAGTTTGAGCTACACGCACATTAATGATCAGACATAGGCAACCTTTTGGCAATAGCTTTTCCTCTGCGTAGCGATTCATTAGAAACGCACGGGATTGGATTGGAAAAAATAATAGAAATGAGCAACTCACAATATATGTTATTTTTAGGGTAACATTTAATAACAGAAGTGATAATATAGGGATTTCTTCAAAAATATACATATCATTAGATTGCGTTTAAGATCCTTAATATGTTGTGTGATTTATATAGTGCAGGGGTACATGTGAAATAAGCAAGAGGACTACCTGAAGGTGCCCAATTCATGGTGGAATTCATAGATATAATGAGGATCTATAGAATATAAGTATTTGTATACTCACAATAAAAATTAAACAGCCCGACGAGTCAGAAAGCGAGCAACTTTAGAGAAATTTGGAGTAGGGACCTTACTTAAATCAAAAAATCACTAATTCGTTTAGTGAAAGGACCTATAAAATTGATATTAGTTGGTCAGTTACTATTCGTATGATACGAACTAGGCTAATTATGAGAGATGTCAAGACGCACTAAGCGATAAAAGACCAAAATGCAATTTAAACAGTAATGTTTCCTCTGCCTGATTTAAAATCATATTACAATGGATGGATATCCTTTAGTTTGATAGGGAATGGATAAATTTGCTTACATTTGGTGGTAAACTAAATGTAAGAAGTAAAAAAATGCATTTTACATTTTTGAATACACTGAAAGAATACTTTTGCATGCAGCGTGTTTAATTACATTATGTGGCGGTGTCTTTGCCTCCAGTGTTTGGGCTGTTGTATTAGATACAGCGCAATGTCTGTAATTTGGAGAATGTCCTTATGCTTAGGAATATCATATTTATGTATCCCTATGAACAAAATTTTAATAAATTAGATAGCTAGGCAGGATAACGGCCTCAAACATTCGCCAAACTCGCTCAAACTTGGTAAGTAGTGGATCTCTTAGACCAAGGACCGGTCCACCCAGTTAACTGACCCAAAATCTGTTCGGGATTAATGGGGGAGATTGGAAGAAAAAAAGATGGGGTTCGTGGATGAGAGCCAATTTTTTTCTTTCAGCGCGATAGAGTTTGTTAGTAAATGGATATTTTTTTTAGTTTTTGGATGTGACGCCCGTTATTCCCACAATCCGAAAAAATCCAATTGAACATACATAAATAACAGTGCACACAATAACAATATATATATATATACATATATGGATATTGCTCCATTTTCGAACGCAAATAGAAAACAACTCAATGAGTAGTTTGGTTTTAAAGATACATACTTTA
Source organism: Drosophila quadrilineata (assembly GCA_018150725.1). Taxonomy (NCBI): domain Eukaryota; kingdom Metazoa; phylum Arthropoda; class Insecta; order Diptera; family Drosophilidae; genus Drosophila; species Drosophila quadrilineata. Next base: position 1,309,524 of record JAECWN010000432.1, on the reverse strand, counting down.
GATTATACAAATTTTGTGCCTAAATTGAAAAATATAATTCGTTCGAATTTATAGGCAAAACACTTTAACATTAGAAACAAAAGATGTGTGGTCGCAATGACCCCTTTACATACATATGTAGGTACATTTACATCATACGCAAATGTGCGTTCATACTCATATGTGTGCAATGTTATTTGTGAACCTGGGCACAGGGTATTTTATAATCGATCCCGTTCGACTAAAACGCTCTTGTTTGTTTACAAATATTTTTATACAAGCTGGTAGCTATGCATGAAAAGTGTGCCATGGCAGAGAAGCTACCATAGATACTAATTAGCTAGTTGGCTATACTTTTAAATGTTTTCAAGTCAGATCTAGCGTGTGGCTAGCAATTGTGCCATTTTAAAAGGCACAGTTGTGGCCATAGCTACAGAGGCTCGAACAATCTGAATGGATCACAGGCGAATGTGGGCCACTAGCTAAGAACTTGATGTATGGAATGCAACCGGGCAATTTTTCAAGCAGGCACTAGCCAGTTGGATAAAATATTGTATATAAATGTGTCAGACAAACCAGCTAGGCTGGAAATATGGATAGATAGATATATAGAAAAATAGGAGAGAGTGAAAGAGAAGGAGAGAGAGTGAGAGAGAAGGAGAGAGAATGAGAGAGAAACAAATATAAAGAGAGAGAGAGAGGGAGAGAGAGAGAGTAAGTGATAAGAAAAGAGTGTGTGCGGTGTGAAGCTGTTGCCGTGGGAGCGGTTGGTCGCTCTGACCACAACTCGGATGCACTTCAATAAGCTCAAGATGCAGATCAGCAAATGGAAATTATTAGAAAAGTTTGTGGCGGGTGAAGGGTGAAATGAATGGGAAAAAAAAAATAAAAAGCTCAGAAGCTTTCCTTGAACGTAGCTGTGCGGCAGGGGAGCGGGACCTAAAAAATGAGTTATGGATTTGAGATAATCCTTAGTAGATGTGTTGTATATACATATACATATGTATGTACATCTCCATACTCTTGATGTAAAGTGGCTTACAGCTTAAAATATGTATGTATGTACGACGTGCCGTAAACTTCGAACTTATATAGCGTTGAAACTATTAGGCGTACTGGAGCATATGTGGTGGCAAATTAAAGATTATAATGTTTAGATTTACTTATTGACTTCATTTATTGTCTTCTTTTTATTTTTATTAACAAAACATAACAAAATACTGCTTATTTCAACATAACACCTGTATTTAAAACTGTGTGACATCGCTTTAATATCGAATTTATGCAATCGATAAGCATTTTTAAAAGCTGTGCAACCCTGTTTTGTGTTTTTATGTAATCGTCGTCATACGTATTGACATCGGTTAATTGTGCATAAAGTTTCAACATGCCAAAGGAAACATATAAACAAAAATTTCCTTTATCGTGGTTGCAAGAACCGTCGCTGATGAATTGGTTGTGCCGAGATGCCGCAGATTCTAATAAGGCATAGTGCAAATACTGCAAGTATACATTAAATCCAAAAATTGACATGGTGCGCGCACATGGAAAAACAAAAAACATTTACAAAGTGCATTGCCGTTCGCGCAATCAATCCGGTTGGGCACCTTAGTCAACTGTGCAGTTTGCATTTTGGCGCGAAAGACATTCAATTGCAACGGACAAAATTGAAATTAATAAATAAATCGACGAAATTTAATTTGAAATAAATGAAAAATAAGAAAACTATGTTTGTCATTTTTTTTGTCCTCAAAATAAAATGTCTGTCCTTTTCTTGTCAGTTTTTTTTTTTTTTATCATCTGTCATTGTTGCGCTGCCCCAGTTCGATGCGACATACTCCGATCGGCTCACACGAACAGCTTCCGACAAGTTCGATCTCTCAATGTGCAAAAATATACTGAGTTAATAGCGTTTAGTACGTCGTCTAGGGCGGACGCTTCGTATACAGCCCGTATGTTACTCTTAGGATCACACCAATGCTGTTGGCTGTTGAGAGCAGGGTGACCGCGCCGAGCCAAACGAAAAATACCAATTTGGTCTCAGATATATATTATAAAATTCTATTTCATATTTTACAAAGTACCACAATAAATACCATAACATATAAACCGCCTTGAAATTCAAATTATAAAATGTAAAAATAATAATTAACTTAATAATAATAATAATAATTGACGCTTGGAACTTTTTGAATAGTAGTTATATAGCTCATAACAGTCGAATGGCAAACACATTTTACAAAATGACTTGTTGACGTCTCGTATCTTCGTCATAATGCTATTGGGCTCACCATACATCACATTAGTTGTGTCTGCAGCTAATAAAATTATAATATTGATGTCAAAGCCATTAAGTTTGAGTACACCGCTGAGTACTAGAGCTGGAAAAAAGAATTTTGTTTGCACTGCATTGTCGAAATACATAACAGCAAGACCTTTGTGCTCGAAACATCAGTCGATTCATCAATGATTATGGAGAACACAGGCCTTGCCGCTGGAGAAACGCACCGTTTCATGCTAGAGATCAGTTGATCCTTCATCACAGGTGCCAGTACATTGTACCACTGACCATATAACACATAGATCGGACATTTCATACAAGCGTTTTTGACACAAAATTTTCTTGCGACGCGTCCCAGCAGAGGCTCGGCGTCGTTGCGAGACGTCCCAGCAGAGGCTGAGCGTCGTTACAAAGTGTCTCAACAGAGCCGAAGGCTGCCGAACGTTTTCGCTTAGCAGCAATTATTCTCATTCGGTCTGCTGCCGAGAGCACATGAAATGCGCAGGAATGTACACTAGGCAGAAAAAGTGTGCGTACAAATTTTAACCGAAACTTTGACGTTAAATAAAAACAGTTGTATAGAAGATATTGCGCCAATTTCTTTTTTATATTAACAACACATCTATTGTCAATAATTATAGCTACTCTTCATTTATTTAATTCAACAACTTCTTTTATTAAAATTAAAAAAACCAAAAATGCACACTTTTTTGGCAAGAAAAAGTCTGCGTACAGCTGTTTCAAGCTGTGTGAAATGCAAGAAACAGCGATTACCGTTGGATTTTTTTATGTAGATTATTTTAGTATTATATTAGCAATTAGTATTACTCATTTAAAACATAAACATCACATCATATTTAGTAATATCACAACATGGAGCAAAATGTGCAAGAAAAATTCTGTTTTCTACCAAAAATGGTTTTAAAGTTATCCTTAGCTGCTCTATTATGCAAGAAAATTGATGTCCTAGTTGTAAGAGATCACTCCTCTATCCAAAAAGTAATAAACAATAGCAAATTATTTGGTTGGATCTTCTCAAAGGCCAGATCTGGCCAACCACTATAGGTCACCCATCGCGAGCAGAGGATTGTAATTCATCCTGGAGTCCGTATTTAGTTGGGTTGTGATCCAAATTGTGTTCCAATATGTTGATATCGTCCTCCTGTTCCATGATAGACTCAATACTAATGCTATTTCCCTGGCCACAGGGAAATTCGAGCCGAATTGCCTACGTCGATCGTAGTTGTACACAATCGTTTCTCGTAAGCAAAAAAAAAAACGCATATGTACATTTTTGTCATTTATTGTTAATTTTATTTAAATTAATTTAAAATATATTTGTATTTATATCTTTTCAGATCTGGAGAGGAAAGTTTCAGTTTTAATCGCTACATAGGCACGTCAGTTCTATTTGTTGTTGCTTTATTTGTTGTTTGTTTCTTGCTTAAAAATAATATATTTATGTTTTATTTGTATTTCATATTGAAATATTTTTGTTTTCTTTTCATTTGTATTACATACAAAAGGATGCAGATGAAAATTAAAATTAAATATGAGAAAGCAATATAATAATATTATTGTATGTGTGTATGCGTATTTAAATACATTTCTCATAGATTTAGTATACACAATGTATGTTGTATATGCGTATGTATGTATATAATATGTATGTTACTATATTTTGTAGAATCTCTAAAATATAAAATTTATTCAAAATGCGTTTAGTGCTAGGCATTAATAAGGAAGGGATGATCAATTCAATTTTGATTTTCATCATTAATATTCCATTTTTGCATCAAAAACGAAATACGAAAAAAGTGGTTCGCAAAAAATACTCCAGTTATTTGTTTTCTATGTATGTTGACACAATTTTCATAAAGACTTCTTAATTTAATTGCTGTGTACTTGTACTGTGACCAGTACAATATGTCCACGACTTGTGCTTTACAAAATTACTGTATATTATCCTGCGGGACATTTTCAATGGCTACATCAGAGGCAAATATCAAATATAGTGAAATTCGCAAATATAGCAAATAAAATAGAGACAAAGATACCAAATTCATGTGAAGAATTGAATATAGTACATATTATAATGAATTATATTAATTATATAAATACCATAAAATTTCCACTATGCGTAACAATTTTTTTGAACATTAACTAAATTGTCTACATAATATTGTTACTTAACATTGATTGCGTGTATGTGTGTGTGCGTGTATATGTGTGAAATGATACAAAACTATTGTTACTTTCTTCTCTCTCTCGCTGTCTCTCGCTGTCTCTGTCTCTATCTCTCTCACTCTTACTCTCTCTCTCTCTCTCTCTCTCTCTCATTTAATTTGATTTGTTATTGTTATTGTTGTTCGTTATTCTAATTCTGCTCTAATTGCACTTATAATTTTAAATATGTTTCAATGCATTTCGCGTTTGCATTTGTTCAGAGTGTTCTGGTCACCTTTGTTCTAATTTGCGAAAAATTATAATTAATATATTTGATTAATGCATACATATGTAAAAATTATCCAAATTAACCAAATAGAAACAATGTTTCAATACTTTAAAGTGTATGTACTATATACATACATACAAATGTATGTAAGTATGTATGCATGTATGCATGTGTATAGTTAATGTCTGCTGGTAATTATCTTGTCTTGTCTTTTTTCCTCTTCCTTACATTCATTTCTTAGAGCACAGAAATTTCTGTCGCCCGATAAATTGCATTGTGTTAACAATATTAACATTCACAGTAGTTTCGCTATATATTTGTATAGAATAATATTAGAATAAATACTAGACATTTATGTGTGTGTGTTTATTTTTGTCTAATTGTATTTCTTGATTTGCATACTTGTGTTAAAAGGCCATCATACATTATTAAGAACAAATTATTCGTTAATGAAATTAACATTGTTTTGATCCTTTCAAAACTATTTTCAACTTGTGTATTACAATAAGAATTATTTTAACTCAAAAATATTCAATTTTTCATTTCAATTGTGCTGAACCCAAAGATAATTAATAATCAGGGTGTGTATGTATAGCCCTATGTGCTAGGAATGCATATATGTATAGTATGTATATAAATAAATAATAAATATATATATATATATATATATATATATATATATATATATATATAGCCGCCAGATCAGTTGGATCAAATGAAATCCGTGCTAATATTTATTCCGTCTTGTTTGTCTAAACTAATACAAAATGAATATGTCATTTCAGATATTATTATTAACTATTTATGGGTATGTGTATATGTGTATGTATATACATATGTGTATATATATATATATACATACAATATATATATATATACATACACATATACAAAAATGACGACGACAAAGGCGCATTTAAATCAATTGCATATGTAAGATAAATACGGAAATGGTGGTCACGACTTTAGCACACTCAGGTTTCTTCATTTTGGAACTAATATTCCTCTGTTCATGCTGAGATTTGAAAGTCGATGTTACATGTTAGATTTAGATAAATTCGTGTCTAAACTCCAGCCTAAAATGGCTGTCAAGACACTCAAACTCAAACATATGGCAAAGACAAACGACGAATCTAATAACAATAAAAATAATGGTGAACATCTAACATCGACAGAGGAATATAATTTACAAAATCGAACATCCTGAGAGTGCTATCTTCAACGTATATATTTTTATTTATATATTCAAAAACGGATGACAAAAAGAATTTGAATCTTCTATATATGAAGACCGAACTTTTAGAGGATCCTCCAAGCAAGCCCGTACCCTTCAGATCCTCCTTTTAATCACATCAATATATTCATTTTTTGATATTGGTATTAATTAGAGATGGGCATGAACATGAACATGAGTTTCCAGCAACTTTTCAAACTCCTTGAGATTGTATATTTAAAAAAATATTAATATATAATATAAAGGATTTATATAAAATATAATGTTGGTCAGACTCGACTATGCTCTGCACAAAAAGGAAATCACTCGATTTTCAGTTTCAAGGACTGCCATGAAACACGTCTATGCCCATCTCTTGTATGAGTTCAATTCATCCGTGCTCATGTTTAATGTATATGCGTATGTGTATAATGTTATTTGTAGCAACTGTTGGTGCTTTATGCATATTTCAATGTATACGTCTATGTCTATGTATACATACATAGATATGTGTATAAGTGTGTACATGAATAAAGAATACATTTGATGTAGTTTCTCTTAGTCAGCTTTTGCTAATATTGAAAAATACTCTATAAAAAATACAAATTGCTGCTGCTTTCGGTGTATGTGTATAATACTTATAGTTTTAGGGAAAGTGAATTAAGAATGAACAGGAGGTACCGATAAAACGTCGCGCCAGTGTGCAATTCCAGTTGCTATTGTTAACGATTAATATTATCTATTGCAGATTATCGTAAGGTAAAGGCACTGAGAAAATGTGGATGTACCAACTCCAGCTGCTGCTGCTCATATGCTGCTGCCGCTGTCACCGCCGCATCATCGCTTGCCAATGGTCTTCGCACCGCTCCAACGACTTCAGCCATCACACCGACACCATTGGCAGCATGTGACATGCCAAAGTTGCCCCCATTGGCGGCTAGGCTCGCCGCAGCCACAGAGGCCGCTTTCAGGTGGTTAATGGCCTGTACAGGGGGCTTATCGCCGGGCTTCCAGCGGCGATGGATGCCCATTGATTTCAGCTTCTGGCAAACGGATGATGGCGATATATTTATGCCCTTCTCAGCGAGGCGAGCGGACACCTTCCAGTATTGTATGTTGCTGTCCTCCTTGATCAATTCGAGTATTTCACGTGTTATCTGCTTGTCGCGCATCTCACGTTCGGCAGCCTTTAAGCGACGACGTGGAGGCAGCTTGTTGCTGTTATTGTTGTTGCAGTTATTATGTTGTTGCTGATAGTGTGATGTTTCCGCTGTATTGTGAAGCAACTGTTGCTGCTGCTGCTGTTGCTGCAACAGAAAATCCTGTTGCTGTTGACGTTTATGTTGCTGCTGTTGCTGGAGCAGCAACTGGTGCTGCTGCAATTCCTGCAACTGTTGCTGGTGCTGCAGCCTGTGTTGCAGTTGCTGCTCTATTTGATGCTGCTGTTGCTCTTTTTGTTGCTGTTCTTGTTGCTGATGCTGCTGTTGATGTTTTTGCTGCTGTTGTTGTTGTTGTTGCTGCTCCTTAACTGCCAGAGCAGCAGTCTCATCACGTGTATCTGCGCGCTTGTTGCGATAAGAGAGCGGCACGCCCTTTAAAATGGCATCGCGCACTTTCCAGGCGGTCATCTGGGACACATTCAAAGCACGCGCTATTTCCATGGTGGATGAGTTCTGTGCCACCAGCAACTTGGCCATCGCGTACTTCTCATCATCAATAAAGACGTTCGGCTTGCGAGGTTTCTTACCCACTTGCTGCTGCTGTAACAACGAATGCATCTGCTGTCGCTGCCGCTGCCGCTCCAGCTCCGCCTGGTACTGCTGATGCAAATAGTCTTTTTGGTGTGCAGACATTGTGGCAGTACTGCTGTTACTGCCGTTGCCGCTGCTGTTTTAACGTGGAAATGCCAGTTAGAAAAGATGACAAGTGAAGGTTAACATTAAATCGCACTTTACCTCTCGTTGCAGTTCACAGTCGCTTCGGAGCGCAGGGATAGATTCACTGGCAATGGATGACTACAACAATACAATCAGAGGCAACAAATTAATTATGGCTATTATTAGGGCCAAAATTATTTAACAAAAAGTAGTCTGGTGGAATGGCATTTTGAACGATTAATATCAATAGATATCAATCAATAGATAGATCAATAGATAGATTGATAGATCACAAAAGCAATTGGAACGCTACTTTGATTTATGTGCTATACTGCCTCAATAGTTCACTGTATGTTATAGACAACTACCAAATAATACATTCTGCGAAAAATGAATTACTACATGCAGTACTTGTGTGCCAACTTTGGAGTGAGGACGATATTGTCGAGTGGGATGGATTGTATAGTAGATTGCCTTTTATAAATGCAGCGCCATTCAGGATGATAATCTTTAACGGCCCGTACAGAAATACATGCTAGACTTGCCACTTAGACGGTACTTCACAGCGCAACTTTGCGGTATCAAAGATGGGTATTACATCGCGGTGCTAAGGGAGAATCTCAATTTGGCTCTCCCTGCAAGCACTTAGACTACAACCCTAACTATGAGAAGTCACGTTTCCTGCCTACGGCTTCCAATATTACTGCCTAACATAAACTATATGTTGTTTGATGTCTAACATGACGCGCAGATACTTCAGCGACTTCTTTGATTTGATTAAGACACCGCCTAATTTCCGAGTTAACTGAAGCTTACACTTGTCCAATCCCCTTCCTACTACCACTGACCATATATTTGTTATTTGGCCAGTGCTACTAGTAATAGTACCAAGTCGTCTGCAAATTCGATCAGGTTGCATCCGCTTGGCAACTGCAGCCTAAAGACCACAGAAAGGGTTGTAATATCGACTCTTGTGGTTCTATATCTTCTAATGCATCTGCCTGTGGCATACTCTAGCACCCTGTCCGACAAATCGTAGCCCAACTGTTGGAGTTGAATGCGGTTTTGATATTCAATCATAACAATGTCCAATACTTCCTTATTCCCCTTTCCATCTGGTTCAATTAATCAAGCATCGACAGTAAATCTGTCACCTAATGATAGATACAGCCTCTGCTATCAGCGCTGACATTGAAGTTTGAAATCCTTCGACTGACGTCTATTTCTATTAGCACCTCTGACTTGGGAAACGAACTAAAACTATATCCGAACGAAAAATACTCCTTGTGCTAATATTTTCCATATATCAACGTATGCCATACATACATTGACACGTGTTTAGGCCCACATGTGCACTGTTATTGGAGAACTGGGCACAGGGTTTTTTTTGGCACACTCAACTTTATTAGTTCTTGTTAAAAAAGCGCAGTGTATAAAAAATAAATTCATATTGTTATTTAAGGTAAGTTGTCTTTTGAGAAAACCTAATTTTTTGTGTTAAATGAGGTGAGACACTTATAAAAAAAATATCTGCACTGACAGCACTTATTTTTACAGCTGGTGTCAAAGTTACTGTTGTCAGAAATGCTGAAAACATTTTTAGAATGCAAAGAGACTATAGAAATTATTAATTGAAAAATGATTATAATTGCATTTCCGTTTTTGAGATATTTAAAAAAGGTTATGAAAAAAATAATAGCACCACTCTTCTATAATGCACTTAAAATAAAAAAAGTCTATATGCAATATTTCGTTCCTGAAATATTATGTTAATTAACACGTTCTTCAGCAAAACCAAAGATGCTTAGTAATTCGTGTCGTGTTGAAGAGTGGATCCTGTTTGAGGATGTAGGGTTTTGAGATGCGTTTTTTAGCGATATTTAAGATCCTTAGTGCGTGAAGTTCTATAATGAATCCCCTCTACTGATCCAAGGTTTTAACATGAGGGCTCTAATATATTTCTGGCATCCTTGCATTATAACACTTCTGCTGAAGTTTTTCAATAACTTGGTAGTGGTTTTAAAAGAATTTTCTTTTCCATCGTAAATCAAGCTAGTAAAGTTAACCAAGGCCAGGACTCGTTTTTGACGAATATTTTTGAACTTTTTTGCATTCTGCATGATTTCATTAGAGCACTCATCGATTCCACCTATAGGGCTTCTGATAATTTGAAAAGTTGACCCATGGCACACGTCTCCCCTTTCACACCAAAATTTCGAATTTTCTCACCCTAACCGATTTACGTAAGATTCAAGTTAAATATCAAAAAGTCATGCCTTTTCGTAGAAAATCTTGATTAAAGTGTGCAAGTGGTGCTACTATTATTTTTTCATTAGATGCGTAGATAAATCAACAGATAAATAAATAATTGATGCAGCGATTAATAGATAGGCTGATAATTAATAGAAATAAATAAAAATGGACCGATTGTGTCAATATAAAAAGGATGTCTGTGTTATTGGATCCATGCTTTAAAAAGAGTAGATTTCAACACAATTCAAATGCTTAAGATTGATCAACATTTGTTAAAAACAACACTAAATTGATGTTCCTGTCGCGCCGGAGACAAATTCCCATTTATTGAGTTCTTGGGTGAGGGATCGTTCAAAGCACACGAGTCGGCACAATTCTTTTTAAAGGGCAATATCTGCAGATGGCAATAGCCAAAAAAGATATGTACCCTCTGTTAAGAATTATTAATTAAAATATGCCGGAACAACGAATAATCATTTCTTTCGAATTATAAATATTCCTTTTTATTCCAGGTGAATTGAACTAACATTCCTTCAATTCAAAACACTATTTCAAATACCTGTTCATTCCCTCTACGTTCATGGGATCGGAATGAGCTTTTAGTATGGCGGGCCAAATTGTTTCTGAGAGGAGAACTCAAGGAGACAAATTATAACATTCTTTAATCTTTAAATGAAAACATTTAAATACAATAAAACATATTCTTATTTAAATTCAAGATATACGATCGAATGTCTATCGAAGGATATCGATGTTTCAAAAATTGACTATCTTGGAATATCGATGACGCCGATATATCGATAGTTCTCCATTTCTACTCGATTGAGTTAAATTACAGCACCTCGATCCGATTATCAACTCAATTGTGACCAGCAGAATTTTATACCTAAAATTAGTTACTCTCAAAGGGATATACTTACTTGGCTGTGGCAGCCACACCGGAAGGATAACGTGTCAGCATGGTCAGCGCTTCATTGTGAGCAGCCTTCCGATATTGTTGTTTCCGTTCTTGTTGTTGTTGTTTGCGCTGTAGTTGTTGTTGTTGCTTACGCTGCTGTTGCTCCTGCTGTTTTTGCTGTTCATCTTCTTGTTTTTTGCGTTGGGATTCCAATCGCCTACGATTATAATCTTCCACCATAGGACGTGGTGGCAAAAATGGTTCTATGTCAATATCCTCGCCCAGAGTACGCAAATCAAAGCCATTTGTCAGATAGCTATAGTCATTAACTTTGCTCGCTGAATAACCGGATGTCGCGCCCTTACCAATGTCGGCACCGTCATCTACATGAGCATCGATATCGTCTCTGGCACCAGTAGCATGATCCAACGGCTCATCATCGTCCATGGTTAGGTCTGTAGTGTGATCCTCGTCGATATCCAAAGCCTCCTCTTTAATAAGTGCCGACTCCACATCGGCGGAGGAACGTTCCTCAGTCAACTGCTGGTGTTCTTGCTGTTGATGCTGCAATGTTTCTTGAACATCGATCTGTTGTGGCTGTGGCTGCAGATGCAGTTGTTCATCGCTTGGCGGTTGATCGCAAACGCGCTCTTGCAAACTAACACCATTAACGAGATTCTTACGCAGACGCCAGGCGAATGTGCGCGAAATGTTCAACTCATTGGCAATCATCGTGGTCGTTGCCTCTCGCAGGATGAGCTGCTTGGCAAGCGCAATTTTCTTGGTGTCCAGCTTAATGCGAGTGCGTCCTTTGCGCTTATTCGATAGGCTGACCCTAAGAGAGCATGACATAACAAAATTAAAAAAAGGAAACTTCATCAGTGTACGATACACAGGAGCCTAAATATAAAGTTGATGCTTTATGCCTTTACTCCTTTTAAATTATTTATTAAATAAATATTTTTTTATATAAAAATGTAAATTGGAAAAATGTGGTAATTTGTAATAGCGCGGCAGATCTCTGATACATATACAGTTGTTAAAAACTAAATAGCGATCGACTCAACTTGTAACTTATCAAAAGAAAAAAAAAAAATTGCACTTCGTGTGTATTTTGGGTATAACCGTTATGTTACTCAGAATACTCTTGATAAAAAGATTAGTTTTTTGAAATATGACTTGAAAAGAACATCCTATATTTTACCACATAATTGGTCTTGTGCATCTGGTCAGCGGGTAAAAATTCCTAATTCCTAATCATCAGAAACCCTATGTCTAGCTACTGACCAAATAACGAAAACGTTTGGCAGCCTTCGGCTCTGCTGAGACACTTCGTAACGATGCTCAGCCTCTGCTGGGACGTCTCGCAACGACGCCGAGCCTCTGCTGGGACGCTTCGCAAGAAAATTTTGCGTCAGTTTTTGACGCGTTTGCTTGTATGAAATGTCCGATCTATGTGTTATATGGTCAGTGGTCTAGCGAAAGTTCAAACAGGATATTGATCCCAAAATTACAAGGTGAAATGCAAGATGGTTTCAAAGGATTTCACTGATCTGCACAACCTCCAGACATTAATCCTACAAAGAACTTTTGGGCAGGCATAACGGGAGTAGTTTCTTCATTGGCCCCAACTACAAAGGAGTCACTTTGGACCATTATTCAGAAGCCATATAGTTAAAATCTCTCTGAAAACTTACATATGTAACTGTAACACCAATTACAGAAATGAATGTGCCATTTAATTTTTCGCATTAAATCTACTCCACTTATCGGAATCGTAATTCCAAGTGCCTTTGATACTCACTTTCGATTGTTGAGATGCAGTGAGGCATCATTAGTTGGTGACTTGTTGCGAGCTGGTATGGGAATGCGCTTTGAGAAGTTGTTGAACTGCACAATATTGTTCTTAAAGAGCTGCTGCAATGGCCTGGAAAATCAAGAGGCAACGACAGAGAGATTAAAGGAGATATTAACTGCTGTCTGCGTCCACTTACATTTTGGCAGCCTTTGATGGGCAGCCAGTGCGCTTATGCCAACCCAAGTGATGACCGGTGGGAAAGAGAACATGACAATCGGAGCACTGCATGGGACGCCTAAGACAAGCAAGGGGAATTATGGAGGATTAGTCGAGATTCATTATTTAGATGTGGAGCATCACTTACGTTTGATTGCGTCGCTTTTTAACGCAGCGACCACGTCGCATGTGTTTCTCCAAAAATCGTTTGTAGAAGTAGGTCTTGCGGCAGTTGGTGCACTCGTACACTGGGCCGGGTGCCCCATGGACGCTCTGCATGTGCGATTTGAGTATCTGCTTCATCTCGAACATCATATAGCATTTTGGGCACTGGAAACCTCGTGGGTAATGATGATGCTGGTTGTTCTGGAGCTGTGGCTGTTGACCCTGATGCTGCAAAAGCGGATTTCCAACACAAGGAATCACACCATTGGGTAGGCCACTGGCATGATTTGATTCTGCATTGTGGTCAGTGGGCGGATCGTCGGATGGAGTGATAAGCTCGATTTCTGGTATCAATGGCAGCGACAACTCCTCATCATCATCCCCATCATCGTCCTCGACATCGTCGTCGATGTGTTCCCGATCGTGATCGTGGTGGTCATCCTGATCCGGGTCATAGTCCAGTTCCCGTTCAGTGTCATTTTCATTGCCATTGTCGTCGTCATCGTCGCCCGACACGTCATTATTGAGTGCGACATTCACAACGGTGGTAACATCCTCCTCATACTCGGTCTTCATGCGCTTCTGTATGTACTCCTGCATCACGCGCTCCGACAAGTCCTGCTGAACGTCGCCGGTCGTTGCTGCAAGTTGAGGTTGCTCTTCATGTGGCTCCGAATCTTCCACCTGCTGATGCGACTGTTGCTGACCATTGCTCAGTCTTTGCCTATTGTGTGGCAGTTTGTCCGTATCACAATACTCCAGCGTATTGCCATTGTCTACATTACCTCCTTCTGCTAAACCATTGGTTGTAATCACAGAGCTGCCATTCCCATTCTCATTGTTATCATCATCATTATCGTTGTCATCATCGTCGTCGGAGCTGCTGCTGCTGCTACTACTGCTGCTGCTACTACTACTACCAGCGCTACTGCTGCCACTTCCGCTGCCGCTACCGCTACCACTTTCACTACTGCTGCTTTCCACACTCATTCGTCGGCTGCTGTTGCCACTGTGACTGCTTTGCTTCTCCTGTAGTTCCGGTTGTCGGCCAGCATTTGTCACATCTTGAGCCTGGGTAGTCGGCGGCAACGCGCCATTCTCCCCTTCGACATTGCGATTCTCAATCTTCCGGATCAGTAGCTGCTGTCGGTAAAAGTTATCTGCATCCTCACATTTCTTCTTGAAAAGACATGCGGAAATTGCCGCCTTTGCGCAGCCCACACACACCTGTTGAGGCAAAGTGTCGTTCTTCGAGATCTGCCAATAAAAACATATTTAACGGCAACAAATATTAAACCAATTGATATAAATTATATAGTAAAAAAGATTGTTTTTAATCAAATTTAGGAATTTTCGTCAACTTCACAACTTTTAATATTTTTCATAAATTACTAAATATGTGTAGGGAACCAAATTGTGGCTAAGACGTACATATAGGGTAGTATTTAATATTAAGACTCGTTGGAACAGTTGTTAATCAGTCTCCTTTGAAGTACTGATGAAGTTGAGAATAATAACTGAACCGCCGACTTTGGGTCGACCTCTCTTTTTATTCATTTTTTCGATAGCTTATTTCTACGTGTACATAAGCGATTAGGTCCCATGCAGAGCTATATTTACAGCACATGCATTCTATTTTTTTGCATATGTGGACGTAAACATCCATTTGTCAATCCAAGTGACATAAGTCTATGGACATGGATGGACTTGACCAATAATATAATGTTAGTTACATAAGTATGTACACCCAACCGCAGAAGTTTGCGTACACCCTGAAAAAAATGCGGCATCAAACTTTAAACTTAAAATATTCAGCCATTTATTCATATATTTTCAAAATTCTTTTTTGTAAACATAACTATAATCAATTGTCTTTATTAACGTATTTTTTTCAATATTTTTTATTAATGTCTTATAATTTATTTTAAACTAAACCCTTCTAAAAAGTGTACACGCAAAAGTCTGCGTACAGCTGTTTCAAGCTGCGTGGTATGCAAGAAACAACGATTACCGTTGGATTTTTTTGATGTAGATAATTTCAATATTGTGTTAGCAATTAGTATTGCACATTTGAAACGTAAATATAGCATAATATTTAGTAGAATCGCAATATGGACCAAAATTGGCAAAAAATTTTAATTTTCCACCAAAAATTATTTTAAAGTTATCCTTTCTGGCACAATTATGCAATAAAATTGATGTCCTAGTTGGTGGAGCCCACTCCTATATCCAAAAAGTAATAAACAATAGCAATTTATTAGGCTGGATCTTCTCAAATACCCGATCTGGCCAAACACCTTTAATCGCCCTTCACGAGCAGACGGCTTTTGCTCAACTTCTAGCCCCAATGTACTGGAGTTGTGATCCAAATTGTGTTCCATAATGTTGATATAATCCTCCTGTCCCTTAATACACTCAATAAATTTCAAATTTTCCACTCCTTTTCCTGTAATGAATCCCTACACCAACATTCGGCTTCGTACAAATACTACCGTGCAAACTAAATTATCTGTTTTTAGCGGTTACAGTTCGCTAATATATTAGTTTGAAAGATCTACAGCATTTAAAATATTGTTATATATTCGGAAGAAATTAAATTTTTAGTTTATGCAATGTTTTGTATTTTCTTCAGGCGAAGAATCGCTAAAAACAGATAATTTAGTTAATGCGCAGCAGTATGTATGAAGCGGAATATTTGAGTATGGGTCCATTGCACGTAGCGGAGTGGGAAGTTTGGCATTTATTAAATGTATTATGGGACAGGAGGACTATATCAACATCATGGAACACAATTTGTATCACAACCCTATTAAATTTGGGCTAGAAGGTGAACAATAATCATCCGCTCGCGATGGGTGATCGAAGTAAGTTGGCCAGATCGGACCTTTGAGAAGATCCAGCCAAATGAATTGCTATTGTTTATTACTATTTGGATAGAGGAGTGGGCTCCACCGACTAGGACAGCAATTTTATTGTTTAATTACGCCGCAAAGGATAACAATAAAATAATTTTTGGTGAAAAACTAATTGCTAACACAATATTGAAATTATCAACATCAAAAAAATCCAACGGTTATCGTTGTTTCTTGCATTCCACGCAGCTTGAAACTGCTGTACACAGATGTTTACAATTTTTAGTAGGGTTTAGTTTAACATTAAAAATAAATTACAAGACATTAATAAAAAAAATATTGAAAAAAATACGTTAATAAAGACAATTGATTATAGTTATGTTTACAAAAAAGAATTTTGAAAATATATGAATAAATGGATGAATAATTTAAGTTAAAAGTTTGATGCCGCATTTCTTCTTTGATGCTGGTTGGGTGTATTTTCATGCTTGAACCATTCTGCCTTGGTCGTAAGAATTAGGATTATTTTAATATTGCTGTTTTATTATTAGTACAATCTTTTTGTTAAAATATTTAATTTATGTTCATGATATAATTCGTCCTTTATAAAGTTTTGGATTTTATATCGCCACAGTAACCAATCTGAGTGATCAGATTGCAAAAAGTCACTAACTTCATATTCGATCTATCGGATCATTAGTCAAGAATTTACAGATAAATATTTGTACGGTAAAAGTGAACCTATTCAGTTGATCCGCAATGTATATAGATACATATCAGAGATCTGCTGCGGTTTACCGCAACTACCAGTGCACCGAATAAATACAAAGTATTTTTATACTCTAGTACACTTGACCCTTAAATCGGGGGTTACGTTTCTGGAAATCCTCGTGTTAAGCGAAAAATGAAGTCAGAACAAAATAAGGGGTTACGACGTTCTTAAAATCAAAATTGGCAGCAACAAAATTTTTTTTCGTCAAATTTGTTCTGTTTTTATCAAGGTTTCATACATTTACTCAAAATTAAACATAATAAATAAATGGCTGAATAATTTAAGTGGAAAATTTGATGTCTCATTTTTTTCAGGGTGTACGCAGACTTCTGCGGCTAGGTGTATGTGTGTAGGTATCAGAGAACTGCAAGGGCCACCCTAACAATAAGTGTGCCCGAATTATTTGTGCGCTTACGACACTTAAAGTGTGATCGGTACCCTAAAATAATGCTTGTTGTCATGTACTGACAATTACTAACGTGCTCATACGCGTGTGGTGTGTTATTCTCTTCTTGTTGTTTGTAAGTGCGACAAGTACCCAAAATTTATAAGTGTGACTCGGGTGCCAAAAAGTGAGACCCCCGACGTTCTCTGGTAGGGATGTACATATGTAAATGTTTAATCTGTAGATGCGATAGTTGCGTGGACTTTCAAAGAAATAGGCATACATGTAAACTTTTAGATAAGTTTTTAAATTTTTTTGTATTATTTACTCAAAATTTAGAATATCATAATATTGAAAAAAATTCAATAAAAACATACATTTTCATTATATATGTAATATATATAATAAATAAATTAAATATAGAAATTTTGTTTCATTTTAACATAAATAACAACATCTTAAAGTATTTATTTTTAAATAATATAAAGTTTGTTTCATATTAAATACTAATATACTTTAGAAAATATGGATAACAATATAAAAAAAGCCAGAAATTATGGTGTTCATTGAAATAGCAGTGCCAAAAGAAAACATTACAAAAATTGGAAATAAGTTATGAATAACTTAATTGGCTATTGCAGTCCCACACCTACGTGGCATGGAGACCACCAAGCCAATTTGATGGCGTGTTTGGCATCATTGTCCTGCTAAAATGTCCAAATTAATGGCATCCTTTCTTCAGCAGACGGCTGCTGGTCCTTTTGTTAGTATTTTTACATATGCATGTTGGTCCTGGATCCTATCGATCACATGTACAGGACCTACACAGTTGTATGAAAAGCATGCCCTTATTATGATTTTTGGGCCACCGTGCTTAACTATCTTTAGCGTATGGTTTTAGATGACATTCTATATTTGGAGATCTAAAGACATCATTTTTGATCCTTATCGACCAAATAAATCCAATTTGGACTAATCTGCCCCACGAAATTACGCCCTTCGGATAGGGGCCAGTTCAAGTGGCTTTTGGCAAAATCCAACCCAGATTTGCGATGTCTCTAAACCAGGAGTGACTCCTTTAATGGACTTCACACTTTCAAATTTTGATCTAGTAGTCATTTTGGAATACTTGTATCACTAATTCATAAGCTCAACTCTGCTTTTTTATCTGTGGAGGATGCAAAAGGATTCGCTGTGGATTGTGGTTTCGGGTATAGCTACTCGCTTTTTGGGCTTCGATTCATATTTAAAATCATTATTAAACATGTTGCCAGGAGATTTTGACCGATTTTGGATTTCTTTGTATGTTTCGCCCTCCTTTTTAAGCCGAATAATCTCATCCCCTTCTCTCTTGGAGCACATAAATGAATTTTATTGCGTAGAAATGGTGTATTGTCATATAAACTATAATAACAAACTTAAACTCATTTACGCGAAATTAAACAAAATTTCTCCTCTTTTCGTTCAAGAAAATGAAAAACTGCTATTTCAGTGAACAGCCAAAATCTTGTTCATTTGTGCAAAACTGCGAAAAGAATCGAAGAAAAGAACAAATCTAACGGGGTTTTTGCTTGTTTCTTATCTCTATGATCCATTTTATAAAAACAATGTGTAACCGATCGACTAACAAAATAAAATATCAAAAAAATATAATTTTAAAGTTGCACCTAAGTCGCACTGCTATTTCCATGAACACAGCTGTGCATAAAATACATTTATCAATAAACAAACATTTCCATTTAAATCAAAAATTTTACGGAAACCCCGACTGGCCAACTAACTTCGGTCCCCCATCACGAGCAGACGGCATTTGAAATTATCTACATCATAAAAATCCAACGGTAATCGTTGTTTCTTGCATTCCACGCAGCTTGAAACTGCTGTACGCAGACTTTTACGTGTACACTTTTTAGTAGGGTTTAGTTTAAGATTAAAAATAAATCTTAAGACATTAATAAAAAAATATTGAAAAATAAGACAAAAAATAAAGACAATTGGTTATAGTTATGTTTACAAAAAAATTTTTGAAAATATATGAATAAATGGCTGAATAATTTAACTTGAAAGTTTGATGCCGCAGCTTTTTCAGGGTGTACGCAGACTTCTGCTGCTAGGTGTACACTGTACATATATGCAATTTTTCATTGACACACGCAGAAGATAGACCAAACAAATTCAGCTGAGGGTAGTTGACTCACCTGTGACCCAGGTTAAATAGCGAGAATGCTTCAAAAGGCTAGTGTGCCAGCGACCATCAGCCGTTATTGCTAAAATATTTACTATTTGGAAGCATAGACGCAAAATTTTCTTGCGAGGCGTTCATTCTTACTTGTACGCCTTTTAGAAGCGTAGACAACAACAACTAATGAGCGAGAAAACATGATAGAGATCGCATATCGCCATGCTTCTCACACTCTTGTCATTTCATTTGTTTACCACTGTCATTGATGATGTCCCTTGATCTTTGTTTTGAGCTCGTGCGTACGCGTAGTTCACTGTCCAGATAGGCAATAGACAAATACAATTTTGTGTGAAAAACGCTTGTATGAAATGTCCGATCTAGACGACATAATCTGCACATTATTTTCGGGAACACGCTTTCCAAATCAAAGTATTCTAGCGTTGAATTCAAAAACTGATGAAGAAAATTGCTCACATTTTCAAATCTGGAGTTTCGAGCTACTAACACTGGCCATTTAACATGTAATATAGTCAGTGCTACTAAACTAAGGAAGGTGAATTTTAAATTTGTATTTTCGGGGTAGTTTTTTTTTCTTTGACTTGGCTGTTAATAACATCTATTCCGAATTTCATGTGTATGTCATTATGTATGTCAAATCTTTCTATAAAGGCTCAAAAGTGGATCGATAACTTGTTGATTACTTGGAGCGTTCAGGACGACCTTCGAAGTCAACAGATGCGCAACTTGTCAACGAAGTTATACAATAGGTGGTTTATTATTAAATCAACGGCCTTGCTAATATGATCGGAGTATTATAGGTTATAAACATATTGAAAGACCATTTGAGCATTAAAATTCAGGGCTTTTCCCAAAACTCAAGAGTCCGATTGGGAAGATAACAGCTGAATCCAAAAAGGCGCTGATGATTATACCGGATTTGGCATGGAAAAAAAAAATGATCTGCGATTAATTCAAATCTTAAGTTCCTCCGTAGCGATATCATTGCTTCTTAATTGAATAAGAAAGCTTAAAGTAATTAAATTAAACAATAATTTAATTTGTGATTAAATTTTCTGTTCGATTATTGGACATGGCTTCAAAAATACTGAACATTTATATATTCATATGATTTCGTTATAATCTCAAATTGCTAAGGTTAAAAAAGTCAGTTCCAGTGTAACCCTGGTTAAATGGTTACACCTTCAAAAATCAAATAATATGCCGTAAGAACTGATTTTACAATTTTTATCGCAAATTAGTCAACGAACATTTGTATACGAAAATATTTTGTAGTTTTATAAATTAAAATTACTTTAGTTTTTGGACATACTTTTTTTGTGACAATTCTCTCAAAAACCATTTTTGCTTCAGAATAAAATTGGGCACTAGAGGGTTATAGAATTGCGTGATATTTGGAAATGTGTATCAATATATATGATATTATAGGATGACTAACTGATGAACTAAAATTATGGAGGTTGAAACAAATACATCTACAGAGAAAGAGAAAATCTAGAATCAAAGAAAATCAAACAACTGAATGAGAGCTGTGACATTCGAACAAATTAAATTAAATTGAACTGTCGTATATTTTTAACTAAATGTGCATACATCATTGCATTCTGAATAACAATGTCAATCCAACTGAAGTGTGATCAATATGTGTATGCATATACACTACTGGTCAAAATAATAAGTAGTAGTTCTAAAACATTTTTTTTTTCATGTCGCTTTAGAAATAGTTATAGATTATAGAATTAATTATCAAATAAGTTGTACAATTCTACTTTGGTGACACAAATCGATTAAAGATGAAATTCATAAATATAGGTTTGCCAAAATAATAAGTACCCTGCTGGTTTTTGTCAATTTTGAATGCGTAATAGTATTGAAATTTTTTTTAAATTTTGATTAATTTTGCTGATTTTAGGGGAAAATAGGATATACGTATAGAAAATGAGGATATTTCAAAATGCTTTAATTAGCTATTATTTTTTTTTCATAAAATTTCTATAACTCGGAATACTATTAATAAAACCCGAAGAGAAATCAAAACATTTTAGATGATCAGAGACTACAACCGCCAACTGCATCGCTGGCCTTGCAAATTTAAATGGGTGTTGGAGTTTCAAGTCCATTCGCGAAATGTTTTAATCGTGGTATACCATGAATCACGTGGATGAAAAAGGTAAAATAATGGATGATGTTCCCCTGGGAGGATAATTTTTGATTGTAAAATAAATTTTTAGAACATAAACTAAACGTTAAAGTTCAAAATTTCTAGATTCTATCTGTACCAATACACAAATTATAATCCGCTTTGAAATTTTAGCGTTGTAGAATCAGTGTACTTATTCTGAGAATTAGCTTAGAGCTCACAAATTGGATCAATTAATTATAGGTTAACCGCAAATGTTGCCGCAACTATTAGACTATTAGATCAAGATTTGAATGTGAGAAGTCCATTAAAGATACCACCACTGATTGCATTGAACTGGACATTATCCAAATGGAGTAATATCCATTGAAAAGATAAGGCCGAATTGAATTTATTTGTTGGATATTATTTAAGATAATATATCACTAAACCTCCAAATACTCTAACAATACGCTAAAGACAGTAAAGCACGGTGGCCCTAAAATCATAATTTAGGCATGCTTCTCATACAAAGATGTAGGTTCTGTACATGTGACATTAATTTGGGCATTTTAGATGAACAATGATTCTAAACATACCAGCAAATTGGAGTAGTTTATCAAAGAGAAGATTGACGTAATGCCATGGACAGATTTTCTAAAATATATTAGTATTTAATATGAAACAAACTTTATATTATTTAAAAATTAATTCAATAAGCTGTTGAAACTAAATTTTGTCTAAAAGTATTGCTTATCATAGTATTTACCAATTCGACAGCACTGACATTTCCATTAACACATTTCCACGAATACATATGAGTGGAGCTAGTCACTCTTAATTGGGTATGTAGACTGTTGCATTCCAAAAGCCGATCAAATTGATATTTACCATGTAACGTTTGCCCACAATTGCAAATAGTTGTTTTTGCATTAAATTCGTTTTTACTTAGGACAGTAACAGCGAAAAGCTTCAAATTTGGAACACATGTTCTTTTATAAGAAATGAAAAAAAATTGTTTTCAGCATTCTGACACGGTAATTGCGTCTTCAAATCAAAAAAAAAAAAAAAAATCAATTAAATTGGGTAACCTTAAAGTCAAGATGAATATATATTTCTGTAAGTAAATACTTTTCTGTATTAGTTGTACAAATTCCCCTTCCCTCATAATTAGAGAAATATTTAAGTCAATTGACATTAAAGATAGATTCTTCAGATTTGGTGTATCTACTATGATGAGATAAAATACACAGAAATATTAACATTTTGTACAACCAAAGGTTCACCTATATATATCCTTAAATTAATTTTTCGGTGAGCGTTCGCTCTATTTTGGATTTCATACGGCTTGAAACAGCTGTTCGAAGTCATTTCCGGATACAACTTTTTGTAGGGTTCATTTTAAAACAATTGTAAAACTAAAAATTGTTGAAAATACATCTTTAAAGAAAATGAATAGTAGATATATGTATGTATGTAAATGAAAAATGAAATTAATTTAATTTTTTAATCTTAACATACCTGTACGTCCGCCAATGTAGTGATCTTCTGCCAAAGTGAATCCTCACCGAATATTGAAATCATTTGCACTGATTTTGTGTGAGATGTGATGCAAATGCGACATAATTGTCGATTACATATGTCGCCGTCCATGTTTACGGTATCGTTGTGACTTAGCTGCCCAAATCACGAGATCACTATCGGATTCAATTAGATATGTAATTGTAGCTGAAAACAGAATCGCAAATTCGATTACAATTGCCGATCTTGTTGTTTTTGTTTTTGGAATGGTTACTAGAATGTCTGGTATTAGAAAGCAGTGGTATTATACAGGCGTCCATATGAGCAGATAGCCGGCCTGCTAGCCAGCTGTTTGCCACAACACTATACCCCTGCAGCTCCCTCCCGCTATCCAACTAGAGCTTCACTTCACACTCTGCTATAGCTCAGTTATCCCAGTCTCTTGCAGCTGTAGTTGCTGCTCCTGTCGATTGTCGTGTTCACGTCGGCATTGAAATCGAGGATGAAGAAAAATACGAAGCCGAAACCAAAAAGAACACGAGAAGTCCGACGATTTCACAAACAGCACATAACTCAACAAGTGTAAAAAATCCGCAGAATTTTAGCTCAACGAATAAAACCTTAATTAATATGTTGTTTGAGGCGGGGAAAAAAGTCAAATGCGACGGGATTGGCGGTGATTTGGGAACTGAAAATGTATAAAGAGAACAAGACAATATTTTTTAATAATGGGAAAAACATATAAATATAAAATATGTATACGCATAAATGTACATTCAATGTACACTAGGCAAAAAAAGTGTGCGTACAAACTTTACTCGAAACTTTGACGCTAAATAAAAACAGTTGTAGAAAAGATATTGCCCCAATTTTATTTTATATTAACAACACATATATTGTTAAAAATTATAGCCACTCTTCATATATTTAATTCGACAACATTAATTAAAATTAAAAATAAAAAACAAAAATGCACATGTTTTTGAGCTGTCTAGAATGGATTTTTTTTTATGTAAATAATTTTAGAATTATATTAGCAATTAGTATTCCTCATTTAAAATATAAACATCGCATCATATTTAGTGGAATCACAACATGGAGTAAAATGTGCACGAAAATTTCTGTATTCTAAGAAAAATTAGTTTATTGTTATCCTTTGGGGCACAATTATACAAGAAAATTGCTGTCCTACTCAAAGTACCGATCTGGCCAACCACCTTTGGTCACCAATCGCGAGCAGAGGGTTGTAATCCATCCTGAAATACGAATTTAGTTGGGCTGTGATCCAAATTATGTTCCAATATGTTGATATAGTCCTCCTCTCCCATAATAGAAACAATAAATAAATAATTTTCCACTCCGCAACCAGTAATGCATACCTACAAAAATATTCCACTGCATACATATACTGCCGCATTAAATCAATTTTCGGTTTTTGGAGGTTAACGTTCTTAATTTTAAAGATCTATGGCTACTATAATAATGTTAAGTCTACGAAAAAATGAAATTTTCATTTTTGCACTGATTTGCTTTTTCTCCATACGAAGAATCACTAAAATCCGAAAATGTACTTTTCATGGTACTACATGTATGAAGTGGAATATTTTAGTAGGTATACATTACTGACTGCGGAGGGGAAATTATTTATTTATTGGGGCTATCATGGGAGAGGAGGACTATATATAGACATTGGAAAACAATTGGTGACCAAAGGTGGTTGGCCAGATCGGTACTTTGAGTAGGACAGCAATTTTCTTGTATAATTGTGCCCCAAAGGATAACAATAAACTAATTTTTCTTAGAATACAGAAATTTTCGTGCACATTTTACTCCATGTTGTGATTCCACTAAATATAATGCGATGTTTATGTTTTAAATGAGGAGAATGCTAATTGCTAATGTAATTCTAAAATTATTTACATCAAAAAAATCCATTCTAGACAGCTTGAAGCAGCTGTACGCATCTGTTCTTGCCCAAAAACATGTGCATTTTTGTTTTTTTTTTTTTAATTTTAATTAATGTTGTCGAATTAAATAAATGAAGAGTGGCTATAATTTTTGACAATAGATGTGTTGTTAAATTAAAAAAAATTGGGGCAATATCTCCTATACAACTGTTTTTATTTAGCGTCAAAGTTTCGAGTAATTTTAGCGCAGACTTTTCTGCCAAAAGTATATTCAAAATAAACACACTCCAGCACCTGCAGAAACATCTATGAATGTATCTACATATGTATGTACATTGTATGTATGCAAGATAACAATAACAACAAATAAGCAAGTCAAAACATAAAAAATAAAACGGAAAAGTAAATATAATGAAAATAACAAAGCGTTGACAAAAGCTAAATAGCTAAATATGAGTATGTAATATAATATGTGAAGAAAAGAAATGAAATTCAAGAAAATAAAATCACACACACACTCAAGTAGTAAAAATATAGTAACACCTACATGACTTTATTTCCAACCACTGAGCCAACCTTCCCCCCCCGCCAAAAATAAAAAAAATACGATAACAAGCAACTCATTCTAAATACGTATAACTATAAGATTTTTTGTTTTTTGCTCTCTCTCCCTGCCTATCTCTCTATCTATTTTTCTCTATCTCTCTATTTCTCTCTCTCTATCTTTTTCTATCTCTCTCACGCTTTCTCTCACTATCTCTCTCCATCTCTATCTTTCTCTCTATCTCTATCTCTCTCTATCTCTATCTATCTCTCTCTATCTCTATCTATTTCTCTCACTCTATCTCTCACTCTATCTCTCTCTCTATCTCTCTCTCTATCTCCCTCTATCATTCTCTCTATCTCTCTCTATCTCTCTCTCTCTCTCTCTATCTCTCTCTTTATCTGTGTAATCTACCCCGTTCTAAATATCTCTTTTTCTCTTTTCTTATTATGTAGATTCGAAATCAACAACAGTTACAAAACAACGATAATACAATTCTTATTGTTACTACACACATTCATATGGAGATTTGTATATATACGCATGTGTATATATGTATGTATGCGAACGTCGAATAAATTACAGAAAGGAAAACAAGTCAAAGCTAAATAAAGCAAGAACGATACTGTCGAGTATGTGTGGCTATAAGATACTTTGTGCATAGGTCATAGTGACTTTCGGTGTTCTGCGTCTGGATATACGTGTGAAATGAAAATCTGGTGTTTCTAACTATTATAGTTTACGGGGAAATTGCACTCAAAGAACAAATATCTGGTTATTCCTATTATTCCTTCAAGTTAATATACCCTATTTTGTGCGTTTAAAAAAAACAGGGTACTAAAGATTCGCTCACACATACATAAAACTTAAAAACATTCACACACACAGAGGCAGATATAGAGACAGCGAAGAGCGAACTAATAAATTCTCGTAATAGCAAAAATCGTAACAAAACGAAATAAAATGAACTCTCTGAAGCCGAATGATGACGTCTAAAGTGCGAGTGAGATGGAGAGTACACAACAAGGTTAGATTATGCTAAGTGAGTTGAGGCTCAGTGAGGTGGGGTTAACCTCCATAAAAAATACTACTACTACAACTAGAAATTCATATTCTGCCACAGCGTTACGCACTCTCTTTTCAACATAGCGCTCTCTTTTTCTCCCAAACTGTCTAACGCTCTCAGATATTACATATTACGCTCTGTATAATTACATTTCTCTTTTAATATATGTACATATGTACAGCTGCGAAAAATAAAATAGCACCACTGCAAAATGTTTTTCCCAAACGAAGAAACAATAGTTCCTTTTCAAATTTTTTGAAAAATTTTGTTTTCTATTCATAGTATAATATTTCTTCTATGAAATAAAAAAGTTTTTTTTTGAATGGAGGGCCGATCTATATATATTTATTTGACATTATATAAAAATATACGTGAGAACTAGCGAAAAAAATAATAGCACCGCTGGCATATATTGAGTAATAGCCGTTATAAATCTTAGATTTCTCTCGATAAAAAGTATGGATTTTTGAGATTAGCCTTGGAGCTTACATATTGGATCATTAAATCAGAGATCACTCGTAAATTTTGCTGCAAAATGGGGCTTGTACA
This sequence comes from Drosophila quadrilineata, assembly GCA_018150725.1. NCBI lineage: Eukaryota > Metazoa > Arthropoda > Insecta > Diptera > Drosophilidae > Drosophila > Drosophila quadrilineata. The sequence goes on along the minus strand of JAECWN010000432.1, from coordinate 1,282,474 downwards.
CCTGGTCTGGGGGCCAAATCGACGAATCATCAGAAACCCTATGTCTAGTGAAAGTTCAAACAGAAATATTTGTGAAATCTATGGATACTCCAATAAAAATGTCCGAAATGCAATAATCATCCAGAAAAAGTCCGAAAATCCTGGACAAAAAGAAGCCCTGGCCCCGTAAAACGCCAATTATGTGATGGACGGGGGCAATAAGGGATCTTTACGAGCCGATACAGAGTTAAGGAAGGACCTTAGTAAAGATGCAATTATGAAAGGACTTCGAAGATATATTAGAGCTAACAATTTATGAGTCTTAGTCCTCAGAAAGGATTCACTCTCGAATGCCGGACCAATTACTAAGCATCTTAGGTTTGCTTGGGGACGTGTAAATTGGCAGAAAGAGAAATCTAGGAATATTTAAGGATCGGAATATTCTAACATCAAAATTTTTGATATTCAAGTGTCTCCTCGATATGTTAGAAGCAAGTTTTAAGCCCACAACACACCGGAAGGTTCATAAATCCTGGAAGGTCCTGTGGGATGATATGGTCACGTTGTTCATACTATGGACGATATAGAATACATGTCACAATACCCATATTGGGCGGACACGCCCTATTTAACTGAATGGAAACAGTGATGTGTTCATTGGTGATTATGAAATACATCTGTTTTTGGTGTTCCAAAAGGATATTGACAGCAAAAATTCACGTAGAAATGCAAGAATATGGTTTTACGGGAGCTCACTGATTCATATGGAGTTTTCTGGACTACCTAGAGACCGTAATCCTATATAGAACTTGTGGTCAGACATAAGATGGGGAGTTTCTACATTGACTCCAACTAGATTGCAGTCATTTGGACCACCGTTCAGAAGTCCTGGAGCCAAATTCCTTCAAATAAGTGCAAGGACTTTAACATTTGGACTTGATGCCTTTCTACTGTGAATATCTAAAATATCGGTACACCTATAAATACAAAAACTTAAAAAAATATTAAGTTTAGTATATAATTAACTTTAAACAGTGATTTTGTTACATTTTTATGAATATTTTTTAGTTTTAAGGTCATTTTGGAAGAGTGGTGCTATTATTTTTTTCGCTGTATTTATGGCTTTTCAGTAAACTTTGTCAAATTTCTTAGAAACGGTATATATAATTATAAAAATTTTTTAATTCATAATTTCTAGGGACTCTCCCGAATCTAAAAATGTTGTTAGAAACTTTGCAGATGTATCTGTAACACCAATTTAAAAATTGAATTGGTCGGTGGTGCTATTTTTTTTTCGCAACTGTACATACATATACAGTTGCGAAAAATAAAATAGCACCACCGACCAAATCAATTTTTAAATTGGTGTTACAGATACATCTGTAAGTTTACAGTGATTCTATAAACATTTTTAGATTCGGGGGAGTCCCTAGAAATTATAAATTAAAAAATGTTTATAATTATATATACCGTTTCTAAGAAATTTGACAAAGTCTACTAAAAAGCCATAAAATCAGCGAAAAAAAAAATAGCACCACTCTTCCAAAATGACCTTAAAACTAAAAAATATTCATAAAAATGTAACAAAATCACTGTTTAAAGTTAATTATATATTAAACTTAATATTTTTTTAAGTTTTTGTATTTATAGGTGTACCGATATTTTAGATATTCGCATAACAAAGGCATCAAGTCGAAATGTTGAAATCCTTGCACTTTTTTGAAGGAATTTGGCTCCAGGACTTCTGAACGGTGGTCCAAATGACTGCAATCTAGTTGGAGTCAATGTAGAAACTCCCCCTCTTATGACTGACCACAAGTTCTATATAGGATTATGATCTCTAGGTAGTCCAGACCACCCCATATGAATCAGTGAGCTCCCTTAAAACCATATTTTCGCATTTCTACTTGTATTTTTGGTGTTAATATCCTTTTGGAACACCCAAATCAGATGTATTTCATAATCTACAATAAACACATCACTGTTTTCAATCAGTTAAAAAAGGCGTGTCCGCCCAATACGGGTATTGTGACATGTATTCTATATCGTGCATAGTATGAACAACGTGACCATATCATCCCACAGGACCTTCCAGGATTTATGAACCTTCCGGTGTGTTGTGGGCTTAAAACTTTCATCTAAAATATCGAGGAGACGCTGGAATATCAAAAATTTTGATGTTAGAATATTCCGATCCTTAAATATTCCTAGATTTCTCTTTGTGCCAATTTACACGTCCTCAAGCAAACCTGAGATGCTTAGTAGTTGGTCCGGCATTCGAGAGTGGATCCTTTCTGAGGACGAAGACTCATAAATTGTTAGCTCTAATATATCTCCGAAGTCTTTGCATAATTGCATCTTTACTAAGGTCCTTCCTTAACTCTGCATCGGATCTTAAAGATCCCTTATTGCCCCCGTCCATCACATAATTAGCGTTTTACGGGGACAGGACTTCTTTTTATCCAGGATTTTGGGGCTTTTTCGGGATGATTATTGCATTTCGGACATTTTTATTGCAGAATCCATAGATTTCACAAATATTTCTGTTTGAACTTTCACCAGACATAGGGTTTCTGATGATTGGTCGATTTGGCCCTCAGACCAGGTGTACAAGCCCCATTTTGCAGCAAAATTTATGTGTGATCTCTGATTTAATGATCCAATATGTAAGCTCCAATGCTAATCTCCAAAATCCATACTTTTTATCGAGAAAAATCTAAGATTTATAACGGCTATCACTCAATATATGCCAGCGGTGCTATTATTTCTTTCGCTAGTTTTCACGTATATTTTTATATAATGTCAAATAAATATATATAGATCGGCCCTCCATTCAAAAAAAACTTTTTTATTTCATAGAAGAAATACTTAGCTATATATAAGAAAAACAAAATTTCAAAAAATGTGAAATGGAACCTTATTTTTTTAGTTTGGGAAAAAACATTTTGCAGTGGTGCTATTTTTTTTTTTCGCAGCTGTATGAGCAAGTAAGTGGGTAAAATAAGGACGGTTAACGTTTGCAAAGCATGTAAGCATTTGTGGGCTGGATTGCCGAATAATTGACATCTAATCGAAAATTTGATTGAAGCAAATCTTAATTCTTTTGTAACATATTTAAATGAGATTCCGAATATAATAAGTATTAATAGATATTTTTGCTCAATATATCACTTTGCAATTTTATTGAGCTTCAAAGTCAGGTAATTAAGCAACATACTTTTGTGAGAAAATTAAAAAAAAAATAATAATAGTGTTTTAAAGTGATTTTGAAGACCTGAGTATGAAAATTGAGATTAATAAAAGCATTTAAGGCCAAAAATTTGATATATTTACACATTTATGTATTTATTTTAAGTTGTTCAAAGAGAAAAATCCCAAACACAGTGTTCGTCTTTGGTGAATGAAAAATTTTCAACGTGTTTCTGCGGTACGTAATGGATTTTAAAATACAATAATTCACTAGCCAAATATGGGTAGACGTGGATAAATAAATTGCATCTATATTTGCAGACAAATACAAAATAATTAAATATGGGCGATTCCCCAGAAACGCCAACTATGTATTTATATTTGTTATTCAATATAACCCCGTAGATCCTGTTGGGCAGTGAATCATATAGACTTTTAATGTAGTCTCGGAATAGCGTCAATTAGTTCGTCTTTTGTTGAAAATTGTTTGCCAGACTCATAAACCTTTCTGGCCAGCCATCCCCAAACATTTTCAATTATATTCAGATCCGGAGAGTATGATGGCCAGTTCAGAGTTTCAACATTTTTATCTTTTAAAAAAAGATTTTACAACACGTGCAGTATGTATTGGGGCATTGTCGTGCTGGAATGTCCAAGGCAAATGATTGAAAAAAATTTCCAATGGTGGAAAAACTTTTTCAAGGACGTTTAGATACGCTTTTGCGTTCATGTTTGAGGATAAGAATTGGAGTTCACAAGTCCCATAGTAAGATATGGCTCCCCAAACCAAAACTCCGCATACTCGACTATGGAAACGCTCCAATTGATGCGTCTCTTTCCTCAGATCATGAAAATAATAAATATAGGCATTCTGGCCCCTCCAAATTGAACTTTTTTCATCAGAAAAAATTACGCGCCTCCACTCGTTACACCATGACATATTGACGCGGCAAAAGGTCAACCGTGCTTCCTTTCGTTTGGGGTTAAGCGGTGTTTTTTTTTTTAAGTTTCAAACGTTTAAGATTTTTAGCTTTGGAAATATCTTGTCAAACAGTAGTTTTGCTCACGTCAACACCTGCTATTGCCCTTATCTTGCTCACAGTGTCATGAGAATTTGAGGCTTCCCGCAGAATTGCACGCTTATCTGTGTCGCTAAGGACACTACTTTGGCGACCTTTCATATTTTTTCGATAGTTGTGTTTGTTTTTGATAAAATTTTGTACGACTTTTCTGCTTCTTCCAATTGTTTTTGCTATATTAGCTACTGAAAGGTCACAATCAATATAGCTTTGTATTTGGATCTGTTCCTTGTGACTTAGTGACGTTCCACGACTCATAATTGCACAAAATGATTAAACTATGTTTGAAACTCACAAATTAATCAAAAAAATTTATGATTCAATGTTCTCCGCTGCTGAAATGACACTAAATCTGAAATGTGCTATTCAAATGCAACAAAAAATGTGCCAGCTATTGAAGCAAGTTGAAAAGAATATTACGGTAAACATTTCCAGACTTCCAATTTTTGTTAAAAAAGAGTTGATAAGGAGACGAAGAAAAAAAACAGCAACAATCGCATTAGATGAAGCAATTGCTGAGAAATGAACAAGTAATTATGAAAAATTATTGTGTGCTATTCAAGTGAAACGGAGTGTATTTAAATATATTTTCACTTATTTAAATATATAAAATTTAAATAATATAACTTAATTTTCCCCATTTTACACATAACATCTCGAAATATTTCAATGAAATGGCGAAAAAGTGCAAAACCTCAAATTTGAACATTTCTAGCTTATCTCGAGCGACATAATAGCCAAAAGAATTTTAAACAAAATAAATTGCTTTACAAAATATGTATGTGTTTTAAATTAAGTGAATAAAATCTACGAAAAATGCAAATTTAACTATATTTGGTGACGAAAAGTTATTAAAATAATTTTAAACTAACATACAAAATTACAAGCTAAAATCCAAGAATTTCGACTATTGATCCTAAATCAAAATATATACATATGTATATACTTTATGGGGTCGGAAATGCCTCCATCTCCTTTGCTTTGTATTCTTTCAAAGAGTTCGGGGTATAAAAATTGCTATTATTTAAGATGCGCAGTTAACTGATAGGACTAAATTTATTTTAGTTTACTTAAGATATTTTGTTGATAAGAAATATATTGAATATACAAAAGCGAATTCGAAATATATTTCGAAACTCCTTTAATTTACCATGCAATACTGATTGACATCTATTTAATTATTAAATAAACAAGTCAATATTTTTGAGTGAAACAAAATGCATTATTTAGCGGAATCACTACAGAACATTATAAAAATAGTTTTTAGCCCCTTTTGCTTATATCAGTGCTATAACCGATTTGAGACAAGTGACTTGTATCTGATTCGCGTGCGAATGTCGTACATACATTGAAAATGATCTGTGGGAATCTGCACAGAGCAGCGAGATCGCCAAGAAGAGCGACAATGCTAGCAGCGGGCACGAGTGATGAGTGTCAAGAGAGTCGAGAGTTGAGTTTTAAATAAGTAAGCGAGCAAGACAGACGCGTGTTAACAAAGAAATGAAATAAACCAAATTAAAGTATAATAAAGTGCGTGTTTATTACTTGATATCACGGGTTGTTACATTGGCGACGAGGTAAATTTACTATCTTGTGCAAAATAAATATGAATTTGATTTATAAGTGCATTTTGGAATTTGCTATTTCTAAGTGAAACTCAATTCCAGTGAATTGGAATATTATTCCAATGTAGGTACACAAAAACGAACAAAAAAAAGTGCGAAAGTAGGTAACGGTTTTTGTGTCTACGTTGGCGTGGGAGGCTTCGCTCTCAGAGACGATGTTCTCCACGCAATACGAAATCTCTAAGCATAGAGTAAAAGGAAAGAGAAGTAGAAAATGATGAAGTGTTAAATTTAACAAGTCCATCGCGGCAACGTACACACGTTTGTATGTGAGCCAAAGAGAGTGCAATCATTCTAACAAAGAGAGGCTGGGTGTCATACAAGCCACAATATTAAGAGGGACATTGTATATGGGAAAGGCTGAGTGTGGGAGATAAATCTACGCAAGCCACATATACAGATGCAAATAAGTACGAATATACATATGTACGTACAAAGAGAAGGATGTGCGAAAGAGTTTCGTCTTGCGCAAGCCAAATATTAAATCGATCGTGTATAAAATACAAGTCGACAAGAAAACATGTAAAGGCTGAGTAATAACAAGCCAATATTTACCTATAATAAAAACTTGTCTTTCAGATAAGATGACTGATAATATTCTTAAACCATTTCTATGTGACATGATTGAAAAATCGGTGCTCAGAAATGAATGGGCAAAATGGTTAAGAGCGTTCACCATAGCTATGGAGGTTGACCAAATTGAGTCACCAAAAACCAAGAGAACAAAACTACTTCATTTGGGTGTAGTACAGTTGTAGACTAATGCATACTCATTACCAGGCGCAATAATCGAGTACGATGAAAAGCTGGACAATGATATTTTCGTTATTTTAATTGAGAAGTTAAATGTCTACTTTTCACCTAAGCAAAATTCCACGTTCGAACGACATCTGCTTCGCAATTTGGTTCCACAGGAGGGGGAAAATTTCTCGAAATTTATTCTTCGGCTACGACAACAAATGTATAAATGCTTCTTTGGCGAATCGAGAAAGGAAATCGAGGAAATCTGTCTTAAGGACAAAATACTGGACTCGTGGCCACCTCATGAATTAAAGAAGAAACTTCTGAGTAAAGACCACTCCATAGACGAGATTATTGAGGCGTGTCAAGTCGAGGAGCAAATTAACAAACAATCCGAAGCCATGCAGAAAACCAACCGGTGAGGCAATAAACAAAATTGTGGCTCGTACAGCAAAACTGGAAGTGGGATGTTCTAGGTGTGGTCGGATGGGTCATGGCAATAGTGATCTCGTTTGTCCGGCGCGACTCGCCAAATGCAATAAATGCTCGAAAATAGGGCATTTTGCACGCAGATGCAAGTATATCAGCTGTACCAGATGTCGAGGTGATTGCTACATTTTTTTGTCATTAAAAATGGACGACAGCCATTACTGGGGCGTGAGACAGCCATAAAGCTAAATGTTCTTCGTCTTGGCCTAAGTGTCAATCGGGTTGAAACGACCGCACCATTTCCCAAATCAAGCCTGTTCAGCAGCCGGTGCGGAGGATCCCAGTGGCACTTGAATATAAAGTTGCAGCTAAGCTTGATGAAGCTTTGAGCCGAGATATTATTGAATCTGTTACGAGTCCGAGTTGATGGATCTCCCCAATTGTCCAGGCGTTTAAGGAGAATGGCGATATTCGACTCTGCGTCGATATGCGTCTGGCGAACAAGGCAATTCGTCGAGAAAACTATCCGCTACCAACTTTTGAATCTTTTATGACCAAACTTAAAGGTGCACGATTCTTTTCGCGCTTAGACTTGAAAGACGCTTATCATCAGCTGGAACTGGATGAAGACAGCAGGGAAATCACAACCTTTATAACACCAATGGGACTTTTTCGATATAAAAGAATGATGTTCGGAGTCAATTCTGCTCCAGAAATTTTTCAACGTCATCTCGAGCAGCTGTTAGTAGATTTTCCGAATGTTATGAACTACATCGGCGACGTTATTATCTTCGGAGAAAGTCAAGAGGAACATGATAAAACCGTAAGAGATGTCTGCAAGGTATTCGAGGACAACAACGTACTGCTAAATGACCAAAAATGCGTTTGGAAAAGCAAAAAACTTAAATTTCTTGGCCACATTCTTTCCGATAGAGGCATTGAAGTCGTTCCCGATAAAGTTGACGCTATTAAAGCATTTCGAGAGCCAATCAATAAAGAGGAGATACGGAGTCTTCTCGGTCTGGTGACGTAAGTAGGGAAATTTATTCCTGATCTAGCAGACTGTACGGAACCTCTACGTCAACTTTTAAAGAAGGACACGAAATTCAGCTGGGGCGAAACAGAGAAAAACGCCTTTCTCAACTTAATGAATCGACTGGCATATGTGCCAAATCTTCAATATTTCAACCCTGGAAATCGAACCCGTCTCGTAGCAGATGCCAGTCCTGTAGCACTCGGAGCAGTTTTATTGCAGTTCCCGGCTAACAATGATCCCTTAATTATTTCATTTGCAAGCCGAGCATTATCGGATGTTGAGAAACGTTATTCGCAAACAGAGAAAGAAAGTTTGGCTCTAGTCTGTGCGGTAGAGCGATTTTACTACTACCTGGCTGGACTTCGATTTGAACTGGTGACCGACCACAAACCTTTGGAAGCAATTTTCAAACCAACATCGAAACCACCAGCCCGTATAGAGAGGTGGCTCCTACGTCTACAGTCATACGATTTTAAAGTAGTGTACAAAGCAGGATGCGTTATCACGACTTTGTCCGCTAACACTACCCGACTCTTGTGAAAGAGAAATCGAATACAGTATCCTGCATATCATCGAAAACAGCATTCCAAAATCGATGACCATCTCGGAAATTGCAAAGGACTCGGTGGAAGACGAAGAAATTATTGATGCGATGGCCTGTTTAGAGAACGACGAGTGGAAATCGGAGTCCCCAAAGCATCTTTATCCATTCCGGTATGAGTTGTCAACAATAGGACCTCTCCTTCTGCGTGGTAATCGTATCGTTATTCCAACATCACTTCGAAATCGGATTCTTGAGCTGGCTCATGAAGGGCACCCAGGAGAATCGGCCATGAAGAGGCGGTTAAGATCAAAAGTTTGGTGGCCTGGGATCGGACCGCGACGCTGAAAAATTCGTAAAACGATGCAAAGATTGCCTCCTGGTGTCAACCATCCAGACCAGCACCAATGGATAGAAATCCATTTCCAACTGGTCCATGGATTTGGGTAGCGTCCGATTTGCTGGGTCTTTTACCCAATAACGAGTTCATCCTGGTTTTTATAGACTACTACTCTCGCTATATGGAATTCAAATTTGTACGCTCTATTTCGTCAGCTGGCCTCATTGGAGTAATGAAAGAGATATTTTGTAGATTAGGTTATCCAAAATACTTAAGAACTGACAATAGTCGACAATATATGAGCTCAGAATTAGCGGAATATTGCAAAATTTGCGAAATAGAGCAGGTGAAGACACCACCCTATTGGCCCCAGGCTAATGGTGAGGTAGAAAACATGAATAGATCTTTAGTAGACACGATTGAAAATCGCGAATTCAAATTCAAATAATTACAAAGAGGAGATTCAGAAGTTCGTACTCATGCACAACGTGACGCCACACGGGACTACAGGAGTAGCTCCAACTCAGCTTATGTTCAATAGGGTCGTTAGAGACAAAGTTCCATGTATAGATGACATAGATGAACAATTTACAGACTCAGCTGAAAGGGATAGAGATTGTGTACTAAAACAGCAAGGGAAAGAACAGGCAGACAAAAAGAGAGGGGCTAAAGAAATCGAAATAAAATCGAAAAATGTAATTTTCACAAACAAATTAACTCCAACCTTTGGCGACACCGAATATGAAGTAGTAGAAAGAAACAATAATATTATTAAAATTAAGGCAGAGGGTAAGACACTTATTAGGAACGTATCCCATGTCAAGAAGATTCCAAAAACGACAAGCGAGACAACGGCATCTGTAATCTCTCCTTTAGGTAACGCTCGAGATGATAGGAGATTGGTACAGGACCACCAGGAAGATGGGGACGGACGGGAACGGAGCGGTTGGCGGAAAGTTTACATCAACCTTGGAAGCTGAAACTTGTTAATTAAGGAGGGATGTGGGAATCTGCACAGATCAGCGAGATCGCCAAGGAGAGCGACGATGCTAGCAGCGGACACGAGTGATGAGTGTCAAGAGAGACGAGAGTTGAGTTTTAAATAAGTAAGCGAGCAAGACAGACGCGTGTTAATAAAGAAATGAAATAAACCAAATTAAAGTATAATAAAGTGCGTGTTTATTACTTGATATCACGGGTTGTTACATGATCCATTGGCCCTAATCGATCTTGCCACCAAGGGCTATCAGTTACAAATATGTATGTAGTTTAATTAAATTTAAAATTAACAAACAAATTGAAAATTTCTGAAAAAAAATTATCTGAGGTAGTGCATTAATTCACACAAGAAAAAATTGATCATACCATGTATATACATTTTGATCCAGTTAATATTTTATATTTTTGGATGACACATCCCGCTTAGAAAACAGCAATTTCTCTTCACTTTTCTTATTAGGTACGTTTACTAAAATAAATATAAATATTTTAGTCTAATACAGCCATAGCAGGCCTACCACTGTGCCCTCCGGTATGTTACTTTCAGCTATTTATATGTGCGTGATTATACATATCTATATACTAGTATACTAGTATTTGCAGCGGTCAGCGGGCAGAATAAATGAAGCTGAGTAAGCTGGAATGTCAGCAAACCAGTTGACCACGCACAAACACAGCGACGTCAAATAAGCGATAAAACATCAAGTACTATTTAAATTATGGAAATGAAAAGAGACAACGCTTAAAATCAACAACAGCAGCAAACAAACTCAGACCTCCACACATAGAGTTAGTCTTTATACACTGAAAATTTGTCAAGAAACCCTTTATACACTGAAAAATTGTCAGAGTTTTTGCAAATTATCAAAAAATAACTACACATTTTCGACACTGTGAAGAAACTTTTTAGACAAAATTCTTAAGGTACAGTTTAATGAATACACTTTACAATTCATACTGTTTTAAACTAATTTTTATATATAGTGTGTTACCCCTAGCATTTATAATTTTACATGCTGGATGTGATTTTTTGGAATTAACCAGTTAAAATAATAGCACCACTTTCCAGAATGATATTAAAACTAAAAAATAGTCAAAGAAATGCAAAAAAATCAATGTTTAAAGTGAATTATGTACTAAATTTATTATTTTATGAAGGTGTTGTAGTTGGACGCTTTTTTAATATTTTGAATATCAATAGAACAAAGTCTTCAAATTGAAATATTCAAATCCTAGAATATTTTTGAGAGAATTTGACATCATGGTTTCTGGATGTGACATCATGACTTCTTTGTAGTTGGTGCCACTGTAGACACTACTCGTTTTATGCCTGCACACAAATTCTTTTGTGGGATTAATGTCTGGAGGTTGTGCAGATCAGTTTCAATTCACCTCGCACTTTTGGGGTCAATATCCTTTCGGAACACCGACAAAAGATGCATTTCACTATATGCAATGGAAAAATCTTTGTTTCCTTTCAGTTAAATCAGTCGAGTCTGCCCACTATGCGTTTTGTTGTTCCTTCTCCACTGCCTGAAAAACAAAACCATTTTATCCCACATGGCCTTCCATGATTTATGAACTTTCTAATGCCTCATTACTTGTATCTAACATATTATGAAGAAGTTTTACCATCAAAAATTTCCATGCTAGAATATTCCGATCCTGAAAAATTCGTCGATTTCCCTTTAGCACAATTTACATGCTCATAAGCAAATCCAAAATGCCTAGTAATTCGTGTCGCATTTAACAGTGTCATAGTCGCATATCTGAAGATACTTATGATCAAATATCAAAAATATTATCTTTTTATTAAGAGAATACTGAGTAAAATATGGGCAATACTAAAAAAATACAAGTGGCAAAACTTTTAGGTCTATTTTCATATTATTTTTTATTAAGAGAATACTAAGACATTGCATACAACGAAAACGAAAACGAAATTGTTTAACTGATGTTGCTATTTTTAATTTTTTTTTTTCATTTATGAGATATATTTTTAAGTTCACAAACTTTTTTTATTATCTGTTTCCATAATTTTCTATATACTCCACCACTCAATTAGTACCCGGCCCGACATATAGGGGGTTGTAGTAAGCAAACATCGATATTTTTATCAATAGTGTCGATTATCATAAACTCTTTGTAAAAATTTTACAACTCTTATTGAGCGGTGTGATTTGTATGACTAAAATGAGCAAACCCTAGTTCGATCAGGTATCTGTATCGAACTCAGAACATTCACTCATGTGCTAAACTTGGTTACTCCATCATTAGTGAACCCAGTTTGAGCTAACTCATTTCATTCATTTTGAAATCCTTGTGAACGCTTGTAAATAAAAACGGAAAAGCTCTGCTTAATTATTTCAAAATTGCCAAAAGTCAATTCGAAGCAACATTTTAGGGAGGCATAGCTTCAAAATCCAGATTTAAAAATTGCAGCAGAGCAAGAAGCTGCTTTATCTCTTTAAGTCGGAGAGGGCACCAATTTGTATATTAAATATGCTAAAAAAAAAAAAATAAGCAATTTTTTTTAAATTTAATATTTTTTTAGCTATTTCCAGCAAGTTTTTTTTGGTCATTATGTACCACCAATTTTTTCTGCTATTTTATAATGTAAAATAATAAAATATTCAGTTGATGGTTTTATAAAATTGACTTTTATTATTTCATATTTCATTTTTCCTCTAAATTATAGCTTTCCAACAATAAGAAAACATAAACAGGAGTTGCCCATTTTCATTGCTATCACGACAAATAAATATATCTTCTTGTACGTACGCATTCTCATCACTGCCGCATTTCATTTGTATTAAATTCGGTGGCCCTGAAAGTCAGCTGTTCGTTGATCAGAAACGATGACTTTTTGGCGCGCTAAATAATAGCACATTTTAAAGTAAGATTGTAAAAGTTCTACTTAACATTAAGTAAAATGGAATGGATATTAGTGGAGATATGTAACATTTAAGTGTTTAATGCAATATTTCTTAAATGTGATGTCTTTGTGTATATGTGCTTTAGTAAAGTTGTATTTTAATCAATTTCAACCTAGCATTTTTCGTGTTACGTGGAATAAGAGTAGGTTGAATTATTTCGAATTATAAAAACGCACTTTTGTTCTTGAATTTATTTACAATATGATGACATTAAGCTTTTTTGCTCGTTTTTGCTCCATTTTACAAAAAAAAAATTTTGCTAGACAACATAGACTAGACCTAAGTTATGCAGAAATGCTAGAATATTGGCTGGCACATGGTCACGAAACCGAAACCCTTTACAACTACAGCATCGAATAGGAAACTTAAAGAGAACAATTTCAAGAATCTTTGAAATAGATGCTTCAAATTTAAAAGCTTCTGCGCAAAAACTGCATTTTATATATAGGAAAATATCACTGGTACCCCAATGTCAGCTACTGTACATAAAGTACTAGCTCATGGGGCCCAGATCGTTGCCGCATCGTCCCTTCCACTTGGCTGTCTAGGCGAAAATGCAACCGAAGCTCGGAACAAAATTTATAGAAATGATCGACGTTCGCATGCAAGATAAAATAGTCGCTTACACACCATGACTGACTTTTTTATAGAGCACTTGATTCATCAGATCCGATGGTGTCCAGCATCTACATCAAGGAAAGAGTACATCAAAACAAAAAATGCAGCAGTTACCCATTAGAAGTTATTGATCTTTTAACACCACCAAATATCGGTTTCCTAAATAGTTATCCAACTTCAGATAAAGATGATGAAGATGACTTGGATACATTTGAATGTATCGATGCCTATTCCTTTGATTTAGATGTTGAAGGTTATTAAATCTTAATTAAGTAAATATATTGTAATTGTTCAAGATGTTATTCAAGATTGTTATTAAGTTTGGAAGTTGAAGGTTTGTAGTTGTACATATATATGTATTTATTGGATATAATGGCCCAATTTTCATGGATATTTGTAAATTTTGATCCCAAGGTGCATTGGTTTCTATGGGGCGGAATGTAAGACGTTGCGCGATCGGCACAAAATATAGCCCAGACTTTGCATATATAATAACTATATAGTGTGCCAAGTTTCAAGTCTGTATGCAGTAATTCCGCCTTTTTATTTCTAACAGGGTATTTTTTATATTGTTATTGTTTTGCATGTCGATCATTCTAAATTGGGCTACCCATCGTATCAATGCCTGACAGAATATACAAACACAAGCATACCTTTTTGCGTGTACACATACATATGTTTACATATATGCGTAACTTTGCTTAGGACTTCTCGAGTGCCAAATTATATTTCTAGCTCGACAAAGACTTTTGGTACTTGCGAAAGCAATTGGAAAACCTGACCTTCCACAATTACATAAAATGCCATTTGTACAGAATTAGATTGGAGTTTATTTATAGTTGTCGGGTGAGTGCAGAGACTCGTTTAAATGTCGCTCAATAATAATTCAATAATAATATATTTTTGAAATTCTACTTCATATCATCTTTATAATAGTTTAGCAGAAATATGGAAAATGTATGTATTGGCTATACTACAAATCTCATCATCTTTCCCTTCCATCATATTTATAAATGGCCCATCTATATGTTATATGGTCATTGGTCTAACCTAAGACCAGCAGTGTATAATAAATTTCAATTTGAAATACTTAGGGACTCTAAGAAATGTCACTGTAACACCAATTACAAAAATATATGTGCCAGTGGTGCCATTTCATTTTTCGCAACTGTACATACATACACTACTGGCCAAAATAATAAGTTCTGCTGTAGTAGTTCAGGGTAAAGCCAAATAAAACTTTCGAACGAACTCTAATGTTCAAGTATGAACATGCATTGAATAATAAGTATGTATGATCTTAGGACAGTAGGAACAGGTTAAATAAGATAAGAAACATATGCTGTCAATAGCCAAGTCAAGTACTTGTATCCTCAACTCACATAAATTATGTAAGGCCTAAGCCACTTGGGTTGACAAAGGGTACTCTTTACGACCGCTGGGACTAACATCAAGATCAATAAAAACATGTACTATTGACATAGGTTCATGGGTGTCGGTAGTAGGTAGTATTCCTAAAATATTATTATGTGAAACCACACAAGGGCCTATCAGCATATAAGATAATATTATATAAATATGCTATGTGAGAATATATCAGTCCGAGGATCACATTATACATATGTGCTCGATACTACGTGACTATTGGCCTATATACTAGTTCTAAGCACATAATTTGTACATAGCAATAAGTACCCAAAAGTGGAATAAATAGAGAGCCGATCCTGAATCTGCAGTTCGGTTGGAAGTTCAGTTCAGTACAACAACTCAACTCATCAGTTTCTTTATTTCGAGTCTCTGACTTATGAAATTTTTTCCAATATAGCTTTAGAAATCATTGCAATAATTGTCTAAGAGTTATGCAATTTAACTTTGGTTGTAGCAATCGATTGAAGATGAAATTCATAACCAAACCTATTGCCAAAATAGTTAATAATATTTACTAAATACTCTGCTGATTTTTTTTATCAGTTTTGAATGTGTTAGATTAATATTTATTTTACAATATATTTAAGTAAAAATAAGTTGAATGATATTTTTGAAACTTATTGAAAAACTGGAGTGTAGTGCTTAAAAAAGTAAGGAAATAGTGAAATGCAGTGATCAGCTATTATTTTTTTAATTAATAAAACCCGAATAAAAATCAAAATATTTTAGATGACCACAGATAACAACTGCAACTGGCCATCTGCATCGATGGCCTTGGAAATTGAATGGGAGTTGATGTTTCAAGTCCATTTGCTCCGAATACTGCAATATTATTTAAACTCAGCTTTGTTATCCTAAAAGATTAAAATAAAATTCTTAGAACTGCAATTACGGAAAAGTTTATTGTTCCGCACAAAATAATTCAGTATGATCTTTGATTCGCGATATGTTTTAATCGTGGTCACATGGGTCACGTGGATGATAAAAGTAAAATAATAGATAATGTTCCCTTGGGAGAATAAGTTTTTGATTATAAAATGACTTTTCAGAACATAAAATAAATGTTTAAGTTGAAATTTTGTAGATTCTATACTATAAAATCGGAACTACGGTAGGCAAGTGTTAATGTTATACTAGATTTTATCGATTTATATGTAATAAATAACATTTGCTAACTATATGCTGATAAATTAAAACGCAAAAAATGTTTCTAGAAATTGCAAAACCTTAAAAAATTACACCTCAAAAGCCGTTCACGAATTGGGTTGCGGCACTCTAGCCCATGTTACCTGGAGTTCTTTGCTGAATTTAACCAATCGAAAAACTGTTAGGAGATCTTATTCATTATTCGGAAAACTTTGAAGAAATAGCAACCAAATTCCAAGTGTTACGATTCAGATTAATTCTTTCATCAATATAATGCTCTCATAGCAAATGGCAATTTCAAAATCGTGCATATCATTAATTATGCCGTGGCAAACTAAAGTAACAATACACAAAATATAATCCGTTTTAGCGTTGTAGAATCGATGTAATTATTATTTTTGTCAACGCATTTTCCTGGATTTCAACTTTGATCGATTCTAGATAGTAAAGTAGAATTGCACAATTTTTTGATAATTATTTCTATAATCTGCAATAATTTCTAAGACGAAATGCAGACAACAAAATTTTTCTTTGAGTTCATTCCAAAAGTTTACAGTGGTTTAAACTAAACTACAATAGATGTACTTATTTTTTTGGGCAGTAGTCTATGTATATTTATATACAGTATAATAAAAAACACTTTACACACTGAAAATTAATCATATTTGTTAACTTTGTATGTAAAAATAATATCCATCGTTCCTACTATCAAATTTGGCTAAATGTCGCTGATAATTTGAGGATGCATTTGCAGAAAAGAGAGATTGCATTAAGAGAGAACACTATGCATGCTGAGGAGTATATCTCCGTACTGAAATCGAATTTGCGGCAGAGTACTTAAAAACTTTGGTTCATTTTTATTGATTAAGCCGCAATTCAAATTTGGCAAGACAATGACCTCACTATACGTCCATGACTCCTGAATCATTGCCAAAGATAGATAGATCTCCTCATAGCCTTGATATGAACCCACTTGAATATTTGTAGTAGTATTAGTTGTAAAATATATTTATTAAACTATAGCTTAAGTATTTTGTATAATATGTATTTTGAAAGTGCCAATTGATACAATTTCGTTGATTTGTCGATATCGCTTGAGTTGATTTGTTGTTGTTTTTTAATACTTATTCATTACAACTTTTCTATTAAACAGCAGTCCATTAAAAAACATTAAAAAAAAAACAACAAATTTTTGCATGCAAAGTCAAAAAATATTTAATATATTTCTGTATTTATATGTATTTTTACACACACATACACACACGCACAGCGCTCTCTAGAATGCTGCCTAATATAGGAGGGCCTAGGCAGGAAATGCCTGTTCTTTTAGGTAGGGTCGTCGCCTACGTGCTGCTCTATGCAGCTCCAATTTGGGCTATGTCACATGATTGGAGTAAAGAATTGAGGAGAAAACTAGCGGCGCCTTATCGTCTCAGTGCATTAAGGATGTTTTCCGGGTTCAGAACGGACGATACGGCCTTAGTGCTTGCAGGCATGATTCCCATAGATCTGTTAGCAAAGGAGATGCATGCAGTCTATGAATGAAAAAGGTCGGGTATCACAGTGTCCGAATTAAATATCGCGCAATCTGAGGAGCGGTAAGCAACGCTTACCGCATGGCAGCCTAGGTGGAACTCATCGACAAATGGAAGATGGACCTTTAGGTTGATTCCCAATGTCAGAGAATGGAGAGGATAGACAGTCAGGGTTTCAAACTTTCACACTTCCCAGTTTTAAACTGGACATTTATGTATGTTCCGACATGAAGAAAGTTTATTCCACTCGGAATATCCTCTGCAACCCGAGGATCCCGAGCATTCCACGTAACACTGTAGCAGAAACACAGTGGGGAGACGTGGGGAATACCCACCCCGTCACAGTTAGTGGGGTTCATGTTGGAGTCGGAAGCCAACTGGCTACACGTTAGCCGGGTTATTATTAGCATCCAAAAAGACCTGAGAAGACGGGAAAAAATCCGTAGAGAAGAGGAGGTAGTCTAGGAAACTACCAGGCGAGAGCCTAACGGGGGCTCTTCCCAACCCCTGTGAAGTAATACTTATCTATATACATGCATAACATACATATCCATATACACAGCGACAGGCACTGCCATCGACCTGGAAACTGGAACTGAAAACCAATTTGTAATACATATGTATATACATTCGAATGAACATACTCTCTCACTCTCTCGACCGCTCTAACCTCTCTCTCACTCTATCTCTTGCGCTCACTCGATCTTAAATATTTTCTTGTCTGAATAAATCACTAATATACGCGTCTCTTTAATTTATACGTATACATATGTACATGCCTACATACATAAACATATATTCACAAGCTATTTGAAAATCTTGCATATGAATGTAAGTGTTGAATATACATACATATATGCATGTATGTTAATATGTATGTGCCTGTGTATTCATATCCAAGACGATTCAGCAGCTTTGTCTTTTGTTTAGTTTCAAATACAGATACATCTGTGAGTTGTCAGAGATTCTAAAAACATTCTCGAGAGACCCTAGAAATTATACATTGAAAAATGTTTATAAATATATATACCATTTCTAAGAAATTTGACAAAATTGATTGAAAAGCCATAAAATCAGTGAAAAAAACAATAGCACCACTCTTCCAGAATGACCTTTAAACTATAAAATATATATAAAAATGTAACAAAATCCCTGTTTAAAGTTAATTATATACCAAATTTAATATTTTTCAAGTTTTGTATTTATGGGTGTACCGATATTTTAGATATCCACATAACAAAGGCATTAAATCGAAATGTTGAAGTCCTTGCCCTTTATTGATAGAATTTGACTCCAGGACACCTGAACGGTCGTCGAATATGACTGCATTCTAGTTGGAGTCAATGCAGAAACTAGCCGTCTAATGTCTGACCACAAGTTCTATATAGGATTACGATCTCTAGGTAGTCCAGACTACTCAAGTGAGCTCCCTTAATACCATAATTTTGCATTTCTACTTGTATTTTTGCTGTCAATATCCTTTTGAAACACTCAAAACAGATGTATTTCATAATCAACAATAAACACATTACTGTTTCCATTCAGTTAAAAAAGTCGTGTCCGCCCACTACGGGTTTTGTGCCATGTATTCTAAATCGTCTATAGTATGAAAAACGTGATCATATCATCCCACGAGACCTTCTACGATTTATGAACCTTCTGTTGCATTGAGGGCTTAAAAATTGCATCTAACATATTGAGGAGACGCTTCACCATCAAAAATTTTGATGCTAGAATATTCCGATGCTTAAATATTCCTCGATTTCTTTGAGGCTAATTTACACGTCCTCAAGAAAACCTAAGATGCTTAGTAATTGGTCCCGCATTCGAGAGTGGATCCTTTCTGAGGACTAAGACTCATAATATACTCTAATATATCTTCGAAATCCTTGCATAATTGGATATTTGCTAAAGTCCTTCATAAAGTCTGCAGCGGGTCTCAAATCACGTAAATGACATTTTACTGGGCTAAGATACTCCTTGTTGTCCAGGATTTTCGGGATTTTTCTGGATGATTATTGCATTTCTGACAATTTTATTGGAGTTTCCATAGATATCACAAACATTTATTTTTCAACTTTCACTGGACCTAGGGTTTATGATGATTTGCCGATTTGGCCCTCAGGCCAGGTGTACAAGCCCCATTTTGCAGCAAAATTTACGGTTGACCTTTGATTTAATAATCTAATATGTAAGCTCCAAGGCAAATCTCAAAAATCCATATTTTTTATCAGGAGAAATCTAAGAAATATTACGGCTATTACTCAATATATGTCAACGGTGCTATTATTTTTTCGCTAATTCTCACGTATATTTTTATATAATGACAAATAAATATAAAAAGAATAAATATTTTTCTTTTATTTTACAGACGAAATATTAAACTACAAAAAAAAAAAAAAAAAGAAAATTGAAAGGTAACTATGTTTTTGTGTTCAGAGAAAAAAATTTGATGTCTCGAGATTTATAGTCTCTAAGAAAGAGGCACTTACACGAACGGCCCGACAAACAGACCGACAGGGCTCAATCGATAAATCTATTGATCCTGAATAAAAATATTTCAACTATATGGGTTCGGTCGCGTCTATGTCTCTTTGTTATGCAAATTCGCACAAGATTGATATGTCGATTTTTGCTCTTTTCAAAGAGTGCAGGGGATAATTAAAAATTACTGAAACCATAGTAAAGAAAAATAGCAAAAACATGCAAACACAATAACAATAATAACATCACCAACGTGAACATCGCGGTCGCAGCCGCCGTTCATGTCGAAGACGGCGCCGACGTCAGTATTAAAGCTGCTAGCAAGCAGGTACACATAAGAAAAGTTTTCAATTCATAACGAAGTTTGTATGTTATGTACATGTATGTATGTGCGTATGTATGGATAATATGCATGGATAATAGCAAAAACGCAAAAGCAAAAACTGCCGGCGTAGGTTAATAGTGATAGCAAAACAGAGAGGCAAAAGACAGCAAAGCTCAGAAGACCAGCGGTAGAGTCTCCTATACTAGAGACGGCAACAAACTAAAGAGACGGCTACAAAATAAAAATGGCAGAAAAGTCAAGAAACTCAACACATTTTTCTCTCTTACAATCATCATTTTGTTGCTGTTGATGCTATTTGATGTTGTTCTGTTGGCTTGTTGCTTTAGTTTGATTTTTTTCAATGTGCTAAAGTCGAAGTGCCCAACCGACAACTATTAAAGAAGAACAACAGCAGCAGCAGCGGAAAGGAACCGAAACGAGAAAAAAACAAATACACACTACTTACACTTACTATCATATCTATACAATATAACAATACTCGTGCAATGCGGTAAATGTATGTGAAAGCGTGTGTGCTTGTGTGAGAGGCTTTGTGTGTAAATATGTAGCTCTTTGTAGGCATGTACAAATGTACGTAGGAATACATTTATATGTATATGCATATATCTTTGCAATAACCAAGAATGTGTGTGTCTGAAGCTCACATACATTTAATACAATGTAGTTGTAGTTTGTGTGCTTTGACTTTTACTATGTGTATATTTTAATACCCTGTGCTATTTGAAAATGTCTAAGGTG
The DNA here is from genome assembly GCA_018150725.1 of Drosophila quadrilineata. NCBI lineage: Eukaryota > Metazoa > Arthropoda > Insecta > Diptera > Drosophilidae > Drosophila > Drosophila quadrilineata. The sequence goes on along the minus strand of JAECWN010000432.1, from coordinate 1,261,285 downwards.
CATATTAATATTGTGGGAATGTATGTTAATGAAGAATATATATTCTCTTATTAAAGTTAAATCGATCCCAAGCTTGGTATGTATATAATATTACGATAACATTTATTTGTATTTTGTGAATGCAACGCCCAGTTTACCTATAATATAGTTTAAAGCTCAAGATTCGGCATGCATGTATGTCTCGTAAACTTAGTAATTTTCTAATTTTGGATGTCAAGCTCTTTACATACGCGAACCACAAATAAATATTAAAAATTTAAAAATTTTAATAATAATAATAATAATAATAATAATAATAATAATAATAATAATAATAATAATAATAATACTATTAAAAAAAATATTTTAATAATAGTATAAGATTTTGTACAATGCATATGCATATTTTATGCGTCAATATTTTAAATTTCAGTGCGTTCGGAAAAGAAAGACTAAAGTCCTAAAGGAAGGAAATTTATATAGAAAACTCCCAATCGACGGCACAAAAAACAGACTCACCTTAGCGATGGCATGTTCAAGACTAGAGCACAGAGTATCTCATAGTCGAGCTAGTCAATTATGGTTGATTTACTTGTTTTTCCTTTACCTTTTGTACAGTTCCACAAAAAAAACTATAAAATGCACGGACGGTGAGCGTCTTTCTTACGGTTGGGGCTAACCGGCGGGGTGCCATGGAGTGGTGATCTGAGTTGTTTGGTTAGAGGTGTGAGCGAGTGCGAGTGAGATGATGGTACATAGAACTTAATATTTGCGAACATATTTGCGAACCAAACAACCGAGAGCAGGCACATTTATACATGCTAGTTACATACAGTGGTGCCTATGAATTTAGCACACGCAGCTTGCGCTATTTTTTAAATTCTATTCTTCATCTCATAATAAGTGACCAACTCATATCCACATAATTGGCAATTCAATCAAGAACTATAAGAACAGGTGCCGGCAAATGAAATGTACATGCCTAAGACAAACCTTTTTATTCCCAAACTAAAAAATGATTATTAATCAATATTAAATTTATACGAAATTGTATAAATATTTTCCAGCTAATCACAACAATTGTATGTTCCGTATATAAACTGAAGATTGTTACCTGCAAAAATTGTTTTATTTCTTCAGATCTCGAAAATGGATATGATAAAGTGGGAACGATATACATATGTACATATTATACATACACTAGGCAGAAAAAGTGTGCGTACAAACTTAACCCTAAATTTTGACGCTCAATAAAAACAGTTGTGTAGAAGATATTTCCCCAATTTTTTTTTATATTAAGAACACATCTATTGTCAAAAATTATAGCCACTTTTCATTTCGTTAATTCAACAACATTAATTAAAATTAAAAAAACCAAAAATGCACGTTTTTGGGCAAGAAAAATTCTGCGTACAGCTGTTTCAAGCTGTCTAGAATGGACTTTTTTGATGTAAATAATTTTAGTATTACATTGGCAATTAGTATTGCTCATTTAAAACATAAACATCGGATCATATTTAGTGGAATCAAAACATGGAGTAAAATGTGCACGAATATTTCTGTTTTCTACCAAAAATTAGTTTATTGTTATCCTTTGGGCGAACTACAGCTTTTGTGCCATATATTCTAAATCGCCTGTAGTCTGAAAAACGTGACCATATGATCCCACAGGACCTTCTACCATTTATGAACTTTCTGGTGTATTGTGGGCTTAAAAATTGCATATAACATATCGAGGAGACGCTTCACCATCAAAAATTTTGATGCTAGAATATTCCGATGCTTAAATATTCCTCGATTTCTTTGAGGCTAATTTACACGTCCTCAAGAAAACCTAAGATGCTTAGTAATTGGTCCCGCATTCGAGAGTGGATCCTTTCTGAGGACTAAGACTCATAAGCGGGTCTCAAATCACGTAAATGACATTTTACAGGGCTAAGATACTCCTTGTTGTCCAGGATTTTCGGGATTTTTCTGGATGATTATTGCATTTCTGACAATTTTATTGGAGTTTCCATAGATATCACAAACATTTCTTTTTCAACTTTCACTGGGCATAGGGTTTCTGATGATTTGCCGATTTGGCCCTCAGGCCAGGTGTACAAGCCCCATTTTGCAGCAAAATTTACGGTTGATCTTTGATTTAATGATCTATTATGTCGGCTCCGAGGCAAATCTCAAATATCCATACATTTTATCAAGTGAAATCTAAGAAATATAATATAACGCTAATTTTCAAGTATTTTTATAGAATATCAAATAAATATATATAGATCGGCCATCCATTCAAAAAACGCTCTTTATTTTATAGAAGAAATATTAAACTATAAAGAAGAAAAAAAATTTCATAAAATTTAAAAAATAACTGTTTTCTTCGTTCAGAAAAAGTATTGCAGTGGTGCTATTTTTCGCAGCTGTACGAAAACATGAGTTGATTTTTATTCAATGCTGACTTTGGCCCAATGGCTTGAAATTAATGAGATTTTTGCGTATGAGCGGACTTAAGTAAAAGACGATTTTTGCAGTTCTCTGATGTACATGTGCACCGTTTGTTGAGATTATGGGCTTAGGGTATACCATAGTCGAGCATGTTCGACTATATCATTCTTACTTTTTAATGCTCAGCTAGATTCTAGAAATATAAAAACTGCATAGAATCATATTCTGAAGTATATTTCAATATTGATTTGGAAGTATAATACATGCTACATACATATGTACTCATAAAACTTATTGAAATATTTCAAAGCAAAGTGGACCAAGTGCGAAAGTTCTGCCTTGAGCGTTTCTAATGCACGTTTGGTTTTGATTCGTTTTCTTAAAGAGTCATTATGCATTGATACTCGCTCTTCTAAATCTCGATTTATATTCAACGAATATACAAAATATGTAAAACAAAAGATGTAATTACTATTAACGGCGAGATTCTTATAAGCTTATTCTTGTTTACCAATGGCGCGTTCGACAGTGAAAAAGGATATTTCTTATCAGTGCATCTAAGGTTTTTGTTCAATGAGCATCTAATATATCGTGTCCAATCGTATATTTTGGTAATAAGAAAATTAAAAAAATATTTGGTTCTACAGAAGCAGCGATTCGAGTTTAAAACATTTTTGAAATTTGTCGCTTGCAACATTGTAAGTAAAAAATATTTTAATTTATATTATTTTTTTTTTTATTATTTGAAATATATTTTGTATACATTAGATTTAGTGTAAATGAATGCAGAAAACGAAAAAAACAAATCCAACAGCAAACGGTGGCGGAAAAATGTAAAGATGAAGAAAAAATTTAAAAGTTAAAAAAAATCTGAGAATGCGGAATGCTAGCGAGAAGGCTCACACATTGGCCAAAAGAAATTAAAAAAATGATTGTGGAGAATCGCAAATATAATCAAATACGGCAACGGAAGAGGCGCCAAAAACTCTTCGTGTGCAATAAATAATAAATAATTTAAATACATCTTATCCACTTCTCATGATTTAAAAAGAACAAAAACTACACAAAAATTATTATGGAAGAAAATGTCGCGTGCGACAGTGATTCAAATTCTATTAAAAAACTACTTAAGGTTTTTAAGTCAAACGAAATGCATTATTAGGGACAATCAATACATAACATTTTAAAATTAATTGCATTAAAAATTTCCATCACGTTTCTCTGGAATCAGTGCTTGAACTAGTTTTTGAAAAAGTGACTTCTTTCTGTGTGGCGTGCGAATGTCTTACATTTTTCGTGATTATCTTGAAAATGAACAATTGCCCAAAATCGATCTAATTTTGATTGCGTACAAATGTCGCATTCGACATCAGGGAATTGCCCATATATACATATATACATACATACAAAAATTTTGCATTAGAGTTCATTGAAAACTTTCACAAGGACTTAAAGTAAACTACTACCGGTGTACTTATTTTGCCCAGTAGTATATGTACATAAGCAAAGCAACTACATCTTCCTCGCCCATAAACGAAATGCGTATGGGTGGTGGATATTCTTAAAGCCAGAGAAAGGACAAGACAATCGACTAGAGGATAAGTGTTTATCATACCTACCTGCAATCACAAGAAACTATTTAAAAACCGAAACTACATGAAACGAAAGCAATGCTAACCGAATGACGCAAAGCAACGTGAGCAACAAGAATGATAATAGTAACAACAAGAAGAGACAACTAAGCAGAGGAGAACAAACGACAAACTGGAGTCTAGTTACTAGACAGCAGGATCGCGATATTTAAAAGCTGCATGAGGCAGAGACCTTGGAGCCGCTTGGACAAGTTTATCCCAACTGCAGGCGGGCACAAATGATGTTGACAAGAAGGAAGGAAAGCAATACCAGTCAGTTGCCGGGTCAGTTAGCTGCAGCGATTCTCCTCTCCCCACATCTATGTATCTGTGTTTATATGTATTCATCTGTGTATATGAACTCTTCAGCAGCACTAGCATCATCATCATCATGATCATTACGAATACTGTGGCCATTAATATAATGTAACTTCTCTAAATAAAATCACAACTGCAGGGCACCATCAAATCGAACTTAAAATACCCTAAATAAACGCTTATCTGAGATACGCAGCAAACGCAGTAACGCAGCCAAGCGGGATACTACCAATCGAATAGTACTCTTTGTCCTTCGGCTTCGTTTCTCTCTTCCGTTGTTGTTGCATTTTTAGGTGGACTGATTGCGAGAGATTTTATGCTGCGCCAATAGCAAAGAAAAAACAAAAACATGAAAGGGCCCTATGGTCGAATAAGCTCGACTATCAAATAGCCCTGCTTCTGCGTGCATATGCATATATGCGTTGAAGTGAAAAAAAAAAAACTAGAAAAACAAATTCCCCACTTTGTGTTAAAAACGTTTGTGCTGAATTTGGAGCTTATAGGCTATAAGTTATAGCTTATATAGACTAAGAAAATCGCACTCAAAAAAATGACATCAAAAGCAAATAAACTTAATCAGCATATGGAATGTAGACTCTAGTATAAGTCTATATTCAAAATTTGAAAATCTACCTCTCAATGTGTCTGAGCTTTAAGTACTTGCGCAGACATACAAACAGATCGGAAATGGGTCCATATCCGTAATACGCACATGCTCAATAATATTTGTCCATTTCAAAGAATACAGGGTATAAAAAATCAGAGGAAAGAAACTCTACCAAAGAGCGCATCAGCAAACGAGAGAGAGAGAGAGAGAGAGAGAGAGAGAGAGAGAGAGAGAAAGAAAGAGAGAGAGAGCGCATAAGAGCACAGTACAATAAACGTAATTACCGTATTCTGTCCATGATTTTAGATGTATGTAAGTGCATGGTATGTGTGAAAGCGATAGAATGAATATCTCAGATGTCTTGCATGTTCCGTATGAGAGCGTGCACACAGACATGATGTATGATGTATTAAAGCTTTGTTGGATTTTTCCTTCCCTCTCATGCACTTTAAAGGCGTTTAGCGTAAACTTAAGAAACAAGCAATTCATACGCATGTACATATGTATGTATGCATGTATGTATGTATGTACATAACACCGAGTGACGTCCTGCTGCATACGCGCCACAGTCGTTGTCGCAATCATAGTCGGAATCGTAGTTGCAGTAGCAGTCTCTGTCTCTGTCGTCGCGTATCGTCGCTTCATATAGCCCACTCCCTCTCCTAGTTGTTATTGTTGCATTGCTTTTTCGTTTTCTTGCTGCACATATGTATATATGTATGTATGTACATACATGCATTCATACATTCGTCCGTATATGTGCTTATGTATATATATTTCATTTTCTCCATATGCTGTAAATGTGCGTGCGTCGTTGACGTTTGTGCTTAAGTGGATATGTATGAATATATGAGTGTTTCTGCTTGCTTGGGATCAATTTTTTTTTTTTGAATTGTTTATTTAGTTAGCAGTCGTTGTTGGTGTTTCGTTTCTGCCTTTTCATTTATTGTTATTATCGTTAGTTGCAGTTGCATTCGCTCTCACAGTCATTGTTGCATTTGATGATATTGTTGCGGTGGTTGGCGTTCGTCGTTATTTCGTTCGCTCATTCAACGGTGTACATACATACATACATACATACATACATACATGCATACATACATACATACATACATACATACATACATACATACATACATACATACATACATACATACATACATACATACATACATACATATACATACATACATACATACATACATACATACATACATACATACATACATACATACATACATACATACATACATATGTCGTCGTCATTTTCCGTCTCTTTCATTTTTGGTATTTGTAAATTACATAAATTGTCTTGGACTATAAATTACGGGAAGATTATTATGGATTGCTGCTCTTATGCATGTACATAGCTGTGTTTGAGTTGTGCATGTTAGTGCGCGAGTGAGCGCGTTTGTGTGAATGTGTGCGTGTTTTTGTGACTCTGTTGCTGTTGTTGGCTTCGTCTGGCTTAGTTTTGCTTTGCCTTTGTTTTATTATTATTTTTTTTCAGCCGTTTGTATGTACACGCATATGTATGTATGCAGATGTATTAAATTTGTATATAATTTCCGGATTAACTTACACCGCTAAATAAGAGTATATAAATACAAATGTACATATGTATGTATGTACATGGCCAGATCTGGTGTTTGAAAAAATCTAGCCAAATGAAATGCTATTATTTATTACTTTTTGCATAGAGGATTGGTCTCTACCACTTAAAACATCAATTTTCTTGCATAATTATGCCGCAAAAGGATATTAATAATCTAATTTTTAATGGAATACAGAAATTTCGTTGCCATTTTCCTCTATGGTGCGATTCTACTAAATATGATGCTATATTTATGTTTCAAATAAGCAATACTAATTGCTAACACAATACTGAAATTATCTATGTACACTAGGCACAGAAAAAGTGTGCGTACAAATTTTAACCGAAACTTTGACGTTAAATAAAAACAGTTGTGTAGAAGATATTGCCCCAATTTCTTTTTTATATTGACAACACATCTATTGTCAATAATTATAGCTACTCTTCCTTTATTTAATTCATCAACTTCTTTAATTAAAATTTAAAAAACCAAAAATGCACACGTTTTTTGGCAAGAAAAAGTCTGCGTACAGCTGATTCAAGCTGTTCAAGCTGTGTGGAATGCAAGAAACAGCGATTACCGTTGGATTTTTTTGATGTAGATAATTTTAGTATTATATTAGCAATTAGTATTACTCATTTAAAACATAAACATCGCATCATATTTAGTAATATCACAACATGTAGCAAAATGTGCAAGAAAATTTCTGTTTTCTACCAAAAATGGTTTTAAAGTTATCCATAGCTACGCTATTATGCAAGAAAATTGATGTCCTAGTTGTAAGAGATCACTCCTCTATCCAAAAAGTAATAAACAATAGCAAATTATTTGGTTGGATCTTCTCAAAGGCCCGATCTGTCCAACCACCTTAGGTCACCCATCGCGAGCAGAGGATTGTAATTCATCCTGAAGTCCGTATTTAATTGGGTTGTGATCCAAATATAGTACAATCTTTTAGTAGGTATACATTACAGTACTGAGAGTGGAAATTTTTTTTATTTATTGAGTCTATCATGGGACAGGAGGACGATATCAACATATTGGAACACAATTTGGATCACAACCCAACTAAATACGGACTCCAGGATGAATTACAATCCTCTGCTCGCGATGGGTGAACTAAGGTGGTTGGCCAGATCGGGCCTTTGAGAAGATCCAACCAAATAATTTGCTATTGTTTATTACTTTTTGGATAGAGGAGTGATCTCTTACAACTAGGACATCAATTTTCTTGCATAATAGCGTAGCTAAGGATAACTTTAAAACCATTTTTGGTAGAAAACAGAAATTTTCTTGCACATTTTGCTACATGTTGTGATATTACTAAATATGATGCGATGTTTATGTTTTAAATGAGTAATACTAATTGCTAATATAATACTAAAATAATCTACATAAAAAAATCCAACGGTAATCGCTGTTTCTTGCATTCCACACAGCTTGAACAGCTTGAAACAGCTGTACGCAGACTTTTTCTTGCCAAAAAACGTGTGCATTTTTGGTTTTTTAAATTTTAATTAAAGAAGTTGTTGAATTAAATAAAGGAAGAGTAGCTATAATTATTGACAATAGATGTGTTGTCAATATAAAAAAGAAATTGGGGCAATATCTTCTACACAACTGTTTTTATTTAACGTCAAAGTTTCGGTTAAAATTTGTACGCACACTTTTTCTGCCTAGTGTACATACATACATCAAAAAAATGCAATGGTAATCGCTGCTTCTTGCATTCCACACAGCTTGAAACAGCTGTACGTAGACTTTTGCGTGTACATTTTTTAGTAGGGCTCTGTTAAATTTAAAAATAAATTATGAGACATCAATAAAAAAATGATAAAAAATAAACGTTAATAAAAACAATTGATTATAGTTGTTCAATCACATACATAGAAATTAACACAGTACATTAATATAAGATCATTGTAAAAGTTAAACTTGTAAAACTTAGCTCTCACACATCTTCTTAGGAACTCGCAGAATGTTCAAGCATGAACACAATTGTAAGAAAGGATAGTGTTATATTTATAGACACGATATGAATCCTTATCTGTCAACGAAATATCGTGTTATGTAAAGCATATGCCACTTAAGATTTAGGTATGCAGCGTGTACGACCCTTTGCGAGTACCAGATAAGATAAGTACATATGTAAACTCGGCAGGGGTCACGATGCATTATATACAGTCCTGCCCATATTGATACGACACCTCGAAAATTTTAGTTTCGACCCTCGTAGGAGAATGGAAAAGCAAAAGAGAGCCAAAATAAGTATGCAGAACGAAAGCTGTATTAATTCTGCTTTAATTCTGATCTTCTTATCTCTGGTTGCATCTTGCGTTTTCAAGCAGCGGTAACAAAAGCTCAAAAGCTCCGTTTTTGCTATGCCTGCAATTGTATCAAAATTATACGACACTTTTCAATTGTGTTTAATTAGAGCGACAAGTGTGGTTTAAATTACTTTGTATTGTATTTCTGAGTTCAATTAAATAAATTTTGAATAAAATCCCGGCTGGACGTTTATTGTCTGAGGGCGAGAAAGGTAGAATTAAAGCCTACAACGATGCAGGCTTTAATGTGAGCGAAATTTCTAGAAAAATTGGCCGAACACGTTGTGTTATAACCAATTTTCAAAGAAATCCGGAAGAATATAGTGTGAAGCGCAGTTCTGGAAGAAAACCAAAACTGGATGACCGCGATAAACGTCGCATAATTTTGGAAGCGAGCAATTCCTTTGCTTCGTGCTCCACCATTGCCGCAGGTTGCACTCAGCCTGTGTCCAGGATGACTGTTTGGCGGATGCTGAAAACATCCGAAATAATTGTTAGAGGAATATTGAAAAAGGCCCCGTCCTTAAAGCCGCGCCACAAAACAGCGCGACTTCATTAAAGGCTCCCCAAACCATTGCGGATCCGCCAACCGCAATTCTCCATACAGCATACCGAGGCCCAGTTTCTCTGAAGGTTGTTTTCAGCAAATTGAAGTCGCGCTGTTTTGTGGCGCGGCTTTAAGGACGGGGCCTTTTTCAATATTCCTCTAACAATTATTTCGGATGTTTTCAGCATCCGCCAAACAGTCATCCTGGACACAGGCTGAGTGCAACCTGCGGCAATGGTGGAGCACGAAGCAAAGGAATTGCTCGCTTCCAAAATTATGCGACGTTTATCGCGGTCATCCAGTCGTATAGTGTCGTATAATTTTGATACAATTGCAGGCATAGCAAAAACGGAGCTTTTGAGCTTTTGTTACCGCTGCTTGAAAACGCAAGATGCAACCAGAGATAAGAAGATCAGAATTAAAGCATAATTAATACAGCTTTCGTTCTGCATACTTACTTTGGCTCTCTTTTGCTTTTCCATTCTCCTACGAGGGTCGGAACTAAAATTTTCGAGGTGTCGTATAAATATGGGCAGGAGTGTATTAGTCCTAAGAACTGATTTTGTATATAGAGTTAAGTGACGAAAAAGTGAATAAAAGGAGAGGGCGACCTAGAGTCGTCGGCTCAGTTGGAAATTCAGTTCAATACAACAACTTTACTCATCAGACCTTCTTATTTTGAATCTCTGATTAAAAAATAGCTGAGCTTGAGCTATACTTATATTAATCAAATCTGCCCTGGATCAGACCTAGATAACTCTAGTTCAATATGATGTACCTATTGACCACTTCTCGGCAATAACTTTTCCTCTACATAGCGATTTATTAGGAGCGCACGGGTTTCGGTTGGAAAAAATAATAGAGACGAGCACATGATTTGTCGAAATTAATAGATTCTATGGGTGAATATCACAATAAATGTTATTTTTAGGATTGCTTTTATTAACAGAAGTGATAATATTGAGATTTCTCCAAAAATAAATCATTATATTGCGTTTTTAGAGCCTTAATATGTTGTGAGGTATACTGTACTGGTGTCCTGGTGAAATAAGCGTTAGGACTAACTGAAGATGCCAAATTTCTGGTGATATTCACAGATCTAATGAGGATCTATAGAATACAAGTATTTTTGATACTCACAATAAAAATAAAGCAGCCCTTCGAGACAGAAAGCGAGCAACTACAGAGAAATTCGCAGAAAGGACTTTACTTAAATCAAAAAATCACTAAGTCCTTTAGTAGAAGGACCTCTAAAAATGACTATAATTGATCAGTTACTATTCGTATGTTATCAATTAGGTTAATTTTCAAAGATGTCAAGACGCACTCGGGGATTATAGACCATTTTCTGACCAAAATGCATTTTCAAGAGTAATTATTCTATGCCTGAAATATAAAATCCGATCACATTGGATAAATATCCTTTAAATTTATAAGGAAATGATAAATTTGGTGAGTTTTAATGGTAGACTATATGTTAGGAGTAAATGCACTGAAAGGACTCTCATGCATGCGGCGTGTGAAACTGCACTATATGGCGGTGACTTGGAGTACAGTGTTTGGTCTGTTGCATTAGAGACAGGTCAATGTCTGTAATTTGGTTAATATCCAAATGCTCAGGGACATAATATTTACTTTTCCCGATTAAAAAATTTTAAAAATATTGGCTAGCTAGCTAGGATAATGGCCTCCAACACTCGCCGAAATTGCAAAGATGTGGTTTTTCTGGAACAAATTACATTTTACATCGGTCCTTCCAATTAACTGATCCAAATTATGTTGGTATCTTATGGGGGATATTGATAGAATAAGGATTAGTAAATTTAAGTAGAAAAAAATTAAGATTAGTGGATGAGGGGCACGAAAACCAGATGATCAATTTTTCATACAATATGTTCAAAACAGTTGAAGTCCTTGCTACATATATAGTCCTGTGGATGTCAAAAATCATGGCTGCACATTCAATGAATAAGATAATCAACATTTCATTAAAAACTTTCCAAAAATAGTCAAACTAAGACGTATTAACCTCATCTTTTCTATTTTTATTTCCAGGCCGAAAATAAAATTTGATTTTTAATTATATTTTTTTGCCGAATGAATTTGAATATTTTAATTTATGTTCATAAACATGAAAGATAGATATATCAGTGACCAAAAATTAATATAATAATTATCTCAATATCACTTTAAGTGTTCAAAATCTGAACATGACGAAAATGAGCCACCGCGTTTCTATTATTTTTTCCAACACTGTATGTACAGTTGCAAAAGTATAGTATAGTATAGTATAGTATAGTATAGTATAGTATAGTATAGTATAGTATAGTATAGTATAGTATAGTATAGTATAGTATAGTATAGTATAGTATAGTATAGTATAGTATAGTATAGTATAGTATAGATAGTATAGTATAGTATAGTATAGTATAGTATAGTATAGTATAGTATAGTATAGTATAGTATAGTATAGTATAGTATAGTATAGCATAGTATAGTATAGTATAGTATAGTATAGTATAGTATAGTATAGTATAGTATAGCATAGTATAGTATAGTATAGTATAGTATAGTATAGTATAGTATAGTATAGTATAGTATAGTATAGTATAGTATAGTATAGCATAGTATAGTATAGCATAGTATAGTATAGTATAGTATAGTATAGTATAGTATAGTATAGTATAGTATAGTATAGCATAGTATAGTATAGTATAGTATAGTATAGTATAGTATAGTATAGTATAGTATAGCATAGTATAGTATAGTATAGTATAGTATAGTATAGTATAGCATAGTATAGTATAGCATAGTATAGCATAGTATAGTATAGTATAGCATAGTATAGTATAGTATAGTATAGCATAGTATAGTATAGTATAGTATAGTATAGTATAGTATAGTATAGTATAGTATAGTATAGTATAGTATAGTATAGTATAGTATAGTATAGTATAGTATAGTATAGTATAGTATAGTATAGTATAGTATAGTATAGTATAGTATAGTATAGTATAGTATAGTATAGTATAGTATAGTATAAAGAGAGAGAGATATAGAGAGAGGGAGAGGGAGAGAGAGAGAGAAAGAGAGAGGGAGAGGGACAGAGAGAGAGAGAGAGAGAGAGAGAGAGAGAGAGGGAGAGGGACAGAGAGAGAGAGAGAGAGAGAGAGAGAGAAGGAGAGGGACAGAGAGAGAGAGACTAACTTAAGTTTCATTATACAGTCAATGAATTTCAATTCACTAGAAGACGCAAAACAAGACGAGCAAACAAGAAAAATTCTTCTAACTATAATAATTTCACTTAATTCAATTTAAAACTGTGCACGTTATTTATGTACATATGTATACAAATGTGTTTATATTTATGTATTTAAGTTTAGTGTATGTATGATTGTGCGTTCATTTTAGATTCTTATGCGTTTTACTTTTATTATGTGGGTGACCACATGCGAAAAACACTGCTAACAAATGAACGCACACATATGTACATACAGTATGTCACACAATTGTTTGCAATGGAAAGAAAGTCGTAAAATTTCATGTTTAAACTCAATTTTTATATTGGAAAAGTTATATTTTCAATATTTTTTTTTTGCTATTATGTCAAGAATATTATTTTCTATTGAACTATATATCAAAAATATTAACTTTTATTTCTATAACATTAAAAAATAACAAAAACTTAAAAATGACGATTTTGCATGTGTCACATAATTGTTTGCAAAATATGTAAACAACGTGCAAGATCAGACGTACACGCAGAAACGGTAACAAATTTACTGTTTTTTTTTTGCAGTCTGCTTTTACATTCAATTTATTAGAGTTTGATAATAATTTTAAGCAGTAGCTAATTGGATTTATGATGGGAATCGCCCAATATCGGAATGATCCATTCATTTAACCCAGTTTCAAACTTTTGGGTTGAAGAGCCCATTTTTAGATGTATTTTGACAGAAAAAATTTAACAACAAATTAGAAGAGGACTATGACCATATGTCTTGATAACATTTTCCAATTATATAGATTCTATATCTCCTAAATCGGCTATTGTATAAGAAGCCATTTTCTCGCACAAACTTTCATTGGAGTTTTTAGGGAATAAGGAAGCTAAAATTTTCCAACTTTTTTATCGATATAGATTAAGTGGCTTCCATATATTTTATATATAGCATATTCCCAATCAAAATCGGCGTACTGAACAGAATACAGTATGATACATAATAAAATGTTTACGCTCAGTATAAAAAATGTGAATTAAACAAGTTTTTTTATGTTTCATACTGTACTCTGTTCAGTACGCCGATTTTGATTGGGAATATGCTATATAAAAAATATATGGAAGCCACTTAATCTATATCGATAAAAAGTTGGAAAATTTTAGCTTCCTTATTCCCTAAAAACTCCAATGAAAGTTTGTGCGAGAAAATGGCTTCTTATACAATAACCGATTTAGGAGATATAGAATCTATATAACTGGAAAAATGTTATCAAGACATATGGTCATAGTCCTCTTCTAATTTGTAATGGGCTCTTCAACCCAAAAAGTTTGAAACTGGGTTAAATGAATGGATCATTCCGATATTGGGCGATTCCCATCATAAATCCAATTAGCTACTGCTTAAAATTATTATCAAACTCTAATAAATTGAATGTAAAAGCAGACTGCAAAAAAAAACAGTAAATTTGTTACCGTTTCTGCGTGTACGTCTGATCTTGCACGTTGTTTACATATTTTGCAAACAATTATGTGACACATGCAAAATCGTCATTTTTAAGTTTTTGTTATTTTTTAATGTTATAGAAATAAAAAGTTAATATTTTTGATATATAGTTCAATAGAAAATAATATTCTTGACATAATAGCAAAAAAAATATTGAAAATATAACTTTTCCAATATAAAAATTGAGTTTAAACATGAAATTTTACGACTTTCTTTCCATTGCAAACAATTGTGTGACATACTGTATGTATATGTATGTACATATGTATGTGTATGTGAATTTCTACATTCATATAATACTACACATTTATTTATATATATGCATATGTACATACATAGAAACATGGCTACATATGTATGTAGACAACCGTAAAGTTCTCATCGCACTTAAGCATTATCATTCGTAATTTTTGCCGCTCTAATGTGCTGTTGTTGTTGTTGCCACATGCTAAAAACACGCGCACACAATGTACACAGATACATATGTACGCATGTATGTTCATACCTACATATGTATACACATTAACACAGCAACGCAAGCAAAGAGAACGTGCAAGAGCAAAAGATGGATCAAGTAAGAGTGTGTGAGCAAGAAGATAATAGAGATAAAAGAGAGAGAGGGAGAAAGAGAGACAGAGACGGGAACGCACTGAATTAACGTAACTATTTATATTGGCGCAGTTCAAGCAAACGTACATATGCATGTACATATGTACACACATATGTATGTATGCATGTAGTTAATATCAAAGCAACAATGAGCAATAGCCATAATAATAATAAGAACTAGCGAAAGAGGTAAAACAGCAACAACAATAACGGGGCCAAATCAATACAATCAAACAACACACACGGACACACACAACATTTTTATGTTTGCTCATACATATACACATACATATATGTACATATGCATGTACATACATAGATAGCAGTCACGCATACGACCGCAGTAATAACACTAATAAATTGAAGAGTTAAAATAAATATCGAAATATGAATATGTGCATACATACATGCACAAAGAAGTATGTATATGTATGTATGTTTGTATGTATTCATAAAGATTTACACTTTTATGTATGTTTCAACATTTGTGTCTATAATTCAATATAGACATACGTACGTACATATGTCCATGTATATACATATATGGTTATATGTATGTATGTAAGTACATACCTTTATTTAGTCGATGGGTATCTTGTTGCTTCTTCTGATGTTACCGTTGCTGTTGTTGTTGCTACCGTTGTGTTTGTACATGCCTTGCTGTTGTTACGTTTCGTTTCTTCTTAATAGTTTAGTTATTAATGTAATTGTTTGTTGGTTTGTGTTCACATACTCCCATACATTCACATATTGGCACACACAGAAAGAGAATCAGATTGGAATGTGTGGAGTTGCTTTATTTCTCTGTTCCTGTTCGTGTAAATAATACTTATTTACTTATTCAATGCACATATGTACGTACATTCGTACATAAATATTCACTTACACATGTACATACGTCAGTATCTACATAAGTGTACATGTGTAATTGCAATTATTGAGTAATTCATATAATTCAATTTATTTACTGCTTACATAAATTCCGTTGCTATTTTCCTGATGCACATCGCAGTTTTAAACTTGTCATATAATTTGGTATACATACATATGTACACTCAAATGTATGTATGAATGCTCATATATATTTTAATAATCGAAATTATGATTTTCTTTCAAACTGCAAACACACACCAAAAAAAAATAAAAACAAAAAAAAACATAAGATATATAATATCAGCATAAAAAACTATTTTAAATATTTTCAACAATAAATCAGAGAAATCGCAATTTATACAAATTACATTACATTTAATACGCAAATACAATTCTCCAATATGAGTTGCTGCTATTATTACATTTACTGAATTTTGTTTTGAATCGAAACTACGCCAACTGCGACGCGGCCAGCGCACAGCACAACGCACTAGTCACGTCCGTTCACGGCAAAAATCTAACAAGACAACACATAATATCAAAATAACAAAAACAACACCAACACATGGTTCCAGGCTATGCAAGGTAAGACTCTGTTCCGGCTCTGCAATTGAGTTTAAAGTGAGCGCAAGTCAGTAGTGACGTAACAAAGAGAATTGGACTACCAAAACGATAAATAATATTGAGCTACTATTATGAAAGACTTTTTTAAAATATATCATGGAAGTGATGCAATGTAATTGTTAAAATTGAGAATATAATTTGAAATATTAAAAGAACTAGAACGCCAGATAAAGAACATTGTTCATTGGACAACCTCATGTATTATTCATTAGATAAACTGTTACTGTTAAGGTGATGTTAACGAAGTAGCGCTGATAACAATAGTCATTATGTTATCGATTCTTTCGAAATGAAGAGTTGAAATAATCTGGATATTTTTAAACTGCTTGCTTAGTCTAGGTATAGAATTAATTTCTTTTTGTCTGATTTAAAATTTTAAAATATACAAAAGATCTCATTGAATATGAAAAGGGGATAGAAAATATATTTGTTAAGTATCGATTTGCAATTCGAATTTAAATTAATGTCATTTTTAGCAATGAAACATTGATTAACAGAGTTAGACAACTAGACAATAATAATAATTTATATAACTATTTTTTAATAATGCGGATAAATTGCCGGTGTTTGTTGATTAAAATATCTTATGAATATGTTTGTATATTTCTAACAAAATATATTAAGTATATTCATTATAGATATTTGTATTTGTTTGTAATCGATAACACGCATCACGTTACTCTGCTTACGATGTATTTGCAACCGTGTGCCGGCTACATTTGACAACTGGAACACGAACTGGAAAACGGATGAGCGGTGAGAACGCAAGTTGGGTGAATAGAGAGTAAAATTCTTCCACGCGAAATGTTGGTGCATGCGTGCTTGTGTGTGTACGTACCATGGGCAAAGTGAATCGTGGAAAGGCTTCCAATCAGAATTTGGAAGTTTTTTCCATATTGATTAGTTATGTCGTCTTTGTTGTTTACTCGCTCGCTACAGTTTTTTTGCTCAGTTAGAATTGTGTATGTCCGTGTGTAAGAAATACGCGGCAAAAGGCACTTCTACTTTTTTTGCTAAACAAATCAAGATACGTACATATATGTATATGCATATGTGTAACAAAACCATGTAAGCAAATTGCATTAAACAAGACATAAACATACATACATACGTATTAAATATATGCATACATATGTACTGTATCTTTGCATATGAATATAATAAAGAGAACGAAGGAGAAGCAGAAACTCAGAAAGACACGCAGGCATCCTGGACTGAAGTATAGGGAGGTGGTGAAGAGATAGAGAAACTGAAATCGATAGGCGAATATCAAAATCGCGACCCAGCGATCAAACAAACCCTCGATGTCCACGGGTGTGGGAGGCGGCGGAGGTAGCATAACCACAGATCATCACAGCCGTTTATATTTCCTGAACTCGCCAACGGCAACGCTCACAGCACGTGACCCGTTCTTCATAAAACCAGAATACCTCAACTATGAGAATCCCATGCACCATCTGTATCCGAGCAATCGAGGACTCATAGAATACAATAACTATACGTCGACAGTTGCCGCTGCAGCTGCTGCAAGTGCGAGCACCGGTGCTGCCGCTGCCGCCGCCGCTGCGGCAGCCGCAGCTGCTGCTGTTAGCAACAGTTCAAATAATAACAACAATACCAACAATACCAACAATAACAACTCTAGCAGTAACAACAACAACAATAGTGAAAGCAGCTTCCAGCCTCAGTCAAGCAATCCGCAACAACATACGCAGCAACAGCAACATTCACAGCATACGCAACAGCACGCACATCAGCAACAGCAACATACGCAGCAACACAGCACACAGCAGCAGCAACACCAACATCCCCTGCATCATCATTTATCGACGGGAATCGTTGTCACCGGCGTCTCACTTGACGGACATCAGTCGTCGCGAGCCCAGAAGGCGGCACGTCGTCGCAGCAACGAATCGATCGAGGCGAGGGAACGAAGATTGGAGAGGAACGCGGCTAGGATGCGTGACAAACGATCGAAGGAATCGGAGGCGGAGTATCGCCTGCGCTTGGCCAAAAATGCCGAGGCGAATCGTGTGCGCCGCCAAAACGAAAACGAAGTACAAAGAACCCTAAGACTGATGAAGAACGCCGCCCGGCAGCGACTGCGGCGCGCCAGTGAATCCAGCGATGAGCGTAAGAAGCGTTTAGCCAAAGCTGCCGAAAGGATGCGCATGGCTCGCGCCAGTGCACCCAAGGTCATTAAGCCGCCCTTAGAAGATCGTCTCAAGGGATACTAAAAGGCTTCCCGCTGCGCGCAGCGAACCTCATCATACCAATCAGAATACATCAATAAAAGACATGGACACTGAACCCGATTGGGGATGGAAACAATGTGTAAGAGAGGGCAGACAGAGAGATACAGAGAAAGAGAGTGCATGATCTACGTACTGGAGCTGGCTCCAGCTGATGAAATGGTCGAGTTGTTGCTGTAACTGCCGCAAAAAGAGACAACAATACCGACACAGGTACACACACACACACACACACACACACACACACACACACACACACACACACACACACACACACACACACACACACACACACACTCACACACACACACACTCTCTCTCACACACACACACACACACACACACACACACACGTGTACAAACATACATACATACATACATACATATGTATATGGGTATGTACATACGGAAAATCAAAGAAGCACATTAAAGAATAAATGCAAGGAAGTGAAGAAGAATAAATTAAGCTTAAAGAAGGACACATTTACACACACACACACACATTATATTTAATCATTAACAACAAGGAGAGACCTATGCATATGAGCGTATGCTCAAACAAGGAGCAACGTCATCAACGTCGTCGTTTTAGACAGCAAAATTAAAAAAAAAAAAAAAAAAAAAAAAAAGAATATAGATAAGTTATAGATAAATATAAGCAAGCAGAAGGTAAACAGCTAGAAATAATATATGTATGTACATGTGTGTGTATGCCAAGAAGTACATAAAAGAGGAAGAATGAGAAATGCATTAACAAATTTAACATATGAGAGAGAACACGCTCATTGAATGCAAATGCATAATGATGATCGATAACTAAGCCAGTTGGAAAAAACCTATCGAATACAGATGAGCCTCTGTTGAAACAAATGAATTTTCCGCATCCATATATACATACATTCATACATACATACATATATTACAATTCAAAAAGAAATGCAATTTTTTCAGTGAGTGTATGCAACTAGACACAACAACAGAACCGAGAGGGAAGATCGCATGTGTCGGGAATGTTTTTTTTTTTTTTTTAAATTTTTTGAAGTATAAAAGAAAAGAAAACAAAGTATTTTTATAATGCATGCATTATATTCTTACAATATATATGCGCAAATATGCGCATAGTTACACACACACATACATATATATATATATATATATATATGCAAACATGCACATATTTACACAGACACATACAAATACTGTTAATATAAGGTTACACACACCACCCGTACACCCACATACATACATACATACATACAAAAAGAATGCCTAGAAAATAGTCAAGTGTAAATGACTGCACGTCACCCAAAGCCCAGACAACACACACACTCACACGTAAAAGCAATCGAGAGACCAACATTTACAGAGAGAGGAGCCAGAGGCATGCACACGTAAACACATTCATACATATACATTCACACATACATATGTATGT
This sequence comes from Drosophila quadrilineata, assembly GCA_018150725.1. Classification (NCBI taxonomy): domain Eukaryota; kingdom Metazoa; phylum Arthropoda; class Insecta; order Diptera; family Drosophilidae; genus Drosophila; species Drosophila quadrilineata. The sequence goes on along the minus strand of JAECWN010000432.1, from coordinate 1,241,325 downwards.
ACAGATGTATGTACATACATATGAGCGTTAAGCAATAAGCCCACCACCCCCGTTCAGTAAAATAGAGAAGAAAGAAAGTCAACTTCAACCCTATACATACATATATATGTACATACCTTCATATATGTATTTCTACATATGCATGTATATGAACACTCCCGGCCACACATGCATGTGCATACATTCATTTATTAATGGGTAAATACATATGTATGTATGTATGTTTACTCTTAGTCACCTCTTACATAGGTTGTCTTAACTCCAACCAACAACATCAAATTGGCGGGCCCAATTAGGATATTCAAACTGCATTCTTCCAGTTGTCATTATTTACTTACATAAAGAAGTAAATCAGGATATTTCTCATAATCAACACAAATCTTATTTATGTATGGACATACATTTGTCATATCTTTGCAAATACAATGGATGGATCAGTGTATGTATGCATATACACACCTGTGTATGTGTATACATATATGTATAAGAATTGTTTATGTATGTATGAACATACTTAGACAGCAACAGGTGCACATAAGTATCCATGCTTTCACATGCATACATATCTACAGCAACAACACTTCCAACTATGCCCATTTATGTATGTATACTTGGCGGCATGCATGCATAGACAGTAATTAAAGATGTATCTATATATGTACATATGTAGATCATATCATCAATGTGTATGTATGTATATGTATCTGTTTACATAGGCATGCTTGAAGTTGTATTCTGGCTTATTGTTATGGAAACAATATACATACATATGTATGTATGTCTATGCTCGATGTCTCCACCACATTATTCATACAACACAAAAACAACACACACTAATACATAAATATATATATATATATATATATATATATATATATATATATATATATATATATATATATATATATATATATATATATATATATATATATATATATATATATATATATATATATATATATATATATATATATATATATATATATATATATATATATATATATATATGTACATATATTAAAAGCCAATTAATGTAACATTTAAGTTCTAGTCGAAATTTTCAATTTTTTTTTTTTAAGTCTAAACTCCAATAAAGAAGGGATTGTTTTGATGCAAAATTATTCGATGAAAACACAGCTAAATATTTTATGTAATTCTATGTACACTAGAGAAAATGAAATAAACAAGTGGAAATTAATTGAAAACAAAAACAAAATTCAAGCAAAAACAACACACACACAAAATCGCAAGCAAGAGAAATGAATAAAGTTGCATTAATGATTTTTGAAAACAATCTGTATGGTGTTGGTATGGCACCACAATAATCGAAAAAGGGCGCCAAAAAATTTAATTGGTCATATCGATAAGTATCTTGATTATCGAAAGAGCGCGCTGAGGCTGGCGATAGCGTTGTACTGTAGTTGGTTGTACTGGAAATATATATCGCTGCTGCTACGAATATTGTCCGATGTGCATACATAAACACACACACACACACACACAGATTCAGGCATTACCATTTGTCGTTCCAGTTGTATTTATTTTTTTTATAATGTATTGTTATGTGTGTTGGTAAAGTAAAACGGTAAAGAGCATATTTTGTTTGCCGGACAGTTTACCGCGTTTTTTTGAGCTCAATTTTTTGGTGAAACAATTTCAAATTTGATGAACCCAATGGAACATTGGGTCTTATAAAAACTGTGAAAATCATTGCAATTCAATTTTGATAACTTCAATATGTACTATAAAATGGATGTGTTTATGAATATGTAGATATGTACATATGTATGTATGTACGTATGTATGTATATTCCCACTGATTGATATTCTACAAAATATACACATCCAATTACATATATCTACATAAGTAGATAAATATACATATACAATACATGCATACACACCAAAAACAAACGAACTCACATAAACATACATACATACATATATATGTACATCTACACGTATGCTTACATCCATATATCGATACTGTATTTCACGTAAGTCTGCTTATGGGTGTATGTACATATGTGTGTATAGTCATTTGAAAAATCGATTGGAAAGCACTGGAAGCCGCGAATAGTCCCTGGAAAGTCCATCAACGACAGCGGTGGCGGCGCCAATTGTCATTTACTATCAAGCAAGAAGAAGAAACGTGCGCACGCACCGAAAATTAGCAATCGAGTAAATGTAAAAAAGGAAACTAGAATAAACAGCAAATGGACAAAACATATGTACATACAGATATCGCCTAAAATGCGAAAACGAAAATAGAGTTAAAGCAAAATACGCGACCACCATTTTTTTTGTTACCAAATTATAAATATAAATCGGAAAAAATCGTGAGAAACGCAGAGACTTTAGAAAAGGTGCGCAATATATCCTAGCTGAAAATCAAACCTTGTGTGATATTTCGGTTTGTTGTTTTTGTGCTGCCATTTGTGTGTATGAACAATTTTTGACATTTACATGTGCAGCAGGCGGCTGGTGGCGAGGCCAACGGCAGCAGCAAGAACTGTATCGATATTATTAGTGGCGGCAAATGCAAGAAAAAGTCACAAACAGCAACAAGGCGAATATATGTACACAGCTCAGACAACATCAATTGTGTGTGGCATGCGGCATGGCAACATTTAGAAGCATATTGCAAATTGATTGACACGCAGAAACGACGAAAATAAGAACAAAACGTAAAAGGTGATGCGCAAAACAAAAATCAAGTGAAACACACAGCATTCGCTGCGGTTGTTGTTACCGTCATAGTAACCATTCAGCCAACCAACAGGCAGTCTGAGGTATACATACATTCAGACATATATACACACATATATACATACATACACCTATACATCCATAAAAACAATATGTACATTCGGCGATAGAATTGAAAGAGTGCGAACGTTTAGTATGAGTGAGTGCGAATGGGATGGACTGCGAATGAGAGTGAAATGTTTACATGCGAAAGAACGCGTAAGGGAGAGAGAGAGACAGAGAGTAGCATCATCGATTCGCAGCAAAACAGCAGCCAAAAATTACTTAAATAAAAAGAACGAAAACGCACGCAAATAGATACTATAGATATATTACATACATTATGTATACATAACATAATACAATTATATATATACATATATATGGATGCATACATATGTACGCATGTATGTGGATGACGGCGATATACCGATTATTGCGATAACGATTATTAAGCGCATTTCTTCTTTTATATAACTAAAATGCGAAAAATAGCAAAGTGCACGAAACGTAGAAGACTAATGCAATAACAAACAATTAGAAGAAAAACAAAATGCAAGTTAAATGGAAACAACGAAAATCAGCATAAGGTGAATGACGCAAATTGTTGCAACTAACAGAAAGTCAGAGTAAACAAAATAAAACGGCTGTTAAATGCGGCGAGCAAAACGGCAACGTTTTTTTCATTCGATCCAAACAAACATCGTAAGCAGCAGTGGCAAAATTTATCGATATTACCAAGAAGATATACGGCAACAATCCACTATCGATCGCTGCTGAGTGGCAGCGCAGACAGCGGAAATCGGTCTGCAATCGATATTTGCGACCAACAAAAGCACAGAAACAAAAGTGGAAAAACAATATCAATATCAACATTAATAATAAATAATAATTAAATCATTCGAGTAATCGTACGCAATTGATAGGAGTAGCGCTGGTTGACGACAATTTCGATTGTTGTTCAGGTTTTGCCAAATAATGGAACCAGATCCCAATGGGATAAAGATAGAGCCAACACTTGACCATCATCAACAGCAGCAGCAGCCATACGCGACGCATCTGCTGGCAATCAACGGTCCAAATGCTCGGCTTCTTATCGAGCATCCGTCAACATTGTTGGTACCGCTATCGACGCATCAACAACAGCAGCTGCAACTGCAACAGCAGCAACAGCAATTTCAACAGCAGCAACATCATCATATACAACAGCAACAGCAGCAACAGCAACAACAACAACATCAACAATTTCATCAACAACAATTGCAAATAACATTACCTGCTTACTCACAACCGTTGTCACTGAAGCAGCAGACTGGGACGCCGTTAGGTCCGTCATCGAATGTTGGTGCTGTACCAGCACAGCAACATCAACAACAGCAACAGCAGCAGCAACAACAGCAACAACAACATCATCAACATCATCAGCAGCGTTGGAACGAGAGTCCCGAAGCACGACAGCGCCGGTTGGCCCGCAATGCTGAAAGGATGCGCGAGCGGAGACAGCGTGAAAGTGAAGACGAATATCGCAAGCGATTGTTGCGTAATGCGGAAGCAAATCGCCAGCGACGCCAAAACGAATCAGACATTGAGCGTGCAATGCGTTTGGTACGCAATGCAGCAAGGCAGCGACTTCGGCGTGCCATGGAATCACCGGATCAGCGTGCCAAACGCTTGGCAAAGCTGGCCGAACGCATGCGCATGTATCGAGCGAGCGAGACGGCCGATCAGCGCAAAATACGGCTTGCTGAAATGGCCGCCAGGGCGAGGCAGCGCATCGCCAGCGAGTCCGCCGAGGAGCGGAAGGAAAGACTGAGAAAGCTGAACGACTATGCGAAGAAGGTACGCGAAAAAAAGAAGATCTACAAGCAGGTGCAAGTCCTTGGCGTCCAACCCAATTCCTCATCATCGTCATCCACAAATTCGACGCTCAGCGTGCAGCAGCAACAACAGCATCAACAGGTATATTGTTGGCCGTAAAACTGCACCTGCAACTACAGTTCCACCAATACAAACACTCACATACACACACACACAAAAAGTATTTACATTTTCCCCCCAATCTCTAAATTCTTAAATCTCAGGCAAATATAACATCATCGACGCCTGCGACAAGCAGCAGAGGCAGCAATACATCATCCGTTACGGCATCAGCAACAGCGTCAACTGCTACGGCTGCTGCAGCGGCCGCCGCTGCTGCTGCTGCAGCCGCTGCGGCTACCACAGAAGAACAGCAACAGCATCTGGTAACAGCTGCAGCAGCGGCTGCTTATCAGCAACATCAGGCGATCGAGTATATGGGGCAGAATATGTTTATAGCGCCTGGTGGACTGCGACCTACAATGCAACTGAAGCAAGAGCCTCAGCAGCAGCAACAACACCAGCAACAGGTGCAACAGCAACAACAACAACTGCAGCAGCAACAACTACAGCAGCAACAGCCACGATATTCACTGGGGGCCCAGCAATTGATAGACGGTGTGGCAGGTGGCAGCGGAGCAGCCGAAGCGGGCAGCATATTCGTGCAGCAAATCTATGGCGAGGAGCCGGGCAAAACTGGTAAATTGCTGCAGGCGCATGTGCCCCAATTTAGCATTGCCAATTCGATCGAATTCTATCAGCACAAATACGTTAAGAAGCAGGAACTTCAGGTGCGTATCCAGGCGACGCTGCCAGACTAGAAAGCAGCACCCATACGAAGTACAGCAGTACGAGCGACGACTCGGAAAGAAAACCTTAGCAGCTTAGCGGCAGGGTTAGAGTGGAACAGTTTGGAATGGAGACACTAAGAGATTGTCAAATGTGATGTGGGGTGTTTGTCTGGAGAGAAAAAATCGGGAATTGAATCAGAGAGAGAATCAGAAAGAGAATTAAAAGGAGAATCAGAAAGAGAATTAAAAGGAGAATCAAAAAGAGAATCAGAAAGAGAATCAAAGAGAGAGAATGAGAAATAAAAAGAGTTAAAAGTGTATATTTATATATATTTTAGGTCTGTTCGCTACAGAATCTCAAAAACAGTGTCCAGCGGGAATCCGCTTTTAATAAGGCTTTTAAATATTACCCACATATCTTAAGGAAAATATGAGTATATTATGAGTTCGCAATCAACTGCGAAATGGTATTAAAAGTATCATATCATTAAAATCGAATGTTGATGAGCCTTAAAAATATAAATTTAGGAATTTCTGGTAGTGGTAAATTCATATCGATGTTTTTTTCTTACACTATAACAAAATTTCAAAAACAGAAAAGTTGGCAACACTGGCATTCAGTGAAGCTATAAAGACATATTGAGAGTTCATATTGAGGGACCCTGAAAGAGAAACAGATAGAGAAAGGTAAAGTTATATAATTGTTATCAGACTAATTTGTAAAAGCGAAGTGCTCTTTGAGATGAAGATGAAAACGATATCGCAAGCAATTCGATTTTGAAAACGGATCGACGAGGAAAATGTCTATTCCTTTCAGTAACTCGATGAATCCAAATATAAATAGTTGGAATAATTGATTACTGTGATTATATACAGTGGTGGTCACGAATTAAGCACACATACACTTTTTATCTACTTTTTTGTGATTCGATGCAAATGCAATCATTTGAATTAGAAATGATAAATCCAATAGTTATCAAAAAAAAAAGAGAATAACTTCAACGGGTGATTGAGATGGTGAAAAACACACATCATGTAGTAAGCATATTTTTGGATATTTGTTTAACCTGATGGATGTCTATATTCTGTACTTTATACTCTGGGCCATATTCAACCATTTTTGGATTAAAGAATCTTACATCGACAAACTTTGTGATCATTAAACACTTGGCAAGGCTGATGTGCTAAAGAGGATCGCGGCTTTAAAGGAGCCTTTTTCTGTTGATTTAAACTATGAAGATAAATTCTCATTTCTATATTTTTCAAAAGCAACATTATTAGGCAGTACATCAAATTAGATATATGATATAGTGAGAAAAGGTATGCGACTTTTGTTATTCCATTTTTCTGGTTGATTGAGCTACTTAAGGATGGAGAAATAAAAAATATATTGATAAAAACAAATGACTAAGATTTTCTAAGTTATATACTCGTTCTAATATACTCGTTTTAATTTATTATCCTTTGCTGCATGTTTTATAATGTTAGTCCACGAGGACGACCATCAAATACAGAGGAATACATACATATATAGGGAGGGAGTGAAAGACATTTAGATGCAACAAACTACGAAATTGGCGGAACGAATATTAAAAAACTTTATTTAATAAAATGTTTCTAGAAGAAAAACTTGAAAGTTAGAAAATTGAAAAGAACATTTTAAAACAAAAAATAGAGGGAGCAAGTGTATTCATCTAAAATATTAAATAAGAAAGTGCTAATTTTTGATTAGAATTGCAATTAATTGGTATTACAATTGTTATTGATTTATTTAAAATTTATTGATGAACAATTAATTATTCTATTTCTTTTTCTGGCAACTTAATTTTTATAACTAACGAAACACTTTTAAGGCAATAAGAAAAAATATCAGAGTAAACCCGTTTATTAGATACCTTATACCCAGGTTTTTATTTATATTTATAAATATTTGAATATTTGAGTTTCCTTATATGTATTATAGTTTTGTGCGAATCTCCTTTGCCCCTTTTAAAGATAGATTCTTAAGTCTATATTATGAATTTCAAATCGGATAGGAAGTTAGTCAGGAAACAAATTACCTAGTCAAGATGCATGCGGTCGCAGAACAGAAGTGTCTACGCAATGACGCATGTATGTATGTATGTATGTAGATGGAATAGTTTGCAGGTAGTTTTATCTACAGCATTTTCTTTAAAAGTTATCGATAAGTAGCACTTATCGAGTTTGATTTTGTAAATTTAATTTTAATTTTTTCTGCTCCTGCAGTCTGGCAACGAGGGAAATGATAACAGCGGGTCTGTTATACAACCCCAGAACGAGGCGAAGGTTATTGTGGCGGCGGCGGAGCATCAAAAGGCATCATTGAAGGCATCTGGCACAACAACACAGCTATACAATCAGTTCCCATATTTGGCCACATTGCCGGCAACGGGCAGCACCACGCCTAGCAGTAGCAGTGGTGGCTCCGTTACCGTAACGGGCGGCGGCGCAGCAACGACTGGTAGTGCTAATGGTGGTGCGACTGCATATTATCCCATGTATCCGAATGGCTTTCAATTGGGCATCGGACCAAATACGGTGCCACCTCCATTCACGCCAGTGCATTTTGCCAATGCAAGCGGTGGAACCAGTCCAACGGCCACCGGTAGCCAATACAATATATTGACGGCGCCAGTAGGCACAAACTCAACATTGACTGTGACAGGCTTGGCACAGCACGATCAACCGCAGCAACAGGAGCAGCCGCAATTGGTGCAGGAATTCCCACGTGCTGGACGCGGTAGGCCGAGGAAGACAAGCCTACTGACGGCCACTACCGAGGATCACTTAAAGGGCAATACATTGTTAGAGCAGGAGCTCAATCAAATGCTGGCAGCAGCACCCCATTTGCCAGGCATTGGCCAACGCCGGGGTCGTGGAGGCGGCGGCCATCACTCCACCATTGACCAAGGCCACATAAATGCCCATTCGACGGCTGACGGCGATGGTGTTGTTCTACAGTCATTGCCGTCTCCGCGACGCTCCGGCGCCAACAAGTACGAAACGGAAGAGGAGAAGCGCATACGCCTAGACAAGATGGCGGCCCATCAACGGGCAGTGCGTGCCAATGAATCCCCAGAACAGCGTACGATACGTTTGCAGAAGCTTAGTGAGAGAGCGCGGCTCAAGCGAGCCCAGATACGCGCCACCGAGAACAACGAGGAGCGTAAGGAGCGACTATCCAAGCAGGCGGAGTACGCCCGATTACGACGCATGCGCAGCCACACGCCGCGCACCAGCAGCAGTGCTAGCGCCGAGTTCCATGCCAAAACAGAGGACGAAACGGCGGAACAGCTTTACGATAATGATACGGAGGCGGGAGATTCGTTCGTGGTCAAGCCAGACACTTTTGTTGTAAAAACAGATAGCCAGTTGGATGGCGACGTCTCCAATGATCAACAGTTGGCTGCTCTGCAGCTACATCAACATGAGCTCCAACAAATAAGCGACACCCTGCAACAACCACAACAACAACAACAGCAGCAGCAACAACAATCACACCACGAGACGATTGTAATCAATCAGCAGCAGCAGCAACAACAGCGTTTGGTCACGCTTAGTCAACATCAGCAGCAAGGATATAGCAAACTGCAGACTGTTGGAACGCCAAGTGGCAGTGGTGGTGGAAGTGGTGGTGGCGGCGGTGCAGGTAGTAGTACAAGTGGAACGACTGAGAATAACGACATGCTAAAGATACTCGAGCCGATAATTGTTATGAAAACCAAATGAGTATCGCGAAAGCGCCAGCAATAGTCCACAGCAATACGATAAACGATATTAATAACGATAAGTCGTATCTAATGTGTGCCGTATTGTTGGCGCTCAGCTTGTTAGGAAGACAGCGAATACCGCTTTCAGTACGCACCAATTCTCCCCTCACTCTCTACGGCCTTTATAGTCATGGTCTTCTACCGTAGAATATAAAAAATACATATGTACATATGTATCTATTAATCATTTATTACGATCCTTGACGCGAAAATTGTACAAAGGCATATTGATTTTTTTTTTTTTAATATTACAACTTTTTTTTAGTGCGTTAAGCAAAATCTGAAAGAATAATGTCAGAACTACACCATGAAAAGCTGCTAGCCGTTCTCAGTGGTATTTTGGGGGGTTAAGCACAAACACAGAGGAGAGTAGTGGTGTATTATTTTTTAACAGCTACTTTCAAATGTAAGAAAGCAAATACTTTAGTGCAATAGTTAATAGTGTGTGCAATACTGCGATAATTGATCGCATTGTACAATATACTTTATGTACATTTGGATGTACATACATACATGTAACTAAAAGTGTAATGAATGCCATCAACTTCATCGACTACTATACTACTACAATTACTACTAATACTAATACTACAACCAACAATCATCATCCCAAAGTGTATGTGATGAGGATTAAGTGGAAAGTGTGAGAAAATATGAATAGCATATCGTAACGCAATGTAATAAAACGGAACGAACCACACAACTAACCTACACACATGAAACACACGCTCTTTCTTGCACACTTAAACTACACAATATTATGCAGCTAAGAGAAAAATGAGAGAGGACATAAAAAAACAAATCAAACGTAGAACATAAAGTAAAAATAATTCAGAATATAATTACATAAATAATTTTAGAATTAGAGAATTGTATAATCTATTTGAATGTAACGATTATCGATAATCCTAATTTTATGTAATTATAAGCTTAATTTCTTAACTTGTAGCTCTTAGTACATTGAGCACTGCATAGATACATATGTACATATACATACATATATGTATATGTATGTATGTACATATGTACTGTTTTCTCCCAATGGCAAGCTCAGCTAGCTAGCAACCCAGTAATGGGTTGCTGGATTTCAATTAAGTGTTCATTTTCCATCACTAACTTCGGTTTGCTTTACACATATAGAAGAAAGGCACCGTTTGAAACTGGAGAAAAGTTACGTATCCCCACTGCGATATTAGAGAGCGAAATAAAATTCTTTATGTTGTGGAACTATTTACATACATATGTATGTACATATTTACATACATATGTATGTACATATTTACATACATATGTATGTACATATTTACATACATATGTATGTACATATTTACATACATATGTATGTACATATTTACATACATATGTATGTACATATTTACATACATATGTATGTACATATTTACATACACGTAACGTATAAATTTTTGGCCATCGAAATTTCATGAATGAGGCGAGTAGTACCAATTTAGACATGGCACTCTTATTGGTTGAGTGGTAATGAAACTAACTAGATTCGCAGTCCAACTTAATTTCTATCTAAAGGCATTTGTACCCAGCGACTCGTTGTTAAGGACATTGAGCTAGCTGGCAGAACATAGTTTGCACGTCGGGAGAAAGTAGATTCGTTACACATACAAATAAATTTAAAGAGCAATAAGAGTAAAAGCCTTTCGATTGTCATCTCTTGGGCATTAATTGGTGTATTTTATTTAGTATTTTTCGTTTTGTTATCGGTATCGGTCGATTGCTCATTGTATATTGACATGAAGTTTACCACACTACACACTCAGGATACTGAATATTCAGCGGATTCCGTCGAATGGTGTGCGCAGGATGAGCTGCACTCCAAATACTTCGCCTGTGGCACATATCAATTGGTTGAAAGTGTAAACTTATGCGATGCTGGAGGCGACATCACCATGCATTCGGAATCGGAATCAACAGGGGATCCTCCCCGAAAGGGACGAGTCTATCTGTACTCTTTCGACAAGGAAAGCGGTCACTTGGATCGGCTGCAGATGGTGGAAACGGCAGCTATATTGGATATGAAATGGTTGCCAGCATGGAACTGCGATAGTGGTCCTTTACTAGCAACGGTGAACGCTTTGGGAGTAGTCGAGATCTATGAACTGGTCCACGCGGAGCGTCAACTGAAAAAGCTCAATAGTTTTGCCTTGGGATATAAGACGGAGAGGACTTCTGCATTGGCCTTGTCTATAGATTGGCAAAGCTCCAATGATGAAAATGCGGTGAGGCTATTAATTTCGGATTCTCTGGGAAATGTACATCACCTGGAGTACACGGCACAAAATGAAATGCAAGAATTGAATACTTGGCATGCTCACCGCTTCGAAGCCTGGACATGCGCCTTTGACCGCTGGGCTCCACAACGGGTGTATACTGGAGGCGATGATTGTCTTTTGAATACTTATGATTTGCGCTGTGGCATGGATGAACCTCAACGTATCTGGACGAATCGGTCACATAGTGCTGGTGTCACGTGCTTGTTGAGTCATCCCCAGAATGAACACCAGCTGCTCACCGGAAGCTATGATGAGCGACTGAGAGTATTTGATATACGGGTCATGAAACACCCACTAGATACACTCAATCTCAATGGCGGAATATGGCGACTCAAGTCCCATCCGAAGCGGAACAGTCTGCTCCTGGTGGCTTGCATGTATACAAATTTTAGTGTCATTGATATAAGTGCGTCCGCTGATCCGCCGGATAACGCGCTTGTCCTCCTCGGTACTTATAATGAGCATTCGAGCATTTGTTATGGCGCCAGCTGGGCACCATCTATCGATAAATACAGTGATTCTGGAGACGATACAGCGTTATCAATGTACATGGCTACATGTTCTTTTTATGACCACAAATTGTGCGTGAGCAAAATCGAGAGTAGTTTGAAAAATTAATAAAGCATTGAATGTTGATTTGACGCGTTTTTTGTGGAAATTGATTTATATCAGAATAATACCGATAAATGCAGTATTTTTTGATTTTGTATCACAGCCACAGCCAGGGTTGCCTTGTCACTATCGATTGGTATTGCATAAGTACAGTAGAGCTGGGAAACTATCGATGGTTGCGCCATTCGATATTTTCGATGGTTTGCAAACGAAAATTCGATACTATCGATAGTATCGTTTTTCGTGGGGCTCGATGTGGCGGGACCACATAAAAATTTAGGTACTATGTGTTTATTACTCGAATCATTATGTTAAATAAATATTATTTATGTTTTTAGTGTCAATTGCTATAGTTACCTTCCAGTATACTAGGGGATCATCATTTTCATCAGAATGCTTTAAATTCAGGTATTGCCGTATGTCGACAATTGCGTCAGCCATTTTTGTTTTTGGCAGTTCCTCAACTTTTTTTTGTACAAATTGGAATATGGGTTGACTGTTTTGAGGTGGTTCGCGGCAACGAAAGCTCTTCATATATTGACAGCCTCGTTATGGAGTTGTCTATTAAAATAAAGTCAGGCTGACAGACTAAAATTTAGTCACTAAATGACTAATGTAAGTGATTTGAAAATTGCCCAGTACCATCGATTGTGACAAAAAACTATCGATAGTGGCTCAGAGAAGGAAATATTCGATACCTCGATAGTGCCATCGATAGTTTCCCAGCCCTAAAGTATAGCGCGTTAGTAAAAGAATGAAAGTGCTAGAATGGCTGTAAATGAAAATATTAATATATTAGTAAAAGACTTGAACTCAATGCTAACTGCACTAGAGAAGGTTAATTTTATTGCGAAAGAAGTATCAAATGCTTTACAGTACAATTGCAGCTGTGAATCGATTGATAATGTCAAGGAGCGTCTACATAAACTGTGCCAAAAGAAGCAACAACTTGAGAGTCAAAGCAAATTAATTGAAAATAATATAAGATCGATAAATGGTTCGTATCCATCGACATGAGCACATATAAAATAATGTTTGAATATAGTGCATATGTGTCTATTATATACGTACATAAACCTACATTTGTAGCTTATCAAGATGCCTTGCTCCACATCCAAAAGGAAGTGTTAAGCAAACTGGGATGCAGCTTGAGGTTGACTCGAAGCGGCAATAGACTACTATTCAAATTCGATTACTGCATGGATCGCTTTATAGTTATTGGAATGGACGATGCGCGACTGCGGCTACAGCAAATGTCTCCAGTGCATGAAAATTTCAACAAAATGCAGGAACTCATATATATTTCTCAGGATCTGATCGGTTTACTCTGTGCTTTCAATCAGACAGGCTCATCGCCATAGCTCATTAAAACATGGCTTTTATATTTTATAAAAAACTGTTTTTGATTTTTCTTTTAACAAAAAATGAATCTTTTATGCTAGTATTAAATTGAATTAAATAAATAATAAGTAGATATCACTTTCGTGCCGGCAATTAATAATTTTTATAAGATATTACTTTCGTTCCGACAAATAATAATTTTGATAAGTTGGATTTTTTTTTTTTTTTTTAGTTATAGATACATATACATACATTCATATGTATGTACAGTCGCAAGCACTTCTATAGGGACAGTCCTTATTTCTGTCTGAAACTTCTTGAGAATCATTTTATATTTTGTTACTGTGTTTTAAATATAACATAATATATTTGCTTCAGCGATTCACTTTGAACGAAGCCTGAAGTCACGAAAAAAAAAATCGGAAATTCAATTTATTATTTGTAATTTATAAGAATTTAGTTAGTATATGGAAAACTATTTGCAGTGTATGAAAAAAAGTTGCATTTAGGTATAATTTTGAGTACATTTTTTCTAATGGACTTAGTAAATTTAAGGTGTCGCTCTATTCAAGGGCACGCGATGTTTTATATACTATACTATTAGTTATCACACGCTTCTTATCATTTGCTATTTGTAATTTTGGACGCAATATAACAAAATGTGCATACTCAACAAGTTCAACATGTCTATGGTCATATTGCAGCATTATCGACATAGTGGATTAGCCACTCCGTCTACGCCGTATCTACATTTTGAATCCAATTCAATGCGCCTCGAATTCGACGTAGGCGTGCACGAACCAGGAAGCTGCATATAAGTAAGAATTCAACGTTAGCGCGACGACCGGTTTGATTGTAGCTGCTGCTGTTTTGCGAGGGGAGACCCTCACACATGATTTTTGTAGTGATTGAGAGGAGCCATTGAAGTATCTTTAGGGAAGAAATTAATTAATTTATACAAACACATACATATGTAAAAAAGTTTACCTCAGGACTGGTGGGCATACCACCAGCCTTGAGCCAATTAGATGGTGCCCAGAGATACAGTTGAAGGACATTCGCCGCGATATCAGGACTAACCCTTTTTGACGGATTCGGATTAAGTATATTGTAGATGAGCTGCTGCACCAGTGGCGGACACGCATCACCAAGATGCGGCAGCTGCTCCTGCCTGTAGTTGGAGTTCCTCAGCGAATAGGTTAACTGACCATTAATATGTGCCAAACCGCCGCTGGACGAATAGAATGGATTGGGCTGACCAAAGATCTCGTATGCCAGTGCACCGCATGCCCAAAGATCGGCTTTGTCATAATTAAGCACGGCGAATGGTCCCGCCTGTGTATTAAATATCTCCGGTGCCATCAAAGCTGCATTGCCACCTTTATCGATGTCATTGGTTGCGTAGGGTAACCGCAGGCCGTGCACCTTATCGGCCAGGCAGCACCCAAAATCGGACAGCACTAAGAGTGGTGTCTCGTCACCCGCCTGCAACTCAATCAGTACATTGTCAGACTTCAGATCCCGATGAGCGACCCCATGACGAGCAAGGTGGGTGACAGCCTCCAGCATTTGAGCAAGCAACAAGATCTTCGTGTGCGTGCTTAGCTCTCTTTCATCGAGCAGACCCCGCAGGCTATGATCATAGCGCTTCATTAGCAAATAGAGAGACATATTGCGCCCATAGCCTTGAGGATTGATACGCTGTGGCTGAGCAATCGGATACAAGAGATGACCATCTGGAAAGTTTCCAACTTCATCGCAAAAGAATCCAAACATGTGGACGATATTTGGATGAGCCGGCAATGCCAAAGTCTGGTGATGCAGTGCCTGTTCCCACTCTTCATAAGCGGCATTCATGTGACGCCTACGCGCTGGTACAGTCTCCTTATACATGGCCCTCAAAATGGAGAGCGCGTTGCTCTGTATGTCATAATTAAACATCATCTTCAATGCCAGTGGATACCGGGCAATTGAATCCATATGGGTTGCATTCTCTATATAACTGTAAGTTGATTGCGGCATGTGCTGCTCTTTCGTAGAGGCTGGGTTTTCTGGCTGTCGACTTGTTGTGAATAGAATATCTTCGAAGACTGCTGCTGCTGTGGGCTGTCGGCTATGCAAATTGTTGACAACGCGTCCGCCAAAGTTATGCACAAAACGCGACATATTCTGTAGAGGAGACATCATCTCTGAACTCCAGTTGGTAGAGATGCTGGTATTGCCCATGTACATGATGCCACTGCGGCCGTCATAACGATCACCTGTCGACATTTGTTTTACGGCGGTATCACAATTCTGTTTGAAATTCGCCGCATAAACAACAGCAGCACAGCCCTTGGCAATGGGTGGACCCACATCCAATTGACTTATATCGAAATTAGCGTTTAGCGACTCGCTGATATCGTCCTGACTCCAAGTGCACTGCAGGCGACTTGCCGCCTCTCGTATCTCCCAGCAAATGCCTTCCAGTTCATCCTCTTTGCTCAACACACCAGAACCGGTGGCCAAACTGACTCCAATTAATGCGAAGAAAGGCGCCGAGTCCCCGTAGAATAGCTTGCGTGTTGCACGCTTTCGTAGATCCTCAGAGAAGTTGGTGGTCACACGATTTAAGATGTTATCGATAAACAGCTTACGTGCATGCTGGCCAAATCGAAAAAGCCCGTGCTTGTTGGTTGGGGGAACAACAGGAGCGTTGGGTGCCTGCACATTAACAGGAGCCTGAGGTGTCGATCCAGCCTATGAAACAGTATATATATATATAAATAAATTTTCTCAAATATACATTTATAAATATATATATATATATATTTATAAATGTATATTTGAGAAAATTTATTTGCTTAGCTGCTCGTCAACAAACCCGTGAAAATTTTACCAACGATCGGGGTAATCCTAATTTGCTTCTTGTCTTTAATTGGCTCTCGTCCAAGATGTTAGAGTGTATTTCACGATTCCAATATCCACGCAGAACGTAGCGACCATGTTTGAGAATTCGCACAGTCAAAAGTCTAACAGACATTTTGCACTAACTGAAGTAAGGCCCAACAAATCTGTTTCCTCTTCTTCTGCTTTGTGTTTTATTATTATGGGCCAAGCAAGAAGTAGTGCGCAGCCTACAAATACATACATATGTATGTACATACAAATGTACATATGTATGTAACCATGCATATACATATGTATATATACATACATACATATAATATATTAAGTATAAATATACATTTTACTTTTGTCAAAATTAAAGATATATGTATCTACATATTACATTTACATTAACTCACGCTTTGCTTTTTATGTTGTCTACTTTGTTATTTCTCTTCGTACGTCTGATATTAGGATTGTTGCTTTCTGCTTGTTGTTCGATGTTGCTGTGTTTAAGACTGCGCTACGCTCGGTCGCTATCGATATTCTCTGTTCGATACCTGCATTTTTATAACGATTAATTGTAATTGCGTAGTAGTTTGCCAAAGGTTGGTTAAGTTATTTTAAAATTTGTTATGGTACATATAAATCTATAGAATGGTGTTAGAAAATAAACTTATACAAAATTGTTCACAATATATTGTTCACGTATGATTTCACTTACATAGCTGTATTTAGGCGATTTCGATTTGACATGCACCTGTCACAATACAGAAAATTAGAGCTCAGCGAGGGGGCAATTGACAGTATCGATCGTTTTATAACTATCCAATTAATCGATTATTGGGCACTTGGTGTAATATAATTAAAATAAATATTTGATTGATTTTAAGATACATAGTTAATTATAAATATATGTATACTATACATATAGAATATTTAATATTTGATGATGCAGAATTCCATTGTTCCATTGCACTTCGGAACAGCGAGCGAATATTTCTACGAAAATTGCAAATTTTTCATAGAAAGTTGTTACGAACCGATTTTTCCCGGTGGGCAACCTCAGCTAGCTCAGTGTACCCAGGGATGGGTTGCTGGGTCCCAATGCCCTCAGTTCGTGGCCAGATCCCGAACAAGTTCAGTCTCGTTCGCTACAACATCGATAACAACATCGATAACAACATCGATAACAAAACAACACAGACAACAACAAACACAAGCATGCATACAAACAACAATCTACAGCTGAGTGTAATTACTGCTGGTCCGGTGTTGATGACCAGAGACGCGCCCACCCTTCCATTCGATGGACCAAAGCGTGAATGTTGTGGTCCATCGCCCTTTAGAGGAAAGTCACAGCTGACTATTCCAGGCTTTCACAGCCTTCTCTCCCCCCCCCCCCCTCCTGCGGGAAACTAACAAATCATTTCGATTTTAAAGCGCAATGACAAACATTTATTAAAATTAATTCAAATTTTATATGTAGGGCCCTAGGTGATGGCCGTGGCAGCAATACTGCTGTCTGCCAGGGCTAATCCTCACGCGCTATGTGCGGCAAAATAGAAGCTGCAAATAGCCTCGCACATAAACTAAAACGGTCAATAAAAAGGGTCCTGTCCTACCTAGAAGAGCTCCTCTGGGATTCGGGGTGGGACACCTAACCGTAACCAGAATAGTGTCTGATTGCAACGCGCGCAGGCTTGCCCGCAAGCAGCAACATTGCTACTCGGCAATGCGCCTACTTTCACAAAAATCCAAAATATCTAACAAAAACTTAATATAACGGACTCTACATACAAATAAATAGATAATAAAATAAATAAATAATAAGACGGGGACGGTAGGAGGGTCTGTAATAGGCAGACTGCGCCGAAAATAACGTCGTCATGACGTGCGACGTGCCTCTCAGGGCTATGGAGGGCCTAATGCACCCTCTAGGGGGCTTGCATCGATCTCGCGGGTCTGGAGAGGGCAGATGCACCTTTCCGGTGGATGGCACTGGACTTGCGGGGCTGGAGGAGAGATCGCCTCCTTGTTGCGCCCACCACATGGCTAATGTTGCCATGGACGCGACGCCAAATGGGCCGGACTCACCCGAATATTTATAATAATATTGCCCCTCAGGGCGGCGGAGGCGTCATCCGTGTCCATGTTGACGCGGCGGCAATATTGCTGCTTCCCTGTTGGCGATGGGGAATCCTCCAGCACAGGCTTACGGAGTGTGTGGCAGCTCCCAATGGTCCATGGTACACCAATATACAATTAAATTGGCCGACGTCGGATTCTCAACTCATTTGACCCGGTCGTCGGCCTGCTGCCACAAAATTCACAATTTAGAATTTGTTTTTTAATTTAATTCACTTCGCTTTCCTAGCTTATTCGAAAGCTCCCGCTTTTTACTTGCACATGTGCATCCGTGCACCCCTCACTTTACTGCTGTATTAACCCACAAATCACCTCCTTTCTCAATAGATAGATAAATTAGATATGTTTGCGAATTACACTTTATTAGTAGATTGGTGATGCTGGTCCATCAATCGCACGTATAAGACTACCATACATAATGAGCTATGCTTAAAAGAATCAGTTGTTGACGTCGGCGCTGACGTCGCTGCTACCGCCATCGCCCTCGCTCTTCGCTGCCGGTTCCCACATCCCACCTTTTTTTACCAGCTTTAATTTCAATCCTTGGTCCAAGCTTGGTAGTTCCATCCCTGCTGTTTGTGCTGGATGTTGTTCCGTTTGTTCCGTGTTTGTCAACTCAGCTGGTGAAGTCACATGTACCTGTGGAAAGAATCAGGACTGGAGCTGCTGGCCGACGGGCTCCTTATTGGTATCTTCTTTAAATGGCTAATATTCCTGGTTGAACGTCTACCATCTCTTGACACTATAGCTATGTTTCCTTTTCTTTCTATAACATCGTATTCGGTAGGGTCGAAGTTTGGTGTTAGCTTATGTGGGAACACAACATTTTTGATTAGCACCTTGTCGCCTACTTTTATATCAATTTCCTTCGCCCCTCTCTTTTTATCAGCAGATTCTTTCCCTTTTTGTTTTGTAATGCAGTCTTGGTCTCGTTCTGCTGAGTCTAATACTTCCGCGCCCAAATCCTGAATCCCTGGCATCTTATCACGGATCAACCTGTTAAACATTAACTGCGTAGGAGCAGTACCTGTGCTACTATGTGGCGTTACATTATACATCAACACAAATTTTTGTATTTCCTCCTTATAGTTATTTTTGTGTTGGTATGCGATCTTTAATCGCTTCACTAGTGATCTGTTCATATTCTCGACCTCACCATTTGCCTGAGGCCAGTAAGGCGGAGTTCTAATCTGCTCTATGCCACAAATCTTGCAATATTCTTTAACCTCACTACTGATGTACTGCCGTCCATTGTCGGTCCGTAAGTATTTGGGAAATCCAAGTCTGCAGAAAATTTCTTTCATTACATCGATAATGGTCGTTGATGTTATAGAACGCAGAAATTTAAACTCCATGTATCGCGAGTAATAATCAATGAAAACGAGCAAGAATTCGCCATTTGGCAAGGGACCCAACAAATCGGACGCCACGCATATCCAAGGACCCGTTGGGAATGATGTTCTACTCATCGGTGCTGGATTGTTTGCTTGAGAGACTAGAAGGCAATCTCTGCAGGACTTAACAAACTTCTCAGCCGCACGATCTATGCCAGGCCACCAAACCTTGGAGCGTAGCCGACGCTTCATTGCGGATTCGCCTGGATGGCCTTCATGGGCTAGCTCTAGCACCTTTTCCCGCAGAGAAGTTGGAATGATTAGGCGGTTTCCCCTCAGTAGGATGCTCCCGATTGTGGAAAGCTCGAATCGGAACGGGTAGAGGTTATTCGATGCGGCGGAAATCCATGAATCTTCTTGCAAGCAAGTAATGGCATCCACAATTTCTTCATCAAGGATGCTTTTCTCTGCTATCTCCGATATGCTCATTGACATGGGGATTGAGCTCTCCAGTATACGAAAAATGCTATATTCGGCTCTTGACTCAAAATCCTTTGTCGATGATATGTTACACAGACGAGACAAAGTGTCTGAGATGTTTTCCTTCCCAGCTTTATAAATAACTTTGAATTTATAAGACTGTAGTCGCAGAAGCCACCTTTCGATGCGAGCTGGTGGTTTTGATGATGGTTTAAATATTGTCTCGAGCGGCTTGTGATCGGTAACCAACTCAAACTCTAAACCGGCTAAGTAGTAATAAAATTTTTCTACCGCCCATACCAGTGCTAAGCTTTCTTTTTCGGTTTGTGAGTACCGCTTCTCCACATCAGACAAACTTCGACTGGCAAAAGAAATGATCTGGGGTTCGCCACCTTCTGAGAATTGAAGCAGTACTGCTCCAAGTGCCACCGGGCTTGCATCAGCAATCAGACGTGTTCGATGTTTTATATTGAAGTATGAAAGTCGGGGTATTTCAGCCAGGCGATTTTTCAAATCGTTGAACGCTTCTTTCTCTCTCGGGCCCCAAGTAAATTTGGTGTCCTTTCCCAACAATTTTCTCAACGGTTCTGTGCGATCTGCTAAGTCCGGAATAAATTTTCCCACGTAGGTGACCAGACCTAGGAAGCTTCTCGTCTCCTCCTTATTTCTCGGGTCTCGGAACGAAGTGATAATATCTACTTTTTCGGGATCGATACTGATTCCCTTGTCTGATAGAATATGGCCTAGAAATTTTAGCCGGTGCGTTTTCCAAACACATTTTGAGTCATTCAGTACCACGTTATTATTCTTGAATATTGCCAGGACTTTCTTGACGGTCTCGTCATGCTCATCTTCATTTGATCCAAAAATGATGACATCATCTATATAATTAAGAACGTTGGAACATGGTGACAATAACTCCTCAAGCCGTCGTTGGAATATCTCAGGGGCAGAATTTATTCCGAACATTAATCGTTTGTAGCGGAACAAACCCTTTGGGGTTATAAATGTTGTTATCTGTCGGCTTAACTCATCCAATTCCAACTGATGTTGGAAGCATCTTTCAACTTTGTCATAAACGATTCAAATGTAGGCAGCGGGTAGTGTTCCCTCATCACCGCCCGATTGGCCATCCGCATATCCAAGCACAACCGAATGTCGCCATTTTCTTTAAAAGCTATTACGATAGGCGAGATCCAAGGGCTGTGACCGACCACTGGCTCTATTATGTCACTGCTCAGAGCCTCCTCTAGTTTAGATAATACCTTAGCTTCGATGGCAACCGGTATACGTCTCATTGGCTGTTGTATGGGCCTAATGCTAGGGTCAATTAATAACTTGACTGTTACTCCTTTCCACTTCGGAAATGGAGTGATGCACTCAGCTCGGCTAACCTGTAATCCCAATGCTAAGACGTTCAATTTAATCGCTGTTTCTCGGCCCAGTAACGATTGTTTTCCATTTTCTATTACATAAAATGAAGCAATGATCTCTTTACCTGAGCCTGTTGATATGGGAGCCTCGAATACACACATTACGTTAAGCAATTGGTTTGAAGCATAACCCCGAAACTGTCTCTCCGAGTTAGATCTAATGTTGAAAACTACGGCTTTGTTTACTTTCAAAGATAACCAGTCAGCTTGGCTAATCAGATTAAAACGCGAGCCTGAGTCGATGATAAGCGAAACGAGCTGCCCTCCTATGGAGCACTCTATCAGTTCATCACTTTCATCATCATCGCTGGAGATCCGGAAACATTCTTCCTTGGTCGGTTTCATTCCGGAAGAAATGCACTCATCTTGCACTTGCCGCACATCTATCCGTGATCGCTTTGTGCCACCGTTGTTTGACTGTGTGGACTGGCGTTTGAGATTTGTTCTGCACTTGCGGGCGAAATGTCCAAACCGCGAGCATTTGTTGCATTTTACTTGTCGCGCAGGGCAGGTCAAGTTATCGTCAGAGTGACCCATTCGACCACATCTACCGCATTCTGTACCTTCTCTCGGTTTCCGGAATGATATTTTATGTATTGTTTCTCTTTCCGACTTAGCAATCATTGATTGTGATTGCTTAATAATTTCTTCTTCTACTCTACAATCTTCGATTACTTCAGTCAAGGTATGCTCTTTCTCCAGTAGCTTTTTCTTCAATTCCAGCGAAGTCCAGGAGTCCATGATTTTATCTTTTAAACATATCTCTTCAATTTCGGCTTTAGTGGAGCCGAAATTGCATTTATGCATTTGCTGACGTAACCGAATCGTAAATTTTGCAAAACTCTCACCTTCCAAAGGAGTAAGGTTCCTAAACATATGCCGTTCGAAGGTTGAGTTTTGTTTCGGTGAGAAATAATCATTTAGCTTTTCCACTAATACCAAAAATACGTCGAATTCTTTGGTATTATCCGGGTCCACTAGGGCATCGGGTAAGGAGAAAGCAACCGTTTGCAATTGTACGCCTCCCAAGTGAAGCAACTTATTTCGTTTCCTGATAGGTGTTTCAATCTCTTCAGCATCAATATATGTATATTTGAAATGCGCGAAACCATCTTTCCCACTCGTTTCGTAACAGTGATTTTTCGATAGTTTCACACAGGAAAGGTTTGATTATATTTTCACCCATTTCATTTCATTTCCTTTTTTTTTTTTTTTTTTTTTTGCGAATTCTGCAAGTGAAAACCAAAATTTCATTTATTCATTATTTCGGCAAACTGCCTCTGACTATGTCAGCTTATTATCAGGCCAACTGCCTCTGTACAAACAGATTATTGCTCTGTTTAATATGTTTTTTTTTTTCCTCTTCAACTTACAACCTTTGTTGCCCAGTTAAGAATTTTATTTATTTTATTTTTCATTAATCTTTATTTTTTTTTAGTTATTTCACGTCTTCTAGAATGATCCTCTTGACTTGCAACCAACTGTTACTCAGTCACTGTTTTAATTACGCTTATGTGTCTCTTTTCTTTTTTTTTTGATGATTCTCTTGACTTGCAACCAACTGTTACTCAGTCACTCTCTTAATTAGGCTTATGTTATTTTGAATCGTGATCGATTCTCTCTTTGTACTCTCTCCTCCTTATGTGTCGGCCTCCGCTCACTATCTTGATTTCTTTTATACATCGTCGTTTAGCTCACCACTCTCAACGAGAGCATTTACAGTATGTTAGCAGTGGTAGAGCAGAATAAGAACAGAAGAACAAGCAGAACACAAGAAGAGAGAGAGAAGTACCGCAATATCACGAAATTGCGTCTTGCAAATATACATGCATATGTATATATTTAATTTAAATATTGGCTATTACTTTTTTTTCTTCTTTTTTTTTTGTAATTTTACCTCGTCGCCAATGTATTAGCCCACAAATCACCTCCTTTCTCAATAGATAGATAAATTAGATATGTTTGCGAATTACACTTTATTAGTAGATCGGTGATGCTGGTCCATCAATCGCACGTATAAGACTACCATACATAATGAGCTATGCTTAAAAGAATCAGTTGTTGACGTCGGCGCTGACGTCGCTGCTACCGCCATCGCCCTCGCTCTTCGCTGCCGGTTCCCACAACTGCCTTGGCCTGTTATTCAGCGCCCGGTCTTCATTTTATTTGAAATTTTACTTGACCGGGCGCCCAACAGCACGTGCATTCACTTGCAGATATTCTTTGCCACACTCTCGTGGTCAATCGGCTGTTCGTGACTTTTAATATCGGGGTTATCGATGTCCCAGATTCATGGCAACGCCGGTCATATCGTTGACCCAGCCCTGAGATCATCGATAACCCTACAGACGGCCCAACGAGAATGCAACAAAGTAAACCTATTTTAATAATAAAATTTGAATAGTATATACTTTGACTAAAATGAATGAAAAGATTTTAATTGTTTTAACGCAACCCTGAAATTTTGGCAACCCTTCAAAGACAGCTGTTTGATTGCATGCGTGCTAAACTAAAAAGCGCGGGAAACATTTTGTTCACTTGCGAGCGTGCCGAAATTGTTGTGGTTTAATTTCAATTTTCACTAAAATTATAGAAATGAAAGATAAAGGTATATAGAATATTTGTATTAGAAAAGACTTTGTATATGTTTGATAATGTGTTCTTTGTGTGCGTTTATTGATGTTGTCCAAAAGTAGAAAAGCTAACCTGCTAACCCGTCTGTTGTGGATTATAACAAATTGTGTGCCAACTTGTGCCAAAAAGTAATTAAGTGTCATTAATGTGCAAAGTGTATATAAACTAATTTTATTAAGCTTTTTTGCTCCATTTTGCACCGATATGTATAAATCCCAAATATTGTAGCTGTGGCCTATGGGCAACTGCTTGATATCTATGTATGTATGTATATACAAAACAAACGTAGCGCATCTGCCGTTTCTAGTTGGATTTATGATGAACTGAAAGAATTCGACTTAAGCACGGAGAAAAAGGATGAAATCAACTCCAAAGTGAGAAGCTTCCACCTTTACATACATAAGAAGTATGACCAGTATGTAACAGAAGTATGACCAGATTTAAGACAAATCATACCAAATGGCTTCTGTCCAATATGGCTATAACAGTTAGTTCATTCTTGTCTTCAAATCCAAAGCCGTCAACATTAAGACCAGTTGGACGCCCACCTATTGAATATGTTAACGCCGGTCCCCGTCAGAAGAGAAAGTTGGCATCCGATTTAGCTGTTAATCAGTTGTGTTAAAAAATACATTTCTTACTCCGGGTGACCCCAATACGGCTAAAAACAATTTTTTTTACTCAGAAAAGCGACTCGGTTCTACTAACGGAGGATGAAGCTTTAACATACCTGCTTGAAAATTCATTAACTAAAAGTCAGTACAATAACATTCGCGAGCTCAGCATTTCCCGATCTTGTGAACTTTTTCCTGCTTACAATAAAATCAGAGAAGCTAAGTTAAAATGTAGACCTTCTGATATCAATGTAATCGAGTCAGTTGCTGAAGTTCCGCAGCAAAGTCTTCTAGACCACACTAGTTGCCGTATAATTCAAATGCAAGAAGATGTATTTAAGCAGCTTGGCAATACTTTAAGTCTGACCCTTGTTGCAAGCTATGGATTTGACGGAACAATCGGACAAAGCAGCTATAAGCAACACTTTTTTTGTTGTGATTCATTGATTTCTGACGACTCGCTTTTTGCGACAACAATAATCCCCCTAAAATTAATGGACCATATTAGAAATGTATTTTGGAAGAATCGTACTCCTCAGTCGATTAGATTTTGTAGACCAGTCAAGCTTCAGTTTGTTAAGGAGACCAAAGACCATATTCCTGCTGAGAAAAAAATTTGGATAGTCAAATAAAAGATTAAATATGATCTTCAAATGACACTTTCAGATGGAAAGGTTTTAAACATTTTGACTGAAACCAAATCTTGCCAATTGTGTCCGATATGTGGAGCGAGTCCAAAAGTCTACATGGAAAATACTAAAATAGACTCACCAAAGTTTAAGCCAAGACATGAATCATTAAAATATGGCATAAGTCCTTTACATGGGTGGATTCGATTTTTTGAATTCGTTCTTAAAATTTAATATAGACTGAAACTTAAAAAATGGGAAGTAAGAGATGAAAATGGAAAAAATAAATGGAGAAACAAAAAAGACGATTCAGAAGCAAATGTGGAATGCTATGGCTTTACATGTGGATAAGCCTAAGCAGAATGGCAATGGAAATACCAACGACGGCAATACAGCAAGGAGGGCGCTTTCACAACCTAAGCTACTAGCTGAAATTTTAGGTCTTGATGAAATTCTCATTGCATATTTTAACAATATTTTAATTGCTATTTCTTGACACCTACCAATTAATCCAACAAAATTTAAAAAATATTGTCAGAAAATAACATTATATATGTACATATGTCCTTGTATCCATGGTTTCCAATGTCGGCAACAGTCCATAAAGTGTTAATGCACGGCTACTAAATAATAGAAGCATAAATCCTTCCATTAGGTGTTCTTGGCGAGAACGCTCCAGAGGCTCGAAATACTATAAGAGTGACAGGAGGTTACATGCTCGAAAGAGCAGAACAACATGGCAGACGTTTTCCACAGAGCAATTGATTCCTCAGATCCTCTTGTGTCGAGCATTTACCTAACAAAAAGATTGGGTCAGCAAAATAAACAACCCCTACCAGCAGATGTAAGAGAACTATTGGAATCACCAAACTTGCTATATTCTTGTAACATGAACAAAAACAACAATGTTCCTGATTTTGATGCTATTAATAGTGATAGTGATTCAGATTCTGACTCTGAAAATCCGTTTTCAATAGAAATTAATGTAGAAGACGACTGTTAGGAACATTTTTAAATAAAAGAAAGTTATTTGTAGTCATTTTGAATGCTTTGTTATTTTTTACTTATTAATATAAAGGTTAAGTGTTAAAAAAATGAATTAAAAACATTTGTTGAATTTAACGAGTGTTAGCATTATTTATTACCGTACAAGTATTAATAAGAGGAAATCTATCTCATATGGGCGGCTAGGGAAGGCGTGGTGAGATCGGTCTGAAACTTAGATATATTTTGATGTGCATCGACACTATCATATGTACCAAATTTGAAGAACCTAGCTTTAAAACTTTAATTTTCGTCGAAATATCAGCTGTTAGGGCCATAGAGTATTTTGTTATCGATAGGGCGAGGGCTGGCAATAGAGTAGTTCTGTATTGAGTAGAGCAGGGTTGCGATGGTTGCGCCAGTCGATATTTTCGATTGTTTGGAATCGAAAATTTGTTCCATTGATAGTATCGATAGTATCGTTTTTTTGTGAGGCTTTTTAAAAAATGTAAATTATAAACAATTTCGAATCTATATTTCATTTATTTCATGCTTAATCCTATAACTTGTTACGAACCGATTTTTCCCGGTGGGCAACCTCAGCTAGCTCAGTGTACCCAGGGATGGGTTGCTGAGTCCCAAAGCCCTCAGTTCGTAGCCAGATCCCGAACAAGTTCAGTCTCGTTCGCTACACACCGATAACAACACAATTCAAATCATAACAAACTCAAGCATGCATACAAACAACAAACTACAGCTGAGTGTAATTACTGCTGGTCCGGTGTTGATGACCAGAGACGCGCCCTCCCTACCATACGATGGACCAAAGCGTGAATGTTGTGGTCCATCGCCCTTAGAGGAAAGTCACAGCTGACTATTTCTGGCTTTCACAGCCATCTCTTCCCCCCCACCCTCCTGCGACAAACTAGCAAGTCATTTTAATTTTACTGCGCAATGACAAATTTTATTAAAATTTAACTAAAATACATGCGTGGTACCCTAGGTGACGGATGGCCGTGGCAGCAATACTGCTGTCTGCCAGAGCGATTCCTACGCGCTATGTGCGGCAAAGTTCGAGCTGTAAGTCGCCTCGCACATAAATTAACTACAGCATTTATAGGATCCTAACCTGCCTAGTGGAGCTCCCCTGGGTTTCGGTGGATACCTATCTGTAACCGGACTATTGTCCGGTTGCAATGCGAGCTGGCTAGCCCGCAAGCAGCAAAACTGCTACGGCAATGCGCCTACCCTTACAAAATCTCTAAGCTAGGCAATATAAAAAAAAACTAAATAAGTACATATAGACAACTTATATCTAATTGGACGCTTACACACGAATGAAAATCAAATTAAACAAATAAATAATAAATAAATAATCGCGTGGAAGGGGAGGGGGGTCGGTGAGGGGTTAACCTCGCTGACAGTCGGTCTGCTTCGGCTCGACGTGCCCCTCGGGGCTGTGGAGGGCTCAATGTTCCCACTCTGGGGCTTGCCTCGCGTTTCTGCGGGTCTGAAGATGGCAGATGCACCGATCCGCAAGATGCTACTTGACTTGCGGTGTTGGAGGTGGCGTCACACCCTGGAGTGGCCTTACCACAGAGATTAGCTGGGCTGGAGGGATTTTCACCCCCATTGGTGTGTTAGACCGGGGTCGATGTTGCCCCAAGACGATGACCATTGGACCGGACGCACCCGAATGTTCCCCTTGCCCCTCAGGGCGGCGGAGACGTGGAGACGGCGACGGTGGCGGGGTCCACGTTGACATGGCGGCAACATCACCGCGTCCATGTTGGCCATGTTGGAGACTTCTCCAGCGCAGCCTCACGGAGTGTGTGGTAGCTCCGGATTTTCCATAATACACAAATAATTGGCCGACGCCGGATTCCAAGCTCAGCTGACCCGGTCGTTGGCCTGCTGCCACAAAATTCAACATTTAGAATTTTTCCTCATTAAATCCACTCCGCTTACCTGTCTTATTCGAAAGCTCCCGCTCAATACTTGCATATCTTCATGCACTCCTCAGACCCGTGGCCTCGTCGTCAGCGCCCGGTCTTCCTTTTATTTAAATTTAATTGACCGGGCGCCCACCGGCACGTGCACTCACTTACAGATTTTTCTTGTCACACTCTCGTGGTAGAGCTGCCAAACCATCGATGGCACTATCGATATATCGAATAATTGCTTTGGCCGTTCACTATCGAGGTTCTTTCCAACTATCGTTTGTTTTGTCAGACACCTTTTTTTTTCGCCTCAATTAGAAATGTGAAGTACATTTTGGACATACGGAACATCCACTAAAGATATGCGCCCAACAATTTTTGTGTGTGCCGGCAACTTCAACTGAGTCCGAGAGGATGTTCAGTAAAGCTGGGCTCCTCATTAGTGATAGGAGAGCTTCTATAAAAGACAAGCATGTGGACATGCTTCTTTTAGTGAACAAAAATATTTGGATGTCTAATATATAAGCCTTTCCCCTATCAGATCTTTGAATGTTCATATTTTTAACTTTTTATATAGTTGGTAAGAACATGAAAACCATTCCCCATAACTAATAATCAGATCTCTGAATGTTAATATTTTGTTAGTTTTTGTTATATTTTATAAGGATATGGAAACCATTGACCATAATGTGTTATATATGAATATCATTGCCCATAACTCATAATCAAACCTCTGAATGTAAATTTTCTATTTTTGTTGATTATATTTAGAAAACATATTCAAGCTGAAGGCTATTTGATTTTTTTTAAATTTACGAATCAAATTTGTTACGAACCGATTTTTCCCGGTGGGCAACCTCAGCTAGCTCAGTGTACCCAGGGATGGGTTGCTCAGCTAGCTGAGGTTGCCCACCGGGAAAAATCGGTTCGTAACAGATATGGCGCCCAAACGAAAACACCAGTGTTTCTGGAGAAGTTCGCAAGAACGGCTTCAGGAACCAGCGAAACGCGTCGTGCTTTCGTTTGTAGAAATTCAAACTGGATGATGAAGTCTCGTGGGCAGTTTGGCTGACTATTGGGCAACTGCATCAGGGCTGCAACTTGACCTATTTGGACCGGACCATGCACGTATGACACTCACGCTCAGCAATGAGCAGTGACGTTTGCGACGCTGCATGGACCGAGAAGACATGGCAAGGGTGGCCATTGAGCTGACCATTTGTCTGTGTTGTTCGGAAGCACCCGAGTATGACACGCACGCTCATCAATGAGCAGTGACGTTTGCGACTCGGCGTGTTACGGGTGATACAGCAAGTGCGGCAGCATTGCAAAAGGCGAGCACGCGTAAGTGTAAAGTAGTTATCCAAGTGTTTCCCTCCATTTCTTGCCATCAAGGGACATCACTAGGTCTGGTGACCCATGAGGCACATGGATGCCATCATGCGATGCACCGCTAGTGATGTTCGTGGCGGCAGCAAGTGGATAAGGAAACGCCAGTGTTGTAAAAGCCCTAACTGGGGAACATCAGTGATGCTGATGTTCCACCAGTTGGAGGTATTGTTTCTTTTTGTGGGCGGAGTTACTGTGTTAAGGCGCAGAAGGAAACAGCTGACTCCGGCGGACATTGTCTTTTCTCTCCCCCTGAGTAGTCAGTTTATATTTTTTTTTTGCGTTTTCTTTTTTGTTATTTTCATTGTTATTTATTTTTTTTTTTTTAGTTTTTATTTTATTTATTATTTATTTATATTTATGTACCACATTTATTAGTTAATTATTTATTCTTTAGTTATTCATTTCCATTATTTATTGTTGTTATTAGTTATTAGTTAAAAGAAGGAGAAATGGCAAACACCCGAGCCAAAGCAGCAGCAGCCTTGGAGAGAGAAGGAGCAGGGGAGCCCACCGGGAGTCTCGTTGGGGGACTCCTCAGAACTCCTCCAGGTTCGCACGCGGGCGCGGCGGATTGGGATTTGCCGAGATCACCCATGTCCTCCGATAGGGTTTCTGGCCAAGATTTTCCACCAACGCGGTCCAGTGAGGACGCGGCCACCAGAGCCATTCGGGATGAAACAGGCCGGGGGTTCATGGACCTCATGAACATGATGGGCGAGGCCCTACAGCCGCTGAGGGAGCTTAGCTTAAGGGAGCAAGCAGTGGCACGGCGGGAGGCCGCCGTGAAGCCGCCCACTGGATCGTCTCAGAGAGCGCCAGCAAGCGCACCGATAGGTGTTGGGCTAGGAGCGGTCCCGAAAAGACCGTTGCGGAGCTCGAGTGAGGGTGTACCGCTGAGAGCGGATCAAGGTGCGACTGACTGGAGGCGAAATGGAGCGGGATCCGAAAACCCATTTAGAAATGGATCAGGAGACGCGCGGGGACCCAGCAGATATGCACTGGAACGCAACTGGCGGAACACACCCTCGCGAGGAGACAATCAGTGGCAGGGCAACACAGGCGAGCAGCAGAGTGGGGCCACCATGAGTTCTCAGGCGGGCGGAGGCACGGGGAGCGAATAGACAGGTGGGACATCTCTTTTGTTGGCGACGGGGAGAAGTTGGCGGTGGAGGACTTCGTCTTTCGGGTGGAGTTCCTTAAGGCGCAGAGTCGGTGCGGGTGGAGGGAAGTCCTAAATGGATTCCACCACCTCGTAACAGGTGAGGCTCGGGAGTGGTACTGGCAGTATGTCAGGGACCAGGGAGTGGACTCGTGGGAGACGCTCAAGGAGGATCTGGTGCAACGCTTCCGTGGAACCGCCTCCGACTTTGACAGAGAGCGCGAACTGCGGGAGCGCGTGCAGCAGCCTGGTGAGAGCGTGCACACCTTCTTTCACGAGATCCGGAAGCTCTCGTCCAGGATG
Source organism: Drosophila quadrilineata (assembly GCA_018150725.1). Lineage (NCBI taxonomy): Eukaryota > Metazoa > Arthropoda > Insecta > Diptera > Drosophilidae > Drosophila > Drosophila quadrilineata. Next base: position 1,209,964 of record JAECWN010000432.1, on the reverse strand, counting down.
GCGAGGCCCATACCCGAGCGGGAGCTGGTAGTGCTGCTGAAGCATGCCCTACAGAAGAACATAGGCCAATTCGTCTATGGGCTCCGGATTCACTCAGTGGATCAGTTGCGAGACGAGTGTGCGAGCGCAGAGGCGCATATTAAGCGCCGGCAGATGCATTCACGCACTCGTCCCACCGAGCAAGTTTCATCAAAGGAACGCTACCGGGTCGTCCACGAATTGGAGGACGAGGGTTGTCAGCCCGAAGCAGAGGACTTGGAGGAGGCGCGGAACTGCAAGGTTCCGGGACATTTCTTCCGGGACTGTATGTCGGCGGAGCGTCGCGTCTTCTGCTACTTCTGCGGAAAGCCGGACACCTACAGTCCTCAATGCGTGGATTTCCCGGGAAACGGAAGGCGGAGTGTGACGAAGGCGAAGACGCGCTCCACGACTCGCCAAGTTTTCAAGGGAGTTGGACCCACGTTAGACGTAGGTGTAGATAGTAAGTTAGATAAGGTAGTTAAGATTCTAGAAAAAAAGGATTTGGGGGAGGTTAGCAATAAGTTAGATAGGAAGATTAGGGATCAGAATGCGACACAAATACCCAGCAGGAAGTTGAGCCACCTACCTCTCGAAGAACGAATGAGGGCGTACCTGGAGATCCGAAATCGGATCTTCTCGGGGCATCAATTGTCTGGCATGCGACAGGTGTCCGTGAGGATCAGGAAGGCCAGGGATAGATACCGTAGGAGGCGAGTGAAGAGAGCCACTGGTGATGACCCTAGAGTGTTCGCGGAAGTGGAGATACACGGCCAGACGTTTGCCGGACTCTTGGATACGGGAGCTTCGGTAAGTGTCCTGGGAAAAGGGGGCCGTGAGGTTCTCAAGTCCCTCGGGATTCCTCTTCAGCGATACATCTCTAGGATCACCACGGCGTCTGGGGAGGACAGGTCGACGTTAGGGAAAGCGAGTGTGCCTGTTCGGTACAAGGGCGTATGTAGAGACATCATCTTCTACGTATGCCCGTACCTCTCGCAATCAATGTATCTAGGTATAGATTTCTGGCGGGCCTTCGATCTTGCTCCGGACGTCCTCGGTAGGAAAGCGGGGGCTAGCGAATCCATCGTGGAGGAGCTTCTCGTTAAGCAAATGGAGCATTATGTTCCCGAGAAGCCCGAGCTTGCACAGGTAGACTCCTGGGAGTTGAATTCTTAGCAGCAAACCGCGTTGGATGGCGTGAAAGCCAGCTTTCTGACGTTCGAGGATGTCGGACTGGGCAAGACGGAGATGGAAATACACCGGATTGAGTTAGTTGAGGGATTTGCACCGGTGAAGGATAGGCACTATCCACTCTCACCAGGAATGCAAAAGATAGTATGGGCAGAGGTAGACAACATGTTGTAACTTGGGGTCATTGAAGAGAGTCAGAGTCCGTGGAGTAACCGCACGACCATAGTGCGAAGGCCGGACAAAAATCGATTCTGCCTTGATGCCCGCAAGTTGAACATGTTGACTGTCAAGGATGCTTATCCACTGCCGTCTATCGAAGGTATCCTGTCGAGGGTGGATCAGACCTATTTCATATCGAGTGTAGATCTGAAGTTCGCGTTTTGGCAGATAGAGTTAGATGAGGAGAGCAAGGCTTACACCGCGTTTACAGTGCCCGGGCGACCGCTTTACCAATTCAGGATAATGCCATTTGGGTTGTGCAATGCATCCCAAACGCTTTGCCGACTGATGGATAAGGTGATCCCTGCGGAGCTGAGAACAAACGTGTTTGTCTACCTCGATGATTTGCTGATTATATCTGCTGACTTTGAGACTCACCTCAAGTATCTCGATCTTGTGTCTCAATGTCTCCGGAAGGCCAACCTGACGATAGGTCTCAAAAAGTCACGGTTCTGTTTCAAACAATTAAACTATCTAGGTTTTGTGGTAGGAGGGGGCACATTGCGCACAGATCCAGGTAGGATCACCGCCATCAAGGCGATGCCGGTGCCGAAGTCCGTTCGGTAAGTCCGGAGTTTCTTGGGAACGGCGGGCTGGTATCGCCGCTTCATCAAGAATTACGCCGAGTTGGCGGCTCCATTGACCGAGGCACTGAAGAAGCGGGTAGGAAGGTTCGTGCTTAGTGAGAAGGTGGCGGCTTGTGGTAAGCTGAAACAGGCTCTCACTTCCGCACCAGTGTTGGTGCACGCGGACTTTTCTAAGCCGTTCTTCATCCAGTGTGACGCTTCGCACTATGGCGTGGGCGCGGTGTTGTTCCAGTTGGATAGGCAGGAGAATGAGAGGCCAATAGCGTTCTTTTCGGCGAAGATGAACTCGCACCAGCTAAACTACTCGGTGACGGAGAAGGAGTGCTTGGCAGCAGTGTTGGCGATCCAAAAATTCCGGCCATATGTGGAAATGATGCCGTTTACGGTCATCACGGACCACGCAAGCCTTCAATGGCTGATGTCGTTGAAAGACTTGACCGGAAGATTGGCTCGCTGGTGACTGCAGCTACAGGGCTTCGACTTTGCCATCAAGCACCGAAAGGGTGCAGACAACGTTGTCGCGGACACGTTGTCTAGAGTAGTGGAGGAGCTAGTCGGACCCGAGGAGCTATTGGGCTTTGAGACCACGGCGTTTGAGTCAACGGCGTATTTGGCGTCACGTCATGCAGTTTGAAATTGGAAAGGAAGTGGTGACCGAGAGACCTTTTCAGAAAATCTATGTGGATTTTCTGGGGAAGTATCCCAGGTCGAAGAGGGGTCACGCCTGGGTCTTCGTGGTTGTGGATCACTTCACCAAGTTTACCTTTCTGAAGGCCATGCGTGACGCAACGGCCACAGAGGTGGTGAAGTTCTTGGTGAATGAAGTGTTCTACAAGTTCGGAGTTCCGGAGGTGATCCACTCTGACATCGGTCGTCAGTTCATTTCCAAGGCTTTCGGGGAGATGCTGTCTGGGTTTGGCATTTCGCACATGAGGATGGCTGTTTATGCGCCACAGAGCAATGCGGCGGAGCGAGTGAATCGCACCGTGTTGGCTGCCATCAGGTCCTACTTGGAGGAAGACCATAGGGAGTGGGATTGGTATCTGTCCGAGATCGAAGTGGCGATAAGGAATGCGGTCCATTCGGCCACTGGAGTCACGCCTTTCTTTGCTGTGTTTGGACAACACATGTATTTGAATGGCGCTGACTACAAGCTGGCTAGAAGACTGCAGTCCTTGTCGGACCACAGGATCGAGCATCCGGAGACAAAGGACAGGATGGGAATGATCCGGGAGGCGATACGTGGGCGGTTGCATGAGGCGTATGTGCGTAGCAGTGTCCGGTACAACGGTACTCGAGCTAGGCTTTTTAGAGCGGTTCCAGGTCAGGAGGTGTATAGGAGAAATTTCACGCTGAGCAATTTCGCCAGAGGGTACAATGCCAAATTCGCGAGGAAGTTCCTCAAATGTCGTGTGGTCAGGGCAGTAGGAGGGAATGCCTATGAGCTGGAGGACTTGGCCGGGAAGGCTCTGGGAGTGTTTCATGCCAAGGATCTCAAGGTCTAGATAGTCAGGGTCGTGGGTGTGACCTACGTTGGGCTTGTTGGTTTTCGTGGGCAATCTGGACGCCGATCAGATAATGCGCCCGGCAATGTTCATCGCTTGCGTGGGGCGCGCTCACGGGGTGGTGTTGCATTCTGATCAGCTGTTAGGGTCAAATAGGTATTTTTTTGTTTAAGTTATCGATAGGGCGAGGGTTGGCGAAAGGGGTCGCTCTCTCTGGAGTCTGACAGGTTTTTTTTGTGGGTCATCTGTGATTTTTTCTTGCAAATCATCGGTGCAAAAAAATTCGGAGAGAGAGGCACAGCAGCGCGCCGGTTGCCGCAGCAACTGAAATATTGGCAGAGGACATACAAATAAAAACGGGAGGATTTTCAATTTGGCGGGAGCTTTAGAAAAAGCCAGGTAAGAAGAGTTAGTTTGGCTTCCTTTTAAAAAAAAATTCTGATCAGAGAATTTTTTTTGTGGCAGCTGACCGACGCGCGGATAAGCAATTGAATTTCTTGGTAACAAAATCCGGCGTCGGTCCATTTTTATTATTTTCCTACATCCTGTAACTGCCAGGGATTTCGCCGGGAAGCTGCCCCAGACGCAACTCCTTGAACCTGCGCCGGAGGACGGAGTGAACGTCGCAAGCCCCCTAGAGGGTGCATTAGGCCCTCCATAGCCCCGAGGGGCACGTCGCACGATGACCGTGCAAATTTCGGCGCAGTCTGCCCCTTTGCAGACCCCCCTACCGTCCCCACCGTATCATTTATTTAATTTATTATTTATTCATTTATTTATCTGTATGTTCATGTCCACTTAGATGTAAGTTGTCCCCGTTTATTTTAGTTTTTTTTTTATTTAAATTGATTTTTGTGAAGGTAGGCGCATTGCCGAGTAGCAATTTTGCTGCTTGCGGGAAAGCCTGCGGGCGTTGCAACCAGACGCTAGTCTGGTTACGGTTAGGTGTCCCCCAAATCCCAGAGGAGCTCTTCTAGGTACGATAGGACCCTTCTTATTAACCGTCTTAGTCAGTGTGCGAGGCTATTTGCAGCTCGTATTTTGCCGCACACAGCGCGTGAGGATTAGCCCTGGCAGACAGCAGGCTTGCTGCCACGGTCATCCGTCTCCTTAGGGCCCATACCAAAAATTTCTAATTAATTTTAATAAATATTTGTGAATTGCGCGCATGAATCAAGAATGATTTGTTAGTTTCCCGTAGGAGGGGGGGGGGAGAGAAGGCTGTGAAAGCCTGTAATAGTCAGCTGTGACTTTCCTCAAAGGGCGATGGACCACAACATTCACGCTTTGGTCCATCGTACGGTAGGGAGGGCGCGTCTCTGGTCATCAACACCAGACCAGCAGTAATTCCACTCAGCTGTAGATTATTGTCATTGCATGCATGCTTGTATTTGTGATAGTTGGTATTGTCTGTTATCGATGTTGTTATCGATGTCTTAGCGAACGAGACTGAACTTGTTCGGGATCTGGCTACGAACTGAGGGCATTGGGACCCAGCAAACCCATCCCTGGGTACACTGAGCTAGCTGAGGTTGCCCACCGGGAAAAATCGGTTCGTAACAAATTTAAATGGAATTCGAGTCAGAACGCCATCAACAGAATAATTTTTATTTTCGATACTATCGATAATATCGGATAGTAGTGGCAACGCCGGTCATATCGTTGACCCAGCCCTGAGATCATCGATAACCCTACAGATTAGAGCTGGAAACAACATCGATAAAAAATCGATATAATCGATGTCGCCGAGAATTTTAAAAACATCGATGATTTTTCTGCAAACATCGATTATCGGCACTAGCAAGTCGCATAGGTACTGCCACTGACCATATAACATATAGATGGGACATTTCATACAACGAAAACGGCCACGAAATTTCTTAGCGAGATACCCCAGTTCGATGAGAGATACCCCAGTTCGATGCGAGATACCCCAGTTCGATGCGACATACCCCGATCGGGCTCTTGTTGTTGTCTACGCTTCCAAAAGGCGTACATTCTTGCGCAATTCATGCTCTCTCAGCAGCAGTCCAAGTAAGAATGAAACGAAGTGTTCGGCTGCCTTCGGCTCTGCTGAGACACTTCGTAACGACGCTCAACCTCTGCTGGGACCGCTCGCGTACGACGCTGAGCCTCTGCTGGGACCGCTCGCAAGAAATTTTTGTGAACAAAACGTGTATATGAAGTGGGGTATCTATATGTTATTTGGTCAGTGGTATCAGGGAACCCAGGGGGTGGGGTTGCCTTCTTGAGTCGCCTTCTACGACAAGCGGTGGCATACTGTGGTAGAATACTGTATCAGATCCGCCGACCACACAGGGGGTGCACAGTTTTGGCTATATAGCCTGGGACTGGCTGTCCCGATGGTTGCTTCCTTTAGTCGCCTTCTACAAGCGGTGGCATACTATGGTGGTATTCTTTATCAGATTCGCCGACCACACGGGGGTGCTCAGTTTTGGATGCCTAGCCCGGGACTGGGTGCCCTGGTGGTGCGCAAATCTCCAGTTTGCCGACGCCTTGCGAAAATCCAGGATGGGACAACATCGTGTTACTGGCACACACAATTCGCCGTACGTGCTGATCATGCACTCGCCCCTGCCAGAGAGTCCACTCCACATGATCGAAGGCGCTCTTGAAGTCCACGAATATCCCAAATACATACCGCGTCTGGCTGGCGGCGACAGTACTGGTCACGTATCTCCAATCATCCTCCACGCAGCAACCTGGTTGGAATCTAAATTGCCATCTGCTTCTAACTGGCAGGATCTCACCGGGCTCACTCAAATCGTCCTCCTTCAATAGTAAGGCAAAGGAAGTGCCCTTGAGTTTTTTCAAAAGTGCTTCTTTGGCTGCATTGCTGGTGCTGGGTTGATCGTCACTCACTTTCTTAGCAGACTTGCGCTTTACCTCGCCGAGTTCGAACTCGCTGGACTCACTGGAAACGACTTGTCTAGAAGTGGCCTTTTTTCTGGGCGGTCGCGATTTGGGGGAATAGGGGCGGGGAGGCGCCTGCCCGTCCATATTGATTTGCCGCGAAATTGGGTTTTAAAGAGTCCCAAATCCGCGCCAAGCTTTTCAAATTTGGAGGGTTGGTTCACACTTTGTTATTTTCGCAACTGCCTCATTGAGCACGCCGGCTCTGTTCCGCAAAATCCACTCGGATAGCAGCTCACCCCGCACCTGGATCTCGCGATCCCGATTCACATCAGGAAGCTTACTGAACCAGAGGGGGGACACTGCGTTGGCATCCAGTCTGAGGATGGTAGGATGGATGCTGGCCTGCAGATATTTAGTTCGGATATTTGGTTCCAACACTGTTACACCCGACCTTTTCCTTACATAGACTGCATGCATCTCCTTTGCTAACAGATATATGGGAATCATATCTGCAAGCACTAAGGCCGCATCTTCCGAGATCGTTCTGATCCCGAAAATCACCCTTAATGCACTTAGACGATAAGACACCGCTAATGTCCTCCTATCAAGTGACGTGGCCCAAATTGGAGCTGCATGAAGCAGCACGGAGGCTACGAACCTACCTAAGAGAAGACGCGTTTCCTGCCTAGGCCCTCCTATAGTAGGCAGCATTCGGGAAAGGGCTGCCTGCGGCTTAGAGGCCTTCTGACTAACATAAAGGATATGCTGCTTGAAACTAAGTCGATTATCTAAAATGACGCCCAGATACATTAGAGACGTCGTCGATCTGATCGAGATACCTCCTACCAAAACGGTCATAAACTCGACTATCTTCCTGCTTGTGAATAGCACAGCCTCTGTTTTGTGGCCCGCTAGCTGTAAGCTAGCACTGTGCATCCACAAGCTAATCCGACTAATTGCAGCACTGGCCGCCGCCTCCACCAGGCTAATCTCCCTTCCTACCACTAGCAGTGCCAAGTCGTCTGCAAAGCCGACTAGCTTGCATCCACTTGGCAGCTCTAGCCTAAGAACACTATCGTACATGAGGTTCCAGAGTAACGGTCCTAATACCGATCCTTGTGGAACCCCGGCTGTGACCCTATATCTCCTAATGCCCTTATATGTGCCATACTCTAGCACCCTGTCCGACAAATAACTCCTAATAATTTCCGTTAGATAAACCGGAAATCCGATGACTTCCAGCCTATTCATTATCCTACTCCAACTGGCGGAGTTGAATGGGTTTTTGATATCCAACGTTATCAGTGCGCAATACTCCTTTGTGCCCCCTTCCATCGGGGTCCTTCAATCGCCTCTTTGGCGATGTCAACAACCACTTTGATGCCATCAATAGTGGATCTGGCTTTCCGGAATCAGTATTGGAATTCTGAGATTGCCTGCTTTTCGACAACAATCTCGAGAAGACGGTTGTACTTGACCTTCCCGACCGTGTCAAGTAGACAAATTGGTCGATACCCCGAAGGTCAGCTAACTGACTTATCCCCTTTTGGAATGAGGATTAAGCGTTCAATTTTCCACCTTTTTAGAAAAACTCCCTGCTCACGGCATTTTGTGTAGCATTGCACGAAAACAGCCGGCCGGCAAGAGATCGCCAGCTTTAGAGCTTCATTGGGGATCCCATTCGGACCTGCTGCCTTTTTATCTCCTATTGATTTTGTCGCTGCCATCAGCTCTGACACTGAAACTGGAGGGACATCCTCCGGCAGACGTCTGTTCCTATCAAGATCTACCACTGGATGTTTTGGGAACAGTGCTGAAACTATTTCCAAGAGTAGGGAAGGTAGGGCTCCAGCTCGGTGTCGAATTGGCAGTATACGGAAGATAGAGCCAAATCTTTCCGTCACTCTTACGCATACTCCAAAGTCGTTGATCAGCGATTCGATAGGCATGGATATGACATCGGGGTCGTCTATGATGATGGCCACCTTTCTCCTCCTGTCGGTAAAAACTCGCATTCCGGCCGGAAAGCCGGTGATGCGTCCCTCGTTGCGTCAGACCCCGAGCTCGATGTTGGCGACTCGGCCACGCCCGCAGCTCGCTTGAATGAGGCTAAACATTGTTAATGTCTAGCACCCACCGTTGCAAGCACTGCCGCATAAATCGGGCATGCCGCCGAGAACATATAATGCCCTGACAGGAGCCCTTTAAGCGGCAGTTTCCGCCGCATTGACGACATACGTCCTCCTTGAAGCGGCATTGTGACATCTTATGGTCGAAGCCAACGCAACGATGACATGCGTATGTGCGGACCAGTGTGTGGCATCGGTATGAGAACCACTTGATGTAGACCCGACCGGTCTGCTCAAGTATGGCCCCACACTTTGCGTCCACCCCTAGGGTCACATTCACCGACCGACCGTCGGTGACAGACCACGGCTTCGATAACGGATGTACCACTTTTCTACAGGCCGCTGGTGAAATTTCCTCATTGAAGTTAATAGTGTACAACTCCTCCATGAAGTTCTCGACGGAGATCTCGGTGTCCACATTGTGCACCAGGACTTGACTCGCAATACCGCCTTCCAAATCAGGATGACGAAAATAAAATCGGTATCGGTGATCGAACCCGAAATCAGACGGACGAATCTGGAACATCAATGATCGATGGAGGAGAACCACCCATCCAACCACGCAGAACTGGATCTAGATTCCAATTCCACCCAATTGCTGTTGCTTTATCTACCCTTGGTGCCCTTCAAAACTCCTATTAGCCAATGTTTGATTAATATAATTCAATTCGACAATACGATATATAATTCATTATAATGATAATAGGATCCATTTAACAAAAATTTCATATTCATTATTTTTGATTCATATTCGATATGCAATACGCGTTAACGATTAATTAATAACTTTAATTTAATACTATACAATAATCATTTTTAAATTCCAATTTTTATTATATGCGTTAACGTACAATAATAATTCACTGTGCTTTGGCTTACGATATTTTATAACCGCTTTTGTTTTATATATATATATAATTAGAATTAGCGTGGTATGAACTTATAATGTACGACTGTACATATTAGTATGTCTGTACATAATATGTACATGTCGCAGAGCGATGAATTGGTATGGGAGATCTCTGATAATCTCCGTCTTCCATTTTATTGATGTAGCACAGTAAGTCGCCAGTGATGTTCGCAGTTGTAGTTCTTGTGTTCGACTGACTTCTTAAGCGTATTTACTATGCCGCCTTAGCGCGCCTCGCTTGTCCATTTTACCGTTCAGCGTCTATTTCACAATTCCGCCGAACTATTTCATCATTCTTTCATTTCCCGTTATCCTGCTGAATATCACTTGGCGCCATACTCAAATGAGCTGTAGACAGACCATTCAGCTGTACTCAAATGAACTGTACTCAAATGATGCTGACACAACTTTACTGAATGTTAACATACCTTTTACATCGAATCCACTGCCCAATGTCAGTTAAATTCAATTTCAAACTAGCAATTTAACTGACTCTAGGACATACATATGTATGTGCTACATGTGTAA